>OZ037786.1:8186818-8211818 GCA_964035525.1 Porites cylindrica | reverse complement strand
ACGTAAATACTGATACGAGTGTATCGGATCGTGCTCATGCTCCATTGGCATCCCATAATACTCCTTAAATCTAATTAATTCACTATGGCCGCTGTATCGATAAGAAGGTCTATTCCTTTTCTTCTTTCGATTTTTATACTGTTTCAGGAACACACCAACAACATTAATGTGCTAAGAGTGTAATAAAAGAAGGCCTCTTAACTTTCATCCCTGCAATTATTTTTTTAGGGTGTTATAAAGAGAGTCTTAATGAAATGGGACAAGTGGTGCGACGAGGATAAATCATGCTTGTTTACCCCAGCAAAGCAAGTTCTAAAAGGCCTCAATGATTACGTCAAAGCATGCTTACGTTTATCTTGGCGTATAGTTACTCAGGTCCCACCAATGAAGCTCGAGTATCAGACCTTTAAATTCAATACAAGTATCCACACAAAGATGGGATATTATGATGGCTTTAAAAGGCCAGCAAAGACAGTTTCACCAGCTCAAGAGACTCAGGAAGAAGATATAGCGTGCTATCTATGGCCCGCCCTTCAAGATGGTGGAGGAAGAGTAATAAAGGCAGGAGAGGTTTTATGCGTCATTCAAGAAGAAGGCAAATAGAGGTAAGTTAAGAAACATAAAAGTTGGGTACCCGATGTCGTTTTTTATGGACGGTCTTATCATAGTATCCCAGAAAAAAATGCGACAAACGGCAAAATCAATTGCCCCCATATTAGGGATCATAAATGTGAATGGAACAGTTGTTACCTCCAACCTGGACAAGGCGAACATAATGAGCATTTCTCAACTTTTGGTAAAAAACTGGCCAACGAATTGCCGAGTATTAACTTGACTCAAAGTAGCGTTCATGTTTCTATCGTCGCAGCTTGTATTATGAGTATAAATTTATCGAATTCATGAGGTTATTGTTAGCTCGATGGCTAAGATGCTAAGCCTCTGGACCTAACAGTGTTGCCCCAAAACTTTTAAAGTTTGCTTGTGACTTGATTATTCCATCCTTGTTGTCTCTGTTTAATGTAAGCGCTACCTGCGACACTGCACCGGCTACATGGAAGGCTGCAAACATTTCAGCTCTCTATAAAAGTAACGATAAAACTGATAAGAATATAATTACAGGCTTATTTCGCTTCTAAGGGTGCCAGGAAAATTGATTTGAAGTTTTTGAAATTGTCTATGGCGACGTCAACTATTACCACGCATGTCACTGGACAGGAACTTGGGAACCCTCAACAGTGGGGTGGGCTAGTGACGACAACGGATGACTGGAGACGAGCAATCGACAAGAATTATGTTTTGGGCGTGGTTTTCGTAGGACTTTCGTAAGGCGTTTGACGCGATTTCCCACTCCATTCTGCTCCGAAAACTGCAAAGTCTTGGTTTCGCTGGGGACTTATGGTGTTGGATAAGGGATTAGCGAGCGAAAATGTCACTTTTAAAATGAATTCCCGTTTTTTCAAAGTTGTCGGGTTTATTCCAATTTGCTGAAAATGGCAAATGTAGGCGAATTTCCCTGGAGTTGATTTCTTGAGGAGCGCATTCAAGTTGAGAGAGAGAAAAATAAATTCCTCGTGGCTTATTTACGTCCTCCATAAAACTTGCAATTAGGTATTTTCACGTCGTAGTCGTGCAAGGACGGTAGTGCAGCATAGCTTTTTGATAGTCTTCCTGTTAATATAAGGAATAGTACCGATTTTAATTACTTCGGTCGAGAGACACCTTTCTTCAAAATCGTACTCAGTAATCAATACTGGGTTTGCTTCTGTCAAATTAGTAAACTTTTGCTAGCCTTGTGCTGTTATTTTTCTTAAATCTGTTTTTTAGTAGTTTCTTTTTTTGCTTTTATTAGCTTTATAGGTTAATCCTGTATATCTCTTTCATCAACTACTTGTAAAAAGCTTATTATTATGTACAAAATTGTAAATTCTATGTTGGTATGAATTTTTTAATCATGTGTGCTCCTTGTAATTTTTTTTTAGCTTGTAGCCATTAAACTCTTCTTCTTCTTCTTCTTCTTCTTCTTCTTCTTATTATTATTATTATTATTATTATTATTATTATTATTATTATTATCATTATTAAGGAATAGGAAGGGAAAAAGAAATAAATCACTTATCTGGGACTCCATCACGGGAAAAATTTGCTTTACGGGAAAACAGTTATACCGAACACCACGTCATCCTCGATGAGATGAAGTTCGGCGAAAAATTTAGCAATTAGTGAATGAGGCTGAGTAAGACATGAAGAATTATGCAGATCGAGAAGGGTGTTCTCTACCAAGGCCGAAGGCCGAGGTGGATAACGCTCTCCGAGATCTGCATAATTCTTTATCTCCTACGAAAGCCGAATTCATTAATTGCTTTATTATTCATTCAAAAGAACTCAACCTTGTCCCCAGGTCTTCTCGGTCAACTGTGCATTAAACTGAAACTGTGCTGCACTTTTGACGTCATCGGTTGATTAATCGCAAAATTCTTCCAAATTTGGTCAACAGTAGCTGGTTATTTAACAATTATTCCATGAGCGCGCGTTTTATATGAGGTGGTAAATAGCAAACGATTCGCGTAGCGCCAAGTTGGCTATAACTATCTCATATTCAACAAGTGCGAATGTAATACTTGTTTTATTAAATTTCTTTAAACTCCAATCGTCTGGTTATTACAACTGAATTTTAGTAAATTTCATTTTAAATATTACAAAACGACCGGATATTAATGTAACTTCCCGTAAACCAAGGGACAGTCACATGACATGTGCGCCGTTTGCGATCTTAGTTGAATGAAAAATCTGAAAGGGAAAAACGCTGCGCTTAAATTATTCTCAACAAGTGCTGTTTTCGCTTTCCCTCGCTGTGACTGTGGAATTTGACGCTCGATAGGTCGACCTTACTGCCCTTCAGTTTTGCGTTTCCCTCCTCCACTGAATCGGAGGCTGCACAAAGACCCAGCTTCATTAATCAATTTGTTGTTGTTGTTCAATGGAAAGACACTCGTTGTTAGATTCACTTGAGGTCCGTTATGGTCCGTTATGGACTTGCGAAAGTGTTAAGAGGTTTAAAATCTCTTTAAATACGCAAAACAAATCTGCTTATGGTTTTGAAAACTTTTTCCAGCAAGGACTTGCAAGAAATTTTAAGGTAACTTTGTTCTTGTTGTTGTTGTTACATAATCACCTCGACGTACGGAAGAATTAAGCTTATAATTTCTTTAGATCTGTAAGGAAACTTCGGAGTACCATTAAATAATTTCAAACCAAAGTTTGTGGCTTTTTTGTCGCTGCCGATATGGCATTTTTTTCTGTTGTTTCGTCGGTAGAAAGCTCGAGAATCTCCTTTTTATCCGCCTCTTTGTCCGAGAAAAGTTTTGTTGTTTTCAAGGTCAAACTAAGGTATATGAGCTGATAAACAAGATTGAGTGAACCAATTAGAATACTAGAAATGCATTATACGAGGCTGAAAATTTAATAAGGTGAATCATGCGTGTGCTTTGAGCCAATCAGAAACGGAGAAATATTTTGAATGAATAATGAATTGTATTTAATGCATTTACTCCTGGAAATTTTGCCTAAAGCACCGTTTGAGTCGAATATCATATCTGGTCCCATCTGTCAAAAACTGCCAAAAGATTGTTTTAAATCATGCTTTAGGCTTTGGTGATGGTAAGTTACAGCTTCCGAAGTGCTGGCATAGGCTTTTGCGCGCCGCGCGGCCATGTTGCTAGGTATCTGCACGTAGGTAAAACCGGTGCACTTGTGGCTTTCCACCATGAAGTATATACCGTAAAAGGCTATCAAAAATTTTACTGCTTTTTTTTTGTACAGTTTTCACTTGGAAAGAAAAGAACAAGAATGCCATAGTAGCACTTTTGTAGATTTGGTTGATCAATGATTGCTTGACTTGAAATAACTGGTATTTCGTCATTAATGGTTAGGTACCCCGGAAACGTATGCTAAGGATTCACACCTACTTTCCAGTTTCCAACACTGTAACTAGAAGCTTTTACCCTCCTACGCCAAGAAAAACCTTAAAAATTGAATTTTTAATGGTTTTGTTTTTGTTTTGTTTTGTTTTTCAGAGGGGATCGTCCTCAAAGAAAGCAGCCATAGTATCAAGAATAGTAATGACTAGGAGGAAAAGTAATAATTAAAAGGAAACAACCATGTAAAAAAAAGGATGACACTGAAAGTCATCTAAATGATATTCATCGACGGAAAACAGGAAAGGAAAAACACGCTACTGTGGGCTTAACACTGTTATACGTCTTTCTTCGTACATCTTGTCATTGGAAGCCAGCGGTGTCTTAGTTAATTTTTAACTTATTATTATTATTATTATTATTATTATTATTATTATTTATCAGAACAAGGTATGAATTTTTCACGTTTTTCTTCCAGAAAGAAGAAGACAGATAGCCTTTATGGTTTAAGCTTAAACCTAATGAAATTTCAATTTTAGCTCTTTTTGTAAAAGGTTTGAACCCAGGAATCAATACTAATGCTAACCCCCCCCCCCCCCCCCCTTCCCCCTACAACCCCCATAAGGTTTTCCTGAGTTTTTTCCTAGAGGATAAAACATCAGCACCTGACGTTTTCAGTAGCTGTTGGTTCATCCCTTTCGCACATTTTAAGTTAGGTTTAGTGATGCTCATGGTTTCGAGATATCACTTCATAGGTAGCAGGTGGTCAAGCCATTTTTGAGTGAAAATACATGTCTTTTCAACTTCTTTTAACAATAAAAGTAAATCTTGTGGATAAAATCATGCAGAGTGCTTATTTGTGTGTTATTTTTCATGTAAAGCACAAAAAATTACCATTTCTCGCGGTTTTCACCTGATTTCTAATTCTTAGTAAAATCCAAGATGGCGGCCAAGATCGCGACCAATGTTGGTGACGTCACAGGCCAGAAGCAGCGCCACCGCCCATAAAAGATACCTCATCTTGTTAAGCAGACGACGGCGACGGCAACGAGAACGTCAAAAAAGCAATAGGTTCAATAACCAAAACAACAGTTTTGCACTTGCATAACGCTTTTTGTACATTTCTTTTCCGTCACCGCACGACTACGAAGTCAAAATGCCTGATATCACGTCTTATAGAGGAAGCACGCAAGCGACGACGAAATTTCCTCTCTCTTTTTGAACTTGGATACGCTTCTTTTTGAGGAATTCAGCTTTAGGAGGGTCCACCTACATTTGTCAAAGTTAGTGACTTGGAGTAATCGCGATGAAGAAGGCGAATTCATATTTGCAGCGAAGGTTTCGCCCCGCCGTCGCCATCCTATGATCTTAAGGTCCGTAAAAATGGAGTTGATATCATAATGGTGTCACTGCTATCGTTAAAGATTTTTAGGCAATTATTGAATGAGGCTGAGTAGGATGTGAAGAATTATGCAGATACAATGTAGAGGAGGTTGTTATCAACCGAACTTAATAATTGTTTTGTTATTCATTCAAAGTATTTCTAATTTCTTTGGTCTATTTTAGGCACGGTTTCAGGATATAAGGAGAGGTTTTTCCTATACAGATACTCATCAAAATGTAGATAAGATCCATCGTGCTATATATTTTGTGTATTCTTGTATTTCTTCTGTTCAGTTTGTTAGAAATTTAGCTATTACGTCTTCGGATAGCCTGGTGAACGCCATTTTAATTTCTTTTTTAGTTCATTCCGGAATAAACAGTTAGGCTGCCGCGCCTCGATAAATTCAATAATATTACTTCATAATGACGTCAAATTGAGTCATTGTGTCCAACAAGTTATACCTAGATGCTGGAAATGATGATTGTAATATTCTATGTAATTTTGGTGAACGTATCGAGAGAGGTTATAAAGTTATGAAAGGGGGCGTCCAAGGCTGTCCCCCAAGTAACAGGAAGCAATACCCGGTCTGAATAGGGTTCATATAAAAACTTGAGGAGATAAAATAGAACGAAACAAAAGATTTGCACGTGTAAATAGAGGGCATTTTTAAAGACATAGTTTTTGTCATATGGACTCACTAGGTTGGCTGTTTTTAAAAACTTGGCTTCTTCTTCTTTATAAAAAAAGTATCTCATAAAATAGACAGTAATAGTCTCCTCCGCAGGCATGCATTTCCGGTTACACTGACCGTGAGGAGTCTGAGGACGAGAACGGTGGGAAAAAATGTCGTGGAGATGCCTGCCAAAAATCAAAGAGCGTGGACCTTTGGACCAGTGACTGGACCAAGAATACCCTGAGGGTTTTTTTCAGTCCAGTCGCTAAGAAAATATTCTGTCATTCTAACATTCCGACATGGAGACTAGCGAGCGTGCTGTGAGTACTGCAATCTTACTTTTATGGACTGTTTATTCTAAATTTTTGCTCTGTTTGTTATTCCGTTTTCCATGTTGATTGTCTGAATCTAGATTCTGTCGTTTTGCATTCAGACTTTTGCCTCGCTTTAGGAGGAATTTTTTTTAGCTATCTATATTAAGGCTGGCTTTTTCTTTTTTCCTTGTATGACACAAAACCAGCTCATAATTTGTCTACCAAGACATGCTTAAAAGTCTAAAAAATGTTAAAAAGGCTGGTCTTAGTTTTTTTATTATCAAAATTTCCTGAAAATCTTACGAGTACGAAAAATACAAATACGCTATTTGCTGGCCCGGGAGGATTCAGATGGAGGAATATCCTGGTTAAGCCATTTTCCTTTCGACAAACTAACATACTGTGTAGAGCGGTAAACGGCTTGTGTCTTCCAAAATTCCCCACTATCCCGTACACAAATTGGATTTGTATGCGCTAGCCAACATGCGCAGAAGGTCATCACCTTGTCGATATTTGGCAGGCATCACTTTCACTCCCTGTTCTCTACCCATTCTCCCACTCGCTCTAGAAACAGGACAGTGAAGCCTGCGGAAGACGGATAAGACAGTCTCATTATCCATTACACTTCTTTTCTGTCTTCAATTTTTAGTCTTAAATATGTAACCCGTAAAATTCAATTCAATTCAAATTCACAATAAATAACAATATTATTATTGAACAAGAGAGGGTGTTATGAGCAGAGTTGGAATGACATTAGAGTTTTCATAGCAACGAAATGACGCCATCACCTATTTCACTTGCAGCTTTATTTCTGGGTCATGTAGCAGCTGCTCGGAAGAGAAGTCACCAATGGGTCCTAAGTAAACCCTGACCCCAAACAATACTGAAACAATTGAAAGAATGGCATGTCATTGTTTTCTGCGACCAATCAGGAGAGACTGTACGAGCCGCTCCTACACAACTGGTATTTCTCGGCATTGGGAAATGTTCTTCCAAAGTTGTTTACAGGAGCCTCCAATAGCCGCCTCGATGTTCGTAAAGTCTAAGCGGAATCTGTAAGAGCGTTATCGAGATATTTTGGGATGAAGTTTTTACAGTTACAAATACGGTAATCTATAAATTTAGCGAGGGCTAAAAGCAAAGCCCCATTAATAAATTTATAATTTAAATAAACTTGTAATCCACAAATGAGTTGATAGCCCTATATGTACACCCAAATAATATCAATCGTCTTCGATCACATTCAAGAGCCCTAACGGCTCTTGATCACAGTAGATTAGGCCTGGAGAACAAGTTCTTGGAAAACAAATCAGGCCGAATTTTTTGCGTTCGACAAGTTTAATTTACAAAATCTTGCCAACAAATCTGGAGGTGTGTAAACCAACCTTTTATACTTTTTATACATCGCATCTGAGGTGAAACAGTACTATTTATCATACAGTCCTCGGACAGAATGCAGCATTTCACAATTTTTCAAGACACATTGCACTCAGTCAATATTCAGGACGATTAATCGAGGGCTTTTAGCGAAACCGTTCAAAAAATATCCAAAATCACCTATACGGCCAGCCGGTTCTCATGCACTTTTGACAAATTTGCAGTGCGAGCTGTGACAGAGAGTTTGAATGAACATTAATAGAGTTACGCTTCAACATAAAAATAAAGAATAGGGTTTTTCAGAATCAATTTACATGAACAAAAAAAATTGAAAACATAAAAATGTATAGAAAACTAATGGTGTAATAGTGTTTAAAATTTTACAAAATGATAGTATAAAACAAAGTGCTATGGACTATCAAAATTAAGCACAACTCAGTGATTTCAACTTTAGCTTTCTTCTCAAAACATTGAATGAATGTAGAGTTTCTTGTCTGACCAGTAAGGCTGTTTCATGATGCTAATGCCCTGTAGAAAAACGAGCGCTGAGCAATTGCTGTGCAACATTTGGGAAGGCTAAGTTGATCTCTATTTCTAGTGATGTACTCGTACGTTTTTTAGTGCTCTGTAAGCCTTGAACTTAAATAGCTAGGCGTCAGACTATTCAGACATTTATAAATCATGGTAGTGTCCCGCAAGGGCAACAGTTCTTTTACAGTAACCCAGCTCAGTTCGTGCATTGGGGAAATATGATCGTACTTTCTGGTGTCACTCAATATGCGCGCGACAAAATTTTGCATTAGTGGTAACTTTTTAATATTTTGTTTGAATTTACCGGACCATACGGTTGAACAGTAAAATAAGTTACTAAATATAAGAGAATTTAGGATTATGTTTAGAACATCTTTGGTAAACAAGTGTCTAACCCTACTTATTTCACACAAATTAGAAAGTAGAGAGAACGCTAAGGTCGAAATGTGCTCAGAGAGAGGCAAGTTTGAGTCCAGAATAATACCTAGATCTTTGTCAGATGAGAGAGGAGTCAATTCTTGCCCGAGGAAGGGTACCGTAACATGTTGTAGCTTAGAGACAAGTTGACGTGCAACCTCGTTCCCAGGGTTCTCTCCTACCCGCCCTACGGAGCAAGAGAGAGAGAGAGAGACTCGCTCCGTAGGGCGGGTAGGAGAGAACCCTGGGAACGAGGTTGGTTGACGCGTGCCAAACAATACAAGCTTTGTCTTTTGAGGATTTATCAACAACAGATTCTTGTGCAACACCCTCTTACCACAAGTTCGAGATCCTGGGAACTCTGATGCAAACATGAGTGGATATCCTGTGCAGAACTTGAAAGATCATCCACGTACGATTCAATATTAGTAAATTTGGTCACTCCAGGAAGATCGTTCATATATAAGCTAAAAAGCATGGGGCCCAGGATCGAGCTTTGAGGTACCCATGGGTTAGCGTAAGGGGCTCCGACAAAGAAGTACCCACTCAAGTGCATTGTTCTCTATTCGTGAGATAACTATCGAACCCTTTGTTAAGCTTTGTTCGAGGTATAGTTTGCTAAGTAAGGTCCAATGACATAGACAATCGAAGGCCCTACGTAAGTCAATCAGTACCATAGCTGTGATTTGCTTGTTGACCGTAGTCCTGAAAATGCCGTCAGTTAGAAGCAGGTTCAAAGTTTCAGTTGAGTGCAACTTCCGATTTCCACTCTGATGGCTAGTTAGACGACTATTCTGTTCCAAGTAGTTGTTAAATTGACACAGCAATTCTCTCGGCTACTTTTGAAAGAACTGGTAGTAGGGAGATAGGCCTGTTGTTAACTGGAATTTCATGATCTCCGTGCGTGGGAGTGGGAAACACTTCGTTCTTTTTCCAGGCTGAGAAAAAACAGAACTCTAGAATGAATGGCTTATTATATTAGTCAGAGTAGGCAAAATATGCTCGAGACAATCCTTGTCGGCTGATACTGGTACCTTATCGTTGCCTGGAGCCTTGTTAGAGTTCATTGCCATGATGACTTTGCGTACTTCATCACTCGACACTCACTGAACCATGAACTGATCTTTTTCACTGGTCTGTTGTCTACCATTGGTAGTAGCCGTGGAGGTGTTGTTGAAGTTTAACCCTCGGACGTACAAGGGGTGGGAGGGGGGATGTCACCCCTCCTAAGGTTTTTCCGCGTTTCTCCTATAGGATAAAACATCAGCACCTGATGTTTTCAGCAGCTTTTCGTTCATCCCTCGCGTGCATTTTGAGTTAAGTTCAGTGATGATCAGTTTCTATGGTTACGAGAATTGATGTTATAAGTTGGAGGTGGTCAAGCCATTTTTTAGTTAAACTACATGTGTTTCAACTTTTTTCAACAATAAAAGTAAATATTGTGGTTAAAATCATGCAAAGTGCTTACGTATGTGTTATTTTTCATCTCAAGCACAAAAATAGTCACCATTTCTCGCGGATTTAACCTTTGGTAAAATCCAAGATGGTTCCCATGATCATTGTTGGTGACGTCATGGCCCTCCAGCAGTGCCAACACCCATAAAATATACCTCATCTTGTAGAGAAGATCAAAGGCTTTCCACTGAAGGTAGAATCGTTTCGAAATACTGCAACATATCAAAACCTCTAAGGGAGTTCCACCCCCCCCCCCTCCACTTCTTTTACCACGTTTGGGGTATGAATTTGTACGTCCGAGGGTTAACCCATGTTTACCTGACAATTCAGAGCACATTAAACCGATTCTTTATCTCTTTTCGTAAAGATGCAGCAGACAAATCAGGCTCCGGTTGTTCAAACGTTGGATAGCGCTATCCACCGGATAAATCACTATCCAGCGGATAAGTATTACGGAAATCAATTACGCTATCCGCTGGATAGTGATTTATCCGGTGGATAGCGCTATCCGACGTTTGAACAACCGGGGCCTGATGTTTATATTTAGCCAGTGAACTAAGGTTAAACTGTGAAAGGTTTGAAGACAGGAGTCATTTCATAAGTAGGTTGAGTAGGATCTTCCGGGTGAACGTAGTCCTGAATAAGACTTTTGTTGTTGACAGTGACTGACGTTTCGACAACCTTTGATGTTATTAAACTCTGGTTATTGACCTGACTGGTCAATTAAGTCGCGAAGTTATTGGTCAGTCAGTCAAGCCGTGATGTTACTGGCTATGACGACTCGTAATGTCATTGGCGCGTTTCGATCTGTCTATTGTCACAGTTACACAGTCGTTTATTGTTAGTCAAATTGTCAGTTGTCCAGTCGTTAGTTTTGCTTGATTTCGTCGAAAAGTCGTTTGTACGGTGCCGGTAACTGTTGACTACGATTCCGTGGCGTTTTTCCTAAGTTAGGAAACCGACAAGATCGACTTTCGGTGTTCCGCAGCCACCCAAGCTGTATGGACTACCGAAACATACCTATGCGGCCCATAATTTCTTTCTGTGGGTCCCCGACTTACCAACTGTTTAAGTACTTAAGTAACGTACTGAGACCTCTGACTGACGAATCTGGACATACTACATGCAGTCTACTGAGAACTTTATTGACGTCATTAAGACAATAAAGATACCTGACGACCAAAAACTAGTGTCTTTTGATGTGAAATCACTGTTCACCAGTAATCCACTTCAACTTAATTCCTCTTATAAACAAAACGAAGTGATGACAATGTTGAGTTGAGAAAAACGGGATTTTGTGAAGGCGGCCGTAATCAGAGCTGTGACCGCTTACGAGAGTGCTCCTTAGGAGAGCTTATACTTTAAGAGCCCATCACGGTAAATATCGAGAATCGCTGGCCAGGCTAAAAAAATCGAAAATTCTGATAATTTGTCACAAAAACCCCTTTGGGGAACTATCTTCGAAAAAAATATTTTTAACTTTCAAGAATCTATAGTGTTCGAGAAAATGAGGAAAAACGAAAATAGCGGTTTTTACCTAATTAATTACGTAAAAATTAGAGTAAAAATGGTCTAGTTTATCTCGTCGGTACCGAGGCAAGGTTAAAAGCTATAAAACAGAAATATATTTTTTTTAAAGCATTTTATCTTTTCTTTCTATCCATGGTATGTTTTAAACCATAAACACGATTTTGCTTCTTACGGTTTTTTAAAAACTACCACCAAGCGCACTTTTTAAAATGGGTAAAAAATGAGCAACTTCAGAGGCAAAAAACTCACCTTGGTATGTGTGATACCTAGCCAAAATGTACACTAGCACAAATTTCAGCTCTTATATTAACAGAATATGAAATAAAAAATCTGGGTACTCCGGATTCGTCTTTACAAAATAAACAGTTTCGTGACCACCAGTGGCAAAAGGTCACAAATTTGCATAAGTCAAATTTGTAAAGAAATGTTGCGGCAGCCGGTTTTGTTTCAATCCAGGGTCAGTATGTGATGTTCGGAAACATCACGAAGCAAGAAAACGTTTTTTGATAAAGTTTATGTTAAAATATCAGAGTAATTAACCGTTCACAAAAAAATAAATAAATAAATAAAAACGAACTCGAAGAAGCGTTATAAAAAAGCGCCGGACTATTATGTAAACTATATCCCATGTCTCTGATTTTTTTTTCCTAACTTCCTTGTATTAGCATCCATCTGTATCATCTTAAATTCGCCTCTGGTATATCTAAAATAGGTAGGTACATTGTCCTTGAAATTTTATTTTGAAGGAGGTTTTTTGCGAACGGGATACACTTCGACTCGTGCGAGGAAGTCATAACCTAACAGTTAGAGTAACAATGTCACGCAACGACGTCTCGAACAGCTCCGCCTTCTTTTATTGATTTTTTTCTCCTTATGAAATTTTATGGAAACTTTGTTTTGAGCAGGCAATGCGTTGTTCGCAACATCATTTGTTTCTCGTTTTATTATCTTTTCAGAAAGAAGGGATACTAATTTTGCATGCCTGTCAGTCACGCACTAAAAGTTAGCATTTTCATTAACACTACGTATTACAAACAACAAACCGTCCCTTGGTTTATTTATTTTTTACTTTTTCACAAATAGAGGTATAATTAGGCAGCTACCAAAGGCCCTAGGAAACAGCTAAGTCATCGTAGTTCATACGGTCCAGCGGTTTCTCTCCTCCGAAACGAATCAGAAACATCTTTCCCGCAAAAACTGCCCTTTTTGGGTCATCTCGGAGTTGTACCACCTGCCAAGGGGCGTTTTCCTTCAAATACAAAATGATATTTGTTCAGTGATTTCAAAATATAATGTAGCAGCGCCTTATTGTGTAAATCTATACGCGCAACTCATGAAACGAAGCAAGTTCCAACCGACGCCGCCGAAGAACTGGAAAAGGAGACTACAGTCGAACCTCCCCAAAGAGACCACCCAAAATGCGAAGACTTAGGGGTCGCTAACGGGAGGTGGTCTCTTACGAGAATCGAACCACGGGAGGTTTCTTTGAGAAGAAAACCGGACACATCTACTTTAAGGAAGAGAATTTATTGCATGCAATTTCCAAGTTACGATATGTGCAGTTCCATGTTGATGTTGTTTCTACCACAAGGGATCGCTTACAAGAGTTTAAAAACAATGCAAAATCATTAAACCGTCAGCCCCAATTAGTGGACGCTGGCGCTTGCAGGAGAGATTCCAGCTGAAAGACTTAAACTGGCATGGGTGGGTTTTGGTGTTTTGGATAGGTGGTCGCTTAAGGGAGGTAGTCGCACATGGAGGTTCAACTGTACGCCAACAGAGTAAATCCCTTTCACGACGATGCGACTAGGATTTGTCCATGGAAGATAAGACTCCTTGTTCACCTCTTTTGAGCTGCTCTAATCAACTCCCACCCATGTCGAGTGCTTGCAAAAAAAGAAAGGTCATTCTTGACGCCCCTGGCATATCGCAGTATGCGGCAACGAACTTGTATCGTCGTAAGTACCATTTGCTAACCGGGCAGTAAGGTGACGCAGAGTAAAAGCGTAACTTGACTACAATTTTCAGTTTACAACAGACCCGAGTTTTGTTCAAAGAAATGTCTGCTTTTGCTCAGGAGTATTAACGTCAGTTCCCGCAATGTCCCAGCTCGTGCCTTCACACCGGAACGTCCGATCGAATTATTATTTAGTTGATAGCTACCCTTCTCTTCCTCTTCCCAACTTATCTAGGAAGATCGAAGGGCCTCTGCTCGCAGGGTAGTTGATAGCAACTAAGGAGCTAATAACATAAAGAGGTAAGTAAGTGGGATCGGCGGTTTTATTTACGCCTAACCGTTTCCCAAAGTAAAGAAGGAAAGAGCTTCAGACAAAAGGGAAAGAATACCCCAAATCGAGGCCTTATGTTGCGAGTATATTTGTTGTTTTAGGCTGATTCTGTGCTAAAGTCATTACTTACTGCCTTTACCCAGTCAAAAAATGGTCAGTGTAGAGTTACATGTGGGGTGTGAAGAAGATATAATTTAATAAGGCAGCACTATCCAAAAATATCTTTTTGGGTGATGCATTTAAACTTGAAAAAGTTGGCCCATTTTTTTCAATTTTCAGTCCATGTCCATCCTGGCCATCAGTAGCAACAGACCGTGCCTAAATATAGTCTTACATAACAAAACTGGACCATTATTTTTGAACTGAACTGATTTTATGTGAAATGAAGACCATATTAGGTTTTTAAAATGAACTAGCAAATAGCTTGGCATAGCCCCTTTAACTCTTTTTTGACGGCCAATTTTAGTGGAAGAAAACCCAGCCTTTTTGGACCGGTTTTCAACCAGTTAGTACCCTGGATAACAGGCCTTATTTTTTTCGCGTTTTTGCAGGCGAGCGAAGGCAAGCGCGAAGTGAGTGAGAAGCGCCAGACAAGCGCGAAGGGGAAGACGCAGAAAAAAACAACGGCCTGTCCACATACCATTGTTTTGTTGCATTCCGCCCCAGACCTACCCCTTAATGACGCTCCTCACGCTGTTCGCGCTTGCATTCGCTCCGGCTTCGGGCTTGCCTTCGCTCGCCTGAAAAACGCACGCCTGTTATACAGGCTAGCAGGAGCCGATTACTGAGGCTAGCCAGTTAGCATGATGTGGGAATGGCTGAAAAAGAGATTTGCAACACAAGACTGCTAAATTGGACGTACACTAATTTAGAAGCTTTATTGGCGCATTCATAGAAGCCAAAATTTGGACGTCTCTTACGAACCTATATCGATCTTTCTCTCCCGCTCTCTTTTTTCCCTTTGCCTTTCCTCTTCTGTTGCTCCGGCTTTTGATCGTCTTCTCACTGTCTTTGCTTTGCAAGGAACTTTGGCTGGCTAGCTTTTCAGGAAAGGGACATTTAATTAATCTGTAAAGAATAGAAGGTAAATAGAAAAATTGGAAGTAGATTTGTTCACCCCAAATGTTGCTTTTTTTTGTGTGTGTAACTCTGTCAAGATACATGAAGATAGGTGAAAATTTGGTGAATGAGGTACCAGTGGAAAAATCCATCCTTGCTGATTTTGATCAGTTCATCATCTTGGTGAATAAATGGAAAGGTAAATGGCCGGTTCATGAAGGATACCGTAAAATTCCGAAAATAAGCCCCTCCTTGTATAAGCACCTTCAAATATAGGTCCCCAAACTTGTAACGCAAAAAACCGTCCGTTAAATCGCCCCTCCATATATAAGCCCCCCGGGGCTTGTACTTGGAAATTGCCCTCAAATACAAGATAAAACAAAAAACGGTAAATTTCCTTCCAACTATAAGGTTAGCCCAAAATTCCCTCCATAGATAAGCCCGTCTGAGTATAAGCCCCTCCTAAAATAAGCCCCTCAAAAAGGGCCTTTGAAAAATATAAGCCCCGGGGCTTATTTCCGGAATTTTACGATATTCTTGTTTCTAAAAAAAAAAAAAAAAAAAAAAAAAACACCAAAACGACCCCAGTGCAGTACTCCCTCCATCTGATTTATTTTTTCTATTGAGCGTTCAATGAGGGTTTCAGCTAATCAATGACACAATTACGGGTCGATCCACTTGGCGATCTTTGACCATCTTTGGGTGTTCGAAATCATGTCTGGACTTAATAGTGTTGAACGCACGAACAGTGAAGAGGCAGACAGAGGAGGTGGAAGAATTTCAGAAAAGAGAGAAAAGGGGGCAATGATTACTTTAATCTTGTCTTACTTACGTTATTTTTAATAAGCGAGACTTGGCAATCTCACCAAAATATAACTTTGAAAAACTTCTGAGAAAATTAACTATTTCGGATTTTTATTGATTGAAAACTTAGGGTCTGATGTATAGTATTAATGGCAAATCCCCTAAAATGCCTTGATGAATGAACTATCGGTACCATAAAAGCATGTGCCCACTCCAAGAAAGATGTATGGCTACGAAACTCATTCAGGTGAATTAAGTAAAGTTAAGTCATCTAACATGAAAAATATTTCTTTACATAAGCTCACATTTTTTTATCGTACCGGTAAAAATAAAGTGTGACTGTGCTGAGCTTGACAACGGTCACGCAATTGCAGAATACAGTACTCCAACACCCAACAACAATTTGCGATTGTGTCACCAACCTTCACAGCTATTTGTTACCAGGGATATAAATTTTTCTGATCCTTTACTTAATTTTAGCTTCATTTAAAGGCGCTTTCATCCTTTCTCCTACGTTTCGAATATACCATGAACCGAAACTAGAAAGAGAAGTCAGGCGGCATCATTTCCCCACAAATTTGACCTATGCAAATTTGTGACCTTTTGCCACTGGTGGTCACGAAACTGTTTATTTTGTAAAGGCGAATCTGGAGTACCCAGATTTTTTATTTCATATTCTGTTAATATAAGAGCTGAACTTTGTCCTAGTATACATTTTGGCTAGGTATCACACATATCAAGGTGAGTTTTTTGCCTCTGAAGTTGCTCATTTTTTACCCATTTTAAAGAGTGCGCTTGGTGGTAGTTTTTAAAAAAACCGTAAAAAATTCAAAATCGTGTTTATGTTTAAAACATACCATGGATACAAAGAAAAGATAAAATGCTTTTAAACAAAAATATTTTTCTTCTATAGCTTTGAATCTTGCCACGGTACCGACGCGATAAAGTAGGGCATTTTTACTCTAATTTTTGCATAATCAATTAGGTAAAAACCGCTATTTTCGTTTGTCCTCATTTTCTCGAACAGTATAGATTCTTGAAAGTTAAAAATATTTTTTTCGAAGATAGTTCCCCAAAGGGGTTTTTCTGACAAATTATGAGAATTTTCGATTTTTTTAGCCTGGCCAGCGATTCTCGATAGTTACAGTCATGGGCTCTTAAAATGTATTGAATGCTACGCCTGCTGATTGGTCTTTTCTCATGATCTATATATTTGAGTAGAAACACGTGGATGTAACATGGGAAGCTCGTTGTCTTTGTTCTGTTCAGCATATCCCGCAGTTTTTCGAGAAATTATGTCGGATTAAGCAAAGACAGCATATGAAAGCCTCACAAAAAAGTTTAGCAGGAGCATTTGTAAGAAAAACGGAGACACCAACACAAAAAATTCTGAGCTACTTGAAAATGCCTAAACTAGAAGAAATCCTCACAGCAGTTGTCATCGTCTGTCATCACTACTGAAAAATCGCAGTTTTAAAATGTTTCCGCGATCATTCTGCTTTAAGCGAGTGAAGGGCCTTACAAACGTTTGGAAAAACTGTCTACAAAGGGCATTAAGAAGAAGAGAAAACGGGGTAACGAAAGTGAGTATTTTTATTCAAAAAGTGCCAAAACAGCGCGCATGTTTGTGCAAGCTCACATATGTTTAGAACTGAGAGACCAGTCACCCAGATCACCTTCAACATGAATTGTATGTAGACATTCATATATAAATAGACTCTTGCATAGGTATGTGTTTCATGCATGTACGCAAATCACACAAATCATTGAACAGTCAAGCAGTACGTTTGATAAACAAAACTGAACATAGCACGACGACTTTCTCACAAAGGCTTTACGCCTTTTTTAAACATTAGGATATGTTTGGAAATATGTTCATCTCGTAAACAAGCTGCAACAGTTGTGCACCTGTAATACCACTAAACTACAAAGTCTTATTACAACAAAACTTCAATGTAAATAAAAGGGTTTTTGCCTTGGCGGCCTTACTACTATGGAAACACAAAATAGAATATGTGGTTCGCAGTCTAAGTTTACTTCAAGTACATGTATCTGAGTACTTAAAAGTTGTCCATTTTGTAACTACTCTCCTCTCAAATTTTTTGAAGCCAACGGAAGTATAGGTTCGTTGTTACTGCAAACCAGTGGCAATTCATTATTACCTTTCACTTGTCTAATGCTTGCACAAAAAATCCAAATACACAGTGGCAGTATTACGGCTTGTTAGGTCAATTGCGGTTACTTTAATTTCCGTGCCTCCAAAATAGACGCAGACATCAAGGCTTCGGTCAGTGCCCTTCGAAATATCGGGAGAGTTAACAACAACTTTTCCTATCGACGATCCCACTGCATCATCAGTAATGTATTTTGCATTTGGGTCGGTAGAGGTGAAAAAGTCGAACCCCACGCTCGTTTGACTTCGCATCAGAGGCTTGTAATTCGAAAATCTTTTCATCTTTCCTATTTTTACCGTTTCATTTTCTTTAACCAGAACCTCGAAACAATCTTTACACCAAGTAACATCTTCTGCAACGTACTTCTTCTCTATAGGATGAAATCTGGGATTGAATGGGCGGTAAATGTGAAAACCGTAAGTTGTGGACATGATTCTGGAATCAATAACGCGCGGCTTTTGACCAAACATCACTGCTCCTTGCACCACTGCAATACTTGCGTCCAGCGGAACTAAAATCTTGTACCTGGAAGATACGATGAAAATATCTAGTTCGCAGGGTTCTGTCCTACTCGTCCCTGCAGAACAGTTTAAACTGCTGTCTACCTCTCTGTCCCTCCTCTCCTTCCTTCTTTCTCAATAATTATTTCTAGATCTGTTCCTTGCCCCACAGGGATGAGTAGGAAAGAATCGTGGGGACGAGGTTTCTAAAAAAAGTCATCCAAGCGGTAAACAAAATAAAAATAATAAAAAATACTTATTTTCGCCACTTCAGACTTTCTATCTAGTAAAAAGGCTTAAACTTTTTTCATCTCGAATTTCAATTGACAATTTCGAATTTTGGTCGAAGATGGTCTAGTAGCATTTTTGAATCAGCTTGGACAAATTACAGATTTTGAGGGATACAGCAGATATATTCATACTCATTGACCACGATATTGAACGAGAGCGTTTCTCAATGACAAAAAACCCACAAAATTTTGTCAGGTTTTCGCCGTATAGTTAACCGTTCGTTAATTGAAACGCCCTGGCTAGTCTCCCAGGGTGAGACAGCCACATATGGGCTATAAAAAGTAACATATGTGCCGCTGTTTAGGAATTTTAGGGTACCATTTATGGAAAATTCTTCATTGACCTGAAGATTAAAGTTTCTGTCTGGGTCACAGTTAAGAACTAGGAATTAAGACTTCTGTGTTCCTGTGTTTGCTTCAGTCGGGATATACAACATTGCATGCAGCTAACTGCGTCTGGCCGGGAGTGGAAACATTGATCAAGAAAGCCGAATATTAAACAGGGATCGCGCATTTTGCTAAAATTGCATTTTCAGAAGTTCGGTTTGAGAATTTTTAAACTTAAGGTATTAATTTTAGGCTGCGATCTTTTGTGTACCAACTGTACTACCTTAGAGCTATAAAGGCATTTTAGAAAGTGTACCTGTCTCTGCCTTTAAACACTGTGATGACCCAACCCAAAGGGTAGCTGGAAATTGAACGGTCCATCCCTTGCACAGGGCTCAAAAAACAGAAGATCCGTCCCATTTTCTTTTCAAGCAAACCTCACCCTATATTTTTCTGACCGGATCCTATTATTGACTGTTAACCATGTTGAATGTAATCCCTATATAACGGATGTGATATTTTTCTTTTCTTTCCCAAAAATGTTCGAAAAGGTGACAAAGGAAACAAATAAGACCATAAGCAACTATGTGCCTTAGGTTTCCGAAAGGTTTTCGGAGCTATGCACCAAGTATCATACTCCAAGATCTCGGGATGCAATTGGTTAAATTTTGATTTTATAACAGCTTTAATTGCGTGCTTCAGCGCAGCATTTTTGAGACTGAAGATGTGTAACGCTGAGATTTCCTAGTTTGGCCTGGTTTGTCAATCAAAATGATGCTAACTCTGAAAATAATTGAACCTTAGATGCACGATATGTTACCTGCTACTAAATTGCTTTCGGATGGCATCCTGAAGGAGAGCGGACTGGGCGAACCCTCCAACCAAAAAGAAAAACTGCAAATCCTTAAGGCAGCGATTCTCCAGGAGTTTGGTCAGGTGATTAACAATTCCACCCAAAACTGGCTTAAACAACTTCTTCATCGCTGGGGCCTCTAAACAGAGATATTCATTCCTGAGGAACTGGACTCCTTCTACTCTACTGGCAGGTCCACGATGCTCCGATATTAATGCTGTTAAGGAACGGGGAAGTCGAAGTCTTGTCGTGCCACCCTCGAAAGCTCGTCGCCCTCGCTTCTTCATTTCAAAGTCGTTCATCATATCAAGCCATTCTCCAGGATATCTTGTAGAGAATGCTTCCACCACAGTAGTTCCGAAGAACTGCTTAAGAAGAGAAACAAACTCCTCGTCAACTTTTGTTCCACCATAAGGACCCCCGGTTACCTGGAATACTTCTTTTATATTGCCATTTGTCAATATTTCATGAGCTGTCACGTCTAAAGTTCCACCTTTAGAAGAACAAGAAAAAGAAAACGCTGCATATTACATCCAAAATACCCACACACCTTTGTGCGAAAACGAATAACCTTTCAAATAAATGCTAGCCTGCGTAGCAGACGTAATTTTACCTCAGTTAGTAACGTGAACTAATTACCAGAAGAGCGTTTCGAATTTTCTTTCATCTTGATTGGCAAATCGACAATGGCATTTACTTTTAACAGGACAATTATGGCGCGTACTCAAATCCTGATACACAGGTGGGGGAACAGACGGACTTAACCAGAGTTTAGTTTCGCCTGCAGCGCTGGTAAATATATATTTAAATGCATGCAAAGGATCAGAAATGTACTGACGCTACCCCTATTGTATTTATATATCACATCCGGACATCCGGTTTTGCTCAAACAAACAGTGTTAAAGAAACGCGCACTGCACTCTATTCCTCCGTGCTCTTAGCATTTTAATTTCTTTTTCATTTTATTAAATATTTTACTATAAATCACTGCCATTACTGAGTCCTTAGCTCTTGAATACGACGTGAATGGAGAATGGACAGAAAAGGAGGTCGATCTTGGAAGTCTGACAATTAAGCAGTTCTATGCAACAAAAGATGAAAGGTTTACACTAGCATTGCAGCCACTAGGATAATTAAACACTCAAAGACATGATAATTGTCGCCCCATGGAAGGGAATCCGCAAAGTTTCTGCATGTGGGATCCGGAATCAGCAAAAAAAAATTGCCTGTGGAATCCAGAATGCTAGGCTTTGGAATCCAAATTACAGCTCAAGAAATCCAAAATCCCACTGAAAAAGGCTGGAATCCAGTGCCTGAAATCCCTAATTCAAGGCGTGGAATTTAGAATCCAAGACTGTTTTGGATTCCCTTACAAACTGGTTAACTGAGTGCTATTGCATCAATTACATTACCTCCGATATCTACCACTAAATATTTTGCTGCTGGGCGTGCAAATACGTCAGATACACCAGCATCCCCTCTCTCACTTGTGAAGTCCTTCATCTTTTTGTCTCTGCAATGAATTGATGCAGCTTCCGGTTCTAACGCAATAAGTAGCTGTTCCGGGTTATTGGCAGAAGCAATACCAGCCTTAAATAAGGATAGAATGGTATTACACGAAGCAGAGTTATTATAGCCACGATAACAAAATAGCTCATTTTGTAAACAATCTGCGAACAGTGGTCAGCAGCCTATGGTGCATTTGATTTTTCTATACCCTTAAAAATCCATGGGAAAAATATATTTCTATCATGACTGTGTCCCAGTTTAGAAGAATAATTTTGATTAATGTAAGTTTTATCATAGGTGACAATGAAACACAATAATTCACAGTTTTTTATTTAGCTTGCAAAGTGAGTTCGTTCAGAAGGTTGGCTTGCTATTTAGCCTTCACAAGGTTGTTTTATGTTTCACGCTTACTTAAAACAGGAAATGACGGAAACAACAAAGAAAGCAACAACAACAACAAAAGAAACAATGAATCCAGGCAAAACAACAACATCAATTTTGTAATGACGGCCGTTAATATTAAGCTTCATATTGTTTAAAGTTTTTCATGCACTTAGCAAAAAATAAAGAAAAAAGAAAGAAAGAAATGAGAGAAAAGTATATTGGTATTATTCACCATATAGGCAGCTTCTCTCATAAATTGCTTAGCAGCAGGTTTCCAAATAGCAGGTACCGTTAAGACCCACTGTATGTCCGTAGCATTGTACCCATCATCTCCAGTCACCTCACCGATTATTTCGATAGCTTTATCTTTCAGATATCTTATTGAATGTGAGAAAACGGTGAGAGCTTCCAATTTCCTTCCATTACTTGCCATCAACTTGGCGTTACGGTCCAGACTCTACAGTGTAAATACACAAGACTACATATGAGATGCCTTATCTCACAAGCTATACTTAGCCTACTTAAGGGGTAACGCTTACATATTCCTACAAAATCTCCTAGCAACCCAAATTTAGAAGGATTTGTATGGAGTCATCAGGGCATAACTATGCTAATATCTCAGAGGCAATTTGCCCCTCAATGCTAGTTTTTGGCAAGTAGGCCTCTTGGATGTTGTCTTTCAGAATATCCTAACAAATTCCACAGTTTCACTTTTTCATTACGTCACACTTTTGAACCCTATTGAAATAAAATTCAAATAACCAAAAATAGCAAGAACACGGACGAGCATGGCGTGCTCTTTCTTTTCCTCTCTCTATAGCCTCTCTGTGACACACTAATAATTATAGTAATAATTATTATTAGGCCTCTGTGGCCGAGTCCTTATTTTTCAGTTATTATGACTGTAGATGCAGCCATCATTTGCAGTGGGAATGTTACGCAATCACTCTCTTCAAATGCAGCAATATTTTTTTACTGCAGGATAAACATTAGGATATCTAACATAGGTAAAAAAAAAAAAATTCATAACTTAAAGATTTTACCTCAGATTTGTGAAGTGTCATTTTAAACCGTTTGAAGTACATGTACTCTTGATCTTCCCCGCAAAAAAAGTTGGCGTATTTTTCATCTGCTTCAAATCCAAATGAATCAAACTGACCATCGGGACGAAGAAGCAAAGACGTCGATGTTTTCAGAGTGGAAAGACCTTGCTCGTTTCCCCATGCCTTGTTCATATGGATACCGCCTTCTCCTTCCTTGTGGTTGAAGGCAAAAGCGAAACCGCTGTACGTGGTTCCAAAATCAATTGCAACTACAGCAATGTAGCTTGAATTATCAGAAATCATCAATCCTTCAAATGCTAAAGTATGCAACGAAAAAAAAAAACAACCATTTATAGAGCAAAATTATCCACATTAGCCTGTTAATACAGAAATTGTTCCCACTGATACCCTCGGTAAAGGTTTTGTCGAGTTCCGCCTCGTTTATATTCAATTATATCATTTGAAAGTTGATGGTTTTAAACAGTGCTTATCCCTTATCACTTTACTTGGGTGCTTCACCCTATACTCAACGCTTTTTCTTGCAAAAGTTATGGCTGTCCCTGATTTCATGTTTTTCTCAAAAAATGTGTCCAATAAATGGTTCTCTACCAGGGATATTTTTATGCAATAACCATGCGGTGTCAAAACCGATTTGCGGTGCCTTGGGGTCGTTGGTGGTTACGTTGGGGTGGCAATGAAACTGACATGATATAAAGTTGGCGATTTCAGATATGCAGCCGATTTTCAAGAATATCTTCGGGTCAAAGGGAGTTCTCTTTTTATTTACAAATAATGCAGTGAGCATATTCCGCTTTCATTTTCACGGAATTCCAAGAATTGCTCGGAATGTTTAGTTCACTGTACTTTTTGCTAAAAATAAAGCGAGCCTCCATAAACATTTTTTTCGTAAACTTCTGCAGTAAAAATATAAAATATTATGGTTAAAATATCATGAAAATTATGAAGAAGAGGGAAACACGCACACTCACACAATTATAATAAGAATACTATTCTGAGATTCAAGCTCTCGAACTTCCGGTTTTTTCATGTGTTTTCCAGACAGAAAGAACTTAGTATTAATCAGATATTGACATTATTTCATCAGGCTCAAATGTTAATTCGAGTCCTCAAAATTCGAAATATAGTTTTAGAAATAGGCAATTTAGAGACGTTTTGAGTCTTTCCTACTTCAACTTCTAATCATCTGAAATCAAACATCTCTAAACCATTGGAAGTTGTAATTCAGAAATCAAGTTGAGTGAAACGAAATAGGAGGTTGAACGCGCTTTTCGGTTTCCTCAAGAACGCTAACATTGCAAACGCCTGGGATCGACCCCAATGTATCACTTGTTATTCGAACTTAAACACAGGTATCTAAGTCATTGTTGATTTTACCTAAAACGCCATTAAAACCCCTAGTAATTTATAACTGACTAGAACTTGCCGGGAAAAAGAAGTTTTGACTCTATTACCTTCGTGATCCATTGCTTTTCCCTCGAAATTTCCGGCGTAAGATCAATCTTCAAAAGTGTGATCTGAACACATCCAGAGTCTCGATCGATATCAGCCAATTCCAAGAATATCCTTATGGCCCTAGGGAATTTCCCCTAAATATTGAAGTGAGCATTGTTTTACTTCCGTTTCGATTTCTCGGAAAGTGCTAAGGATTCATTCCAAAAAAGGCTTCGGCCTTTGACAAGGTCAAGCAGGTTTCATAAACATGTGTTAAGCATGGTTCAAATGTTTACTGAAGAAGGAAGAAAAAATAAATATGCGTCTTTATATAACCGTAGCACCTTTGTGGTTGCTTCCATCCATTCTTTGGTGTTCGACACAACTTCCGAGTCTGCCTATGTTACCAAGAATATTGAGTCCCATTGTCCCATTGTGTTGGTCAGGGGCACCCAACGGCAATTTTCGGGAAAATATCTGTTCGGAAGACGATTTGAGATCTAGAATTTTCGGAGCATTTGTTGTAAAATTTCTTGCTTGCCTGCCGCTCCTAGGATTTTCGAACATCCACAAAATGGTATAATTACCCATTTTTAGGGATTTTGACCCTAAAAAAGGCCACCTAGAATTTTCGGGAGCCTTTTCCTGGCTGAAATTTTCGAGAAGGTAAGTTTTTATCCCTATAATTTTCGGATCAATAGACTTTCAGCTAGGAAATCCGA
>OZ037786.1:8101818-8179318 GCA_964035525.1 Porites cylindrica | reverse complement strand
CTTCCAACTACTTTTGTACTACAGGACATATTCTTTCGACTACACGCCCGTCTTCAGCAATGGATTAAGACTAAGCTGTTGCCTTGATGTGACTAGAGTAAACACTATTTAGTTTGTATTATTTGTAGTGCGTGCAAAACAGCCGTTGTAAGTGCCACTGTTGAGAAATTATTTGGATAAGTAGGATGGGCAGGAGGTATGTTTAAATAGAGGGAGGTGTCTCGGTGTCAGCGGCTAAAAATAGGAAGAAAAGAAGTTAAATTAATCACAATAAAACAACCGACACAAGTGATTAAAATGCGTACCCACCCCTCTACTGGGTGTTTTTGCGTTGACATTAAATTTTAAAATTAAAATTAGCAGGTTTCATGTCGCAGTCATGCAAAACGGCTAAGAAATGTACAAAAAACCGTGATGCACGAGTAAAGTCACTTCTTGTTGTTTTGCTAATCTAAATAGTCTCGTTACCGTCGCTTGCTTTTTTCAGTTCTAAAGTACAAGAGGGGGGGATGGATGCCACCCCCCTAAGGTTTTTCTGAGTTTTTCCTAGCGGATTAAACATCCAGCTCCTGATGTTTTTAGTAGGTGTTCCTTTATCCCTCACACGCATTTTGAGACAAGTTCGGTGATGGTCAGTTTATATGGTTACGAGGTATGACGTCATGAGTGGCAGGTGGTCAGCCATTTTAAGTGAAAATGCATGTTTTTTCAACCTTGTTCAACAATAAAAGTAAATCTTTTGGCTTAAATCATGCAAAGTGCTTATTTATATATCAACTCCAAAAAATTGCCATTCAGTCGCGGTTTTAACCTGATTTCTAATCTTGGTAAATCTAAGATGGCGGCAAAGACGGCGACCATTGTTAGTGACGTCACAGGCCTCCAGCAGTGCCACCACCCCTAAAATATACCATATCTTGTAGAGAAGATCAAAGGATTTCCACATCGGGTAGAATTCCCAGTCCATTGAGGTCAACGAAAAATTTTCCGTCCGGGTGGGGGTTAGTATTTTGTCGTTTTTAGCCGTGACACTTCTAAATGAAGCATACATGAGGTAAACACAAGAAAACGGTCAAAGAGTACTGGAAACAACTTCCAAAAATAAAAAAGATGGCGGCCCAAACTTGGGGAAGTTGGCTTTCAAAGACGTTTTCTGGAAATTTTCTTCGCGCTGGCTAATTCAAAGGAAAATAAAAAAAACAGTTTTTATCACATTCTTTGGTTTAAAAGACTGGTGGTTTTAAAGGCAGACAAGAGATGTCACGATATCAGGTGGACTGGTACTGTTCGCGATTTCTGCAAACTTTGGTTGTAATCTTTCCGCGCAAGTCTACGCAGGTGAAGATCCATGCAAAAATGGCGATTTTCTGGTTGGTTTTTAGCGCGAAAAACACATTGAAATCCGATGAGCTGGCATTAACTGAAGGTAAGATCTTGAATTTGATGTTTTTTCATATTAATATTCCGGTGGTACCCACTGAGGTTTGGTTACCAGTAACTCACGATCAGAGACAAAAAACTCGCAGTCTTATTATTAAGACCAAATCGTGCCTCGAATGTGGCTCTAGCCTGTTAAATTCCCGGATGTGACCGGGCACTCTACCCGACGAGTGAAGGCAAAATTGTTTCGACATACTGCAACATATAAAAAACTCTGGGGAGGGATTAAGAATTAGGTGAACAGAAATTAGGCCCTCGTCGCAAGCCCAGGTCTTAATCATTAACGTAGCGTGGACTTAAAAAAAGTGCGGGTAAATAACAAATTACTATAGCAAGCAAATTTTAAAACCTGAGTGAAAATAAAATTTCTCCATCCATGCGTTAGGACAAAAGAATGATTGCCGAAATAACTGTTTTCATGGGCTGTGCTCAAATGTTTTCGTCTAGAATGAATTATCGCGTGTAGTATTGGACAACTCCTTTATGATAAAGCAATTCTTGAGAAAGGGTCGCTGAAGTCTTTCATTTGTTTTAGCTATCATTTGATGTTTTATTTTTTCCTTAAAAGAATAATATATTGTCCCCGATCAACAAAACTGTACCTCCAAACCTTTATTTGCCAAATAAAAGCTCTAGCAACGCAAATGGACATTTCATGGCACACAATGGCCTAATCTTATCATAGACGAAACCTGCCTTGTACTGAATTCATGGACGATTATTTAAAATATAACCGCGAATAAAACTCTTTCATATATTTTCCTCTATCTTTTTCAACACGATGCTTACGTCCTGAAATCTCAGCTTTAAAATTGTATAATTTATTCTTAGGGCGAGGAAGAAGAAATCTGATTAAGTTTCTGTTTGCTTTGTATCTGAAACGGAAACAGTTATGTGATAATAATATAAAACTTGTGTTTGCTAAGCAAATATATCCGAAGTGTAATTCTTCTTCAACTTCCTTATCTAAGAGCAAGCGTGGGAATAAACTTTAGACAATCACGCAGCTCTCAGTAAATTCGTCTTTATTACCTTTTTTTTTATAGGAGAAAGAGTAGATATTGCAAAACCATTTAGTTCACCAATGTTGTTAAAGAAAAGGCACACTACATTAAAATGTTTTTTAAAATACTTCTTATGAATGATTGCAGGAAAAAATGGAAATTCTCATTAGAAATAATATTCAATTCGTCTAAGTTAAATGCAAATTAATAAGTTTGCGCCGGCTTCAATTTCATCTGAAGTTATTCCTTCATGGACTCTTTTGTTAACGGAAATTTCCCTCCCAAAGGTGGCAAATTGCGCCTGAAAAAATGTTTGCTGCCTCAGTAAGTTCCGAACTAAACGTAAATTCCGTGAAGATTTCGAGTATAGGGAGGAGGAAACCGGCACATTTCATGGTGTTCAAAGAGTACTCTCTAGGTAAGTCTGGCCACTAACTGCGCTTAAAAATCTTGTAATTGTTAGCATTAAGACAGCAGCTGGTTGGGCGTTATAACAATGATCGATAATAAGGAATGAAAGGGTTTATTAAAAAAAAAAGTTGAAATGCAGTAAAAACCCACGACTTAATAACCTCGATTTTTCCAATTTAACCTAAACAGGTTCTTATATAAATGGCAGTTAGCACAATTTTAGCCTGTTTAGGTTCTTAAATAGGTTCTTATTTTCTGAAGAAAAAAAAAACAATATTCCTCAAAATATAAAATCTGCATGTGATGAGGAATCTATGTCTCCAAAGAGGATTCTGAATGTTGACTTATCTTATTTGCCCAAGTGTACAGAATATTTTCACAGGTTTTAGAAAATAAGAACCTGTTTCAAATTTTAGCCTTAACAGGTTCTTGTATATAGGGGGTCTTACTGTCAAATTTTAACCTAACAGGTTCTTAAAATTTAGGTTCTGTTGCCGGGTTTAATGACTGTTTCTACTAAAATCATATTATTCGATGTTGACGCGAACTGGTCCCTCTGTGTTTTAATGATGGGGTTTAGACTGTTTGAGCTTGGTCGGAAGTTACATACAAAGATTTCGCCTTTTTGCTTATGGTTGTCACGGATTTAGCCACCGTGATGGTGAGTGGTTAAGTTTCGAGCGCGAGCACCGGTCGAGAACGAATTGTGTCATACGATGGTTGCATAATATCTTGCGTGAGCGTTTTAACTTCCTTGTAATAGTATAAAGTTGCTGTTGTTGTTTGTTTTTTTTTTGTGCAGGATCACGTCACAAATGAAGAACTATCCGCTCATTTAAGCTCTAGCAAGATCAGTGAGGGAGCCTTGAGAATAGTTGTAAATGCTATTTACTCTTAGCTTAGATTAAAATTAAAGTGGTTAGCAAATAATTGCCTCAAATGGCAGAATTTCAGTCATCCCGGGTACAAAAAGTAAAAGTATCAAAAGCATGGAAAGGATCGGAAAAACATTAAATCAATATTGTTAAAATGCAAAACGTGATCGCAAATAATAGGAAAGGCACATTGATTGAATGTGATCTCGAGAGTCAATAACATTTTGAAAAGTTTTTTTTGTCTCCTGAATATTCTCACTTTGGTGCATTAATAGCAATTCAGTTACTAGCCCCCCCAAAACTTGGAATAACAGTTTTAAACAAAATTGAGAGTATCAAAGAAAATAGTCAAGACAAATTAATGCAAAATCTTCGGTGATGATATAGTAATACCGCTTAGAATCTTGTTTCGCGTAAGAGTCAGAATTCGGGCACAACTCGACACCAACATAGAAGCATTTCACAGGAATGAATAATAACGTCTGGTTATCCCCCGTTTACTTCAATCCTCAAATTGTGCAAGAAATCAATTTCATTTTTTGTCAAATTTCTGCTCAAAGTTGACGTGCTGAAATAGGCTAGTGCCGGAGTTCTGATTTAGTGTTATACGGAAGTCAGCTTTCGTCAGGGTACTCTATCTCCAGCTTTTAAGATAAAGCCGAAACTCCTATCAACATTTTTGTAGAAGTTTAAGACTCTTACATGTTGTTTAATATCTCAGAAAACGACGCCCGCTCGCTATTTTTAATAATATTTTAATATTTTTATAATAATGGCTTCCGCTGTTACAAATACGAAATAAAACTTGTTGAGCTGAAACATACGTAATATGCTGACAACCAGGAAGTAGAAGCAGAGTCCGAAAAATTTTCAAGTTTTTTCAACACAATGGCCAGGCTTGCATAAAAGAAGCTGCTCTGCACAGTAGCTGCATCATTCGACTGAGGATCTCTTGAGGAATCCAAATAAGAAAGAGTCGACATTTTATTAACACGATGGCTCGATTGATGTTGGTTCTTTTGCTGATCGCCCCTTCGATTCTTACCTCTACCGCTGAAAGTGGACAAAAGGTAATTCAGTTTAAAATATTGCGTTTTCACCAAGACAATTATTTTAGCTTAACTCTTCCCAAGTTGAATGTGATGGCGTTGATTTTCGCGCTTAATATTTTATCCTATGGCGTATTATGGGCTATCGATGCTTACCCTTCGTTCACACGGAGGTCACAGAGGTCGAAAATTTGACTGGCGTGGTGTGTACACCATGGCCGTTGAAATTCTTGTACGCCAAAGGTGTGGTTGCATGGATGAGTGGTTATTCAGCTGGGAGACGCCATTTTAGATTTGCTGAAGTAGTGCTCTACAAATAGGCAGAAAAACCATCGTAGAAATTAGAATTCGACACGGTTTGTCATTTTCATGTGAACAGAGTGAAAATTTTGAACGGTTCCGCGTGAACGAAATTTTTTAGCCTGTTACACAATTGTCTGATGCCGTGATTTGAACGCTAAAGAACAATTGTCTGACAGGCACTAGCCTGCGAAAACATCCGTTTCTCCTCGCTCTTCGCCGCTGGGGACGTTTCGCGAGGAGGAACGTCTGCGACTCAGCGGCAGAAATTCCATACTGATGACGCAAATCAATGTTTACATAATAAATCCGGTAGTCATGGGGTTCCAAACACAAATGTGTCCAATTTTGCGTGTCTTCTGGTCGATTTTACTAAAGTGTTGTGTTCATCTGCGAACGAGCTCCAGCAAAACTCAAACGCTTCTTCTAGAGAAGAGTATATTCCACAAATATTGACTGTTTTGCTCGAGATTCTTCGCCTTTACATTTGACCTTTGTGGCCTTTTGTCTTTTGTCTGTCATTCGCAAACAATGGCTAAAACAATGTAACTACTCCGTCGACCAATCAGCGCTTCTGACCGGATTCCGGACAGATTTAACGTCATCAGTATGGAATTTCTGTCGCTGAGTCGCAGACGTTCCTCCTCGCGAGACGTCCCCAGCGGCGAAGACCGAGGAGAAACGGATGTTTTCGCAGGCTAGACAGGCACGCATTACATTATGCCTAGGGCTTATTGAATAAAAGGGTAAGAATCTCATTCACGTGCTTCGAGTAAAGAAACCCGTATTTATATTCCTATTTACATAATAATATATATAGCGAAGTTACTCATTTGTCTATAATCAGTTATTAAATACATGAATAACAAAATGTGGTACCATTTCTTATTTTCCATGTGTTTTCGCAGGCCTTTACATTCAAGGTATCCAGAGATAAGTTCGAAAGGATCACAGTTGATGCTGACAAGAACTCAGAGACTTTCTCTTTGCGTCAAGCTTCGTCGGGCAAGAAGGAAGGAGACTATGTCTACGACTTCAACAAGGTCAATAACTAACATAAAAGGTCAAACCAATCAAAGTAATCTAAAACTGGGGTCTTTTTTTTTCGATTTATGTTCAAAACTTGAAATTATTTTTAATGCGATCTAGTCAAACCTTAGTTTCCCTGACTTCTGGTTTTTATAACTTTAAGATAAAAGGCTAATAATGCGAAATTATCACTGTGCAGTTTTGCGAAAACTTCTCTAAAATGGCCACAAAACACCATATTTTTTTTGTTTCTGACAGAACATAAAGCTCATCAGCTAGCACCGTAGTTTTGCTTATAAAGGAAAACACGGTCGGTTCAGAAATCATTGCAAGACCATTTCTCCAAAAACTTTCGAATCGCTCAATGTTTGTGTAAAAGGACGAACACTATAAGAGAAGTGCTAACAGAAAAAAGAGAATATAAAGGATCGAGTTTCTGTATTTTAATTATCCTGTATAATAAGTTATTACTAGAGTTTTCAGTTCATAAAATAAGTTGACGGGGCGACGTCTGTACACAGGCTAGTTGACGCCGTTAAAGGCAGAGATATAGTTGACCAAGTAACTAAACAACTGAAGAAAAATAAGAAGCTTATTAATAATAGACTGTCACTTTTGTTAAGTTAGTTTGTTGGGTAAAGGGTAACTTTGATAAAATTTCTTATTAGACAATCGCATTTTTTTTCACTAATCTTTTGTTTCTATTGATCCTTGCTTTGTATTTGCTTGACTTTACTGCAGAACTTGACGATGATTCGATTGCCAGAAGCAAACGCCTGCTTTTTAAGTTACTCCATCGGAAACGTTCCTCGACCTGCTGACTTGCTGAAACTTCTTCAATTGGTACGTGTCTGATAATGTATAACTGAACGAGATTAAAATTAGCGTCCGGCTAATTTTGAATGTAAGAGTTTGTAACTTAAGTTTCATGGTTACATACAGCAATTGATATTGGAAATAAGACTTTATAGAGGCCAGTTGGGCCTGTATCCATACGAATGATTAAGGAGAATAGGGCGGTCCACATAACGGTTATTCGATTTGTTGGAAAAACACTGATTACAGACAATTAAGCAGCACGAACGTCTCTCGCCAATTAATCATAACTTAACAAAAAAGACATGCTGGTTGATCCAAAACACAGGAGTTTAGTTTCAACGTCTTTTTTGTTGTTGTTGTTGTTGTTTTTTTTTAATAAGAAAACAAGATTGGAATTTTGCTGATCCTTGCGACTTATTGATAATTCCACTCGTATTTATTCATTTTTCACACTGGTTTACACCACTCATAGGTGCAGAAGAGTGCAGATTCTAAAGTGATCACTACCTCTGAGGAAAATTTCAAGGTTGTTGGCAAGCTGAGTGACCGTTCGGACTTGAGCGACGAGATGAAGGATCTATGTGCAAAGTTGCCAATTTACCGAATCCGGAAGTTGGACGAGAAACAGAATGACGCTGATGAAATGGAAGACCATGTGCAAGAGTCCGATGAACTAGATGCACCAGAAAGGGTGGCTAGAGGTAATCAATGTTAAATGGAAATCATTTTCGTGAAGAAGCTATAGCAATATGATTAGATTAGCTAAAAGGTAACGTTAGTAGGCCCTGCAAATGTACAACTAAGGATGAACCAAAGGCATCTTCTCTGTCTTTGAAGACCCCTTATACCAAAAACCCTGTTTAATTTAAACCAGATTTAACAAACTAAGAAACATGAATACATTTTCCGTGTAAGCTTTGTATTTTCAATTCCAAACAATGGCGTCGTCCACACCAATCCGGGAAGGCCGAAACTACTAATATTTGTGTCCACACGAATTTGCTGTGTGGTTGTTTCCGGTTTGGATTCACCTATCCTTAAAAAAAACGCCACTGCCGTTTACATTTGCTAACTACAATTTTTTTTTCACTCTTCTTCGATGGCCAGGACTGCCTTTATGTTTAAAATGTTTAAACTTACTAAGCAAGGTTTATCGGACAGTTATGGATGGGTATAAATTCACTATCCCAATATTTCCTGATCGGTTAGGCAAAAATTAACCTTGATCAGCGGCTTACACAGCAAGGAGTTCATACTTCTGCCAATATATGGTCCCACCAGGCACTTTTACAGACCCTGAACAAACCCAAAATCGGCTGGCACGAGAATGATAACGAGTTGAGAAACAAATTGTTGTCCACCACTTTGAATTTACAAGTCTAGTTTTTAGACTAAACTACAGTTTTTGAATTCGAAAATTCAATTTCAATCGTCTAATATACAGATCGGATTAAAAAAGAGAGCGATTTGTAATAGATGCGGTTTAGACGAGGGGATTCACTGGTTTCGCGTGGCCGACTGGTGTAAAAAAAAACAAAAAATAGGTGTTTTCAAAAGTCGTATCAACACTGTGTACCAGGGTATGAATTAATTCAATATTAATAGTTTTGGTTGTCTTTCATGTATGTGTAAACTTTGTAATGACTATACTTACTATACAAGAACCACGCAACTCGGTAAAGATAAAACTAATACGTCCAAACACTAAAAAGTACTACCCTACTTCAAAGCTGTTTGTCAAGTTCGCATTTGAATAACCTGAAAAAGATATAACTCCTCTACCGTCTGTTCTCATAGGCTTAATAAAGAAACGGATGTGTAAACAAGTTTGTAATAACCTGCGCAAATGCGTCAGAGTCCCAAGCGTTAGCTGCAGCTGGAGCGGCTGTAAAACATCTTGGAGTTCAAGATGCTGGACGGTAAGGAGCTGCCCGCAAGTCTGCAACTAGGTTTGGGAGAAAGCCACAGGATAAAGCATGCTTTTACACAATCATTCTCAACAAGAGGCCGCGTAGAGTATAACGTAAATATATTAATTAAGGTTTAGAAAATTTATACCCGTTGGACAGCTAGGCTAAGTTATTTGCTTCGGCAAATGTTATCAAGAGGATCGTCTGACTGAAGGTACTCGGACACGACTTTCAAAATATGTAAGAGGACTTACGAGGTGTTAAATAATAGCACTATAATTTAAGGGGACTGTTGGAATAAAAATAAAGGCAAATGCCACTTCATGCATGCATAAAAGCCTCAGTGTGTTTTTTAGACGTGTTAAAGAGGGACGTGCCAAAGGTATTGCCTGGCGCCCCTTTCGCTTGTAATGTACACTGTATGACCGGAAGGTAGGGGTTATTTAAGAATTTGTTCATGCTTAGCGTGCGTATATCGAGTTATAGATGCACGCGGGAAGTTTGGAGAGCACGAAAGATGCGTAAGAGTTGCACGAGGCGATAGCCGAGTGCAACCCTAGCTTCTTGAGTGCTCTACAAACTTCCCAAGTGCATCCATAACTCGATATACACACAGCTAAAAGTATGAGCAAATTCTTTTATAACATAGCTGCCAAAAATGCTTGCTTTTCGATTAACTATAAAATTCTCGTAACGCGCGACACAATAACAAACGCTTCTATTGACTGATTACAAACACTCCACAATCGCCTAGTTTGAATGAAAATTCTTTCTGTAAAACTGAGAAAGAAAATTTGCTTATTTATTCGTTAACGATCAATGAAAACTAAAAAGAAAAACAGAGGTAAAAGAGTCTTAAAGTCCACCTAAAGTAAAAATACCCACATGTTGGTAAGAAGTTGTGGAGTATGGCGGGGATTTGCTTAAAAGATGTTTATGTTTTGCTTGGCGAAATCCAGAAAACTTGTTTTCCAACGAAGACGACTGTCATCCTACGTGAACCTTATATTCATTTACGAACAATGGCTGGTCATTACGGCTTCTTGAGAAGACCTGGCAGCAGTTGTTTTTGTGAGTAATAAATTTATGTCTTCTTGTGTAATTTGTCTTGTTATTGCAAGAGAAATTTCCCTGCTTCAGTCGGATTGTTCGGCGATAACAAAAGTGTACAATTTTTTGCTGTTGAGCTTACTTTATAATTAACTTGTTTTGTAGGATATAAAACAAACGTTAAAAACGGAGGACACTTTATACAAATTGGATATTTTCCGACACAGACCAATTTGTGGTCTTTTTCAAAGTAAATGTCAGTCTTTACGGCAGACTTTTCAACGAATCATTCAGGCTCTATTATTTGCGAAACATCTTCACCGCTTTTTCTGTTGCTAATTGAGTGGCTAGAACGAAGCTAAATTAAAAAAAAAGGCTAGAAAGTTTTTTACCATTGCCATCGATTTTGGGTACTTAGCCAAAAGGGACGAACAACACAGCTGAACACGTCATCCTATTTACGCACGGGCGTGCGTAAATAAAGATTTTGTTCATAGCGGCTCAATAGGATTTATATAGGGCAAGCACGCGCGCTATGTGATAATTCCTTTTCTCATGAACTAGCCTCTACAGCGGGGCACAAATAACTGTTAATAAGAAAGTAGACTTTTAAACGACTACTTTGTCCTAGCTATTTAGTATTGCCCACCGCCCTTGGGACAAACCTTTCTTGACAAACAGTCACGTGGTATTGATCATGTGCAGTAGCATATTTATTCCTAGTCGTAGTCGCTGTAGTCGTCGGATCTTAACTCTATTTAAACCGGGACTGTTTTGTTTGCTTCCTGCCACCGGGGTGGCTTAGTAGGCTCTACCTCTATAACTTCAAAACCGCTCATGGTACGAGCATCAAAATCTCACAGAGTAATTTACTCATCATTTCCAACATCTAGGCATAACTTGATTGACACCATGACGTAACTTGATGTCATTAAAACGTTATATTGTTGAATTTATTGGCAAAATCCAAATTTCTCTCAAAGTGGTTATAAGGCGAAACTACATTTAAAAATTGAGGTGTCTGATAATATCAAGAAGTTAGCAAGATCATTAATGATCTTTAAAACTAGCTGGGATGTCATGATGACGTCATTTATTACGTAAATCTGGAACCATCTGCCATCTGATTTACTTAAATGTATCCCTGTATAAATCGAGGTAATCGTGATAGAAAATTTCATCTGCGTATAAAAGGAAGCTTAGGAAGCAAACAAAAATTGGCAAGTTATCAAATTCCGAGAGAAAAAAACGCTGTTGAATACTTTCCCGCCCCCCTCTCCCCAGGGGGGAGGGTGGGGTACAACATGTTTAGAGTGCCAAGCTCATGATTACCATACCCATAAAGCTTGAATACTGTATGTTGCCCAGTATACGGCCGGTACCAGTATGCAGCCACTTAAAACAAAAACTCAATTTTTGAGGCGTCGTTTTCAGTTCTCGGTAAACGAAGTATTTCGAATGAAAGCTGAACATTTCAGCTTTAAGATGAAAGTTTTGGCGAGTTTACAGCTTGCGAAACAGTTGCAGAAGGCGCCGTTCTGTTCAGGTGAGTAAACTTTTCATTGCTAATATTTACGCTGTTTACTGCGCAGTAAAATTAGTGCTGCTCATAAAAGGGTAGGCAATGTGTGATATTTTCAAAGAAACTGTTTTATATTTAAAGTGAAGACACTTAAAGAAGTCAGGTTCTCACAACTTTTGTCAATTCTTCTTGAAATTCGATTTGTTTGGAATAACGGAGGCAAGAAACATTCACTATTGATGTTAGGTGCCCAGTATCCGGACAGTTTTTTTCTTTATTGCTGTACAGAATCGATAAATTAGCTGAGTGCATTTTCCGGATAAGATTTATTTCATATCTAATACACGATAGATTTAGCCAGGGCTAAAAGCGAAGCTCTCGATAATATTTATAGTTTGCTCAAACAAAATATAAAATCATGTTATGCTAATCGGCGAAGGCAACGAGAACCTCACGGTGAAAAAAACAACAATAGGTCTAATTAACAAAAAAGCAACTTTGCAGGCGCAGCACACTTTTTTTGTACATTTCTTTGCCGTTGTTTTGCACGACTACAATGTGAAGTGAAAATTCCAAAACATTCCTAGCTATACGTTTTATGGAGGAAATGTCGTACATGTTGTTGTGTTTTTTGTTTTTTGTTTGTTTGCTTTTTTTTTCACTGCCGCTCATTTTCACCTTGGTGGCCGCTAGCATTTCTGATTTTCTCATCGCCACTTCAAAATTTTCGTGTTGTTTTTCCAACAAAAAATGTCTCCTTTTGTTTTTTTTGTTTTTTGTTTTTTTTTATCTCTCGCCCTAGCTCTCTGTCGCTCTTTTCTCCGTTTAGCATCGCTGGCCTGCCGCCTACTTTCTCCTTTTCTCTGTCTTTCTCTTTCTCTATATTCCAAATTTGTGGGCACGACAATTAATTTAAGTTTAATACTTTGACAACACGGATGGAGAAACAATTTCCGCTTTCGTCTTTATTGACTCTTTAGTTGTCTCTGCTTCACAAGACTTGGCTTGCTATGCGATTTCAAGCCAAAATAACCTAGAGTTGCATTTGGGTTGCCATACCTGTTGATTGAGTTATTTTACATTGGTATGCTTGTGCTGCGGACGGACGGGAGGTTTGACGTAAGGTCACGTGGTCACCAAAATTCCCATTGACAAGACAAAATAAACGAGGTCCGCAGCATTGGCTATAAGTATTGTGAACAGGGAAGGAAAGTGACTTTTTTGCGCTCGTTTGTATGCGCCGCATAGAAATCGCTAAAATAGACCAAGAACGAGAAGTCCACAGACTACTGCAAAGCTGATTTAAAACAACGTGTGCTTTTGAATTTATTTAACGTAAATACACCAAGAAATAGTTCTCAATAGCGCTACCCAGTCCAGACAAGAATGGTAGTGATGGTTCGTGTAGGAATAAATGCACCTTGAAAGCTATGGAGTCACAGGGTGCCTACTATTTACGCAAAATCGATGGAGGAATACTGAAAATAAATTAGTCCTTCCACTGCCCCGTACCAATTATTTAAAGAAAAGTTTCTCCTATAGCGGAGCTAAGCTGTGGAACAGCCTATCCCATGATTTAAGATCTGCAGATTCTTTACATGATTTTAAACGCAAACTGTGTCGCAACAATTTTGAAAGAGATCATACATTAATACAGTTTTACGCCGCATCCTTGAAAAGCAGCTTTTATTTGTAAATAGCTAGGTAGTTAAAATTTTATGAAAATATTTTTAATCAGAGTTAGTTTAGTTAGGTATAATAGATCTTGGATTTTTTTGTACATGCTGAAGGAATTTTAACCGTGTTTAAATAAAGTTATCTAACGATCTAAACCACCTGGGTGAAAATCTTGTGCATAAACATATAACTATAAAATTTGACGTGGTGGGAGAACGACTAGCTACAAAGTACATCCAGACCAGCTGAATAGAGTGTTTTCAAATGACGTTATGGTGTCCCAAAACAATAAAACGGCGGCCATGTTGGTATCCCAAACAAATCATGTGGGAGTTGAACTCTCTTCTTATGCAAACGCTTTCTTTTGTTTTAATAAATTTGCATAGATTCTGGCCACGTGAGTGAAAACGCTCTATAGACAGGGCCTGTTTACATGAAGATGGGGGACCCCGGGTAGGTGAGGTAACCCGCCTGTTCATATAATCTCTCAGTTTAATGTGATCACATTTACATGTTAGGTGAGGCAACCCGCCACATGTTACCTTACCTACCTGGGGTTACCTTCATGTAAACAGGCCCTAAAGAGAGTAGAAAAATTGCATTGCTTCAAATCACAGTCCATATTTTCTGAAGCTTCTCAAACGGAATGGCGGGTACTATCCCAAATCCGAATTTCTGGTTTTCTTATGTAAATGTTAAGTACCCATAGTCTTTCACCTCACGCGCGAAATTAGACGCCCGCGAATAAAAATCCCCGTGAAATTTAAACACGTGAAATTTCATATCTTTGTAGAAAATTCAAATGACAGAAAAAAACAATAATGATCAACGTGTAATTTTAACAACTGAATTTTCGCCAGCCCTCTGGCAAATGTTCGCGCCAAACGCGTCGTTTTCGCCAGATTTGCCATTTTCGTCAAATTTGACCTTTTCGCCAATTATTGAAGTAACTGGGCGCCTCTTTAACATTTCATTTGAATTTTCACCAACCCTCCGACGAATTTTTGCCAGACTCACCTTTTTCGCCGTTGCGTGCATTTCTGGACATAAGTGGATTTCTCAGTTATTTTATGACCCTGAGTAATGCTCCAACCCTGGGAATCGAACCCACGGCCTATTGCTGGTTTGCACATGATGCCTCAGCATCTAATATTGGTGGTCAAGAAGAAAAGTATCTTTCTCCCTTGAGAACTAGAAAATTTCTACTAATCGCCAACGTGACCACCTTGTCACATGGCTGCAAACCAAGAATAAGAACGTCTGCGTGGGGGGCTAGAAATTCAGAAAAGGACATCAATTTTACATGGTTTGAATTAGTGCGAGGCTTGAATTAGAGAGGATTCGAGTTATCGATAATGGTCGACTAGCTGTGCACGTTGCTGAAAGTTTTTTTTTTTTTTCCTATCCCTTTCCTCATGCCGAGCCGTCAGGTAGACAATACAATAGATTTTCTTTGAAGAAGAAATTGCATAAATGATAATGTGCAACATGCTCTTACCCCATTGTTCTCAAACGGAGGAGAGCGATGAAATCAAAATTGTTTTGAGAAACGGAATTCGACGTAACTGTAAAGCAAGGGAAGTGACCGAGAGAGCGACGACGTCACGATTGGTCTGTCCCGCGGGCTATACTAGAGACCTTTTAACAGACTCTAAGACGAGGATGACTACGAGGGCGAGATTTTCCCAAGACAATTAAGGTATCTGACGCGCGTGAACCGGCGTCATTACGGAACTTAAACAAAGGCGTTTTTGAACGAAGCACGCCATCCGGAAGTGGACTTTCATTTTCAGTTAAATTGTCTCTTAAAGTGTAAAGAAACTATTTAGCAATCCAAATTTTATAGCGTCAAGGCATATTAAGGATCAATTTAGGTTTCTGCGAAACTGCCCACCTACCCCTCCCCTATGCCATCATTTTGCCCTGAGCGAGAAGTAAGTGTTAATGTTAGCTTAGGGGAGGGGTAGGTGAGCAGTTTCCCAGCCACCTAAATTGATCTCATTAAAAGGAAAAAGTCCTCACTTCCGGTTGAAGTGCGTCGTTCAAAAACGCCTTTGCTTAAAGACATGTGAAGAAAAAACGTGATAGCCGTCCTCATTCTACTTCCAGTATTAGCGAGAATGTGGTTCGTTGCCGAAACAAGTTATTCAAATGTTAGAATTTTTATTATTTTGCGTAACCTCTTTCAATTAATTAAGCCTTAAAAGTCCTGACTTTTCTGGTGAATCTAAAGAACAATGAAGGTTTCCGGGTGGTCAATGTGTTGAGAAAATGCGTAAAAACTTTCACCTTCAGTCAAATCTCGTCTGGGCGCAGCTGGAATTGGCTGATGCATTAATAACGTAGAAACTATAGGTACTCACAAAATCACAAAAGGGTCTTTGACACGCTATCCCTTTAGTGGGAGAACTGCTTGATATCTCTCCTTTAACGTTTGTAGAACGAAAAAAAAGTGTCTAAGGAGGGGCACCCGACGTCAATTTTCAGAACATTTGTTGTAAAATTTCTTGCTTGCCTGCCTCTCCTAGGATTTCCGAACAACTAAAAAATGGTATAATTGATCATTTTAAATGGATTTTTTACCCTAAAAAGATCACCTGGAATTTTCGGGATCCCTTTTTCTGGCTGAAATTTTCGAAAAGGTAAGTTTTGATAATTATAATGTTTAGGGGATAAAAATATACCTGTATCTACCGTTTAAATACTAAAATACGTTTAACAATGCTATGTTTAAGTAGTTTTGAACTATATTCTCTTTGGGTGCCCCCGGTACTTAGTTTAATTCAAGACCAGCTTTGACCAAAACATGTGGAACTCTTATCAAGCAATACGTTAACCCCTTAAAATCTAATCCGTTCCCCAATGATACGACCTTTTTCCATTCCAAGGTGTTTACCACTACCATTTTCCGAGTGCCAAAGTCTTTTCTGAGATACCTTCATTTTTAATTCAGCTTACCCGTTTGAATAAATCGGTTGATGGACAACCTCCCAAAGATCGTCTGCTCCGTACTGAGCCGTTCTTTGTTTCGTCACGCAACGCTCTTCCCCAAAGAGAAAGCTAATTTACCTAGGAGAAAGGAAACTAGAAAAGTTAGAAAAGTTTTTTGCAGCCTTTTCGTTAAAATAGCATACAATGAACTAGTAGTGGCAAATACGTCTTTTTTATTGCCATGAAATGATGTACGGATTATTAAACAATTAAGAATCAGGTGAACGAAAATTAAGCCCTCGTCGCCCGGCTCTTTAAAAAAATTGTAATTAAAATTAAAGCAAAAAATATCATATATTTCGGTACAACCTAGTTGTTTCAACCGCAAAGTAAATAAAATCTTTTCAAAGGCGACAATCACTTCCCTGTTCTAAAACGAAGATTTCAGTACTCACTATATTGCATGTTTAACTCAGTTTAGTAACTAAAAATAATGCCAAAATTACCCAACTTTAATCGCTATTTTTTTTTAATGCTGTAAGGGGAACGTAGAAATGAAATAACTTCATATATTTTACTTATCTGGTTAAAAAAAAAAAAAAAAACATTAACGTGGCGTGGACTTAAAAAAAGTGCGGGTGAATAAAAACATTACTATAAGCAAGCAAATTTTAACACCTGAGTGAAAATAAGATTTATCCATCCAAGCGTTTATAAGGACAAAAGAATGAGTGCCGAAATAACTGTTTTCATCGGCTGTGCTCAAATGTTTTCTTCTAGAATGAATTCTCGCGTGCAGGATTGGACAACTCCTTTATGATGAAGGAATTCTTGAGAAAGGGTCGCTCAAGTCGTTCGTTTAATTGTTTTGTAAGTTATCTGATGTTTTATTTTTTCCTTAAAAGAATAATATATTGTCCCTGATCAACAAAACTGTACCTCCAAACCTTTATTTGCCAAATCAAAGCTATAGCAGGATTATTTAAAATATAACCGCGAATAAAACTCTTTCATATATTTTCCTCTATCTTTTTCAACACGATGCTTACGTCCTGAAATCTCAGCTTTAAAATTGTATAATTTATTCTTGGGGCGAGGAAGAAATCTGATTAAGTTTCTGTTTGATTTGTATCTGAAACGGAAACAGTTTTGTGATGATAATGTACAACTTGTGTTTGCTAAGCAAATATACCCGAAGTGTAATTCTTCTTCAACTTCCTTATCTAAGAGCAAGCGTGGGCAATAAACTCTAGGCAATCACGTAGCTCTCAGTAAATTCGTCTTAATTACTTCTTTTTCTAGGAGAAAGAGTAGATATTGCTCAACCATTTAGTTCGCCAATTTTGTTAAAGAAAAGGCTCACTACATTAAAATGTTTTTTAAAATACTTCTTATGAATGATCGCAGGGAAAAAAATGGAAATTCTCATCAGAAATATTCAATTAGTCTAAGTTAAATGCAAATTAATAAGTTTGGGCCGGCTTTTTCATCTGAAGTTATTCCTTCATGGACTCTTTTGTTCACGGTAATTTCATTCCCAAAGGTGGCCAATTGCACCTGAAAAAATGTTTGCTGTCTCAGTAAGTTCCGAACTAAACGTAAAATCCGTGAAGATTTCGAGTATAGGGATTACGAAACCGGCACATTTCATGATATTTCAAAGAGTACTCACTAGGTAAGTCTGGCCACTAACTGCGCTTAAAAATCTTGTAACTGTTAGCATTAAGACAGCAGCTAGTAGGGCGTTATAACAATGATCGATAATAAGGAATGAAGTGGTTTATTAAAAACTCCCCGACTTAAGAGCCTGGATTTTTCCAATTTAACCGAAATAGGTTCTTATATAAATGGTGGTTAGCACATGTTTAGCCTGTTTAGGTTCTTAAATAGGTTCTTATTTTCTGAAGAAAAAAAAAACAATATTACTCAACATATAAAATCTGCATGCCATTATATTGCAGTTGGAGTGATGAGGAATCTATGTCTCCAAAGAGGATTCTGAATGTTGACTTATCTTATTTGCCAAAGTGTACAGAATTTTTTCACAGGTTTTAGAAAATAAGAACCTGTTTCAAATTTTACCCTTAACAGGTTTTTGTATAGAGGGGGCCTAACTGGAAAATTGTAACCTATCAGGTTCTTAAAATACATTAGGTTCTTACTGTTAGTCGCGAGGTTTAATAACTGTTTCTACTAAAATCATATTGATAGTCGATCGATGTTGACGCTCTGTGTTTTAATGATGGGGTTTCGACTGTTTTAGCTTGGTCGGAACTTACACACAAAGATTTGGCCTTTTTGCTTATGGTTGTCACCGATTTAACCACGATGGTAACTGGTTACGTTTCGAGCGCGAGCGCCGGTCGAGAACGAATTGTGTTATACGATGGTTGCAGTATAAAATCTTGCATGAGCGTTTTAACTTCCTTGTAATAGTATAAAGTTGTTATTTTTTTTTTCTGTGCAACATCACATGAACTGTCCGCTCATTTAAGCGCGCTCTAGCAAGACCAGTGAGATAGCCTTGAGAATAGTTCTATATGCTATTTACTCTTAGCTTTGATTAAAACTAAAGTGGATAGAAAATAATTGCCTCAAATGGCAGAATTTCAGCCATCCCGGGTACAAAAAGTAAAGGTATTAAAAGCATGGAAAGGAAAAACAGTAAATCAATATTGTTAAAATGCAAAACGTGATCGCAAATAATAGGAAAGGCACATTGATTCAATGTGATCTCGAGAGTCAATTGCATCTTGAATTTTTTTTTTTTTTTGCCTCCTGAATATTCTTACTTTTGTGTATTAATGGCAATTCAGTTACTGGCTACAAAAAAAAATAGTCAAGACAACAAATTAATGCAAAATCTTCGGTGATGATATAATGATACCCCCTAGAATCTCGTTTCGCGTAAGAGTCAGAATTCGGGCACAACTCGACACCAACATAAGAAACGTTTCACAGGAATGAATAATACCGTCTGGTTATCCCCCGTTTATTTTAATCCTCAAATTGTGCAAGAAATCAATTTCATTATTTGCCAAGTTTCTACTCAAAGTTGACGTGCTGAAATAGGCTAGTGCCGGAGTTCTGATTTAGTGTTATACGGAAGTCAGCTTTCGTCAGGGTACTCTTTCTCCAGTTTTTAAGATAAAGGCGAAGCTGCTAGCAACATTTTTATAGAAGTTTAGGACTCTTACATGTATATGTTGTTTAATAACTCAGAAAACGACGCCCGCTCGCTATTTTTAATAATATTTTTATATTTTTGTAATAATGGCTTCCGCTGTTACAAATACAAAATAAAACTTGTTGAGCTGAAACATACCTAATATGCTGACAACCAGGAAGTAGAAGCAGTGTCCGAAAAATTTTCAAGTTTTGTCAACACAATGGCCAGGCTTGCATAAAAGAAGCTGCTCTGCACACTAGCTGCATCATTCGGCGGAGGATCTCTTGAGGAATCCAAATAAGAAAGAGTCGACATTTTATTATCACGATGGCTCGATTGATGCTGTTACTTTTGCTGATCGCCCCTTTGATTCTTACCTCTAACGCTGGACGTGGACAAAAGGTAATTCAGTTTAAAAATGCGTTTTCACCAGGACAGTTTTAGCTTAACTCTCCCGCAGCTGAATGTGGTGACGTTGATTTTCGCGCTTAATATCTTATCCTGTGGTGTATTATGGGCTATGGATGCTTACGCTTCGTTCATACGGAGGTCACAGAGGTCGAAAATTTGGCTGGCGTTGGGTGAACACCATGGCCGTTGAGATTCTTGTGCGGCAAAGGCGTGGTTGCATGGATGTGTGGTTATTCAGCTGGGAGACGCCATTTTAGATTTGCTAAAGTAGCGCTCTGCAATTAGGCGGATGGTAAAACCATCGTAGAAATTAGAATTCGATCCGGTTTGCCATTTTTATGTGAACAGAGCAAAAATTTGGACCGGTTCTTCGTGAACGAAATTTTTCGCCGGTTACACAATTGTCCGATGCCGTGATGTGAACAAGAGAAAGAACAAGTGTCTGACAGCTACGCATCATTATGCTTAGGCTTCTTGAATAAAAGGGTAAGAATCTCATTCACGTGCCTTGAGTAAAGAGACCCGTATTTATATGTCCATTTACATAACAATATATATAGCGAAGTTACTCATTTGTCTATAATCAGTTATTAAATACACTAATAACAAAATGTGGTACCATTTCTTATTTTACATGTGTTTTCGCAGGCCTTTACATTCAAGTTATCCAAAGATAAGTACGAAAGGATCAAAGTCGATGCGAACAAGAACTCAGAGACTTTCTCTTTGCGCCAAGCTTCGTCGGGCAAGAAGGAAGGAGACTATGTCTACGACTTCAACAAGGTCAGTAACTGACATAAAAGGTCAAACCAATCAACTGAATTTAATCTAAATCTGGAGTCCTCTTTTTTTCCATTTCTGTTTAAAACTTGAAATTATTTCTAATGCGATCTAGTCAAACCTTAGTTTCTCTGACTTTCGGTCTTTATAACGTTAAGATAAAAGGCGGATATTAAATGCGAAATTATCACTGCGCAGTTTTGCGGAAACGACGTCTCTGAAATGGACATAAAACGCCATTTTTTTATGGTTTCTGACAGAACATAAAGCAAGAGGACCAAAACTATATACAAGATGATATAAAAGAGCCTCTTTATTTCATATCAATTAGCCTGTATAATACGTTACGACTGGAGTTTTCATAAGATAAGTCGACGCCGGAAGAGATACAGTTGACCACGGCACTAAGCAAGCAAAGAAAAATTAGAAGCCTAATCTCGGACTCTCACTTTTGTTTAGTGGGTTTGATTCAAAATCATAAACTAAAAAGGTAACTTTGATAAAAGTACTTATTAGGCAATCACGTTATTTTTTATTTATTTTATTTATTATTTTTTTTTTTAATCTTTTGTATCTATTGATCCTTGCTTGGTATTGGCTTAACTTTACTGCAGAACTTGACGATGATTCGATTGCCAGAAGCAAACGCCTGCTTTTTAAGATACTCCATCGGAAACGTTCCTCGACCTGCTGACTTGCTGAAACTACTTCAGTTGGTACGTGTCTGATGATCTAAAATGGACGACGTTAAAATTAGCGTCAGGCTAATTTTTAATGTACGAGTTTTTAACTTAAGTTTCTAGAATACATGCAGCAATTAATATCGGAAAAAAGGACTTAATTGAGGCCAGTTGGGCCTGTAATCATACGCGATACGAATGATTAAGCAGAATCAGGCGGGCCATTTAACGAGTATCCGATTCGTCTAAATAACACCAGCTGATTACAGAGAGAATTTAATAACACGACGTCTTCGCCAGGTAATCATAACTTAACAAAAAAGACAGTGCAAAGAGAAGAACACAGGTTTTAGTTTTAAGGTCTTTTATATACTGTATATAAGAGTACAAGATCCACCCAATCGGTTTTTGGCCACTTTTAAGATAAAAGAACCTATTTGAGTACAATTTCGTCCAATTTAAGCGCTTAGGATAATTTTACCTATCATTAGTTTTTAAGAATCACTGCATGACGTCTTTTTAGCCATCCACACTTTCTGCCCTTTTAGTATACTAAATCAAGGTTACGACTAGCTAATAATACACTGGAGAGATTTGTTTAAAGTATTTGTTTATTTATTTATTTATTTCAGTTACTAATTTCTTTATTTATTCTATTCTAAGTTATACCTGGAATTTTGCTGACCCTTGCAGCCTATTGATAATTCCTCTCGAAATTATTCATTAATTTTTCACTCTGGTTTACACCAATCATAGGTGCAGAGGAGTGCAGATTCTAAAGTGACCACTACGTCAGAGGAGAATTTCAAGGCTGTTGGCAAGCTGAGTGACCGTTCGGGCTTGAGTGACGAGATGAAGGATCTATGTGCAGAGTTGCCAATTTACCGAATCCGGAAGATAAATGAGAAACAGATTGACGCTGCTGAAATGGCAGACCCAAAAATAGACCGAAAAAAAGTAATAGATACGGCAATAGAAGTGGCAAAAGCAGGAGGGCCTGAAGGTAATAAAATAATTAAATCGAAATAATATTCTTGTAGAAGCTATAACAATTATACAATTGTTTCTTTCCAAAAAAAAGGATTGATCAACTAAAAGGAAACGTTTGTAGGCCCTGCAAATATACAACTAAGAGTGAACCAAGGGCATCATCTCTTTGTATGAAGACCCCTTTATACCAAGAAACCCGTTTAATTTAAACCAGATTTCACAAAAAAGGAAACATGGAAAAAAAATCCATAGTTTTTATCAGTCGAAGCTTTGTGTTTTCAATTTCAAACAATGGCGCCGTCCACACCCATAGTCCAGGAAGGCCGAAACCGCATGCTGCCCCATGCTGCCGTTATATTTGCGTCCGCACGAATTCTCTGTGTGGCTGTTTCAGGTTTGGATTCACCCATCCACAAGAAAACGCTACTATAATTTACATTTGCTAACTACCAATTTTTTCCCCCACTCTTCCTCGATGGCCAGGCCTGCCTTTATGTTTACAATTACTTGACAAGGCTGATCGGACAGTTATAAATGCAAATCATTTGCCCAATATTTCTCCGGTTAGGCAAAAATAACCTTGATTGGGTGCTTACATTACAAGGACGTTACAGTTCGGCCTATAGATAATTGTTCCATCAGGCACTTATGAACCCTGAACGAACCCAAAATTGGCTCTGAACAAATCCAAAATCGGCTGTCACGATGCAGACAACGAGTTGAAAAACAAATTGTTGTCTACCACTTTGAATTTGAAAAAACAAAAAATTTACTTTGAATTCGAAAATATCTGGTTTCTGATCGTCTAATATACAAATCGGATTAAAAAAGACTGCGATTTTTAATAGATGCGGTTTCGACGAGGGGATTCACTGGTTTCGTGTGGCCGATTCGTGTAAAAAAAATATATGTTTTCAAAAGTCGTATCAACTCTATGTACCAGGGTATAATTTACTTCAATACAGTTTGGGTTACCGTTTATCTATCAGTAAACATTGCTATGACTATACTTACTGTAAAAGAACCAAGCATCTCAGTAGAGATAAAAATTCACTCGTCTAAAGTCTAAAAACTACTACCCTACCTCAAAGCTGTTTGTTAGGTTTGCATTTAAATAACCTGAAAAAGTGTATAACTCCCCTACCATTTGTACCTGTAGGTTACATAAGGAAAAAGGTGTGCAAACGAGTTTGTAGAGACGTGCCCAAATGCGTCAATGTCCCAAAGGTTAGCTGCAGTTGGAGAGGCTGTAAAACTTCTTGGCACCGAAATTGCTGGATCGTAAAGACCGTATGCCCATTGGCCTGCACATATGTTATGGTCAAAGCTGGCTAAAGCATGCTCTTACACATTTATCTCAACAAGTGGCCGCGTAGAGTGAAACGTCAATATATTAATTAAGGTTTAGAAAAATTTATACCCTGTGGACAGTTAGGCTAAGGTATTTGCCTCGGCAAATATTATCAAGAAGATGTTTTGGCTTACGGTACTCGGAAACGACGACTTTCAAGATGTAAGAGGACTCACGGGGTCTTAAATAATAGCACTATAGTTTAAGGGGACTTTTTGAATAGAAATAAAGGCAAATGCCACTTCATGCATTCATAAAGGCCTCAGTGTGTTATTAAGATGTGTTAAAGAGGGACGTGCCTGGCGCCCCTTTCATTGATCTGAAACTGGATAATGTATACTGTATGACCGTAAGGTAGCGGTTATTTGCTTTCCTCATGAGTTAGCCTCTACAGCTAGGCATAAATTAGGGTTGATACGAAAGTAGACTTGCAAAAACACTCCTTCGTCGCATTTAGTACTGCTCGCCGTCCTTGGGGCAAATCATTCGTGACAAACAGTCACGTGGTACTGATTATGTGCGGTAGCATTTTTATCCGTCGTCGTAGTCTGTGGTCGTCGCATCTTAGCCCTACTCAAACCGGAACTGTTTTTTTTTTTTGCTTTATGCAACCGGAATGAGGGAGGGACGGGGGGGAGAGGGCTTCGGAGACCCTCCTTATGATTTCAAAACCGCTCATGATACGAGCATCAAAGTCACATCTAGGCATAACTTGATTGACACCATGACGTAATTTGATGTCATTAAAACGTCATATTGTTGAATTTATTGGCAAAATCCAAATTTCTCTCAAAGTGGCTATAAGGCGGAAATACTTTTAAAAATTGAGGTGTCTGATGATATCAAGAAGTTAATGATATCAAGATCATTAATGATCTTTAAAACCAGCTGGTATGTCATGATGACGTCATTTATTACGTACAAAAGAAACTGAAACCATCTGCCATCTGCCATTTTGATTTGCTTAAATGTATCTCACTATAAATCGAGGTAATCGTGATAGAAAATTTCATCTGCGTATGCTGTAAAAGGATGCTTAGGAAGCAAACAAAAATTGGCAAGTTATCAAATTCCGAGAGAAATAAACGCTGTTGAAAACTTCCACCCCTCCCCCCTCTCCCCACCCCCGGCGGGCATTTGACGCGAGTTTTGCTCCATACAATGGGGATTTGAATATAAAGGTTTCGTAATCGATTCTCAGACTCGGTTGTCGGTAAAACGAGGACTAGGGGCCGGGGTCTATTTTTGTTTCTTTTCTTCTTAGCCAATAACATCACAGCTTAACTGATCATGACAGAAGACCAATAACATCACGACTTAATTGACAAATCAGGTCAAAAATCAGAGTTTAATACCATCAAATGTCGTGATACAAATCACTTTGATTCTGACTGCATGGCTACCGCACAAACTGTCGAAACGTCCGTCATTGTCAACAACATTTCAGGATCACAATCACTCGGATGAGCATATTCTACTTACACCAGGTGAACCTCTCCACAATGGCCACCTTGGAGACAGAAGAAAGTGGCCTTTATGGAGAGATGGCCGTTATGGGAGGGGAGGTAGGGGTGTATGACACCTGCTTTTTCAGTGGGGAGGGTGGGGGTACAACATGTTTAGAGTGCCAAGCTCATGATTACCATACCCATAAAACTTGAATACTGTATGTTGCCCAGTATCCGGCCGGTACCGGTATGCGGCCACTTAAAACAAAAACTCAATTTTTGAGGCGCCCTTTTCAGTTCTCGGTAAACAAAGTATTTCGAATGAAAGCTGAACATTTCAGCTTTAAGATGAACGTTTTGGCGAGTTTACAGCTTGCGAAACAGTTGAAGTGGGCGCCGTTCTGTTCAGGTGGGTAAACTTTTCATGGCTAATATTTACGCTGTTTACTGCGCAGCAAAACTAGTGCTGTTCCGAAATGGGTTGGTAATATGTGATATTTTCAAAGAAACTGTTTTATATTTAAAGTGAAGATATTTAAAGAAGACAGGTTCTCACAAAATTCATCTATTCTTCTTGAAATTCAATTTGTTTGGAATAACGGAGGCCAGAAACATTCACTAGGTATTGATGTCAGGTGCCCAGTATCCGGCCAGTTTTTTCTTTATTGCTGTACAGAATCGATAAATTAGCTGAGTACATTTTCCGGATAAGATTTATTTCATATCTAATATATAGATTTAGCCAGGGCTAAAAGCGAAGCTCTCGATAATATTTATAGTTTGCTCAAACAAAATATAAAATCATGTTATGCTAAGCGGTGAAGGCAACGAGAACCTTACGGTGAAAAAACAACAATAGGCCTAATTAACAAAAAAGCAACTTTGCACGCGCAGCACACTTTTTTTGTACATTTCTTTGCTGTTGTTTTGCACGACTACAATGTGCCGAGTGAAAATTCCAAAAAATTCCTAGCTATGGCGTTTTATGGAGGCGGGAAATGTCGTACGTGTTCTTGTTTTTTGTTTTGCTAGCATTTTTCAGTTTCTCATCGCTACTTCAAAATTTTCATGTTGTTTTTCCAACAAAAAATGTCTCCTTTGTTTTTTATCTCTCGCTCTAGCTCTCTGTCGCTCTTTTCCCCGTTGAGCTTCGCTGGCCTGCCGCCTACTTTCTCCTTTTCTCTGTATTTCTCTTTCTTTTTTTTTTTTTTTTTTGTCTCTCTCTATATTCCAAATTTGTGGACATGACAATTAATTTAAGCTTAATACTTTGACAACACGGATGCAGAAACAATTTCGGCTCTCGTCTTTATTGACTCTTTAGTTGCCTCTGCTTCACAAGACGTGGCTGGGTATGCGATTTCATAACCTAGAGTTGCATTACTAGAGACTTTTTAACAGACTCTAAGACGAGGATGACTACGAGGGCGAGATTTTCCCAAGAGAATTCAGGTATTTGACGCACATGAACTAGCGTCATAAGAGAACTTAAACAAAGGCGTTTTTGAACGACGCACGCCATCCGGAAGTGGACTTTCATTTTCAGTTAAATCGTCTCTACAAGTGTAAAGAAACTATGCAATCCAAATTTTATAGCGTCACGGCATATTAAGGATCAATTTAGGTGTCTGCGAAACTGCTAACCTACCCCTCCCCTAAGCCATCATTTTGCCCTAAGCGAGAAGTAAGTGTTAATGTTAGCTTAGGGGAGGGGTAGGTGGGCAGTTTCCCAGCCACCTAAATTGATCCCATATTAAAAGGAAAAAGTCCTCACTTCCGGTTGAAGGGCGTCGTTCAAAAACGCCTTTGCTTAAAGACATGTAAAGAGAAAACGTGATGGCCGTCCTCATTCTACTTCCAGTTTTAGCGAGAATTTGTTTTGTGGCGGAAACAAGTTATTCAAATGTTAGAATTTTTATTATTTTGCTTAACCTCCTTCAATTAATCAAGCCTTAAAAGTGCTGACTTTTCTGGCGAATCAAAAGAACAATGAAGGTTTCCGGGTTGACTGTGCGTTGAGAAAATGCGTAAAAACTTTCACCTTCAGTCAAATCATCGTACGCTTTCTCTTTCTCTTTCTAGAATCTAAAGGTCTCCTCAAGTATAATACGACAAAGGAAATTTTCTGTCGTAATTTTGGCCCAGCTGTAGAAGCCAGTCCATGAGGAAAGGTTATAACCCTTACCTTGTAACACCATAAAAGAAAAAAAAACTGGTTATACATGATTCAGTTTTATATCAATGAAAGGGGCGAAAAGCCATACCTTTTAACACGCCCCTCTTACCACGTCCAAAAAAAAGAAACAGACGGAGACGTGAATGCATGCAAAAAGTGGCATTTGCCTTTATTTTTTTTTTTAAATTCCTTCTTACATTATAGTCACTGTGATATTGTTTACAACCAGTAAGTTCTCAGTTTGCATCCTACTCATCCTGAAAGTCGCGTCCGAGCACCGTCGTCTGATGATCTTCTTGACAACGTCTCTAGTATGCAAATAACCACAGGGTATAAATGTATCTAAAACTTTATATCTTAACGTTTTACTTTACGAGGCCACTTGTTGAGATAATCGTGTAAAAACATGCTTTACCCAGTGATCCAAACCCAGGAGCAAACACGCGGGCATATGGTTACGGTCCAGCATTTTCGACGCCAATAAGTTTTACAGCCTCTCCAACTGCATCTTATCCATGGGACTCTGATGCATTTGTGCAAACGCCTACAGATTCGTTTGCACACCCATTTCCTGATGAAACCTATAGGTACAAATTAGAGATTATTTAAATGCGAAGCTGGCAAGCAGCTTCAAGGTAGGGTAGTCAGTCGTTATAAAGACAGACGTGTCCATTTTTTAATTCTTCTGAGATGCATGGTTGTACAGTTAGTGGCTCATAGGTAATTAAAGGACAACCACTAAAACTTTATTGAATTAGGTCATACTCTGGTACAAAGTGTCAATTCCACGTTTTGTGTTCCACACACTTTTAACCACAAAAAAAAACCTGTTTAGGGCCCCGTCAACCTGAAGTCCGGATATTTTTGAAAAAGCATTTTTTTCTACACGAATCGGCCCTACCAAACCAACCCCTCTGCTGAAACCGCATCTTTTAAGAATCGTTCTCTTCCTCAATCTTCTCTTTTTTTAATCCAATTCGTATATTAGACAATTGAAAACTGTATATTTTTAATTTCAATTACGTCAAAAACTGGAGTTTAGGCTAAAAAGGAGAAGTTTCAAGTTTAAAGTCGGGTGGTGGAAAACGACTTATCGGTTTTTCGACTCTTTTTCGGCCTCGTGCAAGACGATTTTGGGTTCGTCGAAAGCCGAGTTACAAGTGCCTAGTAGGACATCACACAGGCAGAACTGTGAAGCTGATCAAGGTCGCTTTTTTTCGCCTGAATATTGGGCAAACGAATTATCCATCCATAGCTGTCCGCTCAGCCTTTGCCAGTAATTTTAATTTTAAACATATAGGAAGGCCTGGCCATCAACTGAAGAAGAGTGGCAACTTATTAGTTAGCAAATGTTGATTGAAGTAGCGTATTCTTGTTGCTGGGTGAATCCAACCAAACTGAATGGACGCAAATATTAGTATGCGTTTTCCCCCTGCCCAGATCAACAGGGGTGGACGGGCTTAAAACTATAGAAAATTTATTAATAAATGCTTCTTATTTTATTAGATCTGTTGTAAATTTAAAATGTTTTCGGTATAGGGTTCTTTCAAGAAAGTGAAGATGCCAAATGTTTCGTTGTTATATTATTATTTTTGTAAGGCCATCCAAACGTTTCATGCAGTTGAAAGCGATCTGTTATAGATTTTTAAGGATTGTTTCTATAACTTCTGCAAGAGCGTTATTTCCATTTAATCATTTTATTACCTCTAGCCACCCTTTCTGGTGCATCTAGTTCGTCGGACTGTTGCACATTGTCTTCAGTTTGATCAGCGTCATTCTGTTTCTTTTCCAACTTCCGGATTCGGTAAATTGGCAACTTTGCACATAGATCCTTCATCTCGTCGCTCAAGTCCGAACGGTCACTCAGTTTGCCAACAACCTTGAAATTTTCCTCAGACGTAGTGGTCACTTTAGAATCTGTACTTTTCGGCAGCTACAGGTAATGAAAGGAACAATTATCAAAAGGTTACACGGATAAGCAAGTTCCATGTACTTATAACAGTAAAATAAATAAACAAATGACTAAATAAATAAATAAATAACTTTAGGGAATCTCTCCAATGTGATTGGTAACCATGATTATGAACAATTATTGGATGTGGTGATATCCAGAATACTCAATTAGGTCAAGATAAGCGTTATCAGCCGAGCCGAAGGCCAAGACTGATAACACTTACCGAGTCCTTGATTATTCCGAATACCACAGAAACGGAATCTTGAAGGAAATAAACTCACAGTTTGATATTGCTCTTAGTAATCATGCAACCTACAGTTAAGTTAAAAAAATAGTGCATCAAGAGGTAATTCAGCAAGACACTAATTTTAACGACGTTTGTCATAGGTCCTCAGACACTTACCAATTGTAATTGTTTCAGCAAGTCAGCAGGTCGAGGAACGTTCCCGATGGAGTATCTTAAAAAGCAGCCCTTTGCCTCTGGCAATCGAATCATCGTCAAGTTCTGCAGTAAAGTCAAGTAAATACAAAGCAAGGATCAATAGACAAATAAGTAATCATATTGAAAGTAACCGTTATCTGATTGAGCAAAACCAACAAAACAAATTAAAATAATAGTTTAAAGCTGGAATTTTTTATTTCGCTGTTCAATACCCTGGTAGCGAACTGTTATTAGCGGAGCTCCACCCGCGCGCGAAGCGCGCGCGTGGACGGAGCCCCATAGCTAAGGAAATGTGGTAATCTACCCATCCGAGAAAATTTGGTAATCACGTGACCGTACGACCGTCCGTCCGCACCACAGGGAAACCAATATTTACTCTCACACTTTCTTACTAGTTTGGGAGCCCAATAGAAAACTAATTGCACATCAATGTTGTGATCAATTGACAGATGTCAAAACAGGATATCCGCTGACCAGTATCACCTGACCGTAGTGCGGGCTCAAGTGTCGACCCATCGAGGTCGAGTACTTTTTTGAAGTTATCCGCCGACAAATTACCAGTTTCAAATGATCGTAGGCTCAAGTCTATTTTTTCCAATGATTCATATGAAATATGTTCTGTTTATGTCACTATGGCCCCGCACTGTCAAGATTTTGATTTCAAACTGACCTCGGATGCGAAAATTCAGCCACTTTTTTAAAAAATAAAAGCGGGAAGACCTTTTCTTACCATGGTCACGCGTTGGTCACGCTCTACGTCCAATTTTTGTACTCTGATTGGTCAAAATTTGACAGGTGAGTTCATGCGGAAAATTTATGCAGCATCTTGAAAGTTGTTTACTTTGAGAGCTAAAGCTGACAGAGTTTTGTGTCAACTTGTGATGTTTTTAACTGTCTTTTTCCACTGGATGTACGAAATGAAATACAGCTGCTATCAAGAGTCTTCTGTTATCCATGGCTGGTTTGTTTATTGGGTTTTTGGTTGAGAAATGCGTCAAAATTGGGTAATCCGATTTCGGATGGCATCGTTTTCGTCTTTCACCTTGCTCAAAGCGTAAGAGGGTTTAAAAGTCTCAAGCAACTATGGCCTTCCTTGATATCTTTCAGGAACTGAATCTCGAATGGTAAGCCTGAGTAATTATTGTATTTGATGTTTGTTTTTGTTATATCTAAGTTCATGAAGTCGAGCACAGTTTATGCGGCAAGTTTTTGCACGTTTGTTTAAGATTTGAGTCAATGATCTGATCTAGTATCAGGTTTGATATAAGCTTACAGAACTTTAAAAGGCCTTCAGATATATTTTCTCACGGCAAATAGAAAAAATACGTTCCGAAGAATATTTAGTTATAAATTTGGCTGTAGAAAGAAAACTCTGAGTGATTTTCTTGTTTCGGGGAGTTCATCTTTGAAAAAAGAAAACAAACAACGGGAGGCCCGCTGAAAGTAAAACAAAATAAACTTAAGCTTTAGCTTTAAGCTTAAACGGCTCAGGATTTTTAGAGACACTTTAATACTTGTCTTCGTGAATGAAAATTGTTGTCTCTGTAAGTGTTTTACCGAATTGTATTTCTTTTATTGATTGTTAGTAGTCTCTCTTGCAATTTTAATCGCTTGTCCGTGGTGTTTGTTTTCATCGTTCATGAGCATCGCTTGCAGGAGTACTTAGAAATGTCGCACCTATCAAACGCTTTATATGATTACACATCGTTATAACTGGAACCATTAAATAACAAAAAATAATGATAATAAATTCGTTATTATGTTGAAGCGTATCTCCATTAAAGTTCATTCAAACACTCGACCAATTGCAAACTGACAGCTCGCACTAAAAATGAGAACCGGCTTGCCTTATGGGTGATTTTGGAAATTTTTTGAACGGTTTCGCTAAAAGCCCACGATTGATCGTCCTGAACATTGAAAAATTGTGAAATGCCGTATTCTGTCCGATCGAGGTCTGTATGATAAAAAGTACTGTTTCACCTCAGATGTGATGTATAAAAAGTATAAAAGGTTGGTTTACACACCCTCAGATTTGTTGGCAAGAATTTGTAAAGTAAACCTGTCGAACGCAAAAAAATGCGGCCTGACTTGTTTTCCAAGAATTTGTTTTCGAGGCCTAATCTACTGTGATCAAGAGCCATTATGGCTCTTCAATGTGAAAAAAGATGTTTGCTATTTTTTGGCTGTACATACATGTATATTTAGGCTATCAACTCGATGTAAGATGTTTCACTCTAAAATAACTTATCCTTTCCCTCAAAAGTCACATGAATGTGCCCTTAAGTTAACTGATTTGTGGACTATAAGTTTATTGTTTGATTTAAAATATAAATTTATTAATGGGAGCTTCGCTTTTAGCCCTGGCTAAATCTATATATTACAGGATATAGGCTCACTTAATCAAGAGATTTCTTTGTAGTGGAGTTCCACTATAGCGCGCCCGAGCGGAGCGCCATAGCTAAGTAACTTTGGTTATCTATCCATCCGAAAAATTTGAGTAGTCACGTGACTGTCCGTCCTTCCGTCCGTCGGCGCCAGAGGACAATCACACACTTTATGGCTAGTGTGGGAACGTGAGACCTGATATTGCACATCCACGTGGTGATCAATTGACAGCTGTCAAAAACAGGGTATCCGCTGATCAGTACCGTATCGCGGGTTCAGATATCGACCTATCGAGGTTGCGTGTTTTATCTGCTGATAAGTTACCAGCTTTCAACTGATCGCAGGCTCAACTCCAAATGGATTTCTTTGCAATATATGTAGTTACAAGTTTATTGTTTGAAGTAAATTATAAATTTATTAACGCGAGCTTGGCCTTAAGCCTTGGTAAAATTTATATATTATTCCCTTGCTTTAAAGCACTCCCTATAGTTTTGATCATACACTGATGAGCGGTTTGAAAAGTTTTGTAGAAAGGTCCTGGAATGGTTTCTGCACCGACAGTAATCTTATTTTGATGCGAAAAAGAGATTATGTTTCCGTCAGAAACAGAAAAAAAATAGTGTGTTATGACCATTTCAGAGACGTTTTCGCAAAACTGTGAAATGATAATTTCGGATTGTTAGCCTTATATTTTCAAGCTTTTAAGCCAAAAAGTCGGAGAAAGAAATTGTTTCATTCGCATAAAAAAAAAAATGATTTCAGTTCTTTGACAAAACAAAGACTCACCAGCTCCAATTCTAGATCAGTTTGACTTGTTTGATCTTTTATGTCAGGCTCCTGTTTATGTTAGTTACTGACCTTGTTAAAGTCGTAGACACAGTCTCCTTCCTTCTTGCCCGACGACGCAAGACTCAGAGAAAAGGTCTCAGATTCCTTGTTAGCATCAACTTTGATACTTTCGTACATATCTTTGGATACCTTGAATGTATAGGCCTGCGAAAAACACACGTATAATAAATTGATTAAAATGAGTACCTTGGTCAGTTGTATTTACCACCAATACGTCAGAGTCATTTCTTTTGCCAAAGTGTAAATGGATACCTTACCTTTCAATTCAAAACATAAGGCACTAAAACTGGACTTGAAAATGAGATCCTTAGCCTCTTATTCGCCTTATAATAAACCGTTTAGAGGCATAACAATTAGATGTGCGTGGCTGACAAAAACTCGTTCATTAAGCATCGATAGTGCAGCCCGAACAGGCCACAGGATAAAATGTTTAACGGGAACGTAAACGCCAAGGCGTTTTTTGAGATGGAAAGGCGGGCCGAAAGGTCACCTTAAGGTCTCTCTGTGAGAACGTAACGCAATATTTTCTTACCTTTTGCCTACTGTCCGCGTAAGAGGCAAGAATCAATGGGGCGATCAGCAAAAGTAACAGCATCAAGCGTGCCATCGTGATTCTAAAATGTCGACGCTTTCTTATTTGTAGTTAACTCAAGAGAACCTCAGCCGATTGATGCAGCTAGGGTCAAAGCAGGTTCTTTTATGCAAGCCTGGCCATTGTGTTGACAAAACTTGAAAATGTTTCGGACACTGTTTCTACTTCCTGTTGTCAGCATATTTCGTACGGTTTAGCTCAACAAGTTTTATTTTGTTGGTATTTGTAACAATTAACGGAAGCATTGCTCAACAGTTTTTATTTTGTAATTTATATCAGCTGAAGCCATTGTTATAAAAAAATATCGTAAAAAATTATAATTGCAAAAATAGTAAATATCGTATGAAATTATTTTAAGAAAAGTGAGCGCGCGTCGTTTTCTGAGATATTAAAAGTCCTTGTATATGTTCTATACTGATGTTGTTGGGAGCCCCGTCTTTATCCTAAAAGTCTGCGAAAGTATGCGAAAGCTGACATTCGTATAACACCAACCACGACTTCAAAAGCCTTCGAAAGTGAAATGGAAACGATTTATTTCGGCGCGTCAACTTTGAGCAGACACTTGACAAACTATGTGCACTAAAGAAATAATGCAATGGAATTCTTGATTTACAGCATTGAAATGAACGGGTATTAAAGGCAAGGATATTCTTTTTCAGCAGACAAAAAGACCGACAGAAAGAAGAATTTCGAGATCACGTTGAAGGTCGTTTTAATTTACGTACACTCTGCAGTTGGGAAAAAATTGGATCTTAATTTTCTCTCTGTATGCCTATATTTCATTGTACTTTTCGTAAACGGAATGGCTGAACTTCTGCCATTCGTCGTTTGTTTGCCACTTTTTCGCAAAGCTGCTGAGCATTTAGAATCATTGGGATCGGACTAGAAGTTGATAATTTAAGATATCATCCCACCATCAGTACCGTCTTCGCGCGGATCGCGCTAGCTCTTGTAGCTCTAACGCGTTTCAGAATTGACGAGCCTTCTGTAAATTTAAGTTCAGGTCAGCCAAAAAAACTACGGAAGAAACCGATTAAGATCGCATTCGCTTCTTGACACGTCTGATTAAGGGCTATTTACATGATACCGGAATGACTTTCATTCCTGAACGAGTTAATTCCATCTCCATACATACGCTTGCTCTTAGATGAGGAAGTTAAGAAGAAACTGTCTCTAAGGTATATTTGCTTTTTTCAGTTAACAAAACAGATTTCTTTTTCCTCGCGAGTCCCAAGCCATAACTATACTCTTTTAACGGGATTTCAGGACTAATAAGCTAACGTTTAAAAAGCGATCAAAAGATATTAAACGTAGAAATGCAATACAGAGCGCCAATGTTCGTTCGCAAAATCAGGCTCTGCTTTCAAGCTTGTGACTTTTTTTGCATATTCATTTAGTCGAACTGAATATTTCTATCATAATTGCCACTGTTTTATTCCTGTTTTCGTAAGGATTAAAAATAAAATCTTTAAACAGCCTTTTTTTTTTTACAAAATTGGTGAAATAAATACTTGAACAATGTCAACAATTTTTCTAGAAAAATAAGAAGAAGCAAGAAAGAGGGATTTCATGTTCCTCGCTTGCTCTATAAATGAGAATGTTTAAGAAGAAACTGTCTAGGTATATTTGTTTAGTTTAGCAAACACAAGTTGTACATGTAATCATGATAATTGTTTCCGTTTCAGTAACAAAGCGAATAAAAACTTATTCAGATTTCGTCTTCCTCTTCCCAAGAATAAATTACACTCCTCTTATATTTCTTTTATTTCTTGGAACAAAAAGGATGAAAAATTAAGTTTATGAAATTTTTCTAGTTGCCTCCTATGTAAATTAGCTTTCTGTAGTTGAGACATTTGTGTATTGGTTTACAAGTGAAAGTTCAACCCTTTGACCATACATTTTTGTCAGTTTTGATTTTTTACCCAAGAATTCCCCACCCCCCACAAATACTCCAATGTATTTATTGAGTGATATCGTGACGTGTATTACGATACTGGTGGTAAATACCTTAAGTGTCGAACAGTTTCCATTAAAAAGTAATTTTTAAAATTGGCGGTATTATATTTGCCCAATTATCTGTCACTGAATAATGACAATGTTGTGCGCGGTACTTGTTCAAAATCGCAAAGATTAATTTCTATTAAAAACAGTCTTCAGTCCTAGCTTTACTTATGTTGGGGAATGTCAGGTACTCGCTTGGCCAGTTACTGAAACAACCGAGACTCTTCTTTTACTTCTCTGACTTTATTCTTCTCGCGGCGTTCTAAAGCTACAACAACTCTTCTTCTACTATTGCAATGCTTCTTCTACTCTAGTAAGCCCATCACCAGCAAATTAAATCTGAACCAAAATGTAGACGTGTATGGGAAGTAGCTGACCATGAGAACTTTTCAGTGTTGGTACTCAGAAGTTGGTACCAGTGTAAGGGAGAGAACGAGTGCCTTATTGAGTGGTATGAACCGATTTAACAAACAGATTATAATTCTGTGATTGACGTGTATAATAGGAAAGAATTGAAGATACTGGATTAAAATAATAAACAAAACACTAAGGGCTTAATTTATGGTAACACTGATAAACAAAAAGAGACAATTTCAGAATGAATTATATTAGAGAATAATTTCTAGGTGTATTTATAAGTTAAACTCACGTGTTGTACTATTTAGCGATATTTTGATCTTATCTTACCTTACCTAGAACCAATTAGCACAGTTTTTACCAATGTAGTCTGTGGTCCGCATTTTATACCTAGTCTGTGTTTTATATCCAGTCCACAGTTGGACCGCAGTCCGTGTTTCAGACTGACCACAGTGAAAATTCGTGAAAATTGTTAAAATTGAAGGTGGAAAACCGGCGGGTACGCGTGTTTGGTTTAAAGTTGTCAATAACAAACCAAAAAAGCATATGTTCGTGACTTCAATCTCATAACGAGATTATTTCATATCATCTAAGAATAACTTACACAAAGCCCGGAAAATTGAGGGCACGGACGTTTTCACACCCCATGATTTACCCTTGAAGTGTATCACACCGGGCCTATGAACAATTGTGATCAGTTCAAGTTAAAACTTCTTTACACAGACTGCCACTAGATCTGTGATTAGGCTTTAATCTTTGGCGCATCCTAAAAGCTGGACTGGACCCTGGATTGGACGGCCTGGGATATGCCTTTATCTTGTCACTCAAGGGAAGTTAGCTCTTTATAAAACAGTGCTAGAATTGAAGTGTTTAAATGGTGATGATTGGTCATAATTTGTTTATGGAATAGTCTTCCCTAAAGTAAATGCCTAATTTAATACACAAAAAGAAAAAAAAATACTGGAATTTGAAACAAAAGACGCGATTGGTACCTAAGAATTTTTTTAAACCGGAAGTTGTTTCCTTAGACGCTTGTGCATTTCATTAAGAACGCAGAGAGCAATTGCGGGAAATTGCAAGAGAACCGGGGAGGACGTACTTTGCTGATAAGTTTGCTATACTGGATTTTACTGAAGAAACTTTTTCATAAATGTGAAGGGAAGTGTAAAGGAAGACAGCGCCTTTAAATTCTACGAGCAAGAGTCTTCTTGAAAAGCCACTATCCACAATCTATCCACAAAGCATGACCGATTATCACGCACGACCCACGACCCACCACGCACGAAGCACGGCGCACGACCCCTAAGCAACCCACCCACGCCAATTAGTCAATCCCAACCTTTACCTCACATATTAGTGCATCTTCGAGTTACAGTAATCTTGTTATCAGTATCCATTTCTGACTCTCACTGGCTTAAATTTCTCGGATAATTCTTCTTAACCACCTAGTGACTTGACTAAGTTTGGAAGAGTTTTGCAGATGTTAATGCAATTCACGTCAATTGTACTGATCTCGACAAAAAAGGGACAACAGAAGGCACGGTAGATTAGCTGTTTTGGCAGAGGAGGAAGCGAGGGGTAGAGATTTCACACGTCAAGCGAAGGAGGAATACCCAAACTTCTGCCAAAAAAGCAAGGAAAGAATGGCAAAAATACAATAGATGGATGGCACTTCAACTAATCCGTCAATCACCTGGTTTAGGGCGGGGTTTATCCAAATTGGAACGCAACGTGCTTGACAGCTTCGCCCTCTTGTGGTTCTTGTAAGAGGCTTCAAGCGGTGCAAAGCAGAACTAAAGAACATTGCACTGAGGAATGGTATTTTGGTCGAAGGAAGGATGAATGGTAGTAGACATTGCTTTATTCGTGAATGTAAGAGAGATATTCGTTAGAAATAGCAGAATAATGATCGAAACGTCAAAACAAAACAGTTGACTGAGCAACCAGAGTGTCGCCCGAGGCATGAGAAAAGTTGAAAAGCCAACGCTGCCAGTGAGTAAAAATGCAATGTTTTATTTTTAGTTTTGACCTACTACCTCAACTCAAAACCCACGATTCGCAGCGACGTTTTCTCCTCCGTCGCCATCCTAGTCGCTTAACCTCTCTCTCTCTATCTGTTTTTAGTAAAATCCAGCTAGTGGTCTATTATTAATGCTGCGTTCTGATTGGTTGAGCTACTACTAGGCTATATGTTATAGACCACTAGTAGCGAAAAGCGCCAGCTTTAAAAACCGAAACAATGGCGGCTGAATCGCGTTTTGTTAGCTAAAGTTGTTTTGTCTCGATATTTTTGACCACCCAGTTGGATTTTACTAAAACAATTATTCCTCTCGCCCTCATGGCCTCTGGGTCAGTAGCCTATTCAGCCGTCGGCCTCATGGGCTATTGAGTTAGAGCCCATTCGGGCTTGAGGAATAGTTGTTAAATATGACTTCACTATTTTTTCGGTGCATTTCAGGGATTCTCATCCTATTTAATATACCAAGCAACTCTCCAATTCCTCTCTAGGCAAGTTCCTTTGAGATTGATGCGTATACGCCCTCTCACCCCAAAGACAACGCCAAATCGCATGATTTTCAGATGAGTCAGTACATCTTTAAAAGCTCTAGGTATCCTTCCACGCTCATCCGAGTTCCTGGAGCTGTGCTTGTGGGGCTGACGCTTACTCGGCTGTGTGCAGGAATTATAACTGTACCTATCAAACTTGAACCTGCAATAAACCAGGTTAAAAGTAAGCAAAATAGACTTTAAGACGACTTTAGAAATTCTAGGTCACCTTTTAAACACACTGAACATATTTTTATTACTGCGGAGCGAGCGAAGCAAGCGAGCAGCAACATAATCAGGATTTAAGCGAAGTATATAGGGTGGGACGAATTCTCGAAGTCATCACTTTTTACTAGAATGCATTGCATTTAACCAGAGTGCACTGCGCCATTTTTTACCAGAAAGCATTGCGCCACGCACAACTCGAAGAAAAACACGAGGAAGTTCGGTGAGTGAGAGCGTGCATCGTTCGCTGCTCAGACTCAGAGGTTTCTTTGTGGCAAATTTTCTACAGCACCGTTAGAGGTCTTACCAAATTTAAGAGTGTCAGGAGTCTTTCAGATGAGTACGATGGTTAACTTGGGGATTTGATTTCAATTCAAGAGCCTTTGACTCGTGCAGGCGTTAAACTTGACGGGAAGATCAGCATTTGCACTTCGACTTTGCAACACGGGGGATATACAAACTCCAGCTTGCTAGAAGGTGATGTGAAAGCGAGAAAATGTCATGCCATGCTATTCTTAAGAACCTGTACGAGCCTAAAATGGATGTGATTTTGACCATTACCTTCAAAATAACAGCGGAAATCGAGATAACAAAACAAATGTTTTGCGTCCTACGTTTCAGACGAGGACGTGTATCGGCGTTTTGTAAAGCACAATTATGTTCCTCCGTTCATTCATTGCCATGAACCGTTTTTTTTGTTGTTGTTTTCTATAAATATATACTTATATAGCTGTCATTTAATAAAGTGCAATAAACAGCAAGAAAAGTATCGTGTTTCCAGGAAAAAGATAGTACACCGTATATTAAATATATGGATAAACAATCTGAATTTCTATCATTTCCTACAATTTACTGTGGTAAAACCAGAGATGATAACCATTTGATCATTTTCTAAACAACGTTCCCACGAGTTCTTTTTATAGACTGATAGTAATAATTACGTTCCAACATGTAAACGGGACATTCAATGTCATTTTCGATTCTTTTAAGTCTCACTGCCCAACTAATGTAAGTATCAACAGAATGTGCCGCAGCATTACTATCTTTTAGATACCCTAGGTTATATTTAATATTTGATTTTTCCAATGCTGATTGGTAGAGGGGTCTGGTCAATTTCGCCTGTGGCAGGTTTAAGATAATAGGGACGTCATGCAGTTCTGGCACTCTCCGCACATTACTATCTTTCACCTCATGAAATTTTGCTCCTCTGGCGAACGAAGCGTTTCCCGGCCAAAGTGACCTGGTTCTCGTAGTCGTCCCCGTCTTAGAATCTAAAGGTCTCTATTATGTGAACGACGACGACAACAACAACAGCAACATAGGAAAAACACACTTCTATGATAGCGATACAACGCCACTGTTCATGTCACCTGTTTAGTGGTTTCAACATACGCGCATTAAATTTTATGGGTAACAATATTCCTCACCAGGTCTCCACGGACTGCTTCCGTCCCCCTTTATTCTGCCCGCAGGAGGTTGGTACTTAGGAGCGGATGAAATAACGCTGATTCTGTGATGACTAGGCGACTTTCCAGAGCTGTTGTACTGCAAGCAGGAAGCAAAACAAGAAATACAGTGGAAACTCTATTCGGGAGACAACCTCGGAACTAAGGTAAGTGTTTCCTGAATAGACGTGTCCTCTGAATGGAGGTTGGGCTGGGTTTTGTTAATTATATTAAGCAACAAATAATATCTAGATTTAGCCACGGCTAAAAGCGAAACTCCCATTAATAAATTTATAATTTAAATCAAACCATAAACTTGTAATCCACAAACCAGTTAACTTTAGAGTACATTCATGAGACTTTTGAGGGAAAGGCTAAGTGATTTTAGAGAAAGTAATTTGCAAACAGTACAGGAGTGAGCCAAATCTGACATCGAGTTGATAGCCTTATACATACACCCAAAAAATAGCAATCTTCGATCACATTTAAGAGCCATAATGGCTCTTGATCACAGTAGATTAGACCTGGAAAACAAATCAGGCCGAACTTTTTGCGTTCGACAAGTTTACTTTACAAAATCTTGCCAACAAATCTGGGGGGCGTGTAAACCAACCCTTTATACTTTTTAGACATTACATCTGAGGTGAAACAGTACTATGAAACGCGCTTTTTTGGTGTTTTTTTTCCATACAGAACTCGGAAAGAATGCAGTATTTCACAATAAATTGTGCAATACAAATTGTACTTATTCAATATTCAGGACGATCGCAGTACGCGTGGGATTTTAGCGAAACCGTTAAAAAAAAAAAATTCCAAAATCACCTATACGGCCAGCCGGTTCTCACTCTTGACAAGCGCCAAATTTGCAGTGCGAGCTGTTAGTGTTTGAATGAACACTAATAGAGTTACGCTTCAACATATATACCTCTTATTAGCCGAGTTTTCGGTCCATACTGTAAATTACGGACCGAGTTTTTTCCGTCGATTTATGGCCCGCGCGCCAAGCGCGCGGGCCGTAAATGGATGGAAAAAAACGAAGATCCGTAATTTATAGTACGGACCGAAAAAACGAGGCTAATAAGATGTTTATTATATGGCTTCTTCCTGTTTGGGGGACCGGAAACAAGTGCAGGACGCACGATTTGACAGTCATTAGACAGGCGTCAAAAAAGAAAGTCTTTATTGGCGCACGAAAACAATAGCACATAACAAAGGCTCCGGTAAGGTTACGATTCAGTTTTTACATTAGCTTCGTTTCATTAAAACAACGGCTAGGTTAAAATTTGGAAGGGCAAAGTCAACCTCCCAGTCCTCAGGGTTTGCAGACATATCTTAAAGTTTTTTCGGTCAAAACTAAGAGCACTGTAAGTATTCACTCGTTAATGTAACGCTGGAGTCTTTTGAAAACTGAACATTGTGTCTGGCTCGAACTCGCTTCTATCTTTCTTTCGTTGGTCTTTGAAAAAACAGTGCAAATGGCAAAGAAGCTTGTCAAGATTATTGGGTGCAGGTATGTTTGTTATCATATTCTTCGAAGGAATTACTCATTTTCTCTTAGGCAAAACATCTCGAATCTCTGCCAGTCGATTTTCGTCTTCTTAACTGTGTAATGCGATAAAATTTTCAAACACTGACTAGAATCCTCTTCGATAAGATTACGAGTTAGTTCCTTCATCGCCTTCGTTCACAAAATAAACACAGTTTAAAATGTTGAAGGCCAAAGTCAACATCCAAGTCCTCAAGGTTGACAGGCGTCTTATAACTTTATTGAAACCTTTTTTTCCGAGGTAAAGAGATTTAGAGCTCCGAAATGAGCATTTTCTTTAAAAATTTTGGTCCGTATAGCAAGTTACGGACCGCAAATTGACCAATCGCATAGCGAAAACAGACTCAGCCATATAATAAGATTATTTATTTAATGGTTTTATAACAATGTGTAATCTTAAAAAGCGTTTGATACGCGCGGCATTTTGAGTACTCCTGCAAAAGCGATGTTCATGAACGACCGAAAACAAACGGCACAGCGATCAAAATTGCAAGAGAGACTACTAACAATCAACAAAAGAAAAATAATTCGGTGAAACATATACAAAGACAACAATTTTCATTCACGAAGACAAGTATTAACGTGTCTCTAAAAATCCTGAGTCTTCAAGCTTAAAGCTTAAGTTTATGTTTTAAGCCGGCTTCCCAGTGTTTGCTTTTTTCAAAGATAAATTCGAGGCAAGAAAATCGCTCAAGGACTTTTCAAGGACTTCCCCTAAAATTCAAGGACTTTTCAAGACTGTGCGAACCCTGCCCTCTCAGTTCTCTGTCTTACGACCCGCTGCCTTCGCAAAATCGCGCTTCCCATAACATAGTTTCGCAAAGGCAGTAGTAGTTGTTCTGACAGTGATAATGGTGTACTATTTGTGGTGCGAAATGGCCGTTCCAAGTGTCACTGTTGAGACAGGTACAATTGGATAAGTGGGTTGGAGAGGAGGTATTTTTAACTAAAGAGAGGTTTCCAAGCCTTAGCATCTCAAAAAGGAAGAATATAATTTAAACTGATCACAACAACACAATCGAGACAAAGTGATTAAGTCATACCAGAGGTACAGGTTCTTCATCTATTGTTACTTGCAGGGATGGTGGTGTACTGGTTTTCTTGGAAAACGCACCAATTGCTACCCTGGAAATGACAGGAAAAGTTAGGGTGTGTTTCTTTACCAAAATCCAAGTTCAGACCAGATCATTAGGATTTTTCGTGAAAAAAAGAAACGATGCATCCGAAAAAGGATTACTTTTCCTTAATTTGAAGCGGTGAATCGAGTTGACAACCTGTTATCGGTTCCATGTCCCATCCTGTTACAAGCGAGGCCAAGCAAATGCATACCCACCCCTCCCCTGGGTGAGTTTGGGCTTGACAACAAAATATTCCTCACCAATAACATCCTCCAGTAGTAACTACAACATAAGGTTTGCCTTTCTCCCAAACCAAGCTCCGTGTCTCTGTATTGTGTACTTGTGAAGTAAAGCTAATGTCGTCTGTCATTTGATCTACTGCTACACAGGAATGAGCTTTGGGATACAGATTAGACACACCCGTCCATCTCCACCTGAAACAAAAAGATACCTGCTAGACTGGTGATATGGAGGGCTTTTTAACTAGAGCGTGATGCCATTAGCTTAAAATACCGCCGCTTTGAAATGTTTAAAACGAACATGGTCTCAAAACATGAAGAAATAACTAAGACTTAAAGCCCTCTTTGAATTTTAGTACACATTCCGTCTGATCGATATAGTTCAGTAATAAAAAAAACATGGTAGCATGTATTTCCCAAAGAGACTTAGAAAAAAATATATCAAAGAGCAATCAAGGTACCTTCCATGAAGTTGTAGCTTCTGGCTCATAGCTTCAGTGCGCTTGTCTAAAGTTGCGTACGAGTGGTGGACAGAAGTGTTGATTTCAGACTATTAAAAGAGATTTTAAGAAGGCATTTAGATTCTTTTGCTGGTTCTTCATAAACAGTAACCAGTCATTTATGGGTGGTTAAATCACTGTTCCTTTTTTTTTAGAAAGTATAAGGTCCTCTAAACTGACTAGACAATCGGTTGTTACCAAGGCCTGTTCTCCGCAACTTAGAGTTATTCAACAACTATTAGTGCTCAACAAAAGTTTCTCGCAGACTAAGCGAAAAAGTCATAGAATGCTTTGGCTTTTTGGTTAACAACATGATAACTAACGTTACTGCACTTTATCAATAAGAGTGCTCGTCTAGGGAACCATCTCCAGGAGAAGAAGAAGTCATAACCTTGGTGTCATTCTTTCCAAAACGTAACAAAAATCATAAATTGATAATGTCGCGATATACAACACAATGTCTATTAAGGTAGTAAGCCTTACTTGTTTGTTAAGAGCTGAATGGATTTCTTTGAGCGCCACTTTCCAGCCAGTAATTTCTTCATTAGATATTAACTGTTCAGCAACTAAAGACACTAACTACAAAAGGAACGCAGCTAAATCAGTGATTAATTTGGTAAGAGCCTCCTTACAGTTCAAATATCCATAGCTATACCTCATCATCACCCCGTTTGTTGTCATGCTGGCGTCTATATAAGGTCATATCTTGTTTAAGGTGAGACATTTTGTCGTCTAGCGCTGACATTCCTTCATGATCGATTAGAAAAGAAAAGTGAAAAATACAATATAATTAACAAAAACAATCAAAAGGCATTTTGCAGCTGGTTTAAGGCCAAGAGCCATGTCATGAGCAGGTGGAATATGATAGTCCAGGTGAGCGAAAAGTCCTGAACAGAACTGCGGAATCCAGAACTTTTTTGCTTGTGGAATCCGGAATCCAGGTTATTGGAACCCGGAATTCAGCCCAAGGAATCCGGAATCCCGCTAAAATTAAAAACTGAATTCCAAGTTCCACTGGCAAGGTATCCAGAATCCACAGCGTGGAATCCGAATCCAAGATTTCTTTAGATTAATGTAAAATTCCGAAAATAAGCCCCTCCAGATCCCGCCAAACTCGCAACGGAAAAAACCCTCCGTTAAATCGCCCCTCCAAATATAAGCCCTTCGGGGGGCTTGTACTTTGAAATTGCCCTCAAATACAAAGTAAAACAAAGCAAAAACGGTAAATTTCCTTCCAACTGTAATGCTAGCCCAATCGATTTTCAAACGCAAATTTCCTTTCCTAGATAAGCCCCTCCGAAAATAAACCCCTCAAAAAGGGCTTTTGAAAAATGTAAGCCCCGGGGCTTATTTTCGGAATTTTACGGTACTCTTCATGGGGCGATAGAGCAATTTTCGCATGACCTTGAGATGAAAATGCACAATCAAAACAGAAACAACAAACGAACGGAAACAGAGCGATTTGATTGGTTTATCAAACGGATACAAACGCGCGTGACGTTTGGTTGGTTAAGCGGACGCTCGGGTGAAAAAACTTCATGCCCGAGAACTGTCTAGAAATCAACCGATACTTCGCTCTGACGTGATACTACAACACGATTGGCTAATCGAACAATGCCTTCTCCATATAAGGGTTTTCTTTGGCGGGAAAACGAAGAGACCATGTTTTGATCTTTTCATCCATTGGTTGATAAAACAAATAACGAACGCTTACCGAAACCATTTTTCAAGGTCATACGAAAATCGCTCTAACAGTGTCTGACCTTCTGACACAAAATGAAATGATGATAAAAGAAAATTAACTCTGGAGTGAAACTTCAAGTAGATTGAATTGAACGTGTGACGATGCTAAGCTGCACAATATTTATACATGTATGTAATCTACCCTTCACTCGCGTTCGGTTGACATGACCGAAGTCATAATTAAGTCCTGACATTACGTTTAACTCGTTAAAACTGCAACACTACTTAAAATACATCTTATAATGGGCAACGAATTGTGTGACACCTGCAGTGTTGAATCACATTTAACATTCAAAGGGTACATATAAAACTATGTTGGGAGAAAAATTAATACTAAGTAACTGAAAAATGGAAAGAAAAAAGTTTTCAAAAAATTTACACGTAAAGCCCACCTTTAGACATCGCTTTAAGCCTTTCATCCTGGTCATCCAACTACGGAAAAATAATAACAAAAAAAAAAAACAATCACGTTACAAGCTTCAACAGATCAAGAAATTTGTGCTTTTCTTTTCTTGCCTCAGAAGACAGATTACTAGATTAACTTTCCTTTTTGTTTAATCTGTCATTTTGTGTTTTTTTCATAAAGTCCATTTCACCTCACCTTCTCTTTGAGCGAGTCCACGTCGAATTTATGTATTCCTAAGGAAACTTGTTTTTGTGTCTTCTTCTCTTCAGCTGCTATAACGACAGCGATCAAAAGAAATAAACACGAAAGTTAAGCTTGCCATAGTATTTTAAAATAGTAAATTCTTGCGTTGTGTACTTAATGCAGCTACGAGTCACCCCATGTAAGATAATCAGCGAGAATCCGGAATTAATCGTGGAAATTTTTCCTTCTGGATTCCGGAATCGAGGAAATTTTTGCTAGTCGAATCTGGAAACCTGGACTGGCTCTTAGCCAGCTTCAGCTTAATTACTGACACAACAAATTCATTGCTAGGTACATCAATGTTACGTTGATAGTCTGTTACCTTTCGCAGCCGGTAGGTTGGTGACTTGGCTCATCAAATCGTCGTAAAGTTCAATGATTTTACGATCAAGGTTGGCAAACTGGAAAAGAGTTATAAAAAAAAAGCGAATTAGGTTACCCCAAGTTGAGAAAACTAGGCACAGTGCTGCTATCATTTACAATATTAATAAAAGCTGAGTAACACCTGATAGATAAGGTGTTCCAATTCCATTCAACTATTAAAGCACAGCTGCAAATAATTGCCAACGAGGCAACCGAGCTAAGAAGCGAGGTTGACTCAGCGGCAGATTGACAACCCCGCCCAATGTAGGCAAAAACGCTCAAATTCTGCGTAACCCACTAAAATTTGCATATTTGACCATATTTGGGTGTAGGTAAGACCCCATATTTGGGCAGTGGCGTCATGATCTTGTATTTACAACTCGTGGCTCGAAATTGGGTGATCCCGTGTGCAGCTGTTCGTTTTCTGTTCAAGAGGCCCTAACAGGTGAGCAAGCTTTAATACGATTTCTAGTTTCAAAGTGCTATTAGTGCTCTGGTTTGCTTTATAAATTGCGGTTAAAGCAGCAGCTGATCAAGGAATAGGGTTTTACGCACCAATTTTTGTCAGAACCAGCTTATTCTTCGCAGCTCGATTTACATTGAGGTAGCGTGTTGGCTTCTGGATATTTTCCGACACAGACCAACTTGTGGTCTTTTCCCAAGTAAATGTCAGCCTTTACGGCAGACCTCAGAACCCGGGTTTTCAGTGTTATCTTTTAATTTCTAAATTGAATTTTATGCGGTAGGTAATGTAGTAATAGGGTTGTATTCTCAAAACGTTTATCAGAACCAGCGTGTTCTTCGCAGGTCGATTTACATTGAACCGGTCTTCACCTCCCGTGCGGAATGCAACGCATTTGAGGACCTTTTGTTTTTTAAGAAGTTATTTTTGCCTTTGGAGAGATTTTTGTCAACCAACATGCACCTTTGCAGATCGACTAACATTGAAGACAGCCCTAAACTCCCATAAAGCTAAACTCGCAACGAATTTGCGGACCTTTTGTTTTAAAGACCATCATTATGAATCATTTTGCCTTCGAGGTACTCTTTGTCCTGTGCCTCTCGCTCATTAGATCTTTGTATTTTATTAAAGTTTATATTTTTATACCTCTGATGCATTCCGCCCCATTCTTGCGCTTTTCACGCATTTTGCTTACACCAATTTTTTCATATGTATATCACCATGCGGAATATTTTTCTTAACCCTGTTGATGCCGTTGATCGGCTAAAGCTCGGAATTTAATTTTAATTTTTAATTTTAGCAGTCAAGCCCTCACTTGAACTACATTTTACTTTCCAACGTTTATAGTTTAGAATTTCCATAAAATATAAGTGCTAACTTGCTCCAATTTACCAACAAAGCTTCAAGCCATGTTGTCTTTTTTTTTTATAGAATTGAAAGCCCAGATGATGTACCAATTAACTTGTGGATTACGCGTAGCGTAAGGAACAAGTTATTGTGGGCACTGCGATATATGCAAATTTGTCCAATAGATGTAGACACCTTTCATAAATCAGTCGGCTCCACACGAAAGCGCCCGATATCAAAACGACAACTGTCGTAGATCATTCCCGTTCCGCGATGTGCTGATTTTGTACATTTCAAAGGAGTCACAGGACGATTGCCTTGTAGACTTTGAATGTTTCAAATTAGCACTACGGCCAACTTTGAGATAAACAGGACGAAAAGATCAGCAATTGCTCTTCGACTCCCAAGCGAAGCTGTTCCAAGCTTACGATTCCGTTGCTGTGAGTCTCATGATGTTTTTACTTTTCTCACAAGACTCCCAATCTCATCATTGTCTCATGGTTTTTAGTGAAATATCATTCTGAAATGAAATGTTTCTTTGTTCAATAAAAACGGAAATGTTTACTGCCGCTGAATCGTAAGTGATTCTTCTCACGCATAAACGCCGAGAATCGCAAGCTGCAAGAGTTTTTAGAGACTTCGCGACGGTTTTGCGAGACACTTGTAGGCCATATGTTCTTCAAAAGCGACGAAATGAGTCAGAGTACAGCTTTAACTGTCAAAACCATGCTTCCTTTCCTCGAATGTATCTTTCAACTTTGCTTTGTTTTGTTTTTTTCGTTAAACTTATTTTCATTTTTTGACAAACTTAAAATATACCGGTCCGGTAGACTAATTGCAGATTCAATGAGTGCCATCATTTTCTATAGCCGAATCCATTGTAAACCTCTAAGATTATGTAACAAATCGCGAAGATCTTGATAGACACATTCCACAAAAGATAAATAAATTCGCCTCGTTGGCACTTACCGGAAGGTACCCCTACTTTTTATTTCTTTAAGGACGTATGTCCGACCAAGCCACCAATTTGGTCGAACAAAATGAATTGTGGTCAGACTTAATCAAGGATGCATTACCAAATTTGGCATGGAAAACGCCGGGGTAGGCGCGGGATTCAAATGGATGGAGAAGAATTTCCTTATTACTCTAGGAAAATGAAACAAACACACATGCAAACAAAAACATCCCGTTAGTAGAAAGTGACAGTTTTAGACAGTACCTTGTCATCAATTCTTTTGGACAATTTTCTTTCAAGTACTTCTAAATCTTCAGTATGCTGTCGATGGCTAACTTTGTCTGTGGTGCTGCAATACATCAAACGCAAACACATTTAACAGGTTAAAATGTTTCAAAAAAGTAGAGACTGCACCTTGCGAGCAGAGCTTCGTTCAATCCTCGTTGATACTAGGAAAATCGAAGAAGAATCTGCACGCAGCAGGGTATACAGACCGCAATCTTACGAAAGCTTCTTCAAAAAAAGGTTCTTACAACGGCGGCTAATGAAGGACTGTCCATAAAAAGTATTTGTATTGATAGTTGAGGAAAACCAGCAATTTCACTCGCATGCGTATCTTCATAATATTTTGCGATCATTACGCTGTGGAATAATTTGGTAAAAGAGTAAACCTCTAGAATACATACTCACTTCGTTTATACTTTTGATTGCAATTTCGTGAGCACTAAGCAAACCATTCCGTTTATCATCATCATCAGTATCATTATTACATGTATTAATAATGAAACGAGTAAAAAAAATGACGCGGATAAATGCGATAAATTGTCAGACATAGTTTGCAGTTGAAGATTCACACAGAAAAATATTATTATGATTACTGTGAATATGATTATGATTATTTTTATGATGATGATGATTATTATTATTATTATCATCATCATCATCATTATCATTATTACATGTATTAATAATGGAACGAGTAAAAAAAATGACGCGGATAAATGCGATAAATTGTCAGACAGTTTGCAGTTGAAGATTCACACAGATAAATATTATTATGATTAGTATAAATATGACAATGATTATTATTATTATGATGATGATGATTATTATTATTATTATCATTATCATTATTATCATTATTTATCTATTTATTTATTTATTCTATTAGAATTTACATTTTTTCTGGCTACGTTACAGAAACATACAAGTTCTATGATGAACTAAAGTAAGAGGAGTAGGGCATAAGTCGCCTGGCGCTAGAAGTCTTCATCGATTCAATGGTATGTATGTCAACCAGCATTACCTTTCTTTGGCAAACTTCCTAATTAGGGAAGGTTGATTTGCCATCCGGTCGGACATTTCATCGATGATGTCTCCCCATTCTGACACTAGATGAATTATACAAACAACAAAAAGATTCAGTAAAAAACGCAGCAAGAATCAAAGAATTAGACGACTGCATTACCTTAGTTGAAGGTTAAATGCACTGAATTAAACAATGTGTAATAAAACTACCGGCCAAAACTTGGCAAGAATAGTTGAGCTATCATGATTATTGCGGGCGAAGGGAGGACCCCGCAATCCTAATCTCCAGGTTGTTGTTACGCATGCGTCGCATGTATGTAGCCGGCATTCGTTTGGACTTCCACTAAGAATGAATGGAATGCACATAACGCAATTCGATCACACGCGTTTGGACCTTCTATCACTCGTAATCTGACCACGCGTGTTTTGACCATCTCTCACGTCAAGCTTACGCAAAGCGTTTTGACCTTCTATAGTTATCGCCCGCACTCCGTAACTTTTGGTTATTTCTAGCGCTTAGTTCCTTAATAGTCAACGTGTCTAGTTCTCCGTGAAGAGAGCGGAGAGAGGTTATGTTACTTTACATTAAATATCGATATTAAGTTATCTGAAGTCATTAATGCTTGTCGTTTCTTAACCTGGACATCAGGCCCCAGTTGTTGGAAAGGTGGATAGGCTACGCTGTCCACTGGATACATCACTATCCAGCGGATAACGCAATCGGTTTTTGTAATACTTTTCTATTGGATAGTGATTTATCCGGTGGATTTTGAACAACCGGGGCCGGGAGTTTATGAGGGGGAAAGGGGTAAACAAGTGACGGCCCTTTTAGTTCTACATTCCCCAAAGAGCTATACTCAGGTTAAGGGTTCCTAGGAAAAATAAACAACAACAACAGGCGATCCAGTTGTGGGGACGGCGCAAAGAGATTTGACAAGGAAAAACAGCGAGGGGTTGGGTTGGGTTGGGGGTTACTTACATGTTACACGCCACTATCTCAAAGCTTGAAACAGGCTAAAACAAAAATGTTCAAACCGAAAAGAATAAAACGTGTTTCAATATCAACGCGGATTTAAGGCTTAAAATTTCCACGATAAGATTTTCTAAAAATGCACATACACCCGTAGCCTAGTCCGGTTGGCAACGTTAACAGGTTGGTATAACTATTGAATGAAGTGAAAGACAATCATGGTTTATTTTATTTCACAGTCGGTTCGCTTTGCTTTGCACAGTTTACTAAACCAAGTCTAAACCAAGAACGGTGTCCTTTTTGCTTCATTAGCTTTACCAAACTTAGTCTACGTACGTTCTTTGCTGTTGTTGTTATGTTTGTTTTGTTTTGTTCATCGATTCTTGGCTAGGCAAACTGTCCAGACTATAAAACCTTAACTGAATTGTAGAACAAAACATACCCTGGCTTTCCAGTAACTGAATCTTCGTATGCAGGGCACCAACTGCAAGAGAAGTTCGAACAAAGGAATAAGATATAAATTTTATACACGCAAAAAGAGTTAACAAGCACCTAGGCCCACGCTCCTTTTGAGAAGCTTGTAACTGATAGCCTTTAATATTTAAATAATTTATATCTCTTGGTTGAGAAAGACAGTCACTGTCGGTTGTGTTAGCACAGTAGACTTAAAGCATTCCTGAGCAGTCGTTTTACCTAAGTTTCGGGCAAATCGTCTGTAGAAGAGTAAAAGCACTTAACAATACAATTTTGGTAACGTTCAGGCATGTTAAAGGGGTATTAACTAAAGGCCTCACTTCCTTTGACGTTCGTCGCTCAAAAACAAAACGTATTTGATCAAGATCCCTAGAATGTGTCCTATACAAAACAACTACTTACCAGAATACCCAGTGCTTGGAGATGAACTGTATTTGTGTAATGCACCCACCCTGTCGGGCTTTATTGATGGCGGGGTACGGAGTGAATATGGCTGACTAGATGTTGGTAAAACTTGACCTGGTTTATGATAAGAAGTGATATTGTCAGTCAAAACGTTCCCGGAAATCTTCTCCAACTTGATCACGTTTGAGGCTTGGTGAGAAGGTTTTTTAATGCGCTATCACTATTTAAGTACTCATGGTTTGAAAATAACATGTTTAAGGTGTGGTTTAAGTTTTGGCAATATCTATAACCACGCGATAGAGGGCCAATGGAAAGTCTGAGGGAGGGGAGGGTCTAAAGGCCAAATGTTTAAACGAAAGTATGAACCTGAGCTGTACATCTTAGTGGGGAGAAGTGGGGCGGTGCGGGAGTTGGGATGAGTTGGGTTGATTGCTCAATCCAATTATTAAACCCTTCTACGTGGAGGGGGGTATATTGATACTTTCTTGAGCAATACAATGCAGAATAATTAATAACTTTATTTTTTAGAGGTTACCGTGTGTATGGTCGTCGGCTAACACTGCTGAAACTGCAGACAACTGTTCCAGTTTGGGTGTTCTGGTGTTTGAGGTTCTCGTAGGAAAGTGTTGATGAGGAGAAGAAGAAGGCAGCTTTAATGGCGTGCTTGTAAGAGTAAGTCCAGTTGTACTGGAGACTAGAACAGAAATTGCCATCACACTCTCATTAACAAGTGGGAATTACATTTATGAGCAAAAATATCCAATTATTATTGGCAGTGATGCACTCCCCCTAAATAAATTGCCACACCCTTCCAGCAAAACTAAAGTATTTTGCCCAACATCCCTGCTAACCCTTACTGTTTTTATTTGTTTGTTTCCTTTGGGAATTCAAGTTACCAGGGATAATTCACTGTATCAGGGCTGTTGAGAACCGGGCTCTTTAAGCATGACTCATGGCCACTTTCATTAGAAGCAAAAGGAAATAGTAGTAAAACAATACACTTTCCTAAGTTGTTCGATTTCCTACGCCAACAGTGTAATTGCATATACCCAGCAACATAAAATCGTTCAAGTGACAGCCCTGTTGCATACATGTACATGTACACTTAAGTTCATACTTACCCAGAGTTTTAGAGTGACCCAGATCAGACAGAGGAAATCCTTCTTTGCCAGACATGCCAGTACTGCTGAGTATGGTAGATCTTGTCGGCAGCTCGTGGTACTCGGTGCGACTGGACATAATTGAGGACACCTCGGACTGGTTGTCTGGAATGTCATCTATGTCCTTGACAGGTTCCTCTTCTCCATTCATTGTATGAATCTAATTGTTTAATCATAATCAATAGTTGTCAATTAGAGTGATGGCCCGAGAAAACAGCCAACATTTCATGATGCCACCACTGCCGTGGTTTAGAGGAGAAATGACGACTCAGGAACGAGTGAAGAAATTTTATACTGACAACATGTCACTATCCAGATCTGGGTAGTGTTCCTGAAGCAAATATACCGTGTAGTGAACATCATCAGCATAAAATTTTTGTACTTCATGTTCCTGACTTCAGTTGGCTGGGGAAACCAGTGGTGGCGGCATTGCAAAGTGTCGGCGTCTTTCTCAGGCTATTTTCTGGATTGTTCAGATTACTTTTAGGGCTTAAAACTTTTAGGCATTCATAATAAGTAAATTTGATTTAATAATAGCGCTATTGCTTTAAAAAATTCAAGGTGAAACACTTATTTCTTAAAAACTATTTTTCCCAGACTTTGAAAAACCGATTTTCGGACTCTATTATTCAATTATTTTTTCAAGGCATGGCCATTGATTCCTAAAATCATCTTATTGAATGATTCCAATTTATTATGAGGTATTGGGGAATTATCCTAAAATATGTAAATTAAGTTGGCCAGTGAAGTCAGTTGATAAGAAAAACAATTAACTCTTCAGTCTCGATTTGATTTTAGTAGAGCTCCATGCGTGCAAGCTAGAGCTCTGAGAAATTTTGGCAGTCACGTGACCGTGTGTCTGTCCATCCGCCTGTCACAGGGACACCAAAGTTCAATCTCACCCTTCCTAGCTAGTGTGGGAGCCTGCAACCTGATATTGCACCTCCATGTTGTAATCAATTGACAGCTGTCAAAAAAGGTATCCACTGACCAGTATCACATGACTGTGTCACAGGCTCAGGTGTCCCCCCATTATTTTTTAATTTATCCACTGACAAATTACTGGTAATTTTCAACTATTCGCAGGCTCAGCTCCAAGTGGATTTCTTTGAGATGGTTAAAAGTTAATTGTTGAGGTAAATTAATGGACTTGCTTCACTTTTAGTCTTGGCTAAATCTATATACTGTTGATATTATTCCATGTTCCCAAATCTGTGCAACACATTTTAGTAATGCATGTACTCACATTTGACAATGGAGGAATGTGTACTTTTCCAGACATCATACTCCCATGTGAGTTCAGCACATTATGGAGTTCTTTGATTGAGCCTTCATGAGACTAAAATTAGAAATAGCAAAATAAATGAGATGCATGTCACACATTAATCATTTAGAACATGTACTCATCAGAAGTGATCTAGCTTGCATAGTAATTCAGTGTTCTCCCCAAATTTTAGCTCAGCAGCGGTGAGGGACCATTCCTGACCGGTAAGGCCAAAAAATCCTGTCAACCAATTGACTCAAAACTAAAAAAAATTAGGAATGAAGGCTGCCTTTGCCACTACGGTCAATTTAGTAACACAATTAAGTCGCGGAAGTCGTGAACTTTTCCTGCTGGTCGAGAAAGTCTAGAACTGGGACAGAAGCCCATGAAAAAATATCGTTAGTCAGACAAAGTAGCCGTGTATACAGTGGAACCCCGCCTTACAGCCACCTCGGTGAAATGCAGTCGCCTTTTTATTACGGCAAACTTTTTTTGGCCCATTTATGAATGGGGTTTAACTGTACTTTTTTTCCCTGTTTACTTCTTTTCTTGTGAGGATCGACTTGGATCACAATTTGCGTATTCAAGTTTTGAAACAACTTATTTAATTTCAATAACACTTCAAGTGGTTGCAGGCAGTTACATGTGTTGCTTCAGTAAGTAAATTTTACTCATTACTGCCTGATAAGGAGAACACTGGTAATTAAAATACATCATAATTATATCATAATTTATTTTTTTCTCCTGATGAAGGCAGCATTGCTAAAAATTTTATTGTCATTCTGGGCCCGGTTCCTGAAAGGCCGATTAGCGTTAATCCAGGATTAAAATTTTGTTCCGTTTCGGTATTTTACATTCCTACGCATTGCTTAGGGTAACATTTTGTGTTATCATTACTATATGTCGTAGTAAAGGCTCAACAGTATTTTGCAACCTCGAGTTGCATGTTCTGAGACGAGAAAACCGTGCTTAAATTTGGCTTAATCCTGGGTTAAACTTAACCATCTTTCGAGGAACTGGGCCCTGTACTTTTAAAAATTACCGGCATTTAACTTATTTCTATTTTCTTATTTTCTCAAGGCCATGGCGATTTTTTAACTAAAAGCACAAAATCAATTGCCTCACTATTTTTTGGTTGTGGGATAAGGTTCAGACTAACAATAGCCCTGTCCCCTGAAATGGAGGTTTTGCATGGGTCCAATCCAGGGTGCAAAGAAAGTCAGTTTTTACAGCCTGTTCATCGGGAAACCTGTAGCCACAACAAGTTGCAAAAGTACTTGAGACACTGTACCTTATTTTGGCTTAAATAGCCTGCCCCTGATCTTGTGCTTGTGATCACTCTTCCACCCGTTATCAAGTAAATATCTTATCTCGGTGATTTACACCAAAGTATCATGTGCCATAAATTTCAACCAATATATTGCTTATGAATTTAAAGCTTGAGATATGTTTACAATAAAATGTTCAGCTTATAACAGTAGACTAATAAAACAAAGTCACCTAGTTTTAATTTAAGAAAAGTCAGGTCTTGTGTATTCTTTATAAGAAGAATACTGGAAGCCTGCAAAATTATAATTAAAAAAATGACAAAATACAAATATTACAAGAAACATTTTTGTCCAACGCTGTCCACGTTTTAAAATATAAACCTACTATAAAATAAGCTAAATTGAGACGCTTATTGATCAACGAAAGAAAAGGCGTTTATATGTTTTATATGTTTATATGTTTTATAAAATCAAATGTAAGCTTACGTATTTTATATAAACAACTGATCGAATGAATTCTGAAAAGATTCAATCACAATGGTAATAGGATTATAACCCAAGCGACTTTCATTTAGGTAGTATCGAATAAGGGAATTGGATACAGCTGTTGTTAAGCAAACAACGCTAAAGGTAGGTAATAACACAAACCATCTCTTTGAATATTTTAAATTCAATTCCGCTCCATGCAGTTTCACCCGTGACTATTATTATTTCCGTGTCCGTAACATCACAGATCACGATTTTGCAGACAGCGACAACAGGGCCTTCTCCAAGGACTCTCCAAGATATAATTAAGTCAGACATACACATAAGATTTCATTTTTTTTAAAAATCGTGGTGGTAAAACATAGGAAAATTTGATTTGTGCGAACGGCATGTTTTGGAGCAGAGTAAACAATATTGGAATGTACACAAGATCGACGCGAAGAGGTTCGCGAACGTTTGATCGAGGTCGAAACTTAAATCTTGATCACAGTCTCCTTTCACGATCACCCAACGAAAGATTCAAATATAAAAAAAAACCTACTAATTTACAGACAATGACTAAAAAGGTTATAGTTGTTTCAAAGGCAGTGATAATTATGATGTAGAACAAGGCCGGCCGCACCGAAGTAGAAATTCAATTTTCTCGGAAAAAATGATTTTACCTTTAGCACGTCCATTATCACTTTTAACGTTGTTGCCACACTGTCATCGTAAACTTCAGGCACCTTAGCCCCAGAAAAAGCATCTCGGGACATTTTTGAATCGGATCAAGCGGTTGTCGTCGTGCAGAGAACGATTGTATCGTTAATAACAATCATTTGAATAACACGGTTTGTTTGCATTCATCTTCAAATATGGCGCCTTTGTTCGCGACCTCGCAACCGTGACCTCTGCATTTCTCTAGGGAGGGGAGAGGAGTCACGATAAGCGTCAGTCCATGCGCGACTAAGAAATTTACCTGTTAGGCTAGATTTTGCCAGTTAGGCCCCCTCTCTACAGGAACCTGTGAAGCCTAAAATTTTAAACAGGTTCTTATTTTCTAAAATGTATAAAACATTCCGTGATTCTCTTTGGTGACCTATAGGTGCCTTATCACTCTAACTGCAGTGTCATTATGGCATGCAGATTTTATAAGAGGAATAAGTTGAATGCCATTAACTATGCTCTTAGCTACATTGGCTTGATTTTTTCTTCGGAAAATAAGAGCCTGACGTGAGAACCTGTTAAGAATAACTTGGGAAAATGCGGGTTCTTAATTAGTCGCGTGTTTTTACTGTATTTGAAATGACTGTCGCTTTAAACCTCGACTTACTTTATGAGTGTATGTCTTTTCCTTTTCCATAACTTACAAGATGAAAAATGATTGCTACTTGCGAAGTAATAACCAACAAGTGAACCATGTATTTTAATTTACCCTACAAAATTTTTCGTAACATAATTTTTCAGCCTTTTTGTTAAAATAGTTTTTGCAGTGATTAAAACTAGTAGTGTCAAATAATTATAGTCTCTCTTTTTTTTGTTATCAAATAATGTACAATTCAACAAATAAATAAGGTTTACAAAAATTAAACTCCCGAGCCTGGATTCTTTAAAAAGGTGTAAATTAATAAAATTAAAGCGAAAAATATCATATTTTTCGCTGTTAAAATATTTTGTTACCATGCAATTAGTTACTGTAAAAGAAATAAAAGCCTTTATTAGGTGACAGTTACTTCCTCAGTGTTCTAAAATTAAAAAGCAAGTTTTTATTTGGCAATTTCAGCTCTCTACATTGTATGTACTACCATTTCCCTTTAATCACTATTTTTTTCTCTCTTTCTTTCTTTTCTTTCCTTTTTTTTTTTTTTGTTAATGTTGGATTGTGATGATGAACTAAGGAAGATGCACGATGATACACGATACGGGTAATACAGAAAGAATGAATCTCGTTAAAATAAAAGGGCAGTGTTAATATATTCTTGGCAAGAGGAAGACAAAATATGGTTAAGCTTTTATTTGTTTTGTTTTCTGAAACGGAAACAACTAGCTTGACATGTACAACTTGTGTTTGCTAAAATAAGCAAATTAATACCTCGACAGTTTCTTCTTGAACTTCCTCATCTATTAAGCAAGCGAAGATCATGAAATCCGTCTTTCTTTCTTTCTTTTCTTTTCTTAATTTTTTTTTTCCTAGAAAAATAGTTGATACTGTTAAGGTATTTATTTCACCAATTTTGTTAAAAAATTTTGTGTCCTTATGCCGGTAGCAGGAATATATGGAAATTCTCGTAGAAATGTTCAGCTCGACTAAATTAATACAAGAGATCATTCTCTCTTGATTAATATAAATATAAAACATTACAAGCTTAAAAGTAGAGCTTTATTTTGCGGATACTGGCGCTCTGCATTACATGTTTTCGTTTAATATCTTTAATCGCTTTTTTAACGTTGGCTTATTCAATCCTGAAATCTTGTTAAAAGAGTAGAGGGATGGCTTGGGACTTGGAGGAAAAAGAAATCTGCTTTGTTAAAAAAGCTGAAACGCGGTATGGGAACAATTATATGCTCAGCTAGTCGTCCCTTAACGGACAGTTTCTGCTTAACCTCCTAGTCTAAGAGCAAGCGAGGAGCGTAAATTAATTTGCAATTTTAGACAATTGCGTTGCCATTATTAAATTCGTCTTTCTGGGAAAAGCGGCAAACAATTAAATTTCACCGATATTTAAAGAAAAGGCTGTTTAAAGGATCTGTTGTTTTTCTATTGGTTACAGAAAAAAAAATGGAAATTTTCTTCAGAAATACTCAATTTGACTAAATTAATATGCAAATTCATAAGCTTGTTTATGTTTCATCTGAAGATATTCCTTCATCGAATCACTTTTTTCATGGATATTTTATTCCAAAACCAAAGAACTTTGGCAAATTGCGATGAAAAGAATATTTATTGGTTCAGTATGTTAAACTTAAGAGGCCCGGTAAACTATCGCGAATGGCGGGCCGGCATATCCATGATCTTCAAAACTTAGGTAAGCCTTGCTGACTAATTACGTGTAAAAATGTTATTTCGGTGAAACTTAGTAGTCAGTTAAGACATGTATCAGCAGTTTAGAAGTTATAGACTGAGAATGACGATAAAGAATAAACAGGGGCACCCAACGACTGCTTTCTGCAAAATATCTGTTCGGAGAAGCGAATTTTACCTCGAATTTTGTATTACTTGAGGACGGCAAAACAATTTTGAGATGACCGCGCGTCATTCCACTCCTGTACAATTTCTGAAGCTTATCCAATAAATTCCGTACGATTTTCTGAAGTTTAATTTTTTACATTTCACTGCCCAGGTTAGGCTATTTTAGTACAAAATAGGAAACCTAAAATTTTTGAATTCAAAAATGTGATGGAGAGAGAAATCACAAAAATTCTCACTTTCGTAATATGTTACACTGCATCTAAAATTTCCGGAAAAATAACACTGAAGCCCTTGTAATCTCGAAAAGACTTAAGTTACCCTAGAATGACCGAACAGCTACAAATTTTATAGTGCCGCTTAGAATGCATTTCTGGAGATCTAAAAGTACTCTGGATAGCCTAAAGAACAGTTTTCAATATATTTAGGAGGAAACCGTCATTGTGTGTCCCTGAAAAAAACATACTGATTGTCGGCGATCGATGTCGACGAAAACTGTTCGAACCTCTGTCTTTGATGACGGGAAGGTTTATACTAGTTGTAGACAAGAATTTGGTTTTGCCGGTTTCGGGTATATATCATCGACGGTAAAAAAAAAAGATAACTTTTCGAAATTTTCAATTTTTAGATGATTACAGAAAGAACTCGTTGAGAACTTTTTTAAAAAAGAAAATCCAGAACAAAATGACATTTCTGCGGTGACTTAATTATCGATCGTGAAATATTCTTCGATGTTTATCAGACTGTAATTGATTGTTGACACGTTCTGCCATACATGGAACGACACCAGTCAAGTGATAATCACGCAAATCACTGCACAAAGAAGAAATCGTAGTTTACACCATCGTTTCTTTTTTTTAAAAATTGGTTTAATTTGAATGCTTCCAAAAAGGGGGAAAAGATCTTTTTTGTCTAGTTTGTTTTTGTGTTCACCTCACCAAGACGAAAATAACTGCTCTTCTCCAACTGTTTATAATAGCAACAGAAACGTTTTCCTGTTTTGTCCAAAAACTGTCACTTCGGTGGTATATATCAACCATGACAGCTTTGGTAATATAATCTGAGTATAATCTTGTTACAGGCAAGATGCCGCAAAAATTATGTTTCCCTTACGGCTCAAAATGAAAATCGGGCCAAGTTGAGCGTACATTTTAAACTACAAGTCGGCAACCCGTCAATTTAATTGGCTGAAATTTGGCCAACTTACTTTCAGATAGTTTTCTAAAAGCCGTGTCTGCGAATTTGATTTCTTTTTTTGTTGTTGTTGTTGTTTTGGCGGTATAGTATTTTTTCCACAGTTATGCTAACGACTTGTTATCCCTGACTTCATATCCTTTTTACAAAAAAAAAGAAAGAAGAAGAAAGAAAAAAGAAACGCGCATGTCAAAAATACTGACCACGATTTATGATACTGGAGTGAATTTTATTCCGGAATGAGTTTCATTCCTGTTCAGAGTGAAGTTCGTACAGTAAACGCGTTAGGTCTACAAGCGCTAGCGCGATCCTCGCAAAGACGGTACTGAAGGTGGGATGACACCTTAAATTATTAATTTCCAGTCCCCGATCCCAATACCCTGTTAGCAGAGTCGCTCTTTCCTAGATAGTCGGGAAAGAGTTCCTTCCTCTTCCCGACTTACCTAGAAAGATCGAAGAAGACTCTATTCGCAGGGTACGATCCCAATAGTTCTAAACGCTCAGCAGCTTTGACAAAAAAATGGAAAGCAAAAAACGAAAGGCAGAAGTTCAGCCATTCCGTTTACGAAAAGTACAACGAAATATAGGCATACGGAGAAAAAAAAAAAACGATCCATTTTTTTCCAAACGGCAGAGTGTACGTAAGGAAAAAAGCACATTGAATGTGATCTCGAGATTCGTCTTTTTGACGGTCTTTTTGTCTGTTGACAAAGAATATCCTTGCCTTTAATACCCGTTTATTTCAATACTCAAGAATTCCGTTGCATTATTTCTTTAGTGCACATAATTTGTCAAGTGTCTGCTCAAAGTTGACGTGTTGAAATAAATCGTTTCCATTCCACTTTCGAAAGCTTTTGAAGTCGTGGTTGGTGTTATACCAATGTCAGCTTTTGTATACTCAAGCAGACTTTTAGGATAAAGTCGGGGCTCCATATACAAAGAATATATACACGGACTTTTAATATCTCAGAAAACGACGCCCGCCCACTTTTAATTTCTTATAATAATTTCATACCAGTTTTTTACTATTTTTGCAATCTTAAGTTTTTTTTACAACATTTTTTAAAACAATGGCTTCCGCTGTTATCAATACAAAATAACATTTGTCGAGCAATGGCTTCCGTTGTTACGAATCCCAACAAATTAAAACTTGTTGAGCTAAACCGTACGAAATATTCTGACAACAGGAAGCTAGTAAACAGAGTCCGAAAAATTTTCAAGTTTTGTCAACACAATGGCTAGGCTTGCATAAAAGAACCCGCTTTGACCCTAGCTGCATCAATCGGCTGAGGTTCTAGCTTGAGCTCGAAGCAAAAAAATTAGAAAGTGTCGACATTTTGGAATCATGATGGCTCGCTTGATGCTGTTACTTTTGCTGATCGCCCCATTGACTCTTACCTCTTACGCGGACAGCGGGCAGAAGGTAATTAAGTTAAAAATATATATTGCGTTTAGTTTTCGCCGAGACACTTTAAAGTGACCTTTCGGCCCTTTCTGTCTTAAAGAACGCCATGGCGTTTACGTTCCTACTAAATATTTTATCCTGCGGCCTGTTCGGGTTGCACTATCGATGCTTAATGAACGCGTTTTTGTCAGCTGAGCAAATCTAATTATTATGGCTCTAAAGGGTGATTTGAAAAGTAAGGTATCCATTTACACTATACCGAAAGTAATGACTCTGAAGTATTGGTGGTAATATAAACTAGACGTAGTTAATCGATAAACCGATATCGATAATAATTGATAGTAATCGATATCAATCATCGATAAATATTGATTTCCGATATCAATCGATAGAAATCGATAAAGAAAAAAGTTGTGACTTCGATTAATATTTATGATTTTCCGATGGAAATCGATAATTATTTTTATCGATTGTTATCGATTTGGTTAATCGATAATAATCAATAAATTATTTTTCTTTGTGACTGCGATTTCTCTCGATTTCCGATATCAATCGATATTAATCGGCTGAGTAAATCGATTAATATCGATGATATGGATTGATTTCCGATATCGATTTTTATCGATTAACTACATCTGGTATAAATACTACTGACGAAGATACCCATTTTAATCAATTTATTACACATGTGTTTTTCGCAGACCTATACATTCAAGGTATCCAAAGATATGTACGAGAGTATCAAAGTTGATGCCAACAAGGGTTCCGAGACCTTTTCTCTGAGTCGCGCGTCGTCGGGCAAAAAGGAAGGAGATAGTGTTTACGACTTTAAAAAGGTCAGTAACTAACATAAAAGATCAAACAAGTCAAACTCATCTAAATTTGGAGTCTTTTATTTGTTTTGACAAAGAACTGAACTCATTTTTTTATGCGATTCAAATATTTAGTTTCTCCGACTTTTTGGCTTAAAAACTTGAAATTAAAAAAAGAAAAGAAAATTTAAAAATAAGAAAATAAAAGGTTAAAAATCCGAAATTATCAGTGCACAGTTTTGCGAAAACGTCTCTGAAATGGCCACAAAACAGTATTTTTTTGTTTGTTTGTTTGTTTCTGACGTGAACATTAAGCTGCTTTTGCATCAAAATGTCGGTGCAGAAACGTTTCCAGTACATTTCTTCAAAACTTTTCAAACCGCTCAGTGTACGACCAAAACTATAAGGAGGGCTTAAAAGCAAGAGAATGATATGTACATTTTGCCAAGGCTGAATACAGATGGATAGATAACCAAATTTACTTAGCTGTGGTGCTCCGCTCGTGCGCGCTATAGTGGAGTTCCACTATAAAGAAATCTCTTGATTAGCCTATCATCCTGTAATATCAGTTCGCTGCCAGGGTATTGAGCATGAAGAGCGAAAGAAAAATTTGAAACTTTTAAACTATTTCTTTAATTTGTTTTGTTGGTTTTGTTCAATCGGATAACGGTTACTTTCGATATAATTACTTATTTGTCTATTGATCCTTGATTCGTATTGGCTTGACTTTACTGCAGAACTTAACAATGATTCGATTGCCAAAGGCAAAGGGCTGCTTTTTGAGATACTCCATCGGGAACGTTCCTCGACCTGCTGACTTGCTGAAACAATTACAATTGGTAAGTGTCTGAGGACCTATGACAAGCGTCGTTAAAATTAGTGTTTGGCTGAATTAATCTCTTAATGCAGGATTTTTGAACTAGCCTGTGGGTTGCGCCCGCAATGCATGATTATACCAAGAGCAACATCATAACTGTGTGTTTATTCCCTTCAAGATTCGGTTTTTGTGATATCCGGAATAATCTCGGTACATGTAAGCGTTATCAACCTCGCCCTTCGGCTCGGCTGATAACATTTTTCTTGACCTTAAGTATTCTGGATATCACCACGTCCAAAAATTGTTTATAATCACTTTTACCAACAACATTGGAGAGATTCGCTAAATTTATCTATTTATTCCTTTGTTAAAACTTGCTGATCCGTGCAACCTTTTGATAGCTGTTCCACTCGAAATCGTTTATTTTTCACGCTGGTTTCCATCATCTACAGGTGCAGAAAAGTACCGATTCTAAAACGACCACTACGTCTGAGGAAAATTTTAAGGTTGTTGGCAAACTGAAAGACCGTTCGGACTTGAGCGACGAGATGAAGGATCTATGCGCAAAGTTGCCAATTTACCGAATCCGGAAGTTGGAAAAGAAACAGAATGACGACGCTGATCAAATGGAAGACGATGTGGAACAGTCCGATGAAGTAGATGATGCACCAGAAAGGGTGGCTAGAGGTAATAAAATGATTAAATGGAAATCACGTTCTTGAAGAAGCTATAACAATAACAGATCGCTGTCAACAGCATAAACCGTTTGGATGGCCTCATGTGGCATCTTCACTTTCTTTGAAGAACTCTGTGCTGAAAGCTATTTTAATTTTTAAAACAGATTCAACAAAATCAGAAACATGAATAACTTTTCCATAGTTTTAAGCCAACTTTTGTGTTTTCAATCTTAAACCATGGCCCGTCCACACCTATTGATCCGAGCAGTTTCAGTTTGGTTGTTCCCGGTTTGGATTCACCCATCGACAAGAATACGATACTTCAATCAACATTTGCTAACTAGCTTCCACTCTTCTTCAATCAACGGCCAGGCATGCCTAATATGTTTAACATTAAATTACCCGGAAAGGCTTATCGGACAGCTATGGATGGATATTTCCCTTACCCAACCATTTACAGTTCTGCCTGTGTGTTGTCCCACTAGGCACTTGTAAGATTAGGACGAACCTAAAACCGTCTTGCACGAGGCCGATGAGTCGAACAACAGGTTGTTGTTGTCCACCACCCGAGTTTAAATTTGCAAGTTCTCTTTTTAGCCTAAACTCCAGTTTTTGACGTAGTTGAATTTAAAAATATCCAGTTGTAATCGTCTAGTACGAATCGGATTTTAAAAAGAGAACGATTCAGCGACTTAATCTAAAAGATGCGGTTTCGGCGAGGGGGATTCACTGGGTTCACAGGGCCGATTCGTGTAAAAAAATGTTTTTTTTGAAAATATCCGGAATCATGTTGACGGGCCATAAACAACTTCTTAAAAGTGTTTAAAATTTTGTGGAACACAAAGCGTCGTATCAACTCTGTGTATCAGGGTATGACCCTGCAGGTAGTGGTTATCCTTTATCTATTAGCCACTCACTGTGCAAGAATTATCCACGCATCTCACAATATTTTAAAAAATGGACACGTCTGTCTTTATAACGACTGACTACCCTAATTCGAAGCTGCTTATCAGTTTCGGATTTGAATAACCTGAAATAGTTATAACCTTTTGTGCCTATAGGTCTCGTCCGGAAATGGGTGTGCAGACGAGTTTGTAAACACATACGCACATGCGTCAAAGTCCCAAGAGTTAGCTGCAGTTGGAGAGGCTGTAAAACTTCCTGGCGCTGGAACTGCTGGATCGTAAAGACCATATGCCCCTATGCCTGCTACTGGGCTTTGATCAAGCTTGGCTAAAGTATGTTTTTACACGATCATCTAAACAAGTGGCCGCGTAAAGTAAAGTGTTAATACATAAAGTTTTCATGAGATATATTTATACCCTGTGGACGGTTTGTATAAGTTATTTGCATACTAGGCAAATTGTCAAGAAGATCTTCTGACGGTGCCCGAACTCAGTTTTCAGGATGACCTTGGTGTAGACTGAGGACTCGCAGGTTTTAAATAATATCACTATAATGTAAAAGGGATTTTGAATTAAAAATAAAGGTAAATGCCACTTTTTTCATGCATATATGCCTCCGTTTGTTGTTTCTTAAGACGTGGTGAAGAGGGGCGTGTCAAAGGGTATTGCCATGCGCCGCTTTCATTGATCTGAAACTGGATAATGTATAACCATTTTTTTTTTCTTATCGTATTATATTTGTGGAGACCTTTCGATTCGAGAACGAGAAAAGTACGATCACGAGATTAGAATGAAGGTTTTTACGCGTATTCTCAACAAATAGACATCCCGGAAACCTTCATTGTTCTTTTGATTCATCACAAGAGTCAGCACTGTTATCTTAATTGAAGGAGGTTAAGCCTCCTCCCGATCGCAAAAAGATAAACTTCTAACATTTGATAACTTGTTTCCACCACTACGACATTCTCGCTGAAACTCGTAATAGAATGTTGACGGCTATCACATTTACCGGCCAAAATGACGCCGGTTCACGAGTTGCCTGAGTGCAGACGTCTCCAATTTCCTTTGTTGCACGCGGAAAAGGGACGTCTGCGTAACGCCGTCGCTAATCGTGTTCCAGCGTCCCGCTGGCAGGGTATTCTATTTCGCATAAATTGTGAAATAATATCTGGTTAGAAATAAGAGTTGACAGGCCAAACACAACATCATAAGCTCGTGATAATGCGAAACGTGACCTTGAGAGTCTGCTTGAACAGTGGTTTTTCTTCTTTTCTCTCTCGCGCGAAGTTTACTAGCACTACACAGTGCATGTAGCTTCTAAACTTTGAGTGAGTAAATCTCGTTTTTGCCGCACCAAGTCTTACATTTAGAGGTCATGAAGCAGGTTTGTTACATTTATACTGAGCAATCATTTCCTGTAGTTTATGTTTCTGTGGGTGTTCCTGGTAGGATTTGATTTCAGATGCAGTTGTAAAGTGTTTAAATTTTCTTTGATCTCTGTTTGTTACGGCGAAATAAAGATTTTAGTTTCTTTGGCTGGCTTTCCCCGAAATTCCTGCCTGGTGCCACGCCGCTTTTGTAGTTTTCTCAGACACTGTTTACAAATATGATGTGATATGTCATGCACAGTAAATTGTAAAGAATCAATTTCCTCGAACACGTTAATTTTTCCGCGGCCTCGCACAAGATTTCGAACGGTCTGCACACAATGGCACATGTTTTGATTTGTTTTGGCTGGAAAACCCCGATTACATCAATTACCGCATACATTATCAGACCAGATTCGATAAAACCAATCAGCGTTATGTCAAACAATGCGCACTGTGTGACAGCCTATCAGAGCATGTTCCCAAGATCTTGGGAACCCAGCGGGATGCTGGAACACGATTAGCGACGGCATTACGCAAACGTCCCTTTTCCGCGTGCAACAAAGGAAATAGGAGACGTCTGCACGAAGGCAAGTTCACGAGCGTCAAATACTTTGTTTTGGGAAAAACTCGTACTCTTAGTCGTCCTCGTCCCAAAATCTATTAGGGTCTCTAGCATAGCCGCAAGACAGACCTATTGTGATTTCGTCGCTTTCTCGCGGTCACCGCTTCCCTAGCTTTATAGCCATGTCGAATTCAGTTTCCTAAAACAATTAATTTTGATTTCATCACGCTCCTCCTTTTGAGAAGGATGGGGTAAGAGCAAGTTGCACATTAGAATTTATGCAACTTCTTCTTCAAAGAAAATCTATTGTATTGTCTACCTGACAGCTCGGCCGGAGGAAAGGGATGGAAAAAGAAAACTCTCAACAAAGTGTACAGCTAGTCCATTCTCGATAACTCGAATCCTCTCTAATTCAAGCCACGCGCTAATTCGAACCATGTAAAATTGATTTCCTTTTCTGAATTTCTAGCCTCCTACGCAGACGTTCTTACGCTTAGTTTGCAGTCATGTGACAAGGTGCTCACGTTGGTGATTAGTAGAACTTTCTTAGTTCTCAGGAGAGAACGACACTTTTGTTCCTGATCACCAACATTGGGCGCCGTGACGTCAAGTGTAAACCAGCAATAGGCCATGGGTTCGATTTCCAGGGTCGGACCACTACTCAGGGTCTTAAAATAACTGAGGAATGCACTTATGTCCAAAAATGCACGCAACAGCGAAAATGAGGATTGGTGAAAATTCAAAGGGGATGTTAAGAGGCGCCCAGTTGCTTCAATAATTGACAAAAAGGGCAAATTTGACAAAAATGGCAACTCTGGCGAAAATGGGGCATTTGGCGAACATTTGCCAGAGGGTTGGAGAAAATTCAAATGAGATATCAAGCTGACAGGCCCCCTGTTAAGTGGCAAATTTGATTAAAATAGAGAATGTCTTAAAATGCGCACTCATACAACGGCAAAAATGAAACTGAGTCTGGCAAAATTTTGCCAGAGATAAAATTAAAATGAGATGTTAAGAAGCACTCCTTGTAAGGTGGCGAATTTGACAAAAGTGGCAAATCGGCTGAAATACCGAAGTTTGGAGAACATTAATTTTTTGTCAGAGGTTTGGCGAAAATACAAATGAGAAGTCAAGAGAGGCCTCTTGTCGCCATTTTCATCAATAAAGATCATTTTTGTTTCAAAGGGCTACTTTCAACATCTTCTTCATATTTTTCTCCAAACCTTTGGCAAACTTTTGCCTAATTATTTGCCATTTTTGTTGTTTCCAAGCTTCAAAAATGTAGGTTCTTACGCGAGGGGTTTTTACTGTTCTCCCCCACTTTTTTTCAGTGGCTGAACACAGTTTTTGCAGTTTGTAAGTATATGTCATTTGCCAAATCATGTCAAAAGAAAGGTTGCAGTTCACAAGATAAAACTTGGCAAGTGAATAATAAACTGATGAAAGATTTTGATTGACAGGTAAAATTTGACGTTTTCGTAGTTTTTATGAACATGAACGATGAATACAACCTTATTTCACTTCTGCTCAGTTTACCTAAAATTCGTTCATTAGATTTTCCTATAAACTTGCCCAATGCTTGCTATAATTAATTATTACCATTTGAAACTTATTTGACCAAAGTTTAACACACGGGTTTTTAGATAATCAATAATATAATTGTTCTGTAATTATTAAATGTGTCACAAAATCTTCCTTTGATTTTCTTTTCCTTTCCTTCCATTTTAAAGTCTTCATCATTTAAAATACGATAAAAGTAAAAATTGTGCCAAATATCACAAAATTTTAATGAGAAGCTTTTGATGTACACATGTACACAGATTTTTCTGTGTACATTCCTTTTTCGCCGCCATGTTTGTTTGTCTAATTTCAAACACGCGCCGTCACGCGAGTTAACACTGACCGCCCTCAAAACTCGCTTCTGGAGATTTTGCCGAAAAACGCGTTTTGAAGCTAGTCGAGTGGTTTTCTGGTCACTGTCGTGCTATAAAGAGCTAAAACTTACCACAAACCGGTTTACAGGTCGCAGACTTGGCGGCCTTCTGATCCAGATGCAAAATATCAGCTTGCGAAGTTCGGGCATGCGCAGAAAGCAAAATTTCGCTTTCTCTCCTCCCTTCTTTTTTCGCTTTTCTTGCCTCATTTTTTTTTCTCTTGCTGGGCATTTAGTAGGCTTCATTTTGGTGGGAAGCGTTTTTAGGAAAGCTTTTAGGATCTTAGGATTAGGTGAAAGGAAAGGTAGGTGGGTAATGGAACAAGATTTTCATGGAGATTTTCAGGTCCTTGTCACGTGGTTTTTTGCTTCTTTCTCCGGTGTCCTTGACTGAATTGTGCTCATTCTGGTATGGTTTGAAAGATCTGTTCACTCTACACAAGTTAGCGAAGAAAGTTGTCCTTGACCGTTAAAACTGATGACGTCACAAAGGGTAGAAAGGACCTGGATCCGCACGGGCGGTTACGGGCGGTTCAGGGGCGAATGGGTTAAGCCACCTTAAAATGACCTAAAATAATAAAAACTCCTCAACTTTTGTACCTGTACGGTCTAGCAAAAAGATGGGTGTGTAGAAAAATTTGGAAAAAGAAACGTACACGCATCAGAGTCCTAATGGAGGGTCCCCAATAGGGTTCTTCAATCCCGTAATCCCGACCCAAAAGTTCGTGCAATCTCGTAATTCCGAGGGTTACTTCGGGCATTCTAACTCCCGCGCATAATTTCAATGCCGAATCTTGCCCGTTTTTGCTTTAATATCTCGAATCCCGAGCTTCAAATAAGGGAAATCTCGGATCCCGAAAAACGGATTGGGGACCCTCCCAAAGATAAGATGCAGTTGGTGAGGCTGTTAAACGTATGCCTGCGGATGGGTTTGGAACAAAGTTGGCTAAAGCATGATTTTACAGAATTATCTCCCTAAGGACGTGGCCACGCTAAATAAAATGCTTATTTAGAAAGGTTTGGATAAATTTTTCCACCCCCTGAGGTTTTTTAAGTTTTTTTCTCCCATAGACGATAAAACATCAGCACCTGACGTTTTCAGTAGCTGTTCATTTATCCCTATCGCGCATTCTGAGACAAGTGTAGTGATTATCAGTTGCTATGGTTACGAGATATGACGTCATAACTAGCAGGTGATCAAGCCTTTTTTGAATGAAAATGCATGTCTTTCCAACTTCTTTCAACAATAAAAGTAAAGCTTGTGGATGAAATGATGCAAAGAGCATATTCTTGTGTTATTTTACATGTAAAGCACAAAACACTACCATTTGTCGCGGTTTTAACCTGATTTCTAATTCTCACTAAAATTCAAAATGGCGACCAAGATGACGACCGTTGTTGGTGACGTCACAGGCCTCCAGCAGCGCCACTACCCTTAGAATGTACCTCATATTGTTGAGAAGATCGAAGGCGTTCTACTTAAGGCAAAATTGCTTCGAAATACTGCAACATATCGAAAACTCTTGGGAGGGGTTCTACGTGGAAACGGACACAACAACTTCCAACATTTATGGCCCAACGATTTTGGGAGTTGTTGCGTCTGTTTGCATGTAGCTTACAACAATGAGCTTCATTTCATCACTCTCCTCCTTTTGCGAACGTTTGTCGATTAGTAACCGAAAGTGTGGTTTTAAAAAAGTAGTCGACATCCTGAGATTTGGTTTGAGGGCTACTAGTAATTCTGATGACGAATCTTATATTTTCTGAACTTTCATAAAGAGAAGTTCAGTTTGATAAGCATCGAGAATCTTGACAGCCTTCTCACAAGTTGACGCAAAATAAGGCTGTTCCTGAATCGCAAAGCATGGCGAACAATTTCATACAGTCATCCGTTGAAGGTGTAAGCTATCGCTATCGTTCCATTCCTTTTATAAAATTAGCTAAAAGCGGCAACCTCGTCCCCAGGGCTTGGGGACGAGGTTGTAAAAGCGGCAGAATGTGTTTTTTTTTTAACGCAGTGAATAGCAATTTTCGCGCGTTTTTTTGATTGGCTCCCGTAACTCGAAATATTCTTAATGACTATTCACTGTTTTGCGATCAGAGCCAAGATGGAGTCTCGTTTCGAGGCACTTATTTGAACAATAAATGAAGCAGTCGTACAAACAAATACCTAGAAAGCGACGAACTTTGGCTTGTGGCTGTTTACTGGTAGGTAGAAAATAATTTTCTTGCTGAATTTGCAGCAGAATCATAAAATATGATCCCAGGAACACTGTCAATTGAAGCGTAAACAAACTATTAACTAAGTGACGTCTTTTATTTACAAAAATATACTTTTTTTATTTTTATCCAACTGATTTGGTAAATTCTAAAACAACTACCCCCCTCAGGGTCGGTTCATGGCGCTAGATATATACCTCGACGCTTTGCGTCTCGGTCATTACCACTATTCACCTCCACTTCGGAGGATAGTTGTATTATTATTTTATAAGGGAAAAAGTAATATTAATTGATACAAACTTGAAAAAAAGTAACCATAAACAAAAAATAAAAATAAAACTATTTTTCGTCTTTTTACAACATTGCACAGTCATTAGCCTTCCTGTCTCACCATTTTGTCACGCAAACTCACACTTTGGGATGAACATGAAAGAAGCGTTTAAGACGTTCAGCGGATTTTCAAATGAAATTCAAACCCCTTATGTAAGCTAGACATATACTGAATAATTTCCAAGATGGCGGCAAATGCTTACTTTGACGAGGAAGGTTATGAACTCCTGTTCGTCGGTATTTCACGCTGTCATTGGCCTAGGATCGGCAAGGATATATAACCGATTTTTGTCGTTTTTTGTGTTCACTGAATACCGTGAAAAAAGGCTTTTAAGCCCAATGTTTTGATTTCAAATAACCTACAGCATCTGATCATTGGACCTCAAACACGAGAAACATGGGAGTGGCCATTCGCAGTTTTGCCGCCGCGCACCTTGTACTGTTGTAGCAACATTTAAAGGAGCATATGGCGGATTTTTTTCGAAAAAAAGAACAAATTCCAATGGCGTTAGGAACTCGCTATGCGATGTGTATTTGGAAAAAATCCTGTTCAAAGAGAAATACATTATACACCCATCTTAAAAACTGGATCTTTGGACTTGAGAAAAAAGTAATTGCTGAGAAGCAAGGGGACAATTTCTAACGCGGTAAGGGAAATTTCCATACTTTTGTTTGTAATTTTTCTGTACGGCAATTGACTACTACAGAAAATACCACAACATACCATAATGCTATTTGTTTGTCACCCCCAAATTTTGCATTTATAAGCATTGTCTTCAGTTTCTCTTTGGAGTTAAAATGGTCCCAAGAGAATCTGAAGACAATGCTTATGCAAATTTTTGGGATGACAGACAAAGAGCATTATTGTATGCTATGACATTATTTTTCTTTATAAAATAGCGAAGATAGTACGTGCGCTCTGATTGGCCAAGAGCCATGTTTGCATTAGAGCATGTAAACATGGTTGTGACGTCAAGATGTTTTGCTTTTCGCGCACTAATCACGTAAGCTCAAATTTGAAAAAGTTTTTGTCTTCAAAATTGGACAAGGTTACTTTATTTACCCATTCCTTCGTCAGCTGAAACTTGGAAAATCTTTATAAACAAGCTGTGTCAATTTTTTTTCACTAAAGCTGACATTTTAAGCCAGAAAAATCCATATTTTTGGAAAGCATCTTTTTGCAAAACAAGAACTGATTACGCGTGCAAGACTTCGCGTACAAGACTTTGGGACTGGTAAGAATTTCTGTTTTAATCAGTACCATAACAAAGAGTTTTTGAGTTTTTTCTCGGTAAAGTTATTTTATAAAAGCAACAGAAAACTTTTTTCCTGTGTTTGCATAGCCTGATATAAACTCTCAAGGGGTTGGGAGAATTCTTGACAGTTATGCAAACCCTCGACTTCGTCTCGGGTTTGCATAATTGTCTTGAATTCTCCCAACCCCTCTCGTGTTTATATCAGGTTATGCAAACATGGAAAACGTTTTCTATTGCTTAAATAGTGGTCAATTTTAAATCTAAGTCAAAATAGTGACTTGATTCGCATGCGCGACGGCCATGTTGTATCAGATAATGAAATTGTCTGCCATGTGTCATGTATCACAGTACACGTTTGAGGATATAGGACGTCCATCTGAAATGGTGTGTGAAATTCTGATTAAGATCTTAATAGGGTAAGGGGTATAGAAGGGGGGGGGGGGGGGGTGTTGGGTTACCAGCAGACCTGGGTCTTATTTTTCGGGTCTGAAGCCAAATAATAAAGTCAAAATGTAAATAATAACAGCGGAGGTCTAAGCTACCGGGCAATATACCATTCCATTTTGTTTAGTTAAAGGGACAGGTTCACGGTTAAGCGCATGCTCATTAAGTTAATTACTTTTTATTAATTCTATCGGTTAATAATCCCACTCACATGTATCTTAGCAATCTCAGAGAGTTCAAAGTAGAAGTGTCTTTCAGAGTAACCTAAAGTAGGATGGTGGAGTACTAAAATCGCAGAAAAAATTCGAAATAATTGGTAGTGTTGGCATAATCCACAAAATTTTTGTTGACCCGAACGTTTTATTCCATAATTGATTAATTTACAGCTATTTGCACATAAGTTGATCAACTGACTGCCAGGGAAGTGTGCAGATTGGTTCTTTGACAATGTAATGACATGATCATATTGCTTGCATAGACGATACAACATGTCCCGGCAGAAGACAGCATTTTTATAAATGAGCATGTGCTGAACCGTGAACCTGTCCCTTTTACGTACTGATAGGTTTATAATTTAATCTGCAAAACTAATTACAGCTTTCAGGGCCAGAGTGTAAATTACTGAAACAGGAGAAACGGGCCTTTGTTTCGGGTTCTATAGTGTAGTTTTAGATGCCTGCTCGTGTATTTCGTATTTTAAATATTGCTGCCCAGAAATGAATGTGCACTGCACTTGTTCTTTGTTTATGTCATAACAAAATGCAGTTGACATCTTCATTTGTTTATTTTAATTTTAACACAATATAGTCTATGCAAAAAAAAAGTTAATCGTTTGATATGGAATTTTGTCTAAGCTCCAGAAGTTCCTGAATTCCATGTCGCTAGTTAATCCAAATGCATTTTATTCAAAACATAAAACGACGGACCAGATATGTGCCACTTGCACATCTCCCATAATGTAGGTCATTTGCCCCCCAAAATTTTGCATAGACTTTGTTTTTCATTTCCCTTGGGCATTGCATTTGAAACAATGCTTATACAAAATTTTGGGGGGCAAATCATGTGCATTATGGGAGATGTGTAAGTTGCGTACACTGTCTCCTATCCACATTATAATCTTTTTAATTCTCCTTCTAAGAAAATTTATTGCATTGTTAACGTGGCTGCTCAGTCAGACCGATGGAAGGGAAGGAGAAAACACCTTTCAACAAAGTGTACAGTCAACTCCCGGTAACTTAAACCCCCTCTAACTGGAACCTTGCGCTAACTAGAACCATGCAAAAACTGATTTCCTCCTGTCATGATTTCCAACATACATTTATTGCAAATTTAAATACTCTTGGTAAATCAGATCCTCAATAACTTAAAATTTCCCGCTTTTATTAAAACGGTAACCTTAGGCTGCGCGATGACTCTGTACACATGCATCAGAATCAAGTAGCCTGCGAATGCCGCCTCTGATTGCTCTCTCAGTGCCGCTGTGGCTAGCAAAGGCAGAAGGCTGTTTTCGTAAAAAGCTAGTACATCAGAAAACAATTTTCGAATCAAAACTTTCTCTGGTCTTTCTCACCATAACACAATAAAAGCTAGGGCGTAATCTATTCTCCAAACAGACTCAAATAAGTTCTTTTAAGCACTAACATCTTCCTACTCAGCACTCACTCAGATTGAAAGTCCCAGTATTTAAAGGAGCAGTGTCAAGAAACTGCCACCACAGTGAATTAAACATAAAAATAACTGTTCAAAATGTTAAAAGAAGGTAAAACATAACACAGAAAATACATAGCGAAGCAAAGATAGAAAAACATGAAGAAGATTGAAAACTTGTGGTTCTTGAAAACTTGTCAGCCAAAGAGGTTTCAAAGCTCATTTGTGCTGTTTGCAATGTTTGAAGTAATGGGATCAATTTAGGTTTTTAGGAAACTGCGCACCTACCCCTCCCCTAAGCCAACATTTTGCCCGAAACAAGAAGTAAGTGTGAATCCATGGGGGAACTCGTTGTGTATATATTTTTGAGTTTAGTATAAATTGGCCTGTTTTTTGTGTTCATTCCTCTCTTCGTTAAACCGAACACCAGAAACCTGGTTTGTCGCCGTACCCACCTTCCTGCAATGACGGCACACTCTGCCTTAGCTCCCCCTCCTTCCCGCCTCTGGCTTCGCCTCTTCCCATAACTCATCTCAACCTGGCGTGGGGAGTTTGGGAGTGGGGGCTACCAGTGAGAATTTATTGCAATCTTCATAAGGAACCTTAAGGAATTGCCAGGGATCTTTAAAGGATCTTTTTAAAAGTCTTTGACATGATCCTTCAAGGATCCTCAAAGAAATTGTGGGGATTGGCAATGTTCTTTCAAAGGTTGTTATCTGGATCTCCTTATAAGGAACCTCAAAGTCCTACAAAGGTCTTTCAAGGATGTTATATAAAAGTGATTTCTACTGCATGAAATGAAATAATTCAATTCACTATATCAGCCTTTTAGCATGACTCATAGCTGCTTTCAACGGAAGCAAAAGGGAATAGTAGTAGAACAATTAACTTTCCTCAATTTCCTATGCCAACAGTGTAATTGCACATTATACCCAGCAGTCGTTAAAGTGACAGGCTGTTTGATGGATTGTTAAAAGTTATGTTTAGGGCTTAAAAAGGCATTTAAAATAAGTTAATTTGATCAATGGGGCTGTTACTTTAAAAAATTCAGGGTAAAACACTTATTTGTTAAAAACTATTTTTCCCAGAATTTGAAAACCGATTTCCCAGCTCTATATTCAATAATTATTATTGAAAGAAGTTTTTCCAAAGTATGGCAAGTGATTCATGCAATTATTGAATAATACCAATTTATTTATTTAAGCAATACTAGAAAACATTTTCCGTGTTTGTATAGCCTGATACAAACAGGAGAGGGGTTGGGAAAATTCGGTTTGCATAACTGTCAAGAATTCTCCTAACCCCTCGAGTGTTTATATCAGGCCATATGCAAATATACGAGGGAAAAAGTTTGCTTAATTTACAAATTACATGTAACTTTCCCCAGAAAAAACGCAAGACTCTTTGTCATATCACTGATTAAAAGAGAAATTCTTATTCCAGTCGTGAAGTCTGGTACACAAAGTCTTGCATGTGTTATCAGTTCTTGTTTTGCAAAAAAAGATTCTTTCCAAAATATGAATTTTTCTTGCTTAAAATGTCAGCTTAAGTAAAAAAAAAAAAAAAAAAATGACAGTACAGCATGTTTGTAAAGATTGTCCAAGTTTCAGCCAACAAGGGAATGGGTAAATAAAGTAAACTTGTCGATTTTTCGACTCAAAAACTTTTTTTTTCAAATTTGTGCTTTTGAGATTAGCGCTTGAAAAGCAAAACATCATTTTGACGTCACAACCATGTTTACATACCCTCATGCAAACACACCTCTGGGCCAATCAGAGTGCACGTACTATCTTAGTTATTTTATAAAATATATTGGAGGATTTATAGCTGAAATGTAAATTAACCTGGTCAGAGAATTCAAAACAGGGCTGCACTGTAGCAGAGCCTGGTGGCCACAGGCACCCACCTTTTGCTCCTGGGCAACTAGCTAGACAATCTTACTTTTTAGATACAAATCATAATGCTATATTTAGCTTCCTAGATTTTACGGGTTTAGAGCACTGGGCTATAGCTAGCTCTCTTCAATTTTCCTAAGCGCACACAGCCTTGATAAAATACATGTACAGTAACTCTTCAGTTTAGATTTGATCTTATTGTTATTATTCCATGGTCCCAAATAAGTGCAGTACAATTAATATTTTATTTTACTATTTTATAGTAATGTTGCAACAGTCATGTACTTGCATTTGACAACGGAGGAATGTGTTCTTTTCCAGATATTATATTCCCTTGAGAATTCAGCACATTATGGAGTTCTTTGATTGATTGAGCCTTCATGTGACTAAAATCAGGAATAAAAGAAGTAAATACAAGACTTAGCATGTCAAAAATAAAACATTTAGTAAAGACATATACTCTGATCTGAAGTAATCTTACATAATAATTAAAATAGGTTGAATAATAATTATAAAAAAATAAATTGTTTATGATTTTCTCCTAATGAAGGTTACTGGTGAGCATTGCTAAAAATTTTACTGTACTTGTAAAAATTCCCAGCAGTTCTTATTTTGTCAACATCCTGATTTTTGACTTAAAACACAAAATCTTGTATAACTGACAATTATTGTCAGTCTCACTTTTTTTTATTTGGTTGCGGGATTAAGGTTCAGACTAAGGATAGCCCTGCCCTCCTGAATGGAGGTTTTGCATGGGTCCAATCCTTGTGCAAAGAAAATCAGTTTCAAAGCTTGTCAATTGGGCAAGCTGTAGCTAGCATGTACCTGTACTAGCATTTTAACTAGGCCAAAAAAACATTTTTTTATGAGTAGTATTGATTATGGTTCTTCTGTAATTTGAATACCTCCCCCCCCCCCCCCAAACTTTACTATGTCCATCAGGTACATCACTACGCACAAAGAAAGCGAGCTGCTAAAAAGCATTGTACATTTTATCTTCGGTCTAAATATATCTGTTATAAAGATCAGCTGGGTTTTCTGATTATAGAGCGATGGAGCAAAAAACTGATGGTTAACACACAGCTTTGAATCGTTTTAACCATGGGCACAATAAATAGGAAATAACAAAGTCAAAACTGGGTATCTTTTAAAGAATGCATGCTGTGTATTATAAAAAACTAAAATTATTGTTCTCTGAGCTTACTTAGCCACAACTGTACAGACACCAACGATCACAGCGTTCGTGGAAAACGATCATTGCTTTTATTGCGCTAAGTGGAAGCCGTTTTTG
>OZ037786.1:8014318-8099318 GCA_964035525.1 Porites cylindrica | reverse complement strand
GAGCTGGACAAACCTAAACGTACACTATCGAAGATAAACTTAACATCGATGCAGGTAAGCATGTTTTAGCTATGTTTTTAAACTAGGAATTATTTTGAATGAATAATAAAGCAATTAATGAATTTGGCTTTCATACAATATGAAGAATTAAGCAGATCGAGGAGGGTGTTATCCACAGAGGCTGAAGGCCGAGGTGGATAACACCCTCCAAGGTCTGCTTAATTCTTCATATCCTACTCAGCCTCATTCATTAATTGCTAATTAGTAACAACTTAAAAATAAAACATTGACTGACTTGACAGTAATGAGTCACAGCTATCTAGTGATAAAGGCATGAACTACTGGTTTCAGTGTTGGTTGTTGAAAAAACAGTCCCTTATCCTTGCAACGCTGCTCAAATGGAAATTAATAAATAACCTCAGGGTTAGTTATTAATTTATAAGTATTTACTTATTTTTTTTTAATTTTTTTTCACAGCGCTAGGAATATCAACGTGCTGTCAACTGAAGATTTGTATACCTTCCAAAAGGAAAGGTCTAACTACAGCACACAGTTTACAAGTATAATGAAGTGTCCGCATTAACAAGGTTGACTTTTTATAAGAATCTGTTGATTGGAGAAAAAACAAGTTTCTGTTGTCCACATTTTCAGCTGGTGTCCAGGTGAGAAAATGTAAGGGCTTTCCCCGGGAACAAAGAAAACAATCCGTAATAATGAGGTGTCTGTATTTAGCGGGTGTCCGTAAAACAGGATTTGACTGTACTTATGGTCAACTCTCTCTAAACAGAGAGACAGTGATCTCAGTTTCTGTAAAAGTGACACTTAGAGTTGGTCTCTGCCTTTCTTTTCTTTTAGTTGACTCCGTTTAAGACGAACATCTCTCTAAGACAGACACTGTCTTATTCAACGTGCAAAGAAAGTCGTGTCCGATAGCCTGGGGCTAGTGGATTTTGCTATCGGGATAGTGATTTTTGTTCTTTGATCTTGATTGACAGGTAAAATTTGACTTTTTCGTAATTTCCATGGCAACATGAACGATTGAATACAACCTTAAAATGTCACTTTTGCTCAGTTAACATAAAATTCGCTCAATAGATTTTCGTATAAATTTGCACACAGCTTACTATAATTAATCATTACCATTTGAAACTTATTTGACCAAATTTTAACCAACGGATTTTTAGATAATCAATGATATAATTGTACTGTAATTATTAAATGTGTCACAAAATTCGTCTGTTCAACTTCCATTTTAAAGTTCTCATTATTTTGAATACGATAAAAGTAAAAATTCTGCCAAATATCACAAAATTTTAATGAGTAGATTTTAAGAAATCGTCTTCTGTGTACCATTGCTTTTTCGCTGCCATGTTTGTTTGTTTAAGTTAAAACACACGCTTTCACGCAAGTTACCTCTGACCACCCGCAAAATTGTGTTCAGCCACCTTAAGGCCCAAGATCCATAAACAAATTCTCTAGACTGATCTCCATACATTTCTTTTAAGAACAGTTGAGAGAATTTGGTCTAAGATCAAAGTGTTCTCCCTTTGGTAATTAATCTAGTAATTCTCATAACCTTTACTCTTGATGATCTGCTGATGTTGTTAGGAGAAAATTGATGTTGGTCACTCTTGGGACCTAAAGGGTTAATCCCTGATGCTCCTGGAATATCCACCACTTAATTTAAGCCTTCCAAAATTAAAAGCAAACAACCAAACTAAATAAGTACAAAACAGATTTACATGTACTGCTACAAGTTAAGCAGGCTACATTTATAACTTTGTACCAAATCTCAGTAATCATGTGCCATAAATTGCAACCAATATGTTTATGAATTGAAAGGTTGAAATGTTTAACAACAGCTTGGAACAATATTAATATTAAACTGTAGACTAATAAAATAAGGTCACCTAGTTTTAATTTAAGAATGTCACTGGTCTTGTGTATAAATTACTTAATTAGAAGATTACTGAAAGCCTGCAAAATTATAGATCAGCACTGAATCAAAAAAAAAAAGACAAAAGACAAATATAAATAGGAATATTTTTGTCGAACGTTAAAGAAACACAACTTTTACATAAACTTACTAAGCTGTCGCTGAATAAGAGGGCCATTGATCGATAAAGGAAAAGGAGTTTATATGTTTTATAAAATCAAATGTAAGCTTATATTTTTTTACATAACAAAATCATTCAGAATCATGGTAATATAATAGGATTATACCGGCCCCCAAACGACTTTTCGTTTATGGAAATATACTGCTGGTAAACAACGTTAAAGGTAGGAATACAAAAGCCATCTCTTTGAATATTCAACGTTCAATACCGCTTCGTACAGTTTCGTTCGTAACATTATTTCCGCATCTATAACACAGGGCTTCTGATATTTCGCGGAAAAAATAGCAAAATTTCGCGGGATTTTCAGGGGCAAATTCGCGGAAAAATCGGCCAATTTCGCGGGATTTTCGCGGGACAAAAGTCAAAATTCGCAGAAAAATCGGCCGATTTCGCGGAATTTTAGCGGAACAAAGTCAAATTTCGAGGAATTTTCGGGGGCAAATTGTTAGAAAAATCGGCCGATCTCACGGGAAATTTCGGGGGAAACTTCGCCAAGAAACAATCGGTAAAAAACAGTCGATTTCGTTGGATTTTTTTTTGGCAAATTTCGCTAAAATCGATCAATTTTGCGTCGATATGACCAGCGTTGTTTAACGTTTTTTAACAGGGATAATCATGTGCTCTTTCAACAACAGTTCGCTCGAGAAATGAGCAAATGCTAAAGCTATTAACATTATAGTTAGTGCCCAGTTTTTCGCAACGTTCATCTAAGACGCCTGGTAGTTTTGGGACGTTGTTTACTCGTTGCAGTGACGAAGTTTCAAGATAAATGTGGACGTTTGGGGTGAATAAAACAGGTCTAATAGCCAAGATAAGTATTAGATATGTTTTGCCGACATGTATTTGGAAATATTTCTTGCGGATTTCGTGGTATTTCGCGTTTTTTGGGGAATTTCGCGGATTTCGCGGAAATACCTGAATTTCGCGGGTCCGCGACCGCGCGAAATATCAGACGCCCTGACAACATCACGGATCACGATTTTGCTGACAGGGATAACAGTACCTATTCCAATTGAAATATAAGTTTAACATATTTAAGCAGTTTATTGAGAAAAACTCCCGATGGTAAAAAAAAAAAAAATTAGAAAATTTTGATTTGTGCGAACGGCGTGTTTTGGAGCAGAGTAAACAATATTGGAATGCACACAAGATAGACGCGAAGTGGTTCAAGAACGTTTGATCGAGATCATAACAATTTTAAGACGAAGCTTGAATCGTGATCAAGTTCTCCTTTCACGATCACTCAACGAAAGATTCAAACATAAAAAAAAACTGCTAATTTACCAACAATGACTAGAAAAGGCTATAGTTATTAAAGATTTGGAAGGTAGTGATAAATATCATTAGAATAAGACTGGCGCGCCGCCTCACAGGACCTCTACCAAAGCAGGATTACAATTTTCTCGGAAATGATTTTACCTTGGGCACGTCCATTATCACTTTTAACGTTCTTGCCACACTGTGATCGTAAACTTCAGGCACCTTAGCCCCAGAAAAAGAGTCTCGGGACATTTTTGGATTGGATCAAGCGATTGTCGTGGTGCAGAGAAAAATTGTATCGTTAATAGTAACCATTTGAATAACATGGCTTGTTTGCTTTTATCTTTAAATATGGCGCCTTTGTTCGCAGCCTCACAACTGTGACATCCGCTTTTCTCTAGGGACGGGAAAGGAGATTTGTGTTTTCAGCTGAGGTCAATTGATTGGCTCCCGTTATTATTGTTATTTCTACTACTGCTTTTGGCGTTTTTTTTTTTCATTTGATGTATGATATGGGGCAACAACTTGGAGCACGAGCCTTTCGGCGAGCAAATTTATGTTTGTTTTCCGTTGAAGTTTTTCCTTTCCTTTTCCGCTCTTGGCAGATTGTTTTAGTGTCTGCCTCCGCCATCTTCTCCATCGGATTGACCATTTTTACTTCCTTTCCGTCATGAAAAAACTACCAGGGGCGAAAGCGTGTGACAGCAAATGGGAGGCCTTTTTGAAAGGTTATTTGGTCTAATTTCAGAATCTGGTTTTCTAGTTTCTATCTGTGGTGCAGTAAAACACCAAGTTCTTAATAACAGTAGCTATTGAGCTCTGTCGTAATTATTTATTTGTTACGCGTTATTGCAATCACAAAAACCTACAGTGCAACGAAATGGATAATTCAGTGTTCAAAATCAGCAAAACTTTGTAGAGGTTGAAAACGTATTTATCAAATGCTGTTTTACTTCCATGGGTAGAAAAAGTTATCATTTCTTGGCGGCCAGCAAAAAAAATGAAAATTCTACTCATAAATTAAAAAAAAGTCTTCAAAAGCGGTTTTGGTTTTCTGGTGAAAACCTCATTTTCTCTAGATTTACTTTTCGCGGGAGAGCCTTCCTATTAACACCAGGGCCGAGTTGTTCAAAGCTGGGTTAAGATAATCCAGGGTTAGTGTGAGGTTTGAATTCAAATTTCAAAGCTTAAAAAGCATTTCAGTTTTAATTCTTTTGTCTACAAGTTTATGATTGAAAGCTCTAAAAATAACAGAGGAAATTATCCGAGAAAATGCTTTTGAACACAAGAGAGAGAAACTCGGGTTTAAGCGCTAATCGGCTTCGAACAACTGGGCCCAGGTGTCTACCTTCATCGAACCACAAAATATGGTATCTTTTAAGACGAAATAAGAGAGAATTACCAAATAAGTAATCTTAACTTTTTGACAATAGTCTATGTGTGGTCGTCCACGTTGTTGGCAATGAAGCATAAAATTCCCATCAACACCGTATACTCCTCGTTGTTTTTTATTTGGCAGAGGAACATTTTTGAAAATCAAACTGACAGAAACTCAGGTTTCTTCGATCTAATTTTGCTCTTTTTTTAACCTGTTTTATATTTTCGACAATGACTATACTCATGAAGGGTGAATTAAAACGAAAATATTTGTTACTCTAGTAACTGAATCGACATTTCATTCGCTTTCCATCATCATGAACTCAAATTCGCCAGAGCGGGGCATATTTTTACACCCCGTATAGGTTTATACAGATCAGCAAAGATGGGAAGAGAAAATGCAATTATACAACTAAAAGAAGACACTCAGTCTCGATTTGCATGGGATTATGAACAGGAAAATGTTCGCAAGCTGTTCAATTTTAACTTCGCTGGAGGCAAAAGGAAGATTGTCCTAATTAAATTCCACTGCGATCAAACATCTTTTCTTTAAGGAAGCATTGATTCTATTTCGCCATTGAACTAATCCAGCGAAATGTTTAAACTTTTCTCGAAGAGAGCAAGCATTATGACCGACTTAAAATAAATAAACTAACTAATGAATGAATTGCTCAGACTTGAGAAAGCTGGAAAGAACGGAACGGTATATATCCCGGTAACGAGATCAGATTGCACCACCTAAAAGTTCAGGGCTCTTTTTCAAACATAATTATATGAAATTATCAATAACCGCAAAAACTTACAAAGAAATTCGGAAACTTCAGTTCCTTATATCAGTTAGAGCTTTGCACGGGGCGGTTTCAAATTGACGCCAGATATCTTCCTCCATCTATCTTAAAAGTACAGTACTGTAGTTTTTTTTAAATGCGAAATATTCGAGAATTGCCAAACGAATAATCCGTAACTAGTTCATAACACTGATAGTCTATGTACAATGTATGGTCGGCCACGTGTTCGCATCGAAGCGTAAAATTATCATCATCATCAAATGCTCGATCCTCGTTGTTTCTTATTTAAATTGCGAGAGATGCGCCTATCTGAAGAATCAAATTGACACTATTTCAGGCTATCCGGCTTCAGTACTTAAACAGGTGAGGCTTGAAAACGAATTCGAAATCCTTGAAAATTTCATCCAATTTCTCACATCACGTTAAGATGATGTTTTCATATTCGCATCTAGCGATATTTTTTGGGCAAGTTAAGAATAATTAAACTGACAGTACTATTGTCATATAATCTTGTTCTTAATTTGTTAAGAAGGTTGCGATCTATAGTGAAACCTGTAGTTCACAAACTGTATTAACCTCTAGTTAGTCAGTAGGGGAAAGTGGAGGATGGTTACAATGTTTACTTCACTTCAGTAAATATTGGGTGGAATGATTTATTTTTAATGTAGAAATAGGTGCTAAGTCACAGTTTAATATGAACTTACATTTCATGAAGAACAACTAAAAACGCTGTTTATAATGTCTTTCTCCCTTTTCCTAAAAAAAAAATGATTTTAAGGTCTGACAGAAGAACCTTGTCCCAATTTAGCAAGTTTTGTTGAGACTTTTACCGCTGCATTAATTATATCCTGAGGGTTTGTGTAAAGATTTCCGATCGGTGTTCATTTTCCATTTGAATTTGTCTTTAACATCTCGTTTTCTTCTAGTGTACACTGCATAATTAATACCTACCTGTTCCCGAGACTTGAACCGGAAGTTTTTATTGGCACCATGGTGACAAATCCGTTTTCTCAATTGGCATATTTTCTTGTCTACTTGGCCATGGAGCGCACTGAGATTGAGCAGTTTTTTCTCTTTTGAAACAAGTAAGGGGAAACTATTGGGCTGAAAGAGCGAGACAAAGGTTATTTTATTTAATTGAAATATAAGATTCGCATTTTATAACGCTCACCGGAAAATCTGATCAGCTGTGTAAGAACACATCGAGCTCCAACATTGGCACGTACCCTAACTAGTTATTTACAAGCTGGATTAAATTAAATTTATACAGTCTTGATTTTTGTTAACTATGCAGAAATCTCAATAAGATGTATATTTCACTGTCATATCAGTAAAATTGCACTGAGGAAGAATAAATATATTTCGGAAACGCTGCCAGTTTCATTTTTGGGGACGAAACTAAGATGGTTTTAATTTTTGGCTGCCAGCAAATTGTTTTCCTATTACACACAAGAAACGGTCTGACGAAAGCCAGTTACTTTCTTGTGAAAATATAACTGGAGTTTTTAGAACTTGTATTTACTTTCATCAACCTCAAAAAGAATGAACTATTTTTTCCCTTTTTTAAAGACGGAACACTGTATGCAAGAATTACCAAATATTAAGAGCAGGAGCCAATTCAGAGCTCCTGTTAAGAGTCAAAACAAAACAGTTGATGAAATAGTCATAGGCCACGCTGAAGGTAATATAACGTCAGGCACATGTTTTCATGTCCTTTTTTTCTCCATTTTTATCGAAGAGAATTGAAATCTGTTTGACATCCTTCTTTTTTATTGATTTAGCTACCTTTGGTAATAAAGCATCGTGAATGGTGGATAAAAGGAGAAGGATTTTTTCAACATTTCACTCGCTTACTGAATCATAACCCGTGCTTAAGTTCGCAGAAACGGTAAGTGGTAGAAATATTAATAGTGAAAATATTGTTTTTCGGTAAAAATGTCATACACTGAAATTTTTCGCGAGTTTTATTTTTTATTTTAATTTTTATTTGCCAGCAAAGCAGGCATATGAAAAATAAGAAAAGTGAGAAAACAACGTGATCCATCGACTATCTAGATAGAAGTAATTATTATTTTGAATTAACTTAACGGAGTAAATCAGAATTCCTCTCTATATTAAAATGTAGTTCCTTTCAGAATTCTTTTGAGTAATGTAAAGTTATTATCTTCATAAATTTTGAATAATCATTCCTTGTATGACATCAGAGTCTAAAAAGTCAATACAATTCTACTTTTAAGTGATTTTTCATTAGTTAAGAGCTAATCTCGCTCCGGTAACTCAAATTGATAAATAAAGCTAGAAAAGGAATTTCGAAATCCAAGAAAATACAGTCGAGTTTCAGCGAGTAAAAACAATGTTTTCAATTAAAGTTATGCGCTTGTACGTCAGCAAGCCCCATAAGCAAGGAGTACGAGCCAATTTCGACCATTTTTACTTTCTTTCAGACACACAAAAAAAAACCAGCAGGGGCAAAAGCGTGCGACAGCAAATAGAAGGCCTTTTTTTAAAGGTTATTAAATTGGTCTAATTTCAAAGTCTGGTTTTCTAGCCAGTTCTATCTGTGGTGCAGTAAAATACCAAGTTGTTAATAACAGCAGCTATATCAGAATTATTTATTTATTACCCGTTATCACAAAAACCTATAGTACAACGAAATGGATAATTCAGTGTACAATATCAGTAAAACTTTGTAGAGATTGAAAACGTATTTATCAAATGCTGTTTCACTTCCATGGGTAGAAAAAGTTATCATTTCTTGGCGGCCAGCAAAGAAAATTCAACTTGTAAATGAAAAAAGTGTACAAATTAAAAGCAGTTTTGGTTTTGTGGTGAAAACCTCATTTTCTTTAGATTTACTTTTCCACGGAGAGCCTTCCTATTAACACCAAGATCTTTTAAAGACGAAATAAGCGAGAATTACCAAATAAGTGATCTGTAACTTCTTAACAATAGTCTATGTGTGGTCGTCCACGTTGTTGGCAATGAAGCATAACTCCCATCAACACTAGATACTCCTCGTTTTTTATTTGGCGGAAGCACATTTTTGAAAATCAGTCTAACAGAAACTCACTCTACTTATCTTATTTTTGTTCTTTTTCTTTTTAACCTGTTTTATATTTTCGACAATGACTATACTCATGAAGGGTGAATTAAAACGAAAATATTTGTTACTCTTAACTGAATCGACATTTCATTCGCTTTCCATCATTATGAACTCAAATTCGCCAGAGTGGGGCATATTTTTACACCCCGTATAGGTTTATATAGATCAGCAAAGATGGGAAGAGAAAATGTAATTATACAACTAAAAGAAGACACTCAGTCTCAATTTGCATGGGATTATGAACAGGAAAATGTTCGAAAGCTGTTCAATTTTAACTTCGCTGGAGGCAAAAGGAAGATTGTCGTAATTAAATTCCACTGCGATCAAACATCTTTTCTTTAAGGAAGCATTGATTCTATTTCGCCATCGAACTAATCCAGCGAAATGTTTAAACTTTTCTCGAAGAGAGCAAGCATTATGACCGACTTTAAATAAATAAACTAACTAATGAATGAATTGCTCAGACTTGAGAAAGCTGGAAAGAACGGAACGTTATATATCCCGGTAACGAGATCGGATTGCACCACCTAAAAGTTCAGGGCTCTTTTTCAAACGTTATTTTGTTTAATTCAAAATTTGGATTTCTAGCTCCTATCCGTGAAGCAGTATTTACAAGTTTAACATAATTATATGAAATTATCAATAACGCAAAAACTTACAAAGAAATTCGGAAACTTCAGTTCCTTATATCAGTTAGAGCTTTGCACGGGGCGGTTTCAAATTGACGCCAGATATCTTCCTCCATCTATCTTAAAAATACGGTACTGTAGTTTTTTTAAATGCGAAATATTCGAGAATTGCCAAACGAATAATCCGTAACTAGTTCATAACACTGATAGTCTATGTACAATGTATGGTCGGCCACGTGTTCGCATCGAAGCGTAAAATTATCATCATCATCAAATGCTCGATCCTCGTTGTTTCTTATTTAAATTGCGAGAGATGCGCCTATTTGAAGAATCAAATTGACACTATTTCAGGCTATCGGGCTTCAGTACTTAAACAGGTGAGGCTGGAAACCGAATTCGAAATCCTTGAAAATTTCATCCAATTTCTCACATCACGTTAAGATGATGTTTTCATGTTCGCATCTAGCGATATTTTTTGGGCAAGTTAAGAATAATTAAACTGACAGTGCTATTGTCATATAATCTTGTTCTTAATTTGTTAAGAAAGTTGCGATCTATAGTGATACCTGTAGTTCACAAACTGTATTAACCTCTAGTCAGTCAGTAGGGGGAAGTGGAGGATGGTTACAATGTTTACTTCACTTCAGTAAATATTGGGTGGAATTATTTATTTTTAATGTAGAAGTAGGTGCTAAGTCACAGTTTAATATTAACATACATTTCATAAAAACCAACTAAAAACGCTGCCTGTAATGTTTTTCTCCCTTTTCCTAAAAAAATGATTTTAAGGTCTGACAGAAGAACTTTGTCCCAATTTAGCAAGTCTTGCTGAGACTTTTTCCGCTGCATTAATTATATGCTGAGGGTTTGTATAAAGATTTCCGATCGGTGTTCATTTTCCATTTGAATTTGTCTTTAACATCTCGTTTTCTTCTAGTGTACACTGCATAATTAAAAACGCGTTCCAAACTAAAATGGGTTTTTCCAAAATACAAAATTCCGTCATAAAAGCTCCCTTTCGTTCTGCATAAAACGTGATTTCCGAGAGGAACTTAAAAGACTTGACTGCAGTAATATCAAAAGTTGGAGTGATACACTGTTAACACTACCGAATCACAATTTCAAACAGTTGTTTTAATCGATCATAATTACTCTGCACTTATATTTTCACTAAAAATATACAATCAAAAATTACGGGTAACACATGGACACAAAAAATGGGCTAAAAAGCTGCAGTAAGGAAAAGGTGTTCTTGGCCACAGGACTACAGGCTGCAGACAAATTCCAGTATAGTTTATCTAACGCAAATGAACGATGCAGAATTTCTGCATAACTTGAAAAAGTTTGATGCAGAAATTCTGTAAATCTTACTTTCTGATAAATTCTGTACATTTTCCACAACAACTGTATGATGCAGAACTTCTGCATCTCAGCCAAGTGGCTGGAAAAAGTTGGATGCAGAAATTCTGCAAATTTCATTCTCCGCTAAATTCGATACTTTTACTAACAACAATTGTGTGATGCAGAAATTCTGCATCTCAGCCTAATGGCTTGAAAAAGTGGGATACAGAAATTCTGCAAATCTTATTTTCTGCTAACTTCTTACATTTTCTACAACTTTGTGATGCAGAAATTTTGCATCTCAGCCTAGTGGCTTGAAAACGTTGTATGCAGAAATTCTGCAAATTTCATTTTCCGCTAAATTCGATACTTTTACTAACAACAATTGTGTGATGCAGAAATTCTGCATCTCAGCCTAATGGCTTGAAAAAGTGGGATACAGAAATTCTGCAAATCTTATTTTCTGCTAAATTCTTACATTTTCTACAACTTTGTGATGCAGAAATTCTGCATCTCAGCCTAGTGGCTTGAAAACGTTGTATGCAGAAATTCTGCAAATTTGATTTTCCGCTAGACTCGATACTTTTTCTACAACAGTTGCGTGACGCACAATTTCTGCAAATCTTATTTTTCGCTAAATTCCACACTTTTTCTACAACAACTGTGTGATGCAAAAATCATCTCAGCCTAGTGGCTTCAAAAGATGCAGACTTTCTGTAAATCTTATTCTCCACTTAATTGACTTATTTACGTACAGCAAAATGAAGGGTGTAGAAACAACTTCAAAACAACAGATGCAAAACCTCTGTACAATCAAAATGTAATTCACTATTCAATTCACTACACAGGTTTTGGCCACTTTGAAACAAGATTGGATTAAAAAAGTGAATTATAGTCATTTCAGTTTCTGGCTAACTTGTTGCAGTGCCGGAGTGCAGATTACACATTGGCATTGTATAATTAGGTTTATAGCAAAAGAACTAATACTAATGGTGTGCTAATCAAAGTCAATTCTAAAATTTGGAAGTTTATTACTAACAACATCATATACCAAACATCTAATTTAGTTTGCAACAGCTGAATTTTCAACTGTACTAAACAAAATGACCAATAAAGCCCTCTTAAACCATATGGTACTCAAGTAGATTAAGGGCTGGTCTTAAAATGATTTATTTTTGTGATTCTTTACCTTTCACTACAACAATGGTCACTATGTAAACGTTTGGAAAAATCCAAATTTTCATTTTGTACTGCTGCAGCGGTTTCATTCGAATGGTAAGAACATAGGATTTCCTGTAACGACTCAAAAGGTACAACATTTTCTGCCTCCGTAATTAACTCTTTGAATAAAAGAGTAAGCACATTTTCCAAAATTCACTTAAAGGCGTCCAAGAGGAATAGCAAGATAGCTAACTTGAACAAATCATTAGAAATGCCCTTTCTTGGTTGAAAATTTTAACCAACACATCCCATTAGCCAATCACAAATGAGTTAAGCTCCAAATTCTCGGTATTGACCCCAACACTGGCCTGAAAAATACACTTGGACTGAGTTTAAAATGTTTAAAATGAATTTGTAAGATCTGTTTCTTACCAGTCGTTAAGCCTTAGTCATGGGATATTTTCAATAGTTTACAATAGTTTAAAATGCACTTTAAATCTGTAAACAACCAGGCCTTAATCTATCTGAGTAGTTGTGAGCTGAGTACTGGTACTTAGTTTTTGGCAGATAATGCGCTTGTCACATGATGTGCCTGTCAATGTAGCCTTCCTTCCACACATCAGAGCGGCAGTAAAAGCATTCCCTGTAAGAGAAAAGCATGAGGGGTGTAAAAGAGATGCACATCACAACAATTAATTTACACATAATTTTAAAACAGTAACTAACAAAATGAGATGCAAGAGTGATGTCAATTTATACATTTTTGACACCGACTAGAAATGAATAATCCCTTTTTAAACCTACAAAATATGGCATGGTAGGTCAAGTATTACAGTCTATATCAAAACATAATCATCTGGACTGCAATAGAGCATGCAGACTGCAGCTCTAGGGACACATTACACTGGCAGATCCAGAACTTCAAGTAAGTGAAGGCCCTTTCATCAAGAACTCCATAAATCACACAAAAATGATATGGTATATACATGCAAAATTACTTGCCTGTAACACACTTAATTGAAAGGCATATCTTGTCTCTACTAAAAAGATAAGTCATTCCGTGTAAAAAATCAGAGCAACACCCCCTAAATGAAATTTACATACCAACTTCATCCCCATATCCTACTTCTAGGATTAAGTCTCCATCCTTTGAAAACCAACTGATTATGTCCTTAAAAAAGGAAACAGGGTATTCCTCCCCTATTCTTGCAGAAGTCACCTCAACAATGTTTGGAGGAGGAGTGGCATAATTGACATGGCTCTTTCCCACTATCCTAGATGAAGCCCAGTGGCCAACAATAAATGAGGATACCACCTCTTGCATTTTGCTACCTAAAGGTTAGAAATAGGCAAAGCATTAACAACAGATTTATTACAATGTGAACAAGTAATACATATGCCAGGTTAGACATAAAAATTAATTCAATTTTTGCTGTGATGTGAGAAATAGAAAACATTGGTCTTGAAAAATATGGTATTGAATTTGTACAGCGCATTTTCTATATGCATATTCAAATGCGCTTTACAAGTTATAGATCCATGGGTGAGACCGGACCTCAGCATACACAGGTGCCTCTGGAAGCCGCTATCAGTCCATTAGCGATCTCACCCAACCCAATGCATATGAATGAATGAAATAAGGCCTGACCACAACACCGCGAACTTCATGCCCTACTCTTTGCAAATGGTGTGTGGGTTCTTTTACGTCCCACAGGGTTATGAACATTGAAAGGTTGTGAGACGGGGCGAACGGTTTATCGTCCTTATCCGAGAAGACTAGAGAGTCTAGCCATTTGCAGATGTCATTACAAAGGCAGCACTGAGTTATTTTAAGACCCCGAGTAATGGTCCGGCCAGGGTTCGAACCTGCAACCTCCCGCACGACAGCCCGGTACTCAACCAACTGAGCCACCTGTGCGCGGTGGAAAACAGAGAATTAGGGTATTGTCAGCAATTGATTCCATGTATATTAATAATGGCCTATTCTCTCACCTTGCCTACTTTTCAGTTGTTGTTTATGATAGATAAAACCCTGTTGGGTCTGGCTTGCACCTTCCTTGGTAAATGTTTCGGACACAATATGCGCCCAGTGCACAGGACACATAATGACACAGTTAAATGAGCTCAGGACTGTGAAGTTTAGTCTGGAAAGCAGCTTAACTATTTCACTACATTTTTCTTCCACTTCCAGCTGTCCCTAAAATATATTGAAAACAGCAATAAGACAATAATTATTATTACCAACAGAAACCTTTGATTAATTGGACTTTGTGGGTGACTTTCAACAGACAATGTACAATAGGAAACACATTTAACATACATGTAAATATCTGTAAGTAACGGGAGTATTAACAGCACTTGGGTTCTACACAGAACAACTTTTTTTGAGGGGAGCAAGTAATGAATTTTGGTGGTTGGTTATCACAATTCTTCAGAACTGAAAGTGGTGTTTAATACATTTAATGACAAAGTGGAATGAGAAAAAGCTTCATCTAACTTCTGTTCAGCTGAAGATTCTCCTTTTAAAGTTCCTTATGGTCACAGTAGTAGTTTGTGAAAAAAAAAGGAAGAATTTGTCACACTGTCATTTTACAAGCCAGTTAACATCCATCAAAATAAGATGAAGATGTGTAGGAATTAATGCTTATTACAAACACACAGGAAGGCATGTCATGTACCTTATCATCAAATCCAACAACTCCTAGGGCAAGGGAGATGCCCTCAAAGTTCAATTTGAAGATTTCCATGCTTTGGGTCACCTCTTGAAGGTTACAAGGGAAAACAGCACTGCCCTTGTTGTGCAGACCCTCATTACTGACAGTAAATTCTTCAACCCCCAGGGTAGCAACTGGGGTATCTTCTGCTGCCTCATGCCTAGCAGATTCCCACTCTTTCAACCTCTTCAGGAACACTTGGAAATCATATGAGGCCTCAAAATTTCCCTAAATTGAAGGAATAGGAACAATAAGCTACAAAAAAATATTGGAAGTAAATCTTTAAAAGATTTCCTACTGATTACCCAGCAAGAATTGGTGGTAATGCAATGCCTTAAGAACAGTCTGCTCCTTCAGTAGATTCCTTTGCAGTAGATAATAGTTACCTCTTCTTCATATACATGATAGAATTGTCAGCTACTCTCACTGTATCACTTGAACTTACTATTTACCTTAATTTCTCCTCCCCAACCTGCAGGATATATAGTTGTATTTTGTACTTGCATATAATGAAAAATGTTCTCAAATTTTTTTTTCTTAACACTAGAAGTATTACTATGAAAATCCAAAAATTGTGAACACTAAGAGGTCAATGTGGTTAAATTTCAAGCACAAGAATAATAAATTAAACCACAAACAGTAATGGTAATATAAGTAGTTTGAGGTTTTGCGTTACTTCTGATTGGTTGCTGTACAATGGGAAATGTAAAAATCAAATCAAAGTGTTCATAGCTTTTAGATTTCCACAGTAAATCTCTACAAAAATGGATCAGGTCTTAAGAAGAAAACTATGTGAATACTGTGTAATGTAATAATTAATGCAGATGACTGTTTACATAGTTACATACTAGGTAATTTCTATATTAGTCAACGAAAAACATGTTGGCTTACTGTAAATCTCAACAGCTTCTCGTTGTTGACCATTGGACCAAATCTCTTGACTATCTCATCCCAATCGTCTACTTTAAAGAATGACATAACTGTAAACTGTACAGTGTTCAGTGTCTTTATCTTGTCTGCTTCTGTTTTTAAATCTTTTAATAACAATTCACCAGAAGAGATCTAAAAAGAACCAGATAATAAAGACAGGGGTTTGTAGAGCGACAATTGGAACAGAAGCTACATAAACACATTTTCAAGGGATGCCAAAGAGAGAAAGTACACACAAATTAGTTTAAATTCTTGGGGTTATTAGCCACTGAAAAGAAGTGGAATTTAACTTAAAATATAATAAAATACAAAATGGAGTGAAAAACAAAATTTCATGCCAGACTGTTGCAATATTGCCTTTACCTTGTTCAAAAGGAATAGTTTTGTTTCATCAGGAAGGCTGACTAATGGCTTCATATGCCACTGTTTAATTGCTAATGTCCCTTTGACGACATCGCCAGGAGAAAACTTCTGCCCTTTGAGCTTCCCAATCTCGTACAGCCTGTTTACCTCCATGAAAGCGGCCCAAGTACTTGAGGATACTTGTGCCATAGTGAAGACCTCACACAAAATTCTTTTCTGTAAGACAGAATTTCTTAATGTGAGCTGCTGATAATGGTGACATAGCAAAGTACACGTATAGAAAAAGATAGATGACCTCGGAGATTGGCTAGGTGCATGTAACTACATGTCAGAACAATATAACTGTCTTTGGTCAAGGAAGGGGACAAAAGTACTTCAAATAAAACTTGAACACCATTCAACTGTAATCAAGTGACTATGTGTTAGGCAATAACCAAAAAATTAATGGTTCTCTGTTTCCATGTAGGAAAATGTCACGACTGTAATTCTGTTACCACTCCTTTCAGCAATTTCTTTTAAAAACTCAACTTGCATTACTTAAGTGAATTAAATTCTTACATCTTTGTATAAAATACGAGAACACTCATCTCTCCACGATGGTTGCGGCTTTGGAGGTTCACTCTGTACATCAAGCTCTCCATATAGTTGAGATCTACATCTCTCTACCTAAATTAATTTGTATGAAGAAAAATGCTGTAAATTAGATGACACAAGGAAAGTAGTGGGAAAGGGCATATTAAAAGTTATTAATTCTTCATATTGCCTTAACTGGGCTCTATATTAACAAACAGGCTGGCCATTACATACACTGTACATGTACATGCAACATCATTGATTATGCAGTGTTTCATATTCATTGACAGACTAGCAAATAATATTCACTTTCTTTAATGACAACAACAATGTGGTATGCTTCAAGCATGCCTGAATTCAATTTCAAATCCAAAATTTTAATACAAAATGTACCTCTTCTCTGTATGTAATGTCATGACAGAATGATGACGACCTTTGATGCATGGCACCAAGGTAAACAGCCTGATCATCTGTAAGGCCACAGTAGATTCTTGCCATTCTGCCTTGGTAATGTTTGTTTTCTGGGTACTGGGAATGAAGTTTCTTGGTGGCTAGCATCAGGTGAGTACCCCCCAAAACTTCGTACTCATATGCATCCTTTTTAGCTGGATCAAATGTTTCTTTGCTTTCTACACCCTTTGCAACCACGAACAGACATCCATGACTTCCACTTGGCTCTTTTAACAATTCTTCTTTGAGGCTGTCAACAAATGCATCATTTACGCGTCGAAATTGCCTTGATGGGCCGACAGGCAAACCAAGCTTCTCAATGGGAATGAGTTGTGATGTTGCTGTGATGATTAAAACAAAACATAGATCGTCTTAATATTAACTGCAGTCTAGATACTGCATTTTCTAGATTTAACAACTGGCATGCCTCTCTCAAAATTCCAGAAACATTTCAGGTTTGAGAAGCCACTTTTCAAGCTGTTTTTTGACTGAATTGTACTTTGAGATAGCCAGCCTAATGTAATTTTTAACTGTACAGTGTATAGCGTGCTTAGTTATTAACAGAAGAGAACTTCTGGGAATGAGCCTAATGCATGCAGAACAGCTTTTCAGGAGTTTTGAGAAACTTAAACTTGGCACCAGTAATGAACGTCAGGAAATAAGCAAAATGATACCTTCTGTGATGTTCCCATAGCAACACTCTAGGTCTAAGGCTTCTTTAGCCATGAATCAAATATCTCCAATTTTGAACAGGTGAGGAGTGAACAGATGGTCTTACTTGAAAACACATGTGATACCCATATTACCTTACGACTCTTTACCACCTCATCACAGGTGGACAATGCTTAATAATGTTAAAAAAAAAACTGGAAACTTAATCCAGCATGAAATAGACTGGGAAGCAGAACTGTTATTATGTCTTATCTGACGTACATAAGCCATTTCAGAAACGTGAGAGGACTAGGACGAGTTTCTCATACTTGCTTAGATTGAAAATCTAAACTCTTCAACTGAAATGTTACCAAATAAAAAGCTATCCAGCCAACTTTGAGAGTTTTCTACGGAAAATTGGCCAAATGGGAGACTTGCAAAAGTTGCAAAATCCCATACAAACCCTTCTAATTTTGTGGCCTGTCTACCCATTCCATACGAACTCTCTATTTTAGGTGATATTTGAAGATATATTATTTCGCCATTTTCCTCCTCTAAATACATCTCAAACTTGGTTGATCTCTCATTTGAATGTCTTAGTTTTTTTTAAACAAACAGAAAGCAACCAAACTCGTCCCAGTCCTCTCACATTTCTGAAATGGCCTATTACTGGTGCCAAGTTTAAATGGCATCACTTATATATTTCCAGAGATATTATCAATTTTGTGATTTATCTTCTTGCTTGAACCACTGATGACATCATCAATTTTAAGCTTTGGGAATGAAAAAACATCTTTTGAAAGAGAAAGCGCCATTTTCGCTCAAATGCAAATGTAATTTTTTACTTCATAGGCACTTAAAGTAAAGTTTCAGGGAGTATTAAAGACAGGTTTTTGCAGTGCTTGACAATCAAGAAAAAATATTGTTGGAGTTAAAGTTACAATTTCCAGGAGTTTCCAGTCCCATTCAACACCACCAATAGAATTCCATGACTAAACAGAACCTATACGAACCCTGTGTATATAAACAGAGTGGGGGAAAAGGGGTAGGGAAGTCAGATGATACGATTTTACTTCAAGCAAATCACACGTGTACGTGATCAAATTTTTCTCTAATTTTTGGTGTAATTAATAGAGTGGTCTTCAAATTGAGTGCCGCAAAAACCACAGCAATCACTTGGACTAATCACAAGAGATGCAGAGAGCTTCTAAGAGAACCAATCAGAATTTTAAGTACATGCACACGTAGTTAATGTAAACGATGCAAAGTATAGGAAATTGCCCGTATGTAACAAACATGCAATTGGCTTTAATACGAAAATACAATACAATCTTTTTTAATAATATGCTCAAAACTTTAAGTTTAATTGCCAGTAAAGCGACAGGCTATTTTCTTCCCCACCAACATGGACACCTTTCATGATGAAGTCACATAAAAGCACTCACTTGAGATAAGGCACTTCTCACACGATTCTTGCATTTCATCACTTCGTGCAACTTTTTTGGTGGCCGTTGACGCAGGGGACGAGCATTTCCTTTTCCTAGATTTGCTGGAACAGGCCGGGGACGTATTTTTGCTGCTTGTGCTGCTCTCTGTTGTCTTATCGATATCCGGACCTTTCTCGATGTCTGCGACTACCTCGGACAGGGACTCGGATAAAACGTCTGTTTTATTGCACGAACTAGATGAATCGTCTTGGGACGACCTCAATTTTCTTAAGGCATTTTGAAGCTCTTCGACTAGAGCTTCAGTTGTTTTACTTACACAGTGGCTGAAAGCCTTATGTGAACCAAACCGATTGAAGGATTTCCCGGGGAGGAGACAAAATTGACTTTTACCATCTGAAATGAATTCAACCTACAATGAAGGTGGAGAAATGTGTTAGTAAGAGGCCGATAAAATCCGTTACTTCCAATAGCCAGCAACGAGCCTGAAAGAGTTTATTGCAATCCCACAGGGTCGAAAGGACCAGCAAAGTTCAGTCAACTAATACTCCATGTTAACTATGGCGTTATATCCCCGCCAAAATTCAAGGTTTGCTTTCGGTTTGCTTTCGATGTTCAAGTAACCTGCGATCAGGCGTACCTTTCCTTTTTAAGTGCACCCTGAAAAGTACGCCTAATCGCAGGGTAATGTTCAAGTTTATCATTTAACCTTCATTATCACCATGCGACGTTTGAATTTCGTAATTGCACATTGCTGTTTTTTATCATTCAGCATTGTTGCGTGTGATGCCACATTGGTGTTTCACAATGAGACATCGATCGGAGTTTTAACATATTCAACATTCAAGTTTCAACATAGGCAGCCCAAGCTCGCGTCACTACAGACAGCCATTGAGAATTTAAACGCGTTATAAGACTTTGTATGGGAAATCAAATACCGTCGATTATAAAGCCTAAATAATGCTCAATTTAACTTTCATTCAATAAAATGAATCAAAATGACTCACCTCTGGTGTATTCTTGAGCCTTCTGGAGCTTATTACACCGTTTCGGTAGTTCTGTGTTTTCAATGTTCTTAGAACTCTGTGTTCTTAGGCCCGGTTCAAACGTCGAACGGCACTTTTGTATTTGGGTCGACTCTGCCGTTCTATTCGACTGAGCTTGTCGAATAGAACGGCAAAAGATCGACTTCGATTCATTCGTCGTACTTCACATGTGCCGAACCTAATGCATAAATCATGACAACGTATTTTTCAATATAACCGCGCTTGTGATTGGCTGTTCAGTGGGTTTTGGCGCCTATGCTGACAGAACTCACAGAAGCGTAACGACGGTTACCATCTCAGGTTACCAGCATTCACGTTGTAGATTTTTAGACTGTAACTGGACAGCTCAAAGCGGTCTTCTAAAGAGTTGCTTTTCTTTATATCTATAAAGAAATCGTAATGTAATTCAAAATTTATTGCGTTACTTTATTTTGTTCAAATATCAAGATCACGATCTCCTCATGATGCATGTAGTAACATACGAAACGTTAAGTTTATAAAAGTTATGCATTTCAAACAATTGTTTGTAACCGCTGTTTGCGTTTTATTCTTTTGGGAACAAATGGCCCAAGTCAAAGAATTTTTATGAAATATATTAACTTGCGTAAATTCAGTGCGTTGCACAAATGCGACACATATAGTAGCTCATAAATTCGCATACCTCTACAGACTGCCAAATTTGTAGCCACGATTTTCAAATCTTCAAAATATTTATATCCAAAATCAATAAGGATTCATTTTGCTGAGTTCTTTAAAAGGAATCTATGTGTGACGAGGTATACCTACAAAGTATGCTGTTTAAAAACAAAGCATAGCAAATTTGACCAACATCTCAACCTGAATGAACATCTCACCAGGTAAAAAACAAATACAGCACGTTTTGTTAAGTTTTCTAGTGAGTGACTTTCAAAGACAGTTAAACGTAATTTAAACAAATCTTTGTCGATAGGCTAGAATTTCCGAATACCCAGCTATTTCAGTTACATACCACTGGATAACAACAATCTCCATTGTTGTATGCCTCGTTCTTCAAAAGCTAGCTTCTCGCGACACGTGTAAACAATAGCCGGATGATCTTAAACCGAGACTTTTCTGTCATTGCTAACGGAAATGAATAGATTGTGGTGGTATTTGGAACTCAAACTTGGAAAGAATTTCCAGCCAACAATTTCTCGAAACCCAAGACAATAGTCATGTAAAATTAATCGAACTAGAGTAGGGATTATTGTAAGCGGAAAAGATAAATTTTAAAGTCTCACCTTGACGAAGAGCTTATTACTCCCTGCTTGGACAGAGGATGACACGTTTACCACTGTACCATAACGCTGTCCATCACTCTTTTTTAGGGGCGAACCATCGCGAAACACTTTTGGCTTGTCCCCGGGTTTTGCTAATTGGATCGTCCAGAGGCCCATTTTGCGAGTAAAGGCAGGAAACGTTAAAAACGAAGCTTCTTCGGATGTGCGACAAGTTGTAAGAACCGGAAACGAATTAATGTGTCAAAATATTCTAGCCGGTACATCTGAAAAGTGTTTGAGGGTAATAGAATTTAACAAATCACAGGGATAAAGAGAGACAAAGAACGTTGAGAGTTTCGTGGAAATAGTCCAATGATTTTGAGACACGTCATAGACACGTCATTTTACGTTACTGTGTTTAATCGAAACCGTTCCCATGCACGAGGTATACGCGAATAATCGACAACTTTGATTTACTACAGACCATCCGATGCACTTTCAGTGACAGATAACATGCGGAATACGTACAAGGCACATTTCAGCCATTAACCGTGATTATGAGCGACAAACGGATAAGTGAGGAAAAAGAATTTCTTGAAGCTTTATGTCAACGTAAAGGAGATACTATCTTTCAAAGTACCCCTATCAAGAGGCGTCGAGGTGGGGACCATTGCGCTGCGGCTGGAATAAATGACAACGGTGAGTGTATCAAATGGTAAGCGTAATTGCAAAACGCCACTACCGTAAAGAGCATGTAGACACCCTTCGCTCGGAGACGAGGACAACACGCAAGATATTCCCCAACCGTTAATGCCAGCAGATGAGCTTACTATTTATGATTGCAGAATCCCCGGCCCAGCAAACGCCCTACTTAAAAAAGCTGCCACCGCGGTCCGCAGTCCAGTAGTCGATGAATGAAAAGTGTTAAAATGAACTGCCATCGCGGTCCTCAGTCCCATAGTCGATGAATGGAAATTGTTAAAGGGAAAGCATTAAAATGAACTGTACTTTAGTATTTGAATATTATAGTATTTGAGTATTGGGGTATTTTAGTATTTGAGTAATTTATTAATTTAGTATTTTAGTTATTAGGGTATTTAGTTTAACATGGCCATAAGGGAGAATACAGTTTTTCTACTGTAATTATGCACCCTATAAATAAGGTGTTCTAAAGTGTTCTAACTGCCACCGCGGTCCGCAGTCCCGTAGTCGATGAATGAAAACTGTTGAAAGGGCAAGCAAAAAATGAACTGCCACCGCGGTCCGCAGTCCCGTGGTCGATGACTGGATATTTGATAACTCCGAAGAGTAAAATGGTTGTGACCGGGGTCCGAAGTCACGTAGTAGTTAAATAATAATTGAAAATAACGGCCAGTTTTTAAGTGGCGTTTTTAGGATTTGTGGATTAAAGAAGGAGGTGTATGACACGTTGAGTGTCCTTAACTGAACCACAAAATGAAAGCTAAAATTTTACGAGAATGCCTAGGCCTAATCACTGAAGCGAGCGCTTAGGCTTAATGAGTAGACGAGTGCTTTCTTCTTCAGACGATCTCATGAAAAGTGTAGTTAACCGAACCGCGAAATGAAAGCTTAGCAGTGATTGCAGAATACCCCGTTTAGGAACAGAATTGTTTATATGTATCATTTTCTGTCCCATGCCACTGCGTCGTAAGAATTTTAGCTTTCATTCTGTGGTTCAGTTAACGACACTTTCCACGAGTTCGTGTGAAGAAGAAAGCACTCGTTTACTGATTAAGCCTAAGCGCTCGCTTCAGTGATTAGGCTTAAGCATTCTCGTAAAATTTTAGCTTTCATTTTGTGGTTCAGTTAAGGACACTCAACATGTCATACACCTCTATTATTAAAAGAACGAGGGGCATCTGTTACCTTCTTAATTAATTGTAAACTGCGTGACAGCAATAAATTAGTCTTGAAAAGCCCCGAGGGGAGAGACTAATAATTTCACTTCACTTCACTTCAAGACTGCGAGAATGCGGTAGCAGTTTTTTAAGTAAGACATTTGGTGTACCGGGTATTTTGCAATCTAGCCCTATTTAGTTCAGGCAACCCGCGGACTGGAACGTTAATGCCAGCTTGTATTCCGACAATCAAGAAGAAAACCGTGGTGCATGCATGTTTTTAATTTTGAATGGACTTTATGGACTAACCAGTCATGATGATGATGCACCAACAAATTCCCCGCCCTCTTAAAAACCTTCTATAATTCAACTTAAGATGGCTCTTTTAAGGATAAACGATAAACGTCGTTCTCAGGAAGAGAAGATTGAAATATTGCTCCAGGCAGCTACAGGTAATTACTGCGCGCTCCTGGGGAAAGTCATAATCATCGCGCCACGTGAACAAAAGTTAACGGACATAACCTGCGATCTGGGGCCGGTTGCTCGAAGCCTGGTTAGCGCTAACCGTTGGTTAAGAGGTATCAAAATGTATAGGTTTCCATGCTATTTAGCGCTGGTTAGCACTAACCATGCTTCGAGCAACCCGGGCCAGGCGTACTTTTCTTTAGAGAGGGCGGAAATGTACGCCTGATACAATTTTCTTGACGAGTCATCTGCCTGCAGTCCAGTTCAGCTGATCCAATTATGTCTGCCGAGAAGGATTCGAAGAGGAGTGATGTTTAGGCTCTGTTTACAGCTGCTGTTGCTTCGACTTCAGATTTTTTTCCAAAAAGTCTTTAAAGGAACGGCAGAGAGAATGCATCCAAAGAATGGTTTGTCTAAAAGAAGACATTATAGTTGTAACTTCCATCGGAATTTGGCAATACCCGAACATTATAGAAAAAATGTATCGTACCACTTCCATCGACTCGGAAACGTTTGTGATATGGTGAGTCCTTTGGAATGTATTCGGAAGGATTCGGAAGCAACAAGTTGTGAATCAAATCATAAAATGCGCCAGAAACTTGTGTCAAGTTTTGTGCCTATGCATGTTGTGATATTTTCATGTGTAATATATTTCATTTTCATTGAAGACTTTTGCTGTTGTGTTAGGAGTTGATGTCCCAATATTATCATTATACCTAATGCAAATTTGTAAGCGCATCTGTTTTCTAAGTGCAAATTTCCCTCTTATAATAAGCACCTACAGTAAAAGAAGGCCTTTGAAAAATGCAAGTGTTGTAATCATGACAGCTGAAGTAAAAGCAAGGAACTAGAGTATTTGTAGATCAACACTGACTATTATCTTTGTAATGGAAACTGTCTCAGTGGTCACCAAGTTGTAAAATTTAGTTGTCTTAACTTTTTCCCTACTTGTGTGCATTTTTTGCAATCCCTTAGATCAAGTTAAACTTCCTTCCTGTGGGGCACACCCATGAAGAGATTGATGCTTTTTTTGGGGTATATTCGAAGCACCTGGATCTAAATGATGTTTACACAATGGATGGTAGGTGTACATATCTCTTGTAATACAGTAACCTTCATTTTTCCAAGTTTGGCAAAACAGGTTCTTATATTTGGGGAAAGTTATTGGCAAAATTTAGGCTAAAGTAGGTTCTTAATTAGGTTCTTAAGTTTTTAGTAGGAACCATTCATGTACAAGCAGAAAAAGTAGGTTTGGTCCTTTATGATACAGCATTTATTTATAACTGTCTTGTCATGAGCCGTGTGCAAGACTGACTAAATAATTATAATTATACACTATAAACCGTACGCGCGTACTTCCCATGAAGTATTCCCTATTTCTCAAAATCAGTTATACTTCATAGTGAAAAATGCTTATGAAAATATTCCATAAGTCACGTATAAGAACCTAATAAATTTTGCTTGGCTAAACAGGTTCTTATATTTTTGGGTATAAAAATGGGAAATTTCTGCCAGCAGGTTCTTAAACCGCTAGGTTCTTACACGCATGTTTGAACTAAACAAAGGGGTGCCTGGATTGAAGCATCAAGTAATTTCAGATAAACTGCTGGATTCATCTTTCAGTTACCTTTGTGTATGCTCGTAAATAAAGGGATAATTTCATATGAGATCATAAGTCACTTGGGACATAATACCAATAACCCATTCACATGAAATAAGAGATAGATTGTTGCAATTATAATTATTTATTAATATTAATACTATTTACTGAGATAACATTTGCAATTTTCTTTTCTTCTCTCCCATAGAAATGCAAGAGGCAATGAAAAATTGCATACAGAATGTCAAAGTCCTTCCTTTTCTGTTGGATGCTGTGTACAACATAAAAGAGTGGCTGGCACCTCATGCAGAGCAACTGCATGACCATACTCAGCCAAAGTGCTTCAAATTTGTCAGAAATGCTGCTGGGAAGTGCCAAATGTTTTATCGAAACTACTCGCACATGCCATGGGAAGGTCCTGTGATTATTTTGAAGGTGCAGTTACAACCTTTTATCATTTGTCTGCATCTTACAGATCATAATACTAAAGTGATCTTTTAATTAATGCATTGCACTGTTAATTGTTCATCGTAAAACCTTTGTTCTTACACTAGAGTCATCCAGGTGGCAAACCAAGTCTTGTGAGACCTGTGTTAGACAGAATTGATGTTGAAGGTTTGAAGCGTGACCTTAACAAGTTCAGAGATCACTACCCTGAACAGGCGTTCTCATTTTGGAGTGAGTGGGTGAATAACGTAGACAATTTGGCTGCTGTGCCAGAGGCATGGGAGTGGCCTTTGAATGCTATTCTGATCGCAGAGAAAATAAAGCCATATACGGTTGATCAATCTGTCCCTGAACACCTGCAAGCTCTACAGGACAAGGAATGTCGGCCAACAAAACAGGCAAGTTGAAATTGTCTGAGTTGGTGAATTTTCTGTTATAAGTCTACTTTCTAAGGGTTCACATGTTACGACTTGGCAGCTCTTTAAGTTAAACATTCTCTCATATCTGAGTTCGTCAGTTCTTTAAGGTTACAGTGTACCTTAAGGGGTGGCTCCAGTTTAACGGGTGTAGCGCCTCTCGGTTACATCACAGATACCCAAAACCCTATATCAAATTAAAGCTTATGGAACTGGGTATTCAAATATTTCATTGCTTTTTCAAGAAAATAAATTCCTAAGTTTTCCGCGTAGTCTAAACTTGAAGGCACAGATCGTCTTTCTACAGTTCCAACTCAATGCGATTTTTACATTTTGGAAGTTTTTTTTTTTTTTCTCACGGTCAGCATCTCAAAGGTTAAAAAAAACGTGTCAGTGTTTTCCTTAATTCGATTGCGTTCAAAAGTTACGGAACATTTTGAAAACTGCAAGAAAAACATGCGGAGTGAACGCACGGAAATGGCTGTCAAGGAAAGAGTTTTAAGAATTATCGAATTCCCCGACACGTCTCTGTTGATTACATACCTTTCTAGCATCTGGCCAAATTTTACCGAAATCGGCCAAATCGTTGTTGAGTTGTAACTCTTGAAAGTGTCTCCTTGAAGCGAAAATTAAAGTTCGAGAAAAGAGCGCTCAAAAAAAATTATCGCTACAGAAACAAGTACCGCCCCCTAACGCCTTTACGGGAAATTAGGCAATTGTTTCGCAAGGCCCTTTTTCTTCCGGTTACCTGCTGTGATGATTTTCTCGCAATTTTGCACGTACTCCCGTTACAGAGTAATCAATTCCTTCGCCATTTTGTTGGATATTTGCGGTTTTTATTTTCCGTCGATATTGCATTTTGTATACATAATCATCGTGAAAAAAACTAAACGAGGAAAGACCTCATCAAGCAAAGCTGTTGGGCCCAAGCCGAAGCGACAAAGGCGGGCTACAAATCATCAGCAGAAAGAGCGGCGGAAACACCAGTACCGGTGAACCATCGTGACCGCATGATTACCTTATGCTGTCAATCAAAGTGGAGTTTAACTTCCGGTGGAAATCGCTTACATCCCAATTTCTCGGCAAATATTCACTCTTTTGAAAGATCTTGCTGCAAAGTTTATTTCCAACTTAAAAAACGAAAATCGATTTTTTTCCCTCTGAACGTACACGGTAACCTTAATTAACCTTTTCTGATTAAACTGTATCCTTTTTCAGATTTACACTGGAAGGTATGTTGCCCCCAGCAACAGAGAAAATCCTGTTGAACGTGTTGACTCTTTCTACGAAGGGCTTCAAATTGAAACATATGCAGCAGTTTTCTTATCAAACTGTGAAGAGGAGCCAGTGATTGGTGTTTTAAAAGAGATCAGTGAGGATCATTTCAAAATCCATTACTGGAAAGGCATATACAGAGGAAAGTGGTCACCTTTAAGCCTTCCAAGAACAAGGGAACCTTGGACAGAAGTTCTTCCAAAGGAGTGTATTATTCTCCACTCCTTTGAACTTACTGAAGCAAAGAAGCTGCAGGTGACTACAAGAAGGCACTTAATGGAAAAGTATTCCTCACTGAGGAATAGTACAAATAATTCATAATCACCAGGATGCACACTGTTAAAACCTTCACTCCCAGTGCCCATGTAAATATAGGAGAAAAAATCTAATTCATTTTTTGTGAAATACTAAACACTATAAAGCACCATGTGAAAGTTCTACTGAAGAGGCTTTATCTGAATGGTTAAACCAAGTATTTTCTTCGAGACTGAACAGTTACAAAGAAATAACTGAGAAGATTTTGAATGATCTTATCATGGGACACTCATCCAATTCTGTGTTGATAACACCTGGCTGTATTCTCAAACCGCATTGGGCTTTGAAAACACCTAACTATCTGGTTGTTAAGTATTGCGTTTGCTTATCTTTTTCACTTCAACCATGCATTAGTAAAAAGTAGATATATAATATTTTGAAGGTTTTTTGGTTTCAACTAACAACTGTATGCATGGTGCAATAGCGGTTAGATTAATTTTATGGAGTATTCAATATTTAGCCGCAGCTACGGTTATGATGCCATGTTTTCGAGAATTGTCGCCGCTGCACTAGTTATTGACAAACCCCGTGTGATTTTGATGCCAGGGAATCAAGTCATTAAATTTTGAACGATTTTTTTAGTTATTTTCAGCTGTAGCCATCGTATCACGTGCGCGAGGGTGGCTACCCGTGATTTTCACCATGCGCTGGCGACGCTGAATTAAGTAATTTTCACGGATTTTACCGCGTGCAGAATTTCTGCATGGTAGCTGAATTCAGTACATTTTAGGCCTATTTTAACGACTGAACATGATGCAGAATTTCTGCATCGGGGGAAAATAGTCGCTGCTGATGTAGTCCAGTTTCTGTAGATTTTTACGGATTTTACCGCGTGCAGAATTTCTGCATGGTAGCTGAATTCAGTACATTTTAGGCCTATTTTAACGACTGAACATGATGCAGAATTTCTGCATCGGGGGAAAATAGTCGCTGCTGATGTAGTCCAGTTTCTGTAGATTTTTACGGATTTTACCGCGTGCAGAATTTCTGCATGGTAGCTGAATTCAGTACATTTTAGGCCTATTTTAACGACTGAACATGATGCGGAATTTCTGCATCGGGAGAAAATAGTCGCTGCTGATGTAGTCCAGTTTCTGTAGATTTTCACGGATTTTACCGCGTGCAGAATTTCTGCATGGTAGCTGAATTCAGTACATTTTAGGCCTATTTTAACCACTGCACAGGATACAGAATTTCTGCATCGGGGGAAAATAGTCGCTGCCGATGTAGTTCAGTTTTAGCAGATTTTCATTCTGCATGCGGTGAGATCAAGTTTTCTTAGGGTCAGCATATTCAGAAGTTTTACTGGCATGTTTAACTGACTGCCAAATTGTGACGGTCAAATAAAGGCTTTCTTTACTGAACCGGTTTCGTTGTTGTTAGGAATGATAAGATTTTCAATGAACAGCGTATAGGCTCCGAGGAATATTCACTTTCTCAACGGAAAATACTGGTTTTGGAAAAACCCATTTTAGTTTGGAACGCGTACCTACCTGTTCCCGAGACTTGAACCGAAAGTTTTTATTGGCACCATGGTGACAAATCCGTTTTCTCAATTGGCATATTTTCTTGTCTACTTGGCCATGGTGCGCACTGAGATTGAGCAGTTTTTTCTCTTTTGAAACAAGTAAGGGGAAACTATTGGGCTGAAAGAGTGAGACACCTATAAAGGTTATTTTATTTAATTGAAATATAAGATTCGCATTTATAACGCTCACCGGAAAATCTGATCAGCTGTGTAAGAACACATCGAGCTCCAACATTGGCACGTACCCTAACTAGTTATTTACAAACTGGATTAAATTAAATTTATACAGTCTTGATTTTTGTTAACTATGCAGAAATCTCAATAAGATGTATATTTCACTGTCATATCAGTAAAATTGCACTGAGGAAGAATAAATATATTTCGGAAACGCTGCCAGTTTCATTTTTGGGGACGAAACTAAGATGGTTTTAATTTTTGGCTGCCAGCAAATTGTTTTCCTATTACACACAGAAACGGTCTGACGAAAGCCAATTACTCTAACTTAACATATAATGAGCATATTGTTTCTACTGTATCCTCATGCATGTCACGTTTGGGCCAAATTAACCGCGTTAAGCATATTTTTAATAAACACGCGCTAATTATTATTATAAATGCCTTAGTATTTAGTAAATTATTCTATTGCTCTTCTGTTTGGAGCAATACTACTCAAACTAATCTGGACAGGCTCCAAGCAGTACAGAATTTCGCTTGTCGTATTTTGAGCGGCGCTAAAAAATTCGATCACATAACTCCTTTGCTAAAAGACTTGCGCTGGCTACCAATCAGGCAACAACTTTATTTTCGTTTTGCTGTTCTGGTTTTTAAGTGCATGACGAGTTGTGCTCCGGAGTATTTGACGTCAAAGCTCGTTGGAAGATCCGCCGTCTCGACAAGGAATACGAGAAATTCTCAACTTTTGAACATACCACTCTTCCGCACTGCCAGCGGCCAAAGGACCTTTCAATATAGAGCAACCTCTCTCTGGAATGAGTTGCAGCCTGCGCTCAAACTTAGCCCATCTGTGACGGAATTCAAGTGTTTACTCAGGCAAAAGCTTCTTAATGACTGCTTTATTTAATTAATTTAATTAATTTTATTGACCTTTGTCTTCTTTTATCATTGTTATATTCTTATTGTCATGTACTTGGTTTATAATTTTGTAATGTAAAATTGACTCTGAAAAGCCCCGTGGGGACGAGCCAATAAAGTATGTATGTATGTATGTATGTATGTAATTACTTTCTTGTAAAAATATAACTGGAGTTGTTAGAACTTGTATTTACTTTCATCAACCTCAAAAAGAATGAACTATTTTTTCCCTTTTTTAAAGACGGAACACTGTATGCAAGAATTACCAAATATTAAGAGCAGGAGCCAATTCAGAGCTCCTGTTAAGAGTCAAAACAAAACAGTTGATGAAATAGTCATAGGCCACGCTGAAGGTAATATAACGTCAGGCACATGTTTTCATGTCATTTTTTTCTCCATTTTTATCGAAGGGAATTGAAATCTGTTTGACATCCTTCTTTTTTATTGATTTAGCTACCTTTGGTAATAAAGCATCGTGAATAGTGGATAAAAGGAGAAGGATTTTTTCAACATTTCACTCGCTTACTGAATCATAACCCGTGCTTAAGTTCGCAGAAACGGTAAGTGGTAGAAATATTAATAGTGAAAATATTGTTTTTCGGTAAAAATGTCATACACTGAAATTTTTCGCGAGTTTTATTTTTTATTTTAATTTTTATTTGCCAGCAAATCAGGCATATGAAAAATAAGAAAAGTGAGAAAACAACGTGATCCATCGACTATCTAGATAGAGGTAATTATTATTTTGAATTAACTTAACGGAGTAAATCAGAATTCCTCTCTATATGAAAATGTAGTTCCTTTTAGAATTCTTTTGAGTAATGTAAAGTTATTATCTTCATAAATTTTGAATAATCATTCCTTGTATGACATCAGAGTCTAAAAAGTCAATACAATTCTACTTTTAAGTGATTTTTCATTAGTTAAGAGCTAATCTCGCTCCGGTAACTCAAATTGATAAATAAAGCTAGAAAAGGAATTTCGAAATCCGAGAAAAAGTAGTGGAGTTTCAGCGAGTAAAAACAATGTTTTCAATTAAAGTTATGCGCTTGTACGTCAGCAAGCCCCATGACCAAGGAGTACGAGCCAATTTCGACCATTTTTACTTCCTTTCAGACACACAAAAAAAAACCAGCAGGGGCAAAAGCGTGCGACAGCAAATAGAAGGCCTTTTTTTAAAGGTTATTAAATTGGTCTAATTTCAAAGTCTGGTTTTCTAGCCAGTTCTATCTGTGGTGCAGTAAAATACCAAGTTGTTAATAACAGCAGCTATATCAGAATTATTTATTTATTATACAACGAAATGGATAATTCAGTGTACAATATCAGTAAAACTTTTCAGAGATTGAAAACGTATTTATCAAATGCTGTTTCACTTCCATGGGTAGAAAAAGTTATTATTTCTTGGCGGCCAGCAAAGAAAATGAAAATTCAACTTATAAATTTAAAAAGGTCTGCAAATTAAAAGCAGTTTTGGTTTTGTGGTGAAAACCTCATTTTCTTTAGATTTACTTTTCCACGGAGAGCCTTCCTATTAACACCAGGATCTTTTAAAGACGAAATAAGCGAGAATTACCAAATAAGTGACCTGTAACTTCTTAACAATAGTCTATGTGTGGTCGTCCACGTTGTCGGCAGTGAAGCATAACTCCCATCAACACTAGTTACTCCTCGTTGTTTTTTATTTGGCAGAAGCACATTTTTGAAAATCAATCTAACACAAATTCAGGCTACTTATATTATTTTTGTTTTTGTTTTTTAAAACCTGTTTTATATTTTCGACAATGACTATACTCATGAAGGGTACGTGAATTAAAAGGAAAATATTTGTTACTCTTAAGATTAAAGAATCCATGTTTCGATATTTCACTCGCTTTCCATCATCATGAACTCAAATTCGCCAGAGTGGGGCATATTTTTACACCCCGTATATAGGTTTATACAGATCAGCAAAGATGGGAAGAGAAAATGTAATTATGCACTAAAAGAAGACACTCAGTGTCAATTTGCATGAGATTATGAACATGAAAATCTTCGCAAGCTGTTTTTAACTTCGCTGGAGGCCGGAAGATTGTCGTAATTCCTCTGTAATCAAACATCTTTTCTCTAAGGAAGAATTAAATCTATTTCGCCAATAAACTAATCCAGCAAAATGTTTAAACCTTTACGCGAAGAGAGCAAACATTATGACCGAATTTAGATAAATAAACTAATTAATGAATGAATTGCTCAGAGGTATACACGGAAACAAAAAAGATACAAATCTGTTTAAGAAATTGAATCAGAAACTCAGATGGCGCATTTAAAATCTCATTTCTTGAAGTGATTGCGAAAAAGTGAAGCTCTCGAGGAAAATAAACCACTTAACAAGTCTTAAGTCGATTTAACCAAAACGACCTTAGACTCCTACCGTCAAACGGACTATAAAAATAAACATTTTGAAGTAGACAAATACCACGAAATTATCCTTCCAATGCAAAGTAGCTTATATTCCTCGGGAATACGTTAATTTTTCTCCGCACCTAAGCAATTCACCTTGTTTTCGTCGAAGCAAGTCAAGCAGTAATGAAGAAGATAGTGGAAAAGACGCCATATGAAAATTAATTCTGGCTATAAAAATGTCAGGGAAACAATATATTGTATTTATCCGAACGGGGCATATGAAAAATGTTTTAACAAAAACAACGGGGATCCAACAACCTTCTAGTTGGAGGTAAGTTGATTTAATTTTTATATTAAGCGCAGAGAATGAGCCGAACTTAATCAAAGGGTTGATAATTCTCAGAAAAACAGGAGGCTATCTGACTCCACTATTTTTTGACTAAGCTAAACGAAATATATTATTATGAGGTGATGAATAAATGAATTTCATAGATTTGAACCGCGGACTATGAAGAAATAAATCGCAACTGCATAAGTTGCGTCTTTGACAGCGATCATCTCAGTTGACTCTTCATTTATATATTATCCTGTTATGTTTCACCGTTCATTTCTCATTCTTCAGTTATCTTCCCTTGAAATTATTTGGTTCATCATTTTCAATACGCGCGATTCTTTTATGATTTCTCGGGTCATGCAGTAAATCTGAAGTCTAAAGGCAGAGATGGTTTTTTTCATTTTATTTCATCAGTCTGCATGTACATATTTTTTTCTGTCATACAACAGAAAACTCAACTTGCTCGCGGATGGGCGAATACATGTATTTCTGAAAAGGTGTTTCAGAATCAAGGGTCGAAACCTATTACAGTAGTATCATTTTTGGCTGCCAGCAAAAAATTAAAACACATGTTTATTATATTCATTTGTTACTCACAAAAATAGCCTGACGACAGCCTATTACTTTCTCGCTGTGAAAACGTTACTAGATCTTTTAGAATCCAGTGTTTGTTTCAATTGCTTTCATCAACCTCAAAATGCATTTTATGTAAAGAAGGAATACTGTTTGTAAGTATGTATAAAACTATCGAAATAAATTATTTTTAGGTCCGTAACAACACAGTCATCAATCTAGTCAACCAGACTGAAGGCGGCAATCATAACTTTTTATCACAGAGCGTGACACTCACAGGGAATTAGAAACTGGCATGGCATGCTTTTAGGTTTCCTCTCAGATACCTCTGTTAATTAATTGTGAGGGTATTTAAGGGCAACCCGACATTTCACTCGCTTAAAATCACTAACTTAAGTTTTCAGCTGGACATTTTTGCTGTGTAGGTTAAATTGAGAAAGCTGGAAAGAAGGGAACGCAATATATGCAAAGATATCCGAGTGCGCCTCCTTAAAAAGATTAAGGCTCTTTTTGAAACGTTATTTTGTTTAATTCAAAATTTGGGACCCTAGCCTCTATCTGTGAGGCAGTATTTATTTACAAGTTTAATATTGTATCAAATTATCAAACACCGCAAAAACTTACTATGAAATTCGGAAACTTCAGTGTCCTTATATCAGTAGAATTTTGCAGGGGGCGAAAAAAAAGTTGTCATCAAATGCTCTTTTCTTCCAAGGGTAAAATTAAGTAGTTATCATTTCTTGGCTGCCAGCAAAGAAATGTTTTTTTCTTATGAACAAAAGCCATTTATACGTTTTGTGGTAAAAACTTCGTGTTTTTTAGATTTACTTCGTTAACGGCAATGTTCAAATTAACGCCAGGTATCAACCTCAATCGATCATAAAAGTATGGTATTTTGGCGAAATATTCGAGAATTGACAAACGAATAATCCGTAACTTCATAACAGTAGTCTATGTATGGTCGTCCACGTTGTCGGCGTCGAAGCATAGATTTTCATCAACATGAAATAGTCCTCGTTGTTTTCTTTTTTTATTATTATTTGCCAGATGCACCTTTTTGAAAAATCAAACTGACACACTTTCAGGCTATTTTATCTTAATTTTGGTATCTCCCCCTTAAAATTATCTACTTTTGGTAATGAACTGATCCTCAGGAAGCTTCAATTAAACGGGAAGTTAATTTCTTCCTCTTCACTGAAGGAAGCCATGAAAGACGAATCCATGCATCGACATTTAATTAACTTGCCTGGCCTAAATCATCTTGAACTAAAATCATCCAGAGTAATTTTTTAACGCCGCTTAGGTTATACAGATTTACGAAGATCTTAGCAAAAAATGTATTTATGTAACTAAAAGAAGACGGTGAATTTGCATGGTATTATGAACATGAAAAGATTCGTTAAATGTTTTGAACTTCTCTCGGACGGGACTAGATCATCTTCCTTTGCAATCAAGATCCTTTTTTTAGAAAAAGTCGATATATCATTGCCGTTTAACTCATCCAACACCTGATCCAGCAAAATGTTTAAACAGGCTACTTTAGGAAGAGTACAAACACTATGCAGACTAAATATAAATAAATAAACGAATGAATGACTTGCTCAAAGGAGAAGAAATAATGATAAAAATAATATCTGTAGTTAATTCGTTTGAGTCAGAAAATATATCGCGCATTAAAAATTTATTCCTTGAAATGACAAATTATATTAAAACTCAAGACGCGTTGTCGAGATTAATCTGAACAAGATTTAACGGAGTCTTTATTAATCGATTTAACTGTTAAAAGACTTAAGGTGATTCCATAGTAAAAGAAACTAACATAGATTTTAGCTAAAACTTGGCACACTGATGTAACAAGTCAAGAAGATGATAAAAAAGTAATAAAAAGTGGGGGTCACCGTGCTCGTTTTGACGTTACAATGCTGACAAATACGGCTATTTAGGACCCTTTTACAAAAACCGCGGACAGCGCAAAACTAGACAAAAAGGAGAGATTTTTTCGATGATGCATGTGACATCACACAGAATTTGACTTTAATGTATTGTTTATCCACTTACGCACCAGAAAAATGCCTTTTAATGCCCTTGTTTTTACTTTACGCTCCAAAGTAGAATTAAATTAGACGCGCGCTTTTCGACCCGTGATGGCTCAATCCGTACAATTTAGTAAAATTGCCAAAAAACTGAACATAGATTTGTGCCAATTTTTTTCTCATCGAAAGGAAGCACTGTCCTTATTAAAATCATGAAATAAAAAATGGGGGTCACCGTACTCGTTTTTGCGGTAGAGCTGCTGAAAGTGCGCACCAAACGCATTTTCTCCGATTTTTGAGAGAGGACTGGGGCGAGTTTCAAAATAGAATGTATGTGAAAGGGGGAAGAAAGTATTAAAAAAATCCGATTTTACAGAATTTACATCGAGATATCACATTTAGGACACAATGTGATAAAGAAAGCGTTTAAATGAAAATCAAAGTGAGTAAGCACAAGTTAAACATCCACTATCGAGGTTCTCCGAGAGAAGGTCGAACTTAGCAACACGCGTACTGCTTACGTTATGCACATTCCCAACACACTGAGTCTCACCTCGGCAAGAAACAGCAGCAAGCAAAAATTCCAATAGCGTTTCTCTTCAGTCAACTTCATTTTAATAATATTACTTCACATGCTCTTTTTTACGGCGGCCATCTTGTTATGCGCAGTAAGAGATGCGCAGTGCAAAACTAGGGAATCACCTTAATTATGGGTAAGACTCGGCGTTAAATGATCGTAATTAAGTCTCCCTTGAATCTTTTCAGCAACTTTAAGTCTCCGTTAGATGGTTTTTACTTAGTTAAATCGTTTAAAGACTTAATTTTGTAAAACGTGTCACACTGTTTTAGGTATTTTTTTTTTCTATTGAATAGCTCTCTCTGGCCTTTTTGAATAAACAAACACCACAAAATTACCGTTTTAATGAAATGTAGCCTTCTTTAGGGAATACGTTTCTCTTCACGCTAGCACGGGCCCAGTTCAAACGTCGAACTTTTCATGTACCGAAGTTAAATACCTCTTTGACGTTGGGTCGACCCAAATGAAATTCGGACGTCGAACCCAATTAGTCGGACTTAATGTACAATGGTCTACAATGCTTACCGGGATGCAGTAATAGAGAAGATAGTGGCAAAACATTTGGCAAAAGACGCCATATGTTATTGTTTTTCATAATAATGTCATTAACAGCATTTATCTGCTCGGGGGTAAATGAAAAATGTTTAAACGAAAACAAACCTAAACGGGATGCAGCAGTTAGAGTTAAGGTTAATAAATTTTGATAATAAATGAGAACGACCCGAACTTTATCAAATATGTAATAATTCTCAACAAAATAGTGCTAACAATTGCTAAGGCCATCTGACCTTTCAATTTTCCGACTATATGTTAAATAAAATACTGTTTGCCGGTTCTTGCGTGATCCTCTTTACAACCGTTAAGGACTCCACCGGCTCTTGGGTCATATATCAAATACATAAGCTACCGGGCTTTGTCCAGCACTGATTATGTCCCATCCGGCTTCACTACCTAAACAGGCGAGGCTGAAAAACGAAATCCTCGAAAATTTCATCGAATTTCTCACACGCGACATGAGCCATCAAGTCTATGATGTTTTCAAAATAGAATGTAGCGATATTCCGTCAAGTTAAGAATAATTTAACCGAGAGTATTATATTGTCATGCATCTAATATTTTAATTTGTTAACTGTAAATTTTTTCTTCATATAATATAGTAGTAATACATGTAGTTCACAGTCTGAATTGACCTCAGTTATTATGGGAAAGTGGAGGATATTTACAATTTGATCATGTTTACTTCGACTTCCGTAAATATTGAGTGGAATTATTTTTTTGATGTAGGGTCATGTAGAGTTAGGTGCTGAGTCACAGTTTAAGGTTATAAAGAACAACAAGAAACGCTGTTAATAATGTCTAAATTTTTTTTCCTCCCTTTTCCTGAGAAATGATAAGGTCTGAAGAACCTGGTCTTAATTTACTGAAATCTGCTGGGACGTCTTCTGCGGTAATTTTATGCTCAGGCCTTGAATGAAGATTTTAAAATCCTTGATCATTTTCCCTTTGAATTTTTGTCTTTAATTTCCCGTCTTCTCTTAGTGTACAATGCACAATACCTGCCTCCTCCAGTGACTTGAACCGGACGTTTTTATTGGCACCATGCTCACAAACTCGTTTTCCCCTCCTGGCAAATTTTCTTCTCTGCTTTGGCCATCTTCAGTTGGGGCGAAAGAGTGCGCCACTGATTAAAGGTTATTTTATGTTGCTGAAACGCAAGATTTGGGTTTCTAAGATTTTCATTTGATCCTTGAGCTCTCGTATAAATATCAGCATCCTAATTACTTATTTACGAGCTACTGGGTGAAAATTAAATTAATACAGTCTTGACTTTTAGTAACCACGCAGAAATCTTAACAAGAGATGTAAAGTTCACTTTCATGTATCAGTAAAATTGCGCTGAGGGCGAATAAATGTTTCAGTAAAATTAATGTTTACTTTCGTTAACCTCAAAATATAGCTTTTTCCTTTAAATCTCAGTTATCCTCACAATAGGTTTCGTAACAAAATAATCATCACGCTGAAAGTGTTTCTCCATTTTTATCCACGGGACCAGCTTTAAGGTTCTTCCTGTTTTAAATCTAGCAACGTTCGGTAATAAATCGTCATGATGGGTGGATTAAAAGGGAAGGATTTTTTCGACATTTCACTCGCTTACAAGCATTTACTTAATTCGCAGGTGGACCTTTTCCAAAGGAGCTTAGACCGACAAATTGCTCGGGAGAATAAAAAGTAATATATACAATTTAAAGAGGAAGTGTTGATTTGCATGAAGATGTACTTGAAAGTTTCCTTAGGGTTGTTTTTAACTTCGTTGTTGACTAGAGAAAGAATATTTTCCTTGGAGATCGAAAATCTTATTTCTTCATAGAACTGAGGTATATTTTGCCGTTAATTTAACGAGGGAAATGTTAAAACTACTTCAGAGCAATAAAAGATTTTACAGAGTTTCGTCATATTCTTGCGCTCTCATTGGAAATGGGTAAACTAGCCTTCCAACGAAATGTAACCTTCTCTCCTTTATAAGAAAGAGAAACACTTTCTCTACTAACGTTGCATGAGTAGTAGGCCCCATTGGGCCAGCTATAAGATTTTCCGGGCCCTTAATACAGTTCATGATTATACAGTTTTTTTTCTTTCTTTTTTCTTCTTTTTAAGGTGACTTGGTCTTAAATGAAAAGGAAGCAAGGAAGCAATATATTTTTCTTTGTTTTCTTGAAGCCAATCCCTTGTTTGGAAAATTACACGAAATATTCAACTTCCGCATTAGAAGTCCGGAAGTTTTAAAAGTAAGTGGAAAAAAAAGCTTGTCAAGCAGAGGAACTTATTAAAGAAAAGATTTATGGCCTTAATTAGTTTTCAAGAAATTTTTTCTCGTTTCTTAACACAATAGCGAGTCTGGCATAAAAGAGGCTTCTTTGCATCGCTGCTGTATCATTTCTTCAAGGTTCACTTGAAGTAAAGACAACTGGATCTTCAAGATGTCTCGCTTGATACTCTGCACTCTTTTGATGGTCACACCGATGATTCTTACTTCTTACACTCGGGTGAGTGAGTTACAGTTGGTTAGCACAATACATAGTTGTTTTTTAAGTTTAACTGCAGAACAATATTTTTCTCTGATGAAGCGCAGCATTTTCGAAATGTCGGAATTTATTTCTAAATTAACAGCTTTTGACTTACTTTTATTCTTTACACTTAACACACACACACACACCTAAAAAAGACACTGGAAGGACACCATTTTTTCCGTATCTACAAGAGCGATACAAATCTTAAAAAAGAGTGTGGTTTTCTTGCAGGCCAGTTCCTCATTTAAGGTATCAAAGGACGAGCAGGTTAAGGTTGATCTTGGGAAGAACTTTGAGATGTACGTCACGCAAGACGGTGGCAAGAAGGTTACAGTCATGTACGATTTCAACAAGGTATTGGTCCTTGGAAATAATACCTCTTGATCTTAAGAATGTTACTGTCGACATCTTGACCGATTGATCCTAAACACTAAAATCTTTTCGCTGGATACTCTTTTCTAAAATTCAGGTACTTAGATTTACTTTTTTTTTTTTTTTTTTGCAACTTAAAAGTTTTGTGATTATTTATTTATCATCATCAATAGCGACGCTATTTTTCCTTCGTACCTTCCCATGAGACCTCGCGCGCCTCAACCTAACCCCCGATCTTCTCTAACCCCAAAAACACATGTAAATAGCGACTAGGTACGAGTCTGAGAAATGACTAGGCTAAGGTCACTCCTGCCCCGTTAACATTTAGGTGAAAAGGGTAACGTTCATGTGGATAAAGTATACCGACAAGTGACCTTGCCTTTTACCACTTAAAAGGGAACTTACAAAATTCACCGTACTAATCATAAATTTCCCGTTATGTAGAGATTGACGTTGATTAAACTACCAGGACCACAGTCTTTCTGCATTTTGAGAGCCTCTACTGGAGATGCTTCCCGACCAGCTGCCTTACAAAAGGCCTTAAAATCGGTAAGTATGAACCTTATTACAATGCTGTCGTTATGAACTGGTTCTACAGACCTTACATTGATTTGTCACGTAATTACTTTGAAGTTGAATTTCTTTTTAGTTCCCTATATGTAATATATAGAGTTAATTTCAATATTGTTAATTTAATTCAGCTTACAAACTATTTCTAATAATGTTCCGAGATGTATTCTTACAGAGTAGGTACTTGTAGTGACAATAGTTTTTTAATTATTGCTTTATTAGTTAAAAAAGAATTCAAAAGTAAAGGTGCTACCGACGACGAAGGAAGAATTGACAGTTGGTAGCAATGTCAGGTTCGAGGAGCTATCACACCTTAGCAAGGAGATGGCCGACCTGTGCAAAAACCTGCCAATCAAGTGGGCCAAAGCTGGAAGAAAGAATGACATTGAGCAAGTTCAAGACACTGGGGATAATCGTTAGTAAATTGATGTCATTTTGATACCTAATGAGGTGATATGATTGCCCTTTCGAGTGAAATAAAAAATAGAGAGCCTTGGTAAAACTAATAAAAAAAAACAACAAAGTAACAACCTTTACTTATTTTCCTTCAGGAAATACTTTTAATAGCACTTGCAAGCATACAGCTGTATATAATTACTTTATCCCAGTCTACAATAATTTTAAACTGAGTCCAATTTCTATACACTTTAATAGAGAATGCTTTAACATAAATTACCTCTTGAATGTTCGCACAGATAAAGCATCCCTCTGTAAAACATCAAAAATGTTTGAAATAACAGTGCAAAGTCTTGGACCAAGCCCCCAAAAAGAATTCTTTACGATCGTCATCTGAAAAGTAAAAAAAAAATTAAAAGTATTGCATATGGCAAGAACTCCCTTCAACTGGCCTTCAACCACTGAGATTTTGTACTACTTACTATAGATGTTATTTATTTATTTATTTATTTTTCACAAATATATTGTGGTGGTATCTTTTCACTTCTAGGCTTGAAGAGGGCTTGCACATTTTATAGCAGAGTTATTCTATGGACCCAATACAAGCGCATTTGCACTGGTTGGTTCCTCGGCAGGAGATGCAGAGTGTATGCCTTTAAAAAATCCACGAAAGTACGCTATCTTAGATGTAACTGAGATATTTAATACTCTGCACTTTAACTTTATTTCTCTTAAAGTGCTTCGTGATTTGAGTTTTAAGGGTCATTTGTTGGAGTTTTAACCTAGCATGCTTCAATGTAAACGAAGTCAAAAAAATAATAAATATGATAAGGGTTCTTAGCAACGCAGTGGTTTGAGTTGACTCTGGGTTGTTCGATTCTTAGATCGTTGCAGGTTAAAATCTAAACAAGTCATAATTTTGTGAACTTAGGAAGACAAAACAAGTTTGGAAAATAGCAATATTTTACAAACTTTTTGGTGTAACTGAGCAATTACTTAATATTCCAAAAAATGGGCTTTATTATCAGGATTTTTGTGTTAAGAAATAGATTAAGTGAAAATAATCCTTCGGTCAAAGTAGAGTGGTCATCAGTCGCTCCCTTCCCTCCTCCCCCACCCCTCCTAAAACTTTCAACTAACCTCCCACCCAGACGTTCTTAGGGTTTGGTTACGCATGACCAACCCCCCAAAACGAATGCGTGGGATAATTCCGGGGTTCAAATAAGGAAGTGACAGTCTCCCTAAGACCGGTCTGATGATTTTTGGGTCGGAAAAAAGTATGCTTTTATATTTTGCGGACGATAAGTATTTGATATACATATATAAAACCGGGCTAGTTGTTTAGATTTTCTGCTTTTCTCTCTCGCTACACCCCCAAACGACTCCCGCCGTCTGAGGGCAGAATTTGGACCGATTCACAGTCCGAAAATAGTGACGTTTGAAGATCGCGCTGCTTCAAAACGCGTAGAGTCTGCTAAACATAAAGAACACCATGGCATTCATGAATCTTTGAACTACTCAATATCCACATATCATAATTGCTGGATAAAAAATAAATCAACTGGGAGAAATCGAAGACACGTTACTAAGCCGCCGGTTAACGAAACGTGAAAATAAGCTAATTGAAAATAAAATGTAAAAAATCTCAATGAGTGGCACTTAAAGCTGAGGATAATATACTCTTTACAGGAAAGATCTGCCCTTGTTTTTCAGACTCAAAACTCAAACCTGCGGGTATCTCTATGTGAAGAAGGCAAGAAATAACTTCCATTTAAGCAATAGACCACACTTCCTCAGGGTTTTATCTAGGATTTATCGTTTGGGGGAGAAGTCCCGAGTGGCCGAAGGCTACGAGCTTCCTAGGGGGGTCCGGGGGCATGCTCCTCCGCAAATTTTTTGAAATGAATATGCGCTGAGATGCAATCTGGTGCATTTTGAGACCCAATTTTGAAAAATGTGGCAGTGGTATTTTATTTTATTTTTTAGTCGTGATCACGTTCTGACAATGTTACACTTAGGTCCGATATTTTTTTTGGGGGGGGGGGGGGGTGGGGGAAGCTGGGCATTTTGGGGGGGGGAAGCTTCTACTCCTCAAATACCCTAGATAGAGCCCTGTTTCTCTGGGTTTACCCGCGTGATAACCCACGCGGGATGTTGGGAGAACACAAAAAAGGCTCAGTTGTAGATCACGATCTGATGGCGAGTGATTTATGCACAAAGTCTTTTAGACAGGGACTAGCGGTAGCCTTTTCACATAGACAACTTCTTCTAGACTCTCTGGATTTTTATTCACTTGGTGTCTTCTTGTTCTAATTTTTTTTTCTGGTAAATTAGTGTTACACCCATTTTTATACCAACCAAAAAACCTGCTTGGTGTAAACTTATGCTGACGTAAGTCTAATCTGATTGATTAAGACAGCCTTATTGGCATCAAACCTTCGAGATAATTACTTTGTCAAAATAGTTTTTTTACTTAAGTTTTCACTGTTAAGCTTAGGTTATCTAGCCAATATAAAACAAGGAGAACAATATAAAAACTACAGAGTATCTAGTCATACTGTACGCAAACTTTTCATAACAACAGATAGAAAAATACTACAATTGCAGTTTGAAGATCTGAGGTTGTTGTCGAATTACAGAAGGTATTAAGTTTCTTCAGGAATCAAGTGAAGGTTGAAATATGAAACCATGCGTGCGATATTTTTAAATGTAAATAAGCCCTTGTTGGGAAACTTTATTGAACATTCTTTTACGATAAAAGGGTTGTCTTTGAAGTCGCAAAAGTGTACCAAAATAGAACATATTTGTTTACAAACGAATTCATGAAAGGAGAAGGTTTATGTTGATGAATATTTTATACGTCGAACTTGTAAAGGTATTGTAAACAACTATTATTATTCATTCAAAATATTTCCCCGATTCTGATTGGCTAAAAGCACACGTTTAATTCACCATAACCAGTTACTGATGACCAAATTTGGAAGAATTTTGACTTTAACGAGGAAATGACGTCAAAAATGCAGCGTTTTCGCAGTTCAAGGCACCGTTAACCGAGAAGACCTGGGGACGAGGTTGAGTTGTTTTGGTTGTGAACGTGAAAAAATGGCGGACATTTCACTCGTTTCAAGAGTAAGAACTAGTCGAAAAAATAGCTAAAAACATGGCAAGAACAGCAAGAAGACAACTCGAAGGGCATCTGCTATTTGGAGAATATTTGCGGAGCTGGACAAACCTAAACGTACACTATCGAAGATGAACTGAACATCGATGCATCGATGGAGGTAAGCATGTTTTAGCTATGTTTTTAAACTAGGAATTATTTTGAATGAATAATAAAACAGTTATTGAATTCGGCTTTCGTATCATATGAAGAATTATGGACATCTCGGAGGGTGTTATCCGTCGAGGCCGTAGGCCGAGGCGGATAACACCCTCCTCGATCTCCATAATTCTTCATAAGATACTCAGCCTCATTCATTAACTGTTAAATAATAGGTGAATATTCGTGATACCTGACATTACATCCCAATAAAATACCCCTTAGTTAACTTATCATACAGTGACCTCTTAAGAACATCCACTTAATTTTAAGCATAAATCAAACTGAGTAAGAGTAAACTAGATCAAGGCTTACATTGCTTGCATTTTCTAGTGTTTAAGCTTTTCGAGTGTTCTCCCAATTTTCCAAGTGGGTTATCGCGCTGGTAAACCCATAGAAAGTAAAACGGAGTCTTATAGGCAAAAAATGTGGTTTTAATACCGTGATCAAGTCATGATTTCTCTCTAAAGTCATCATAAGCCAATCATGGCCCACGATTTACTAGTACACAGTAATTTTCAAGGAGTTACAATGACTCCTCTAGTGGGGTTAATTTAACTCCTTACAGTGGAGTTATTTTTGGGGAGTTATTTTCACTCCAAAAAGGAGTTTAAAGAATTCTTTTTCAGGAGTAAAAATAACCCACGTAAGGAGTAAAAATAACCCCATTTTCAAGGTTATTTTAACTCCAGACTGGGAGTTAAAGGAACTCTTTTTCAGGAGTAAAAATGACCCCAAATTTGGAGTTAAATTAGGAGTTAAAGTAACCCCCAAAAAGGGGTTATCCTGTTAATAATTCCCTAAAAATTACGGTGTAATTAATAGTGCCGAATTTTCTCAAAACTTAGTTCAGTCAAACAAAAAACAGCAGCACTTCTTTTTTGAGTTTTTGCACCCATTACATAATAATAATAATAATAATAATAATAATAATAATAATAAATATAAAACTTATATTGCGCATATGCAATAGAAATGTTTTCATATGCGCATAACAGATGATAAGATATAAATAAGTCGAATTAAAAGCTATTATAAAACTGTAAGTCGATTAAACTCTATGTTAAAAAAAAAAATAAAATAAAGTAAAAACTAAAAACTTAAAAATAAATGAATAAGTCAATTAAAAAGCTATCTTAAAACAGTGCGTTTTGAGAGCTCGCTTAAAAGATGTGAGGCTCTGAATGTTTCTGATCTCTGCCGGAAGACTGTTCCACAGTTTGGGAGCTGCCGACTGAAAGGCTCGGTCACCAAGTGTAGGTCGGCACCGTGCGTTGGCTGGTACCAACAAAGTTGCACTCCTTGGCCTAAGATTATATCTTGACTGGCCAGCGACAGCAATAAGGTCAACCAGATGTTGTGGTGCAAGTCCGTAGAGGCACTTGAATGTTAATAACACAATTTTAAATTCAATTCTGTATTTGATGGGCAACCAGTGAAGATCTTTTTAAATGGGAGTGATATGACAGATACGAGGAGTGTTAGTTACAAGTCTGGCAGCAGCTCTCATTAGATGAGAATTTATGAAAGCTGTTTTCAGAAAAAGTCAACACATTCGTGCGAACGTACAATGAAATGTATATGTTCATGGTTTGTTTGATACAGAAATAGGAGATTGATCATCAGACTGAATGCAGCTGTGTTTTTTTAGTCGACCGTGATTTCGTGTTGACATAAGGAACTGGCAGCTAATGTAATGGAGGACTTCCTTAACTGTTTACAAGCTGCAGTGGTTTAAGTACGGCAAGCCAAATGTAGCAATATTCAATTCGTTTAATTTTATATCTAGTTTTGTATTATGTATTCAACTATGCGTTTAATGTACAACTTATGTTGAACATTCAACGTGGCCTGCGTAGCAGGCGTCGAAAGGGGTAGGGGATAGGGAGGAAGGGAACAAGGGCGGGAGATTAGGGAGAAAGGGTAAGGGACGCCTGTTAAAAGAACCTCCTTTTGTTCATTTCTGCGGACGTTGGCGTCCGCAAAATCCTGATTGGCTGAGCCGTAATGAGCAACTTATTGGTGTGTATCCTGGCGTGTATTGGTTATAGACAAACATGATGAAGGTATCAAGGAAATAAGTTTTGGAAGATCAAAATTACTCCAATCATGTAGAAAATTCACGTTAAAACCCGAACTATAACAAACTGTAATAGCTTGTTTAATTGGCAGAGATGCTCAGGAGGTTTTGTTTACTGGGTTTATCCAAACACCGGGCGGCGATTCAAGGCCATTGCGATTCTTGCCAGACATCTGCAATGCCCATATTCACAAGACCGCCTTTTCGTTATTCCCGTAAAAACATATACCGTCTTGAATGGCTTGTAAAGAGAGAGCTGAAGCTTTGGTAAAAACTATCCGTTGAGCTTTTTGACAATTGTTTACTGATAATTCTCATTTCATTATTCGCGCGTCTCAGGCTGACGACTGTTTTGTTCTTTGTGATGCATATCATTGCTAACTTTGTTGAAAATTGCGTTGTCAAATCTTCGTCAATCAGCGATCACAGTCTGGTTTGTTTCAGCCTCAAACTAAAAGCCCCAAGACCGCGTCATTTGTATGCCACTATCCGAAGTTACAAAGCCTAAGATCATGATAAATGTCTCAAGGATTTATCGCGCGTTCCATTTCATATGGTATATTTCTTCGAAAGTGTGGATGACCAAGTTGATGCTTTTAATTGTTTATTTCTTGAGGTTCTTATGATTATGCGCCGGTCAAGCTCATTAAAATTAAATCGCGCCCAAATCCATTCATTACCCAAGAGATCAAACAACTGATGAAAACTCGTGCTCTCCTCTAAATCTCAGTTTGACCCAACAAGAAAACACACACACAGCCATTGGGTGCGGCTCGCTTCAAGCCAAGCGCTCGGTTTATTCCTCGAAAAGACTAAAGGATACACATCACATATCATAGAAAAGTAATATACAATCCAAGTAACATTCAGCTCCAAAGAACTAAATCACAAGCTAACTGAAATGGGGTCGTGGAACAACAGCTGGGTGAAAAACCTCCCCGTACGTCCACTTGCACCTAAGAGGAAAACCCCAGGCCAGCTGTAACCTATAAACAACGGAACCCGGGCAAGACCAACTAAATAGAAACTAGAATAAATTAAAAAAAGGTACGAAGGAGAAAACTAAATACCTAAAGCCTTAGAAACCGACAAACGTGAAGATAAAGAATCTTCAGCCGGAAGATCCGACCACATAGTAGAGCTCAAAACATCTGCAAAATAAAAGCAGAAAGAACACACACACACAATAAAAAGTCAAAAACAAACAAAATGACCCGAACTCTGGAACGGCAAGCCCGAGATGAAAGACAAAACCATAGTACGCCCAAATATATACCCCCACTAATTACCTACAAACCAGCGCACATGCCTAAACAAACATAAGATACCGATGAGAGCATATTTTCCTGCTAATCAGCAAGTCAAACGCAGAAAAATACTAATTCTTGGCACAAACGCGCAAAGAAAACGCAGGATCGCATCCGCTGGAATACTTATAGATTCTTTAAGCAGGAGGTAAAGCGCGAAATTTGACTTGCCGCGAAAATACACGTCCGCACAGAACTCCACATTAGCAAAGAGAACTCGAATGTAATTTGGAAGGCAATTAATCGTCGTCCCCCAAGGAAAGGAGTGCCTCTGAAAACGGAAAACCCATTGATTTTATCAAATAAGTGTAACGCGTTTTATTCATCAGTTGGTAAAATCACTGCAGATAAGGCGATGCAGCTTGCCAAACAACAGGGCTTCTCTACAAGTAGTATAAATTTGTCTTGCAGCCGGGCAAATAACGTCCATGAAAAATTTCCGGTAACTGAATCTCAAGTAGAAATGATTGTTCAAGGTCTACCCAGGAATAAAGCCCCTGGTATGGATAAAATAACCTCTAGAGTTCTTAAAGACCTCCTTCCTGTATCACTTCCGATAATCACAAGTTTGTTTAACAAGTCATTTGCTACAGGCTCTTTGGTCCGGTCGTGGAAAATGACAAAAGTAATACCAATCTTAAGGTCTGGCGATTTTGAGGACCCTGTTATTAACCGCTCAATTTCCTTACTTCCAATGTTATCGAAGGTCTGCAAAAAGACTAGCCTTTCGTCAATTTGTTCACTTTTTGAACAATTCAGGAAAGATCTCGAAGTTTCAACGCAGAAATCGTCAAGCCCACTCTACCGAGACAGCCTTGCTTCACTTTTCTGAGGACATTTTGAAGAATATGGACTGGAAGAAAATCTCATTGATCGTGTTGTTAGACATGTCGAAGGCACTTGAAAGCATTCAGGATGAGCGCCTAGTAATGAAACTCCACAAAATCGGTGTCTCCACGTCTGGTCTGACCTGGTTTGAAAGCTATTTTACCCAACACAGTCAATTTGGGAGGATCGAGGATGCTACCTTCGACATACTACCTGTTAGAGTACCCCAAGGATCTATATTAGGTCCAGTACCGTTTACAGTGTATGTTTAACGATCCATTGTCGTTGTGAAACGTTAGTCTTATTTCATTACATTTTCAGTGGTTGATTAAGTAAGCCGTTTTTTCGCTACCGCTAACAGAGATATTTAGAATTAACAGGAAATATCGTGGGATCGGATAAGAAAAAACAATGTTGTATTTAATCGGGCATTACTAGCTTAATCGCGCATAGGGATTAGTACCATAATTGTCACGAAAAGCCATGCACGCTTATAGGAAATTAGTTGAAATTAGTGCCCAGAAATCGTTTTTGAACATGAGCAAAGAAACAGCCTAAGGAGCCCATTTGATTATTGTGACCACGCCGGAATTACGCATCCGTTCATTGTGGACTTCCTTAGCTAAAATACTCAGTGTTCTTGTAAAAATTAGTTGGATCTATCGTATAACGGAACGTGTAATATTGAATAGTGAAACATAAGGTCAGATTTGTACGAAAGTATACAGTCCTCGATTGTTGAACCAGCGTGTGAGGAATCTCGATCCCTCAATCGCAAGTGGGAAATTCTGCGAAATCGGTTCCCAAGCATTGCAGATCATCAGGCTGATGTGGATGACACAAAAGTTTTCTTGTCTCTTTCCCCTCTTGATATTACCGATGAATGTGTCGCATTAAATCCAAAGACCTTTTAGAAATATCCAGGTGGTGACCTGATAATTCTCTTTTGATCAATCCTGCAAAGACAAAGCTTTTGGTCATCGCTGTTCCTCTACCCCCGCGTAATTTGCCACGTTTGTCTCAGTGTAGAAGTTTTTAATCGACGCGAAATTCGGGGATTTAATAGTACACTGATCAATTAACGAGCTAAAATTTTTTTCAAAAAAAAAATTTATCGACGAGTTTTGTTTTAATCGCTGTTTTCGTGAAAGTAGACTTAGAAATTACAAAAAGAGCTCAGCATTGCGTTTAATCACCCTGAGCGGTAAATAAACGCGCGGGTTTTATCAACTGGTATGTCAGATCACCTACCAACCATTATGACAAGAAAATACAAGGGAGTGCAACAAAATAAAAGTGAGCATACGACAATCACCTACCGTGACATAAAGAATCTTGATAAAGAACAGTTTATTGCTGCATTGAAAGAGGCGCCCTGGGATTCTACGTTTATTTTTGGTAATCCATGACGTTGTTGATACCTGGTGCGCTATTTTCTAAGGCGTAGTCGATAGATTCCTTCCTCTTAAACACAAGCGAGTGAAGCGTACGTCCCAACGTAAATGGTTAAATAGCTACATCGTCGACGGATTCAAGGCGTGCGGCGATAAACTTCTCACTAAAGCCAAGACGCGGTTCCGACCACGACTGGCCTAATTACAGGCAAGCGAAAAATTACGTGACTAAGTTAATTAGGCAAAGAAAGAACACATACTTCAAGACCAAATTCACAGAAAAAAAGCATAATTCACAGAAAATTTGGAGTCTTATTTAATGCCTGTCAGTTAACGACGGCCCGGAACACGAGTTGCAACAATTAGCCGAGGACAGTGATATTTCTCCTCAGTTTGAGAACTGTGGGGTATGAGCAAGTTGCACATTATAATTCATGCAACTTCTTCTTCAAAGAAAATCTATTGTATTGTCTACCTGACTGCTCGGCCGGAGGAAAGGGATGGAAAAAGAAAACTTTCAACAAAGTATGCAGCCAGTCCATTCTCGATGACTCGAATCCTCCCTAATTCAAGCCATGCGTTAATTCGAACCATGCAAAGTTTTCTCCAAACCTTTGGCGAATTTTCGCCTTATTATTTGCCATTTTTATTGTTTCCAAGCTTCAAAAATGTAGGTTCTTACACGAGGGGTTTTACATTTCTTCCCTACTGTTTTTCATTTTCGCACTATATTTAAATTAAGGTGGCTGAACACAGTTTTTGCAGTTTGTGAGTATATGTCATTTGCCAAATCATGTCAAGAGAAAGGTAGCAGCTCACACGTTAAAACTTGGCAAGTGAATAATAAACTGTTAAAAGATTTTGATTGACAGGTAAAATTTGACGTTTTCGTAGTTTCCATGGCAACATAAACGATTGTATACAGCCTTAAAATTTCACTTCTGCTCAGTTTACATAAAATTCGCTCATTATATTTTCCTATAAACTTGCACACAGCTTACTATAATTAACAGACGGGTTTTTAGATAATCAATAATATAATTGTTCTGTAATTATGTGTCACAAAATTTGTCTGTTCAACTTCCATTTCAAAGTCCTCATAATTTAAAATACGATGAAAGTAAAAATTGTGCCAAATATCACAAAATTTTATCGAGAAGATTTTGAGAAATCGTCTTCTGTGTACCATTGCTTTTTCGCCGCCATGTTTGTTTGTCTAATTTAAAACACGTGCCGTTACGCGAGTTAACACTGACCGCCCTCAAAACTGTGTTCAGCCACCTTAAAATGACCTTAAATGATAAAAACGCCTCAGCTTTTGAATCTATACGGTGTAGCAAAAAGATGGGTGCGTAGACGAATTTGTAAAAAGAAACGTACACGCATCAGAGTCCCAATGGAGGGTCCCCAATAGGGTTTTTCAATCCCGTAATCCCGACCCAAAAGTTCGCGCAATCCCGTAATTCCGAGGGTTATTTCGGGTATTCTAACTCCCGCGCATACTTTCAATCCCGCGTCTTGCCCGTTTTTGCTTTAATATCCCGAATCCCGAGCTTCAAATAAGGGAAATCCCGGATCCCGAAAAACTTATTGGAGACCCTCCCAAAGATAAGATGCACTTGTTGGTGAGGCTGTTAAACGTATTTCTGCGGATGGTTTTGGAACAAAGTTGGTAATGCATGAGTTTGCAGAATTATTTCTGCAAGGACGTGGCCACGCTAAATAACATGCTTATTTAGAAAAGTTTGGATAAATTTGCCCCCCCTGAGGTTTTTTAAAGTTTTTTTCTCCAATAGTCGATAAAACATCAGCACCTGAGGTTTTCAGTAGCTGTTCATTTATCCCTATCGCGCATTCTGAGACAAAGGTAGTAATGGTCAGTTGCTATGGTTACGAGATATGACGTCATAAGTTGCAGGTGATCAAGCCTTTCAGTTTTTGAGTGAAAATGCATGTCTTTCCAACTTCTTTCAACAATAAAAGTAGAGCTTGTGGATCAAATGATGAAAAATGCATATTCATGTGTTATTTTACAAGTAAAACACAAAAAATTACCATTTGTCTCCATTTTCACCTGATTTCTCTGATTTCTAGTAAAATCTAAAATGGCGAACAAGATGGCGACCTTTGTTGGTGACCTCACAGACCTCCAGCAGGGCCATTACATACCCATAAAATATACCTCATCTTGTTGAGAAGATCAAAGGTGTTCCACTGATGGTAAAATCGCTTCGAAATACTACAACAAATCAAAAATTCTGGGGAGGGGTTGTACGTGCAAACGGACACAACAACTCCCAACATTAATATTTATGACCCAACAATGCTGAGACTTGTTGCGTCCGTTTGCATGCAGTTTAGTACAACACTGAGTTTCATTCACAGGAAAAAATAACAGATTCCTATTTTATCCTAGGATATTTAAAGAATACCCATAAAAATCCCAAATTTGGCAAAGCGAGACAAGTCCCAACCAGGGAATTCCCAATCAAGTTCCCTGGTTGGGACTTGTCTCACTCTTCCAAATTTGGGATTTTTGTGGGTATTCTTTAAGTACCCTAAAATATACAAAAATGGGAATCTGTTATTTTTTTCCTGTGATATTTCATCACTCTCCTCCTGTTAACCATTTTTGTATTTTTGTTCGATTGTATATGTTAGTATTAGTTCATTTGTATCACTTATGTATGGTTACGATTAAAGATTAAAGATTGAGAACGTTTGTCGATGACTTACCGAAAGTGTGGTTTTTAACAAAGTAGTCGATATCCAGAGATTTGGTTTGAAGGCTACTAATAATTCTGATAACGAATCTTATATTTTCTAAACTATTATAAAGAGAAGTTCAGTTTGATGAACATCGAGAATCTTGACAGCCTTCTCACACGTTGACGCAAACGAAGGCGATTCCTACAGCCATTTCATACAGCCAGCGGCTGGAGGTGCGGGCTCACGCTATCGTTCCTTTCCTTTTATAAAATTAGCTAAAAAAAACGGCACACTGTATTATTTTATAAGGGAAAAAGCAACAGTATTTAACAGAAACTTGAAAAAAAGTAACTACAAACGAAAAAAAAAACACTATTTTCCCTCTTTTTGCAACATTGCGCAATCATCTCACACCATTTTGTCACGCAAAGTCACACTTTGGGACGGAAAGAAGGGTTTAAGCAGTTCAGCGGATTTTCAAATGACATTCAAACCCCTTCTGTAAGTTGGACATTGAAAAATTTCCATGATGGCAGCAAATGCTTACTTTGATGAGGAAGGTTATAAACTTCTGTTTGTCGGTATTTCTTAATGCCAGGGACCAAGGATCGACAAGGATATTTAACCGATTTTTCTTGTTTTTGTGCTCACTGAATACCGTGAAAAAATGCTTTTATGCCCAATTTTTTGATTCCAAATAATTTACAGTATCTGATCATTGGAATCAATTCTTTGGACCTCAAACACGAGAAACTTGGGAGTTGTTATTTGCTGTTTTGCTGCAGCGCACCTTCTGCTGTAGCAACATGTAAAGGAGTATATGGCGGACGTTTTCGAAAAAAAGAACAAATTCCAATGGCGTTAGGAACTCGCTATGCGATGTGTACTTGGAAAGACTCCTGTTCAAAGGGAAACACATTATACACCCATCTTAAATTTTTGGACCTGACAAGAAAGTAATTGTCGAGCAGCAAGAGGACAATTTCTAACTCGGTAAAGGGAAAAATAACTATACTCTTGTTTGTAATTTTTCTGTATGGCAATTGACCACTACAGAAAATATCATAACATACCATAACATAGCATACCAAAATTTTGCACAAGCATTGTCTTCAGTTTCTCTTGGGAGTTAAAATGGCCCCAAGAGAGACTGTATGAAGACAATGCTTATTCAAAATTGTGGCGTGACTGACAAAGAGCATTATGGTATGTGTTACGCCGCAGAATGTAATATTAACGCAAAATGTAATTAGAATCGCCACAAAATGTAATAACATTGACGCAAAATGTAATAAAATTTTCAATGTAGAATGTAATAATCTTTCAATGCAAATTGTAATAACTTTCTAACGCATAATGCAATAATGCAAAATGTAATAATTTCCGAATAACGACGTGCATGCTATTTCAAAATCGGTTGACAGTTTCCCAGAATTATCCAAAAATTCTAACCCTTAACCAAATTACCCATACACCCTCCCCCTCAAGTGGTCAAAAATGGTCGGCCCACAAAAGACGAAATTGCCCACTTTTTATGAATCTCCCAGTTCAAGATTTGGTGCCGTCAACTCTAAGCCAATGGCAATTGCGTTGCTGAGCAAATTCAAGGTTTCGTTTAGCGTCGAATGCATTTCCTGATATTGAGTCGGTCGGTCGGATTGAAAAAAAAAAACCTAGAAAACAAAATCACAAGAACTCTCGAAATAGGAGGCCCCGGTACCCCAGGACGATGTTAAAAGTTAACATTCACATATTTGGATTAACAAAATGCACAATATACTGTAAAAAATGTCCATGTCTTTGTTTCTGTTTTTCTCTATGCTGTTACTATGCTCATTTTTCAGATTAAAAGAATTATTTCAAGTGAAAAATGGTTTAACTACGTCGTTACTTTTTTTTGAAAATGCCAAAAATTGGGGTCGGTCGGATGACGCTAAACGGAGAAAGGAAAAGAGGATGGCCTGTCCTCTAATCCGCAACTGCCTCTCCAGGCAAATTCAATATTTTTGTGCATCAGCTCAGCTCTACTCCAATCAAAAATGCGTTACTGGGCTAACTAAAAAATTTTTGCGCTATCTGTCCTAGGCAAATGACAACGCCTTACAAGTCAAACTGATTTGACTTAAGAAACTTCGACCTAAAAAACATCATTAAGAACAATTCAGCCTCTATTAAGTGAGAACTTAGGAAAAGTAAGCTACAGCCAAAGTTGTCTGGTTCTCATGAAAAAAAGTTTGACAGATATCTTATATTTTGAATGCCTTTGAATTATGCTTTGAAAGTTGAATCTATCACTTGTTTTCAACAACAGCTATTTTATTTGACTGAATCAAATTCAACATCTGAAATTAAACCAAGTCTCTCAGTTGCTACAGTTGTGGTACAGTACAGCAAGCTCTTGCAGCCATTTTTGTCTCGTCACGCAACGCTCCTCTTCCTTTGTTGAGGAAGAGTGTTGCGTGATGAGACAAAACACCGCTGCGAGGGAGACTAGCTCAGCACGGAAGTAACACGACGTTTCAACCATTATTTCATTAATAATAATAATAATAATAATAAGAAGAAGAAGAAGAAGAAGAAGAAGAAGAAGAAGAAGAAGAGGAAGAAGAAGAAGAAGAAGAAGAAAATAAATATTATTACTATTATTAACATCAAAATTGATAATAATAATAATAATAATAATAATAATAATAATAATAATAATAATAATAATTCAAATGAAGATCTGGATCAGCTACTGATTACTGAGCCACAATACCGATTTTGAAATAGCATGCACGTCGTTATTCTGAAATTATTACATTTTGCGTTATTACATTATGTGTTAGAAAAGCTATTACAATTTGTGTTGAAAGATTATTACATTTTGCGTTGAAAATTTTATTACATTTTGCGTCAATGTTATTACATTTTGCTTTAGTATTACATTTTGTGGCGATTCTTATTACATTTTGCAGGCGTAACAGTATGCTATGGTATTTTCTGTAGTGGTCAATTTTAAATCTAAGTCAAAATAGTGATGCGATTTGCGTTCTTGACGGCCATGTCGTATGGGATAATGAAATTGTTCTCCATGTATCATGTATCACAGTACACTTTCGAGGATATAGGATGTCCATCTGAAATAGTGTGTGAAATTCTGATTCAGATCTGAATAGGGTAAGGGGTATCGAAGGGGGGGTTACCAGCAGACCAGGTCTCATGTCTAGAAAGTCCCAGTAATTTTCCGGGTTCGAAGCCAAATATATAAAGTTAAAATCTAAATAATAAAAGCACATGTCTTAGCTTATATTATTTACCATTCCATTTTGTTTTAATAGTTAACTTAGTGATAGGTTTATATTATAATCTGCAAAACTTATTACAGCTTTCGGGGCCAGGGTAGATTACTGAAACTTTGGAGAAAAGGGCCCTTGTTTCGGGTTCTATAGTTTAGATTTAAATGCCTGCTCGTGTAATTCACATTTTAAATTTTTGCTGCCCAGAAATGAATTTGCACTGCGCTTGGTCTTTGTTTATGTCATAAAAAAATGCAGTTGACACCTTCATTTGTTTATTTTACTTTTAACAAAATATAGTCTCACGTTGGATCTGGAATTTTGTCTAAGCTCCAGAAGTTCCTGAATTCCATGTTGCTAGTTAATCCAAACAACGGTGCATTTTATTCAACGCTGTATAATGACGGAACAGATATATGCTGCTTGCACATCTCCCATAACGTACCTTATCTGCCCCCCAAAATTTTGCATAACCTTTGTTTTTCATTTCTCCTGGGTAGTAAAGCTGTTCCAAGAGAAATTGCAAACAACGCTTATACAAAATTTTGGGGGGCAAATGAAGTGCATTGTGGGAGATGTGCAAGTGGCATATACTGTTTCCTAACCAACCGAGCACAACCTGGGTAAGAACTAGTTGCACATTATAATTTATGCAAATTCTTCTTCAAAGAAAATTTATTGCATCGTCAACATGGCTGCATGAACGAAGGCAGGGAAGGAAAAAAGAAATTTCAACAAATTGTACAGTCGACTCCCTCTGTAATTTTAAATACTCTTGGTAAATCAGACCCCCAATAACTCAATATTTCCCGCTTTTATTAAAACGGTAAGCTTACGCTGCTCTAGGACTCTGTACAAATGCATCAAAAACAAGTAGCCTGCGAATGCCGCTTCTGATCGCTCTCTCAGTGCCGCTGTGGCTAGCGATGGCAGAAGACTGTTTCTGCACAAAGCTAGTTCATCAGAAAACAATTTTCGTATCTAAACTTTCTCTGGTCTTTCTCACCATAATACTGTAAAAGCTAGGCTGTAATCTATTCTCCAAACGGACTCAAATAAGTTCTTTTTAACACTAACATCTTCCAACTCAGCACTCAATCAGATTGAAACTCCCAGTATTTAAAGCATAAAAAAAATGAACTAGGCAACCATGACACAGCCCCTTTAAGATGATTCAATCTTATGATCGTTGCTCTTGAATGAATGAACTTTATTTATCGTCGATGACTTGGGGAGTGGTTGCCCTGGGCCAGTCTCCCGAGCCAGGGGCTCAAGTATAAAACGCTCGACTAAAGGAAAAGATTAAAATTAAAACAAATGACATTTAGTTACTATGGGAAAATGCAATGAAATAATCGATAAATATCATAAATAAGGTAGAAAAATCCTACAAGATCTATCTACAATAAAAATTAATGAGGAAATTAATCTGATTAAAAAACGTATGGGTTTGTATATAGTACAAATGATACTAGATGATTTACGATGAACAAATAAGATATATATCTAAAACTTTGGGCAATAAGCGAATGTTAAACTCTTGCAACTCAAAAAATCGCAGGCCGTATAGCTAACAGTCAGTAAATAGCTGTCCGTATAGCTAACATCGAGCTTTCAGTTGATTGTCATATGTCCACACCTTTGCCCTTGTAATCCCTTCTCACTTCGATATCTTAGAAGACAGCAAAACCAAAAACACTTGTTGCAAAACGTGCAAAAAAACATGAAAAACATGCAAAAATGGCTGCTGGATTAACCCTCGGACGTACACGCAAATTCATACCCCCACCGTGGTACAGGGGTGGGGGTTGATGGAACCCCTTCCCGGAATTTTTGATATGTTGCAGTATTTCTACACGATTTTACCTTTAGTGGAAAGCCTTTGATCTTCTTAACAAGATGAGGTATATTTTATGGGTGGTGGCACTGCTGGAGGCAGGCCAATATTTATCGTGACATGGACTTTATTAACGCTAAGTTTCGGTCTTAAATGGTCGCCAAGGAACAAAAATGTCAGGTAATTTTCTTCGCTATTGCAATTTCAAACCTCAAAAAAAAACCTTGTTTCTTTTTCTTGACACTGAACGATCATCATCGAAACGTTGGACCTATTGGTTTAAAGTTTCTGCTGTCAAAGTATTCAGTGAAACCTTCATTAAAAGGATAGTCTCCATCGATTTAGTTCATAGCCTGTATGTTTGATTTTCTTAGCACAATTTCCTTCAACGCAACTCGAAACTGTTGAATTCGCACACAATATATAATTGGATTTAAAAGGGAATTGGAACACGCTGTAAAAACGCCTGTGAAAGAGGCGAAGTACGCGGAATTTACTGAAGTTATGACAAACGTTGATACAAGGAGTCGGGAAGCTATTAAGGGTAAATAGCTAAGCATCAAGAAAAATAGTATAGTTGTGGTCACTTTAAAAGCTTTCTTTTCCTTCACGAATTTCTCTCTGGCTTCAACCGAAACTTGCTGAGAGACAATCTCTTTTTCGTGGCGACGCGTTTCAAAGTAAAGCACCACTTAACAAAAGAAAATAGTGGCAATGGATAAAAACATTACACCAGTGTCAATTATAACATAATTATTATCATCGGTGTCTATTTTATCTGCAGGCACGGTAAACTGTAAAAAAAATTGTTATGATCCCCAATACAGCTGAAACAGTAATCAAGCGAGTTTCAGTGACTAAGGTTTCATACCTCAAAGAATGTTTGATGGCAATGTAGCGTTCTACGTTCACCATAGCCAGGTGAAACAGTGATGCCACACCTAACACTCTTAAGGCCATTCTCGCTAATTGTATTCGTACACAAGTACGTACTGAAAGTGTTTCCTTGCAGTTCTGCAATCACCCAAGAAATGAAAAGTGGCTGGCCTATCACTCCCATAACCGCATCAGTAGAAGACAAACAAGCCAGTGCAATGTTAGACTTGGTTTTCACTCGGTGTTCAGTTTTTACAGCAATCATGATCAGTGTGTTCAAACCAGTGGAGATGGGACAGGTAATGATAGTTGTGACTGTAATGAAGACGAGCCGTACGCCTCTTGTGTTGTGTGATCAAGAGTTCCTAGCGGGATCACTTCACATCCTCGAACGGTCCTCGCGACCTGTGAGGTTGCATTTGAATTCATAACTTCGCTGAGTGTAAATAAAAGTTTTTCTCTATAACCGGATACGGGTGCGTAAGGAGTAGAGAATTTAGTGCGAACTTGGTGGATTGACTGGTTTAGTTTGATTTCAAGACATACTTATTACTTTGGCACACAAAGAACGTGTTTGTCATTGAAAAGCTTTAAGGAGGATTGCTACCTCAATGGTTCAAAGGAAAAAGGAAATGAACGGATTAGCCAAAAGTTGCCAATCACATTTTCAACTGACATAAGGGAATTATTTACGATAAGCTCTTATTTACTTCAATTATTTAACACCAACCCAGTAATAATCTTATAATCACCGTCCGTCATTTTAATAACCATTAGTTTGTTTTTGCTTAAAACATTGCTGATATCAAGAACACGAAACGTTTATGCTTATATGAGTTCTCTTTAATTGTGAATCTGCTACAATCACGTTTTAGCGAATCATAAAAAGGGAAACAGTTGGAATTGGGGCGAATAAAAATTCACATTTGTAAAAAGTAATAAAAATAGTGAACGTATGATCCAAAATAACAGTATTGCTTTATTCTGCATGTTAGAAATTGAATAAATTTAGCATAATGATGTCAGTTTTTTTCCTCGTAAACAGTAAATGTTCAATCCCAAGCAAAGCAATCCCCTGAGCAGCAAACTCAATTGATAAAATTGACAGCGACACTGGCATCACTGCACATGTGAGGTAGTTTTCCTTTAAACAAGCAATGGGTTGTCATTTTGTGCAAAAAAATAATAACATCAAATTGAAAATAATAATAACAACAATAACAATAATAATTTTATTCAACTTTAAAAATATGTACATAATTTACAGAAATATTTGAAGTAAGAATTAAGCACTATATAACATTAAGAATTATATAAATAATAAAGATACAATCATTGTGTCAATAACGATCAACAAATACATTCCTTACGGCACAGATGCGATCAATAACTCTTGCAGGCGGTCCAGAGTTTTAAATTAAGTCATTACAAAAGAGAATCATCCGTCTCTGATATTACAAAGAAACAAGGTAAAAAGAATAAAATCTGGTATTCCTAAATTCCTAATTCTTTAAAAAGTCCCTTAAAATATTATTTAATTAATTCGGGCAGGCTCTAATATCTTCGATCTGTAGATCTGAGTCAACAAAGTCTAGCTGTCGTTTTCTGGATCTTGAGCCTCTCAAGCATAGTATCGCAGAGCGTACGATGGCGAAAGATACTTTAGCCCTTATCCTGGAAATTGCGCTTGAGTAACTTTCTCTCTTCTTATTTGCGATCAGCTCCGCAAGTCTGCTGCGTTACTTAACACACTCATCCGCCATTCCACCTGTGGTCGTGAAAACTAGGGGAGTGAACGTTCTCTGTTCGATTTCCATTACTCTTTCTGCATACTGCCTCTTCTCGTTCTCATGCTTCTTGTAGATTTGCTTACAAGTCAAGTCTCTGTAAGAGTCTGCATTAGGGAGACATACCCGAACGTCGAAGAATGCAGATCTCTGTCTCTCCCAAAAACATCGAGCATGAATATCCAAACGGGCTTCAGGGGCTTTGTTAGCGCCATGATTTAATGTCTCCCCAGTGACCTCCAAAAAGAACCGGCTCTAATCCCACATCATTACAGACAATCCTTAGCATCTCTGCTTCCAAGTCGCGCAGCTCGTTATGGCGCTGGATATGAATCCGCCGAGCTGAAACACCATTGTGTGATCCACGCTAAATTGAACACCGCATGCGCAGATCATGGGCGTGTCCGTTATTTCCCAGTCGTACCGTAACTTGATTGCATCTCTAATTTCCTTTTTATTCAGATTGTAATCTAACATAAGGCTTTCATTCACGGCAAACAAAGGAGCTCTTTCTCGCTACACTACGGATTAGTAAAAAATTCAGCTGAGCGCCTTAGCTCGTAAAACATTTTCGGTTGGTTAATAAATTCACATATAAAGAATAAAATAAAACAGACATACGCAAATAGCACTTAACTTTCAATACATACAGCATTACTGTTAGAGTTTACTAGTCTGAAATAAAAGGGAAAAAAAAGCAAAAAAAAAAAAAACTTTTCAGAAACAGCCTGAAAGCGACACTATCCTTCTGACTGAAATCTTCAGCCATGATAACAAATCTAAATAATGGAATCTCGCCAGCAGCTCAATTGTCGAGAATTGTTCGAAAACACATTCTGATCGTATAGCAAACACTTTAAAGGAAATATTTGCTTGCGATTAGGATTTTTATGCCTTTTCTTCCTATTGAGTAGTTGTTATGTTCGTGGAGCCTGGGACTTGGGGTGGCATCCATTCGCATTATAGCCAATACCCTTTAGGACTTTTGTGTCAGCAAAGTGACCAGGCATCCATGTGAGCGTCACTTCATTTCATCTTGACGGAGGTCAAAAACTTGTTTTTCCATCCCTCCTCCTTCGCTTTTCCTAGCCACTCCATTTTTAATTACATGTACTATTGTATTGTATCATCGTTCCCTTTCAGTGCCCTCACCTTTACCTGGCCAATTTTTGTATCAAGGTTTTGATTGAACAGTATTTTGAATATATGCGGTTATGGGATGGTGCCCATAGCCATGTACTCCAATTGTTGAATGGTGGTATCTTTGCCCAGTAAACATAGCTCAGGCAAGGCAGCATTTTGGGTTTATGATAATAATTTGTTAGGAAGAAAGGGCATAAAAGAACATATTTGCATATGAAAAGGTAAATAAATCAAGTTTCGTCGTAACAACTTAGCAAAAAGAGGCCGTTCTCTCAATTTCCCCTTCCCTCGTGAACTGCAGCAAATCCAGTAATCCAATGCGGCCAACTCGATTGATAATCAGCAACAGGAGCTCAAGATTAGCTGTGATGGGCTCCTGTCAGCGGCAACAGTGAATCACTGCACCCGACAGCTAGTTTTCTTTTTAGTAAGCAATAGACTTTTATTTCTTATTTCTTTCTTTCCTTTTTTTTTGTTCGAAAAATTATATTAATGATAATACAGTCGACTCCCGATAATTCGAACCATCAAGGGAAATAGAAAAAAGTTGGAGTTATCGGGAATTCGAGTTGTTGAGGGTAAAATTATATTGTTGGTTTTCACATGACGTCACTAACACTCAAACTACAAAACTATCGACCCTATACTGAGATTTTACTTTCATGATGTATTAAAGCAGCTGAAAATTATGCCCGTTAAAAGATCTTTTTGTATTTCTTTCGGTCGCAGAAGAAAAATGGAAATTCTCATTAGAAATATCTAATTCGCTACTTCTAGGTAATATGCAAATTCACTACCTCGTCTGTTTCATCCGAAGTTTATATTCCTTCATCGGCTCTTTTTTTCCGGGAAATTTTTACTCCACAGCCAATGTGGCCAATTGCGTTGAAACAATGTTTGCTGCCTTACTAAGTTCAACTAAACGAAAAACCCAGACAGTTATCGAGTCCCGGGCGGCTCGTGCCAGCGTTCAAAGCGTACTCACTAGGTAAGTCTGGCGGTTAAACTTGAAACGTTCATAAGTGATAAAGGCACATTCAATGAACCCCTAGAGTCGTACGTAATCTTGAGTTATTTGTCTGCTGAATATATAATTACTTTACCGTCTTAAGCAACTCAGTACTGAAGTGGTCACAAAAAACTTGGAATTGCAGTTTAAAAAATAACAGAGAGTATCAAAAGAAAATAGTCACTACAACAAAAAATTAATGCAAAATAATCCATGATGGTATTAATCGCACCGCTAGAATTTCGTTTCGCGCAAAAGAACTCAAAACCAACATAAGAAACATTTAACAGGAATGAATAAAGCTGGTCAATCCCCGTTTATTTCAATGTTGAAAGTCAAGAACTCCAGTTCCTGATTTAGTGCACATAATTTCTCATGTGTTTGCTCAAAGTGGACGTGCTGAAATACAGTAAATCGTTTCCAGTCCATCTGTGAAGTATAGTGAATTCGTGGTTTTTGTTTTACGAATGTCAGCGTCCGTATACTTCCTCCGGCTTTTAGGATAAATACGGAGCTCCCAGCAACATTTTCATGAAACATGCAGAACGTTTCAGCGTTTAAAATTTTAGAAAAGAACGCCCGCTTACTAAATTATAATATTATTTCTCGTTTGGTGAAAAAATGCAAATTCAATTCATCTTAAGGCTTCCGCGGTTACTTAAAAACACAAATTAAAACTTGCTGAGAATCATCCGTCTCTGATATTACAAAGAAATAAGCTAAAAAGACTAAAATCTCGTGTTCCTAAATTTCTAATTCTTTAAAAAGTCCTTTAAAAAATTAATTAATTCTTGCAGGCTGTAATATTTTCGATCTGTAGATCTGAGTCAACAAAGTCTAGCTGTCGTTTTCTGGATCTTGAGCCTCTCAAGCATAGTATCGCAGAGCGTACAATGGCTAAAAGATACTTTAGCTCTTATCCAGGAAATTGCGCTTGAGTAACTTTCGCTGTTCTTATTTGCGATCAGCTCCGCAAGTCTGGTTTGGTACCTGACACAATCATCCGCCATTCCACCGATGGTCGTGAAAACTAGGGGAGTGAACGTTCCCTGTTCGATTTCCATTACTCTTTCCGTATGCTGCCTCTTCTTCTCGTTCTCACGCTTCTTGTACATGTAGATCTGCTTACAAGTCAAGTCTCTGTAAGAGGCTGCATTAGCGAGACATACCCGAACGTCGAAGAATGCAGATCTCTGTCTCTCCCAAAAACCTCGAGCATGAATATCCAAACGGGCATCAGGGGCTTTGTTAGCGCCATGATTTAACGTCTCCCCAGTGACCTCCTATAGGACCGGCTCTAATTCCACATCATTACAGACAATCCTTAGCATCTCTGCTTCCAAGTCGCGCAGCTCGTTATGGCGCTGGATAATGAATCCGCCGCGCTGAAACACCAGTGCGTGATCCACGCCCTCACCTTTACTTGGCCAATTTTTGTATCAAGGTTTTGATTGAACAGTATTTTGAATATATGCGGCTATGGGATGGTGCCCATAGCCATGTACTCCAATTGTTGAATGGTGGTATTTTTGCCCAGTAAACATAGCTCAGGCAAGGCAGCATTTTGGGTTTATGATAATAATTTGTTAGGAAGAAAGGGCATAAAAGAACATATTTGCATATGGAAAGGTAAATAAATCAAGTTTCGTCGTAATAACTTAGCAAAAAGAGGCCATTTTCTTAATTTCCTCTTTCCTCGTGAACTGCAGCAAATCCAGTAATCCAATGCGGCGAACTCGATTGATAATCAGCAGCAGCAGCCCAAGATTAGCTGTGATGGGCTCCTGTAAGCGGCAACATTGAATCACTGCACCCGACAGCTAGTTTTCTTTTTAGTAAGCAATAGACTGTTATTTTTTATTTATTTATTTTTTTGCACGAAAAATTATATTTATAATAATACAGTCGACTCCCGATAATTCGAACCATCAAGGGAAATAGAAAAAAGTTGGAGTTATCGGGAATTCGAGTTATTGAGGGAAAAATGATATTGTTGGTTTTCACATGACGTCACTAAAATTCAAACTACAAAACTATCGACCCTACTGAGATTCTACTTCCGTGATGTATTAAAGCAGCTGAAAAGAATGCTCGTTAGCAGATCTTTTTGTATTTCTTTTTGTCGCGGGAAAAAAAATGGAAATTCTCATTAGTAATATCCAATTCGCCACTTCTAGGTAATATGCAAATTCACACCCTCGTCTGTTTCATCCGAAGTTTACATTCCTTCATCGTCTCTTTTTTTCCGGGAAATTTTACTCCACAGCCAAAGAAATGTGGCCAATTGCGTTGAAACAATGTTTGCTGCCTTACTAAGTTCAACTAAACGAAAAACCCAGACAGTTACTGAGTTCCGGGCCGGCTCGTGCCAGCGTTCAAAGCGTACTCACTAGGTAAGTCTGGCGGTTAAACTTGAAACGTTCATAAATGATAAAGGCACATTCAATGAACCCCTAGAGTCGTAATCTTGAGTTATTTGTCTGCTGAATTTATTCTTACTTTACCGTCTTAAGCAACTCAGTACTGAAGTGGTCACAAAAAACTTGGAATTGCAGTTAAAAAGAAAAACAGAGAGTATCAAAAGAAAATAGTCACTACAACAAAAAATTAATGCAAAATAATCCATGATGGTATTAATCGCACCGCTAGAATTTCGTTTCGCGCAAAAGAACTCAAAACCAACATAAGAAACATTTAACAGGAATGAATAAAGCTGGTCAATCCCCGTTTATTTCAATGTTGAAAGTCAAGAACTCCAGTTCCTGATTTAGTGCACATAATTTCTCATGTGTTTGCTCAAAGTGGACGTGCTGAAATACAGTAAATCGTTTCCAGTCCATCTGTGAAGTATAGTGAATTCGTGGTTTTTGTTTTACGAATGTCAGCGTCCGTATACTTCCTTTGGCTTTTAAGATAAAGACGGAGCTCCTAACAACATTTTTATGAAGCATGCAGAACGTTTCAGCGTTTAAAATTTTAGAAAAGAACGCCCGCTTACTAAATTATAATATTATTTCTCGTTTGGTGAAAAAATGCAAATTCAATTTATCTTAAGGCTTCCGCGGTTACTTAAAAACACAAATTAAAACTTGCTGAGCTGAAACGTTAAAAAGATATGTTCATCAGGAAGTAAAAATGTTGTCCGAAAAAATTCAAGTTTTCTCAACACAATCACCAGGCTTGCATAAAAGAAGCTGCTGTGTTACCCAGCTGCATGATCATAGAAAGCGTCGACAGTTCATTATCACGATGGCTCGCTTGATTCTGTTACTTTTGCTGATGGCCCCATTAATTCTTACCTCTTACGCGGACAGTGGGCAAAAGGTAATGTACTTTAAAATACTGCGTTTTTATCAAGACACTTTAGAATGATCTTTTTTATCAATTAAATGCTCTGGCGTTTTATGTTGTTGCTAAATATTTTATCCTGAGGCCTGTTCGTGCAGCACTATCGTTGCTTAATGAAAGAGTTTGTAAGCCACGCGCACCTAAATTAGCATGCTTAGGGTTATTGATTTATACGGCGAATAAAAGGTTAAGGATGTCATTTACAATTGAAGTCAAGTTTTGAGTGCCTCGAGACTTGATTTAAAAAATATACATATTTATATAATAATAATAGTGATAAAAATAATAAAAATAATAATAATAGTAATAATAATAACAAGGTATCCATTTACACTAACAGTGAAAGAAATAACTCTGAAGTATCGGTAGTGACACCTAACGAAGAACTCATTTTAATCAATTCATTTTACATTAATAGGAAATGCGTACCATTTCTTATTCTACATGTCTTTTTACAGGCCTATACATTCAAAGTATCTAAAGGTATGTACGAAAGGATCAAAGTTGATGCTAACAAGAAATCAGAGACTTTTTCTCTTAGTGTTGCTTCTTCGGGCAAGAAGGAAGGAGACTATGTCTACGACTTTAACAAGGTCAGCAACTAGCATAAATTTTCAAACCAGTCAAGACAACCTAAATCTGATCTTTTTTCCTTTTTTTTTCTAGTTACGTTAAGAAATTGACGTTTTTCAAACAAACCAACTAAACAAAAGCGACAGTCTAAGCTTCAAATTCTACTATCGTTGTTGAGCACGCTGGTAAATTCTATCTCTTCCTCTTTTATAGAGGTTAATCAACGGGGACTCCTCCTTACTTCTAAGCACTCCCCCATAAGTTTTCATTTTGGTGCAAAACTCGGAAACAAAAAAAAAATAGATGTTTTGTAGCCATTTTGGACGAGACGTTTTCGCAAAACTGCGCAGTGATAACTTCGGATTTTCAGCCTTTTATATTAAAGTTATAAAGACTAGAAGTTATTAAAAATAAATTTAACTGTCAGTTTAATTGATAAAATTACCTATTAGACAGTTGCATCTTTTAACTAATCGTCTCTGTCTATTGGCAATTACTTTGTATTTGCTTTACTTTACTGCAGAACTTGACAATGATTCGACTGCCAGAAGCAAACGCCTGCTTCTTACGATACTCCATCGGAAACGTTCCTCGACCTGCTGACTTGCTGAAACTACTTCAGTTGGTACGTATCTCATGATCTATAATAGGCTAATTAGCGTCAGGCTGACAATTATTCAGTGTATAGGTTTTTAATTATATATTTGTAATAGAAGTTAATAAAAACAAACTATGGTAAATTCAACTTTCGCTTTGCGGCTGTAAAAGTTTGGAATAACCTTGATGAAAACATTAAACACCTCCCCCTTAAATCCTTTAAAAAAAAGTCATGTCAAACATCTTACAGTCTTACTGTTCGTGAGTCTTTTTTCTTTCCTTTTTTTTTTTTTTTTCCTTTTATCTATTTACTAATTCCTTGTTTGTTCTAGCTTTAGTGCCAACCTACCTCCTATGCCTGAACATTATTTAGCTTTACTCAGCTCGATTAGCTTTTCAGTTATTCTGAGTAAATGTTACCTTTTTTTGTATTAATATATTATATTGTAAATTAAGTTAACTTTTATTTGGTAATAAAGCTTATGTTGCCTTGTCTAATAATATATTTATTTATTTTATGTTATACCTAGAATTTTCCTGATCCGTGTAAGCTTTTGTTAATTCCACTCAGAATTATTTATTTTTCACGCTGGGTTTCATCACCTTTAGGTGCAGAAAAGTGACCAGGTCTGCTTATATGTTTATAAATTCAAAGGCAAGGCCAAGGTCCTCACCAATCCCGGCAGTCAAATTCTGTGCTGACTTATTCCCTTCTCACAGACGTCCTTCCGCTATAAAGTTTAAAACAAGACTAGAATGCGCTAGTGTGAATTGATCAAACGTCCTTTTAATTTCTAAGGCTTCCTTTCCGGCAAATAAAATGAACTGAATGTAAAAAGTGAAAGAGAAGTAGCGAAAAATTCAACTTCTTATTAAATCTTTTCTTATGGTTTAGAATAAACTATTCTCGAAACTGAGAATGTTTTGATCAAAGCTGTGTAAATCGAGCTGAAACTGTGCATGGAACCTTGCGTTTCCTGTATTTATCTCACCTATTCTATGGAATATGTGTGAAAATCTTCCTTATGAATCGGTATATTTCAAAGAGCTACACAACGTGCAAGAATGCTATTGACCGACAGTATACAGAGCGGGGGGCAGCTGTAGTGTCAACTATTACTAGTTACATCTATAGCCCTTGAAAAAAGTAAAAAAAGAATGCGATATTGTTTAAATTATTCTGGTACGAGGTTTGTCCGCTGAAAATTAAAGTTCCTCAATTTCTTCATGGATTCCTTCTTAATCTCTGGATTAATGTGGATGATACCTGAAACAGCTTTTTTAAGTGTTAAAAGGTGTGAGGGATATATACGTCGCATCAACACAATGTACCAGGGTTTGATATAATTCAATAACGTTTTGGTTCTCTTCTATCTATGAATTAACTTAGTAATTTAATCTCAGTAGAGATGAAAAAAATAAACACGTCTTTCTAAAACTTAGTTCCCCACTTCAAAGCTGTTTGTCCGTTTTGCATTAAATTTAATAACCTAAAATAGTTTTAACTCTCCGGTCTTTTCTATTTATAGGTCTCGTAAAGAAATGGGTGTGCAAACAAGTTTGTAAACACGTGCGCAAATGCATCAAAGTCCCGGTGAGCGTTAGATGCGGCTGGCGTGGCTGTAAAACTTCCTATCGCCGAAAATGCTACTTACAAAAGATACGGTTCAATTGTCCACTTACCTGCTATTGGGTTTGGACTGTAATTGCTAAATCAGGATAAAGCATGCGTTTACACATTCTTTCTCAATAAGTGGCCACGTAGAGTGAAACGTAAATATGTAAAGATTTAGATAGATTCATACCCTGTAGACGGTTATTTGCATAAGTAAATTTTCGAGAAGATCTTATGACGGTACTAATACACAAGCACAAGATTTTCAAGATGTCACAGAACGTGTAAGGGTTTAAAATTATAACAAGATAATTTAAGAGGAGTTTCGAATGGAAATAAAGGTAAATGCCACTTCATGCATGCATAAAGGGCCTCCATGTGTTATTCATACTTGGTGGAGAAGGGTGTGTCAAGGAGTATCGCCCTGTGCTCATCTCACTGTTCAGATACTGGGAAATCTGTATAATTTAAATCGCATTTTTTAGGTTTTCACAGCGATAAATTGCCCAAGGGGAAGAAAAAACATGGTATAGCCGCCACATCAAGAAGCTTGGCAAGAGCCATTCAGCCCTTAACTTGGAGACTAAAAAGGAATGTCGACTTCATTCGCGCTTAAAATGGAAAGCAAATTCTAGCCTAAATTCTTGCTATAGAAAAAAAAAAACGGGTTTACTGAAATGGTTGCAACGACCTCATAAGGAAAGGATTCTTTATAACTGATTCAAGGAAAACTTGCGAGTGTTTAAAGGTGCTTTTCAATAAATGTAACTTAAGAAAGCTGGAAACCATTCACTGCAGTGCTCTAAATCCTGCTTAATTTTCGAACTTTGAGTTTAGTTTTCACGTGGGATTTGGCGCCAAGACGAACACAGCACGTAAACAGAGCGTGATTTCTACTGCTTGCATTCGGTACATTTCACCTTCTCATGATTGGTTGAGCCGCTTTGGGTTTTTATTAACCCATAGAACTTACCTTGGGACCTGTCATGATGAATTCTTTATGTTCTTTATGATGTATGTATAGGTAACAGCATTATTTGTAGTGATATTTGGCATAAATACCACGAGTGATAGTTCTTCTTTAGAAAGGAGTGTTGTCTGTGCTGATTGAACGAGAGCACAAATATGTTACCCGACATGTTGTACCGCCACCGAAATGATCCCCACCATCGAAATGATCCCCGCCACCGAAATGACCCCCAATCACCACCAAAATGATCCCCACCACCGAAATGATACCGGCGGTCACCACCGAAATGATCCCCGGAATATCAGGAATGGAATTAAGGGGACTAGAAAAACTGGACAACAATTAAGTGCTTGCTTTTTATTTATTTATATTGCATCTTTTTTACGGTGTGCAATTTACCTTTTACCGCACTTTATTTTGCAGTAAATTGTTTTTTTTTTGGTTTAACACTAGACAATACTTGTTCAAAAGATGCAATTCACTTATGTCTTCTATTTCTTCCAATTTTTTTAAATATTTTTGCAAGAAGATCTTTTTAATAAAATTGTGTTAAAGAAAAATAAGTCAAATTTTGCAATCAGGTTATGTCTTCCTGATGATGTCATGACGACAGTGATGACGTCAGTTACAGGCTCACATTACAACACGTGCTTTCCAATTAATTTCGGTACTTGCAGTAGCTGCTGTAGCTGTCATCTCAAATCATTAACATCATGAAAACTGTTCTGTCATTCACAATTATTTTTCTGCTGTGCTGACTGTGTGCGGCCTTTGCCAGTACATGGAAACTCACCCTGATGTCATGGAGTGAGCCGACATTTATATCTGTGGATTTCTCTCTGACATAAAAACATGATAGTGTGACAAAATGTGCTGACATTTTATAGCCCGGCAGCATGCTCTACACTGTCAAGTTTTTAAAGCAAAACTAGTTGTAATCTGCTCGTTATCACGTTATAATTATGATAAACCTGTTCCCTGTTCAGGGCGGATTTATGTAGTTCCTTAAAAAAATGTTAAAATATTGAAAATGAAATCAGTGTACAGAACTGTTATCAGTCTAATTGCTTTCTCTATTTTCCTCTGTTTAGAATCGTGTTTTCATGAATAAACGAAGAATTTAGAATAGATAGCAAAGTCCCAAGTCCATTTAAGCCAAGGTTCCGAAAATTTATGACGGGATCATTTCGATTGCGAATAGGTATCATTTCGGTGGTGGGGATCATTTCGGTGATGATTGGGGGTCATTTCGGTGGCGGGGATCATTTCGATGGTGGGGATCATTTCGGTGGCGGTACACATGTCCAGGCGGAACACCACACCACCAACGAAAATGTACCAATGCGCCTAAACATGAAACGAATTATGTGTCCACTGAAATAGACCTTGTCACGGTTTTCGAAGCCATCTTGACGAGCAGGCAACCACGTGAGAAATTAGTAGGGGTAATAGCTTGATTTGTAGTGATATTTGGCATAAATACCTCGAGTGATATTTCAAAATTGTTATACGTAATTTCACAAGCCGCTGAGCGAGTGAAATTTGAGACAATTTTGAAATGTCACGATTGGTATGTACGCCAAATATCACGTACAAATCATGCTATTATTTGTTTATACTACTACCCACAAAAGGCTTGTAATTTTCACATGTAGTTATTTCAAATTAAGCTGAAATACTGCTGCTCTAAGCCAATCAAATTGCACAAATTTCTTTAGTAGTAATATGAACATATTGTAGTTGCATTTTGTAAGTAATGTTTTTCTTATTTTTAATGCAGTTTTATTCATTTGTAATTATTTTAATTTTACACGACCACACAGGCTTTGAGCTTTAAATCACATCGTGTTTAAATAAAGGATATGTATGTAGTTATATGGGCGATATACAGTGGTGTCAAATCCGAATTTTATCTGACTTGTTTACAACGGGAATAAGTGCCCGGCCCTTTAACTCGAGACTGCCGCTTTTTAACTTCGCGAAAACTTATGTTGATCGTCTGAGATCATAAACCAATGTTTATCGTGAAATGGACTTCATTAACGCTAAGTTTCGGTCCTAAATAGTCGCCAAAGGAACAAAAATGTCAGGTGATTTTCTTCGCTATTGCAATTTCAAACCACGAAAAAGGCCTGGTTTCTTTTTGTTTACACTGAACGATAATCATAGAAACGTTGGACCTATTGGTTTAAAGTTTCTGCTCTCAAAGTAAAACCTTAAAAGGATAGTTTCCATTGATTCAGTTCACAGCCTGTACGTTTGATTTTCTTAGCACAATTTCCTTCAACGCAACTCGAAACTGTTGAATTCGCACACAATATATAACTGGATTTAAAAGGGAATTGGAACACGCTGTAAAAACGCCTGTGAAAAAGGCGAAGTATGCGGAATTTACTGAAGTTATGACAAACGTTGATACAAGGAGTCGGGAGGTTATTAAGGGTAAATAGCTAAGCATCAAGAAAAATAGTGTAGTTGTGGTCAGTATAAACTGAGCTTTCTTTTCCTTCACGAATTTCTCTCTGACTTCAACGGAAACTTGCTGAGTGGCAATCTCTTTTTCATGGCGACGCGTTTCAAAGTAAAGCACCACTTGACAAAAGAAAATAGTGGCAATGCATAAAAACATTATATATACCAGTGTCAATTATAACATAATATAATCATCGTTGTCTATGCTATATGCAGGCATTGTTGACTGTAAAAGAATTGTTATGATCCACAAGACAGCTGAAACACCAATCAAGCGAGTTTCAGTGACTAAGGTTTCATACCTCAAAGATTGGTTGATGGCAATGTAGCGTTCTACGTTCATCATAGCCAGGTGAAACAGTGTTGCCACTCCTAACACTCTTAAGGCCATTCTCGCTAATTGTATTCGCACACAGTACGTACTGAAAGTGTTTCCTTGCAGTTCTGCAATCACCCAAGAAACTAAAAGTGGCTGACCTATCACTCCCATAACCGCATCAGTAGAAGACAAACAAGCCAGTGCAATGTTAGACTTGGTTTTCACTCGGTGTTTAGTTTTGAAACATAGCCGTCAAAGTATACACAGATCTTAAAGGTATATTTTATAAACGAAAAAAGGATGAGCTCAAAATGCTAAAACGATCCCCTCATCTGTCGAACTGACTTCATTCACTGAGTCTTTATTACAGTCTTTAAAAGATAATCGTCGGAGTACAAAACTGGTTGTTCCAATAGACAGCAAATGACGGTCACCTTTTATGAGCCTCTGTGGTACCTGCGGACGTCGCCTTGGTCGTGCTTTTCCCATCTAATCGTCGGTTTTTCAACGACGTCTTCACTGCATATCAAGAATTGTTTAGTGGGGAAGCGCTCCTAACGAGGTTGATCAGCCACGACGGCAACGGAAACGAGAAAATCCAAAATAAAAGCACAAGTTTAATGAGCAAAACTAAAAACTCTGAACGCCCGTGCATCACACTTCAGTGGCGGATCTGTCACTGCACTTTTTGGTAAAATTCTTTGCTGTCAGAGGAAGTCGAACCTTGTCAACCTTGATCAGAATGCCAATGCCAGCAATCGTCACTGCAGCCTCTAATTCAATTCAAATTTCCAGCCTGTTAATTGCCTTTCCCAAATACTAATAATTCCTTTAAGGCAAGTCTAAACTGCTTCATTCGAACGCAATGTATAAGCGGGTTAAGGAGAAAATTGGAAATTACGGCAAAGGTGCCTGAAAAATGAACAAAGTATACTGAATTTACTGAATTTATGGCGAACGTTGATGTAAGAATCCGGGAAATTATTACTGGCAAATAACAAATTATTATGCAAAAAATTACGGTTGTTGTTAGTTTCAAAGCTTTCTCTTCCTTTAAGAATTTCTCTCTGGCTTCCACCGAGACTTGCTGACTTGCTATTTCTTTCTCGTGGCGACGTGTTTCGAAACAGAGCACAACTTGACTGACGAAGATAGTGGCAATGCAAAGTGCTGTTAGGCCAATGTCAAATTTAACGTAATTGCTTCTTGTGAAAAACTTTGAAAGCAGGGTTATTGTCCACAAGAGAGCAGAAACACCAATCAAACGAGCTTCAGTGACTATGATTTCGTATCTCAGCGAATGTTTGATGGCAATGTACCGCTCTACGTTCATCATAGCCAGGTGAAACAATGATGCGATGCCCAACACTCTCAAAACTGCTCTAGCAAAACCTATTAGCACACAGTACGTACCGGATGTGTTTCCTTGCAGTTCTTCGATAAGCCAACCGATAAAAAGAGGCTGACCTATCACTCCCATAACCGCATCAGTAGAAGATAAACAAGCTAGTGCAATGTTGGACTTGGTTCTCACTTGGTTTTTAGTTTTCACAGTAATCATAATCAGTACATTCAAAACAGCTGTGATAGGACATGTGATGATGCTGATGACTGTGATGAAGACGAGCCAGCAGTAAACTTCCGAGGATGTATGATCAACAGTTCCTTGCGAGGTCAGTCCACATCCATGAACTGCACTCTCCGTTTGTGAGGTTTTGCTTGAATTCATATCTTTTTTTTTTTGCTTTGATAAAGCTATCTTTTTCGTTTGTCGTGCACGAATGTGCTCGGTTGATTATGTATTGCTCGCTTTTATTTTCTATACTTAAAAATAGTTAATGCGTATGTTTAACCGTGTTGATAAATACATCACAAATTTGGCGGAAAGTTGGTCTTAGTAAAGTGTTCTTCAATGAAAAAAAAGGTATTAATGAAAAATCTATTGATGCATCTCAAGCTTAAAAGTGTGAAATCAGTTGGTCAAAGAACAAATGAGAAAGGCGTCGGTAATTCTACTAATAACAAGGAATTAATAAAATAAAAGTTGGTTGTCTTACGCCAGTGGACCAATAATCTTACGATTACAAGTCCATTTTCTTTTCGATTAACTGTCGGTGTAAATTTTCTTAGATGATTGCCTAAACTTTGCATTGTTAAAAAAACTTTTTTAATTGCGAATTTGCCGAAATTTTATCAAAATGTTTGAGCGGATCAGGTGAGGAAATAAAGCTTTTATTATTATTATTATTATTATTATTATTATTATTATTATTATTATTATTATTATTATTATTACTATATTATATCTCAGAGAAGATGCGCCAACACGGATCATAATGCTATACTTGATAAGCTCATGGCACCTTAACCAAGCTCGCTTATAGCAGGTGGAAGAAGTTGAGGATTTTGTCCGAATCGATTCAACAAGTAAGCGTCTAAGCAAACAATTCCCTCCAGAAGAAAGACCAATGTCGACAAGGCCTGGGTCAAGCAGCAAGAATATGAAGAACTTGCGAAGCTTTGCGAGAAGAAAGACTCTTGGCTCAGCATGCAGTCAAAAAACTCAGTAATCATTTGCAGAACGCTTGTTATAAAATCAAGGTAGATCAATTAAATCTTGCAAGCGAGTAACGAAGTGATGCACATAATAGACAACTGAATTAAAGGAAATTATTTTGCATTTTGATTTTTCTAACGCCAATCCAGCTATAATACGTAAATCACAAATTCTTTTTGATTAACACTTGGTGGGTTTTTGCTTAAGTCGTTCCTCGTGTCATTAACACGAAACGATTTTCAGTCGAACATTTGAATAGATTTCCCTTTTTTTCGTGTACTAAAGGATTAGCTAAAATTATATCTAAATGCTTTAAAGTGATCATCGTGAAAAGGAAAAACAGAAGGGGATGACAATTAACATTGACGCATGACACTGCGCCTGAACAACAAAATTGATACTCTTCGCATCATAGCTTTCGGATCGAACCGCTTAGAGCAATGAAAAACACATGGGCCAAACTTCTTTAAATATGTGAATGCTAGTGTAACTCCCATGATGCATAGTCCTTTAAGCTACACTGTACTGATCTGTACTGTTTCACTTATTAGAGTAGCGTCTTTTTTTCTTTTTTTCTTTTTAGTTTTCAGCCCGCTGTGAAAATAGAAAATAGTTCAATGGTTCACAGCATATGTTTATTTCAATGTATTTGGTTTTAAATAAACTATTTAAAAAAGAGTAATAACTATTAAAGCGAACTTTCGTTCCTCATCATCTGGATTGCTTTAGTGATTTTGCAGATGAATAAATAACTTAAATAGAAATCTTATCGTCATAATTTAGCAAAATGATACCATTTTCTTGTCGCCTCATTAGTATAGGTAATAGCATGATTTGTAGTAATATTTGGCATAAATGCCTCGAGTGATATTTCTAAATTGTTATACGTAATTTCAAGAGCCGTTAGGCGAGTGAAATTTGAGACAATTTTGAAATGTCACGAGTGGTATTTACGCCAAATATCACATACAAATCATGCTATCATCTGTTTATACTGCTACCCACAAAAGGCTTGTAATTTTCACATGTAGGTATTTCAAATTAAGATGAGATACCACTGCTTTAAGCCAACCAAATTGTAGAAATTTCTCATGTAGTAGTATAAACGGTAAAATCAGGATTCCGGAATCTGGGAAATTGTTGCTTGTGGAATCCGGAATTCAGCTCAAGGAATTCAGAATCCAAAGAATTACTGTCAAGGAATTCGGAATCCAGTACGTGGAATCCAGAATCCACAGCGTAGAATCTAGAATCCTAGACTTTTTTCGGATTAACTTACTTAGGGCAATTCTTGATTTCTACTTTCCTGGAGAACGGTAAATTTTCAATCAAGCGCTAAGCCAACTCAAGTGATAAAATAGGCAACGACATTAGTGCAAAATACAAAGTGCATTGTGTATAATTTGTTTTCCGAATGCCAAAAAGAGAGAAACTCTACATTTCTCTAAAAAGAAGTCTAGAAAGGAAAGTGAAACAATCAAGGACTCAAGAAAATTCGTTTGACTCCGGCGAAATCGCGACCTTTGGACTGGATCTAGAGGCGCACTGATTGAGTTACGAGGCAAATCGGGATCAGCTAAGTTGTGAGATTTTGAATTTAGTTGCAGCACGGTGGAACTTTACTTATTGACACTTAAATCACACACTTAATGCACCTGAAATTTGTTATTTTCCTAATTAAAAAGAACTTTAACGTGAGAAAATAGACTGGTATACTTTAAAAATACCTTTTTAGTGTGTCTCAGAAGATATTAGTAGTAAATGGAAATTATAGACCTAAAAATTGATTTCATTCTTGGTAAATAAAGGGGCCCTTTCAGGTTTTATCTACTGGATAAATAACAAGTCAGCTGCGTGCCTCGGATCGTAAGGCATTTCTTGCCGGTCATGGCATTCATATGAAATAAATGAAATGGCTGGAATAAGATATGAAAAAAAGCAATTTATTTTTTATATTCACGAAATGGACAAAATATATTGTTAAGGTTTACATGTCTGAAATGAAAGACTGTAATTAATATAATTCAGAAATTATAGCTTGTATAAATCTTGGGTATAACCCAAAATAACGAATTCAAATTATGGAATCACACTAGCAGCTGAATTGACCAAAATTTTTTTATTTTTTAAATTTTTCTCTTTCTTGATGAAAAGCTTATATATAAACCTTATTGTTACACTGTACTTGAAAAGATTTTAATTTTAGCAAACGTCTTCGCGTCAAGAGAAGACAAGGATGTAAACGTTTAATATGAGAGCTAAGTCGGTCCTTTTCTTCAGTTTCTTAAACACAGGTATATCTTTTAAAGTGTTTATGACAGGCATTTTTAAAATACGTATCCGAAATTCAAACTCGTCAAACTCTTGCAACGCCTATTTTTCTTCTCCAAAATACGCAAATTTCCCTTGAAAAAGGTCCGCCTTATCCTTGCATTAACAAGATGGTCGCAAATACGTTGTCGATAACACCCAAATAATCTTAAGAATCTTATTATGCTTCGCTGCACCTTTGTTACAGTCTAATAGATCGCTTTATTCAGCAAAACACAAAGCAATGATCAGAACCGGAAGCAAAGGCTGAGCAAATCAACTGACGTTACATGACGGTATCAGCTCTTTGCCGGATCCCTTGCTCGTTCATAGTCTCTGGGACATTTCAAGAAAATTCAAGAAATTTTCTGGGAGATACATTTTTAAAGTTCAGAATTGTTGATTAAACTTACCTAAGGACCAAAATCAATTTTATGTCATATACACTTTCAGATGAAAGATAAAGGATATTAGACTGTTCACAGTCCTCTATTTTTCCGTAAGATCATCGAGATTGAGCGCTTTGTGTTACGGGCTTCCATCTTGCATGAGTGTCAAAACTACTTAGGGGGCGGGGGCGGTTTGGGAGAAGCGAGAAAAGTAGAGGGACTGTAATAACATCACTGCAGCTCGCGTTCAGGAGGCGTGACAGGAATTGCACGACTTTTACCATTCATTTAAGAAATCCCGCTGGTGATGAAAAACATGCCAGACACATTTAGCATCGATTACGCGTGTTTACAAATATCTCCTTGCGAAACACTGATTTTATAATGTTTCTGGGCCATTCCTCGAAATAAAATCGGCAAACATGTACAAGAAAACATTTTCCTAATCAAAATACCAAAAATCCTTCGTGTGTTTGCACAAGATGTGCCTCATGGTATGAAAGCGTACGTTTTATGGAAACGTCGACTTGTCAACGACTTGTCAATGTCGGCAACTTAGATTAAACCCGTTGTCAACGCAAATTAACTTCTATTGTCTGATGACCAATGAAACGCCTGCGTTGCTGGTGCAACGCGCTCCGTGAACGCCAGCTGCAGTGATGTTATTACAGTCCCTCTATTTTTCTCGCCCCTCTTCCCCCCCCCCCCCCCCCCCTCCCAGAGCTATAATCCCCGACGTCCGCCCCATTGGTACATATGAAAATCAAGATACCCGTGACGGTAAGACGCGATATATCTAAACGATCTCACGAGAAAATAGGGGACTGTTAACAGTCTCAAAGGATATGTATACGTTAAAGTAAACATTGTCAGAAAGTTCCGAACCGTTACTTTGCATGATGAATCCCACAAGAGAAATTTCTACAGTAACTTCTAAATTTTCTGAAGCGCAATTCATTACAAGGTCACAATTGATATAATGATCTTATTTTCTTATTTTCTTAATCCCAAAAAAGTTATTTTTAGAACTATGCGGACCATGCGGAAACAGTTTCCGGTAACCTGGTTGACTTCCGGAAGATTCAGCGCCAAAGCGAGGCAGGGTCATTAAATGAATAAAATGGCTGCCTAAGTGGAGGGACGATGTGGAGGGTGTGTACTTGATAAATTGTCCTTCTTCAACGAAGAACCTACCATAGAAACTGGTTAAAACTTCTACACAAACGGATCCTTTACAAGAAACGGTAGAAATCGGTTATTATGGCTCTTGTGAAAGCCTTATATTTGGAGCCTCTCTCCACTAGACCGACTATTCCTTGTTTTGGAACGAATTCTTTTGCTCGAGACTCTCCTAATTACTCCCGAAGGAGCAAGAAAGCTATCCGCGTAAGATCAGATATCATTCTCGCAATTCACTAGTCTCAGTTTCTGTCTTCTCATTGCCTAAATGCGTAGAGGTAATCAGTACAACCTGATAAGGAAGTTAACTACTAGCAAGCAGCTAACTAATCTGTCTGTTGCGTGAGCAATTCATGGTTTTCAGACACACTGTTATACTTACAACGATGTTGTTTATCGATATTTTCTTCGAATCAGTGTATAATAAAACAATTATAGAGTCGGTTTCGGTAACATCCGGAATAGTGAAGGCTTTTGGTAGTGTTTACCCGACATTGATTATTTCGAATGTCAAAAAACTCATCCAATAACTTTTCGTAATGTAAATCTACCATGAGGTATAACCAAAAGCTTTCATTGTAGTTCTATAAAAATAACAAGAAGTAATAAAATGTATCTAACACTGAAACCATATCCAATGACACCGGTACTTTGGTTCAACTGTTTTATCTTAAGTACACTATTATGTTCCCTTGTCGCCTGCTTTGAAGAAATATTGACTTGATAGTTAAACGTTTCCCGAAGCACTTCAGTACGTTAGAACTCTGCAAAATATCGTGGCTGAAATTATGTAACCTTTTTTAAAGGTCGAATTTTTGGCAGTTACTCTTAAACGCTTTCATTCAGTTTGCTTCTCATCTTACCAACGGGACGAGTGGGAATTCATGCTCTTCAGATTCTGTTTTTTTGGTGATGTTGGAATGCTCCGACTGGCTGCCATTATCAGCCTTTTACCAGTTGTCTCAACACCTTTCATGACCTCATTTATTACCAACCGCTGCCATATTTAGATATATAGCGCATTTTTGTGGGCGTCGACAAAACCCGGGAAAAGGAAAATTCCGGAACATGCTGGAACAATCTGGAAAATCCCGGAACCTCCCGGAACATCCCAGGACATGAAAAAATAAAAATAATTTCCATGAAAAAAAAATAATACTAATAATAAAATGATTTTTGTAAAAAATAATACTAACGTAACTACAAAAAAAAGCGAAAAAGAAAGAAAAAGAAACTCGTATCATCTCAGAGTATGAGAAGACTATTTTGTCGCAAATTATTTGTTGGGCGAGTGAGGGTCCATGCAAATGACAGTAATTAGTAAAGGCTTGCTTCTAAATTCAAAATTTATTAAAATAGGTCGCAAGGACGGGGGATTTCAAGCTTTCCTCACACAGCCACCCCTTGTAATTGTTTGCCATGCGGTCAGTAACGGTTATCGATTTACGGCTTTGCGACCGTAAGAAGAGCTTAGGTGCTCGTCGCTTTGGACTTTATTGGATAAGATTCACATTCGCCGTGAATAGTCGCAGTGGCAGCAGTAGCGCAGTGGTAGTTTCTAACTGTCAATTAGCCTGAATTTTAGCCGTCTACCGAGTCGCAAGTGAAGTTTGCGACTCGAGGAGCTGGCTGAAATTCAAGCGAGAGCACAGCCCCCTATTTTCTTCTGCCAAGTTGAAGATGGCGATCGCCGCCGTCAAAGTGATTTGGGTATCCTCTGACGACAAAACTGATGAGAGCGAAGTTGGTGCTTACATGGCAAACAATTACAAGAGGTAGCTGTGTGAGGAAAGCTTGAAAACCCTCCTCCTCGCGACCGATTTCAATATTTTTGAATTTAGAAGCAAGCCTTCACTCATTACTGTCATTTGCATGGACCCTCACTCGCCCAAAAAAATTAATTGCGACAAAATATTGTTTTCTCAGATTCGGAGATGATACCAGTTTCTTTTTCCTAACCAGATTTCTTAATTTTTCGTTGTTTTGTTATTTTGTGTTATTTTGTTATTATTAATTTTTAGAAAAATTATGTTGTTATTATTATTTCATTTTGTTATTATTATATCTTTTTCATGAAAGTTATTTTTATTTTTTCATGTTCCAGGATGTTCCGGCATGTTCCGGAACGTTCCGTGTTCCTGGTTTTATCGACGCCCCATTTTTGTTTTAGTTTGCAACCCTGTTTTGATTGCAACAACAGTTTTGTTTTTCTTTTTCTTTTCTCTCCTTTCGTTTTTTAATAGTTCGTAAGGAAATGGCAACCTAAACGAAAACTTTTGTTTTAATATTAGCAGTATAAACAAATTCAACACCGGACCACGGTATCGCACAATTTCCTTGACATTACAAGAAACCGTAACGACGATCCATAACAAAAACAATTCATCAACGTGATGGAATTTGTGTTGTAAATTACAACAATATTCCTATTAGGGTTACTTTGACTTTATCTCAATATAAATCAATTTTCAAAAACTCTCAATGTATGTCCCTATATAGTGATATCATTCTAGACTTTAACAGGAGCACTAATAAAAGTGTATTAAACGCTGCGTGACTGTTAAAAAATATTGCCCCTGGAATTATTCTTACCAATATTGATAAAGCTGTGAGAAAAAAAAAAGCGTGCTTTAACTCCTACTCTGTTGGAAATCAGTACTGAAAAGTTTGCCTGTCTGCATCTTTCGCTGCTTTCGTTTAGCTTCTCATTCATGATTAAGACAACAAAAATGTTAGCTATCCTTAAGGCCAACCCCCCTCCCCGCCCCCCTTACCTCCAATGCCGTTTGACAATGCCTTTAAGCCATAACCTGGTCTATTCTTTTCGTTCATTCTTTACACATATTTGGGTGACAAGTGGTTGCTGTGAAAACGAAATTTAACTTCATAATGACGCAACGTTGAGATCACATTAGGTTTTCGCACTTTTTGTGCTTATGTAGGCAACAGTTCTGAAAGCAGTTAATGAATATCATTATCGTTGTTATTATTGTTATTATTTTATTACTACCATTATTATTATTATTATTAATTATGATACGTGTAAACGCAAAATTTAGTTTTTCACACCTCCACCGCTTTGTCGACGGATTAGCCCGAACAATATTTACAACCTCATCATGTTTGCCAAGAACATTGTTATGTCTGCTCTAGGCTCATTAATTCACATCTCAGACTTTCCGACACTACTGTAAACTATTCATGATTCCTTCATGTTCCCTAGTCTTCAACTAATTAATTATTACTCAAGAGATATATGCCCAACCTTAAATTTCTCCTTGTCGATCAATTATCAACCAGACTAAAGTTGCCAAAGAAAACGGTATTTTTAGGTTAATAGAGAAAACTGAAGATGATGTTATTGGGGTTAAGAGAATGGTGTAGTGCCGAAGGCCATAAATTAAATAGGCCAAGCTGACTAATTTTAAATAGTTTCAGTAATTCTTTTGTTTTGTTTTGTTACTGTTTTTGCTTTTTTGTTTTCATTTTTATATGAGGACGTCAGTTATTTCATTTCCCCCTTTAAAGCCATTTTCCCCCTCATGTCAATTTAGGATAAAGCATTTGTTTGCTTAATCTTTGAAAAAATTTAGACTCTGAGGGGACCTATATGTATGGTGAGTTAGATCTTTTATTGTCCAAACGCAATTAAAAATACTTGTCATGATTCACATTTTCATTTTACATAGATTAGTAGAGCACTGTTAAACAAAAAACTACCAATTACTCCTAATCTCTCTTCAGATTCAAATGACTGTATTTTTAGGGTTTTAATTTACAATTTGTCGTGTCATACCTCATTTGAAATAAAAGCTCTTACTAAATAACTGGTCGTGATAAAATGCACGTAAAATATGAAACAATATAATACTTTTGTTGTCTTTAAAAGGCCACTTTTATGTTGTCTTGCTACATTTTCCGATGGTACTTTAAGTCGAGAGAGGAAAGTAACTTTAATGAAACACTCAGACATGAATGTTAAAAAAATATTGTGCCTTAAATATTTTAAAACAATGCCAATATAAAGCATTTAGTGGAAATTCGTGTTCTGGAACGGTAATAAAGTTTATTTTATTTTATTTTATTTTATGATACTACGTTTGTTATCGATAACATTATAACTTGCAATTAACAAAAAATAAATTACTGGATAAAATAATAAAACTACAGGAAAAGGGAAAAAAATGGGGACTTATTGTAAACCACTTGGTAAATATTGACGTTCGTTATTTGATATGAAAGATTATTATTTTAAAAACCTTGAAACATTGATTTCTAACAAAAAAAGAAAGAAAAGAAATTTGCTTAAAATTTGTTTTACAAAGTGGTGAGCGAAACGAATTAGAGTTTGCAAAACTATAACTTCGCCTGCTTATTAAACCAAAAATACACTATGGCTCCAATATCTGCCCAGTTATCAGAGGCATCTACTTTTGATGTCATTTCAGTGGTTTCGTGACTCTCTCACGACTGTTATTTACTTACTCAGTTGAAATTCTTCATAGCATAGATCGGCCTGAAGTGTGCGCGACAATCACGTACGTGTTAATGCTGAATATTTGAAGTGTTTTTTATATATGTATCATTAATAACAAATAATTACAAGTAACACAAGGTCTCTGAATTGCAGAGGTATCCAAAAGGAAGTAACTGTTAATGAGAGACGGGCTAACTTATTTTTAGCTGTGGGTATTTAGGATATCCAGGATATCCACTTAATATTGAATAAATGTATGAATCCTCAAAGTGTAATCTGATCAACATTCTCGAACTTTATTTTAAGTGTTTTCCAGGATTTACGCAACCTTTTGGCACTCAGAATTATTAAGAACAATATTGATGTTATTGGAACAATTAAATGTGCAGCAACTGGTGCTCCAGCCCTCTATAAAGCAGGTAGTTTTTCTCTGATCTCGTGTCTCGTGTCTCTTCCAGAGCGGTGAAGTGAAGACTAAGACAGCAAGAAACTACTCTAACGCAATGGCTCGTCTTTTGCTACTTTTTGTTGCGGCGATGATTTTGGCAGCCCATGCATCCCTTATCCCAGGGGTAAGTCAATTTTTAAAACCTCGACTATCTCACGAAACTTGTAAAACTGTACGCATGCTTCCACGAGTTAAAAGAACTATGTTATAACTCTTTCTTTTGCTTTCTGATTTCCCTTTGTTAGCCTCTAATGTACGTACTACCAGTAAAAACAAAAACTGAATGGTATTTTTTACGAAAACTTTTTGTCTTAAATGTTTCATTTCTGGTGCCAATTTGCATAGCATCTTCCCGATAGGGCCCTATTTAAAACTAAGAACTGTGATCATGTTCAGCCACATCCTTGTACTGATTTAAAAACTTTGCTAAACTCAAAAGTGACGCAGCACCTTAAGTACAGTAAGAGCATTCAAAGCAACAGTAAAACACATATCAGTGCTAAGCAAAGGTACCCATGGATTAATTTTTCGAATGTCTGCACTCTACAGGATTCGTTGTCGGAACTTGGGGAAATAGATGGTGAGGAAACAGCCGATGTGCCGGAGAATGAAGTGCCTGGAGAAGGTTAGTAAATTTTAAGAATGTTGAAACAAAATAAACTCTTTTTTTTTTTTTTCGCAGACTATACAATATAGTGGTAATTAATTTTTCTTTTTTCGTTCATTGTTATTTCAATGTCGAAATGGACGAAAATGAAACAGAATTGGGCGAAGAAGACTTTGACGACGAGGAAGACTCAGATGAGATGCCAGAGGAAGGTACCAAGTATTTGTATAGCAACAAAAACCTTTAGATTACAAAAACAAGACTTTCACTATGCTAAGTGTTGTGCGCGTGAGCTAGCCTCATTTTGGCGGGAAAACGCGATAGCTGGCGTCATTCTACTACGATTTTTAGCATTAATGTCGTAGTGATGAAAACAAGTCATCAAATTTTAGAAGTTTCATCATTTTGCGATCAGAAGAGGGCTTAACCTCCTTCAATAAAGAAAAACGCGCTAGCTTGTCTGGTGAAAAAAGTGCAATGAGGCTTCCCGGGCTGTTTATTTTTGAAAAATACGCGAAAAAACTTTAAATGATATCTTTCCCTTGTAGTTATCCTAGTCCTCGAACCGAAAGGTCTCTATTGATGTTTTTTGACACAATGAATAAAGAAGAGTCGTGAAAAAGCTATTGTTGTTTCTTAATATTTCTTTTTACAAAATAGGCGGGGAGGTAGATGAAGGCCAGCCAAAAGAAGACACCTCTGATACAGCCATCACTCCTGGTGAAGGTGAGAGCTACTCTAAATACAACGCGCAAAAAAATAAATTAACCCTGGTACAAGGGATAGTTTGATAGAACCCCTCCCTTGAGTTTTGATATGTTGTAGTATTTCGAAAAGATTTTTCCTTCAGTGGGAAGCCGTTCATCTTCTCGACAAGATGGGTATACTTTATGAGTGGTAGCGCTGCTGGAGGCCCCAAACACAGTCGCCAACTTGGATTTTACCCACAATTAGAAATCTCCTAAATTAAAACAGAGAGAATTGGTAATGTTTTGTGTTTGACATGTAAAATGACACATAAATAAGCACTTTGCTTCATTTTATCCACAGGTTTTGCTTTTCTCGTTGAAACATATTGAAAAAC
>OZ037786.1:7969318-7996818 GCA_964035525.1 Porites cylindrica | reverse complement strand
CTTTAAGAAATCTAAGACTCTGAGGGGACCTATATGTATGGTGAGTTAGATCTTTTACAGTCCAAACGCAATTAAAAATACTTGTCATGATTTAAATTTTCATTTTACGTAGATTAGTAGAGCACTGTTAAACAAAAAACTACCAAATAGTTCGAATCTCTCTTGATTCAAATGTATTTTTAGAGTTTTAATTTACAATTTGTCGTGTCATATCTCATTTGAATTAAAAGCTCTTATTAAATGACCGGTCGTGATGAAATGCACGTAAAATATGAAACAATATAATGCTTTTGTTGTCTTTAAAAGGCCACTTTTATGTTGTCTTGCTACAAATGTACATCTTCTGATGGTACTTTTAGTCGAACGAGGAAAGTAGCTTTAATGAAACACTCATCAGACATGAGTGTCAAAAAAATATTGTGCCTTAAATATTTTAAAACAATGCCAATATAAAGCATTAAGTGGAAATTTCTAAATCTGAAACATTAAGAAAGTTTATTTTATTTTATTTTATGATACTACGTTTGTTATCGATAACATAATAACTTGCAATAAACCAAAAAATAAGTTACTAAATAAAAATAATAAAACAACAGCAAAAGGGAAAACATTTGGGACTTATTGTAAAGCACTGGGTAAATATTGACGTTCGTTATATGATGAGTAAGATCATTATTTTTAAAAAACTTGGAACATTGATTACTAATAAAAAAAAAAAGGGAAGAAATTTGCTTAAAATTTGTTTTACAAAGTGGTAAGCGAAACGAACTAGATTTGCAACACTAGTTTCGCCTGTTTATTTAAAATCAAATTTCAATGCAAAAACATTAAACAAAGCACACTCTGGCCCCAATATCTGCCCAGTTATCGGAGGCATCTACTTTTGATGTCATCTCAGTGATTTCATGCCAGTTTCAAAGCTCACTATTCACCCAGTTTTCCAGCTCTCACGACTGTTATTTACTTAATCAAAATAAAGCTGATAAAGCTGTGCGAAAAAAAAAGCGTGCTGTAACTCCTACTATATTGGAACTCAGTACTGAAACGTTTGCCTGTCTGCAGCTTTCGCTGCATTCGTTTCGCTTCTCATTCATGATTAAGACTACAAAAATGTAAGCTATCCTTAAGGCTAGCCCCCCTTCCCCTCCCCCCCCCCCCCCCCCCCACTTCCAATGCCGTTTGACAATGCCTTTAAGCCATAACCTGGTCTCTTCTTTTCGTTCATTCTTTACACATATTTACATGGCAAGTGGTTGCTGTGAAAACAAAATTTAGCTTCATAAACAACACAACGTTGAGATGACATTAGGTTTTCGCACTTTTTGTGCTTACGTAGGCAACAGTTCTGAAAGGTGGCTCCGTAATTAATACTAGAGCATTTTGCTGTGACAAATTTTCCGTCATAACTTTTTGGTTCTTAACGCGATGGCTGCGAAACTTTGCAAAGAACAACATATATCATTCGGCAACAATACGAAATATTCCGATTTCATTGATGGGAAATATTTCTTGAGAAATTAGCGCTTAAAAGGACCCTACTGTTCGAAGAAAATCGCGTCTAGTAAAAAAATTTGCTGATATTTTTTACTGAAATTTCTGGTATCGGCTTTAATTGATATAATAAATATGCCAGAGGAATTTCAGATAAATCGTTGGAGCAGAAGTCCGCAACTAAAAGTCGCTCAAAATTCAGCTGTGAAATTGTTTTGGAATTTCAAAAATAAATTACTATCAGGTAGAAGGAGCCACCAGTTTGAATTTTCGGGACAAGTAAATTCAACGTTTGCTAATTCTTAAAACAAAAGTCGATTGCCTATCGTGCTATTCTTTAAAAGGTACTTTTTAGTTTTAGAAGCACCATAAATTGCTCCAAACCTTGCTCTGAAGTTGAATGACTTGTTCTTCGACATTTTTCATTTTTTCATTTTTCAAAGGCATGGTCATCATTGTCGTTCGTCCCCCCTGGGTGAGGTGCGAATTCCTCGCAGAACTGCCGCTCGTGCTCATTTTGTAGTCATAAACAAAGGTGCTGGACAGTTCTATCTGAGCTCTGATACGAGGTAGCGTCCAATCTCAATACTTTTTTCCTGAGTTGGAAGCAACGAACAGCAGTAAAAGTCGTTGAAAATGAATTGCAATACATCAAAATGTATGCAGCAGGAGTTTGAGCCAAAACTGCAAAGGGATATTTTAAAAATGTCGAGGAACAAGTCATTCGACGTCATAGCAAGGTTTGGAGCGATTTATAGTGCTTCTAAAACTGAAAAGTACCTTTTAAAGAATAGCACGATAGGCAATCGGCTTTTGATTTCAGAATTAGCAAACATTGAATTTACATGTCCCGAAAATTCAAACTGGTGTCTCCTTCTTCCTGATAGTAATTTATTTTTGAAATTCCAAAACAATTTCACAGCTGAATTTTGAGCGACTTTTAGTTACGGACTTCTGCTCCAACGATTTTTCTGAAATTCCTCTGGCATATTTATTATATCAATTAAAGCCGATGCCAGAAATTTCAGTAAAAAATATCAGCAAATTTTTTTACTAGACGCGATTTTCTTTGAACATTAGGGTCCTTTTAAGCGCTAATTTCTCGAGAAATATTTCCCATCAATGAAATCGGAATATTTCGTATTATTGCCAAATAATATCTGTTGTTCTTTGCAAAGTTTCGCAGCCATCGCGTTAAAATCGAAAAAGTTATGACGGAAAATTTGCCACAGCTAAATGCTCTTGTATTAATTACGGAGCCTCCTTAATGAAAATCATTATCGTGATTATTATTATTATTATTATTATTATTATTATTAATTATGATACGTGTAAACGCAAAATGTAGTTTTTCACGCCTCCACCGTTTTGTCGATATCGATAAGCCCAAACAATATTTACAACCTCGCCATGTAGGCCTATGACATTGATGTCTGCTCTAGGCTCACTAATTCACATTTCAGACTTTCTTAAATCAAACCTTTTTGTTTCAGACTTTCTTAAGCTGATACTACTGTAAACTATTCATGATTCCTTTATGTTCCCCAGTCTTTAAAACCTTTATATTGTTTAATTATTACTCAACAGATATCTGCCCAACCTTAAATTTTCCCTCTTGATGATGGTATTGGGATTTAAAGGATGGTGTAGTGCTGAAGGCTATAACTTAAATAGGCCAAGCTAACTAATTTTAAATAGTTTCAGTAATTCGTTTGTTTTGTTATTGTTTTTGCTTTTTTTCGTTGTTGTTTTCATTTTTATATGAGGACGTCAGTTATTGCATCTTCCCTTTTAAAACCATTTTCCCACTGTTGTGTCAATTAGGATAAAGCAGTTTTTTGCTTAATCTTTGAAAAAATTTAGACTCTGAGGGGACCTATATGTATAGTGAGTTAGAGCTTTTATAGTCCAGACGCAATTAAAATTACTTGTCATGATTTACATTTTCATTTTACGTAGATTAGTAGAGCACTGTTAAACAAAAAACTACCAATTACTTCGAATCTCTCTTGATTCAAATGTATTTTTAGGGTGTCATATCTCATTTGAATTAAAAGCTCTTATTAAATGACCAGTCGTGATAAAACGAACGTAAAATATGGAACAACATAATCCTTATGTTGTCTTTAAAAGGCCACTTTTATGTTGTCTTGCTACATCTTCTTCTCGTACTTTTAGTCGAAAGAGGAAAATACCTTTAATGAAACACTCAGACATGAATGTTAAAAAATATTGTGCCTTAAATATTTTAAAACAATGCCAATGTAAAGCATTGAGTGGAAATTCGTGTCCTGGAACATTAATAAAGTTTATTTTATTTTATGATACTACGTTTGTTATCGATAACATTATAACTTGCAATTACCAAAAAATAAATAACTAAGTAAAATAAAAAAACAACAGGAAAAGGGAAAAAAATTGGGGACTTATTGTAAACCACTGGGTAAATATTGACGTTTGTTATTTGATATGTAAGATCATTATTTTTAAAAACCTTGAAACATTGATTTCTAACAAAAAGAGAAAGAAAAGAAATTTGCTTAAAATTTGTTTTACAAAGTGGTAAGCGGCTTCAATATCTGCCCAGTTATCAGAGGCATCCACTTTTGACGTCATTTCAGTGGTTTCATGCCAGTTTCAGAGTTCACTATTCAACCAGTTTTCCAGCTCTCACGACTGTTATTTACTTAATCTGTCGAAATTCTTCATAGCATAGATCAGCCTGAAGTGTGCGCCACAATCACGTACATGTTAATAGCTGAATATTTGAAGTGTTTTTTAATATATGTATCGTTAATAACAAATAATGAAAAGTAACACAAGGTCTCTGAATTGCAGAGGTATCCAAAAGGAAGTAACTGTTAATGAGAGACGTGCTAACTTTTTTTTAGCTGTGGGTATTTAGGATCTCCAGTATCGCTTTAAGTTCTACTTAATATTGAATAAATGTATGAATCCTCAAAATAGAATCTGATCATCATTCTCGAACTTTATTTCAATTGCTTTCCAGGATTTAAGCAACTTTTTGGCTCTCAGAATTATTAAGAACAATATTGATGTTATTGGAACAAATAAATGTGCAGCAACTGGTGCTCCAGACCTCTATAAAGCAGGTAGCTTTTCACTGAACTCGAGTCACCTCTCTTCCAGAGCGGTGAGGTGAATAGTAAGACAGCAAGAAACTACTCCAACACAATGGCTCGTCTTTTGCTATTTTTTATTGCCGGGATGATTTTGGCAGCCCATGCATCCCTTATCCCAGGGGTAAGTCAGTTTTTAAAACTCGACTATCTCACGAACTTTTAAAACTGTACGCATGCTTTTACGAGTTAAAAGAACTATGTTATAACACTTTCTTTTGCTTTCTGATTTCCGATATCGATTTTTATCGATTAACTACATCTGTTATAAATACTACTGACGAAGATACTCATTTTAATCCAATTTATTACACATGTGTTTTTCGCAGACCTATACATTCAAGGTCATGATCCAAAGATATGTACGAGAGTATCAAAGTTGATGCCAACAACTTTTTTCTCTGAGTCGCGCGTCGTCGGGCAAAAAGGAAGGAGATAGTGTCTACGACTTTAACAAGGTCAGTAACTAACATAAAAGATCAAACAAGTCAAACTCATCTAAATTTGGAGTATTTTATTTGTTTTGACAAAGAACTGAACTCATTTTTTTATGCGATTCAAATATTTAGTTTCTCCGACTTTTTGAAGAGAAAATTTAAAAATAAGAAAATAAAAGGTTAAAAATCCGAAATTATCAGTGCACAGTTTTGCGAAAACGTCTCTGAAATGGCCACAAAACAGTATTTTTTTGTTTGTTTGTTTGTTTCTAACGTGAAAATTAAGCTGCTTTTGCATCAAAATGTCGGTGCAGAAACGTTTCCAGGACATTTCTCCAAAGCTTTTCAAACCGCTCAGTGTACGACCCAAAAATATAAGGAGGGCTTAAAAGCAAGAGAATGATATGTACATTTTGCCAAGGCTGAAGGCCAGGCTCGCGTTGATAAATTTTTGATTTACTTCAAACAATTAACTTATAACTACATGTATTGAATGTAAATCCACTTGGAGTTGAGCCTGCAATCAGCTGAAAGGTAGTAGCGGATAACTTCAAAAAAAAGGCAACCTCGATAGGTTGGTATCTGAGCCCGCAATACGGTCATGTGTTACTGATCAGCGGATACCCTGTTTTTGACAGCTGTCAATTGATCACCACATATGGATGTGCATTATCAGGTTGTAAGTTCTCACACCAGCCATAAGTGCGAGATTTCACGTTGGTTGCCCTCTGGTGCGGACGGACGGACGGACGGACGTACCTGACTACTCAAATTTTACAGATGGATAGATAACCAAATTTACTTAGCTGTGGTGCTCCGCTCGTGCGCGCTATAATGGAGTTCCACTACAAAGAAATCTCTTGATTAGCCTATACAGTATCCTGCAATATCAGTTCGCTGCCAGGGTATTGAAGAGCGAAAGAAAAATTTGAAACTTTTAAAATATTACTTTAATTTGTTTTGTTGGTTTTGTTCAATGGGATAACGGTTACTTTCGATATAATTACTTATTTGTCTATTGATCCTTGCTTCGTATTGGCTTGACTTTACTGCAGAACTTAACGATGATTCGATTGCCAGAGGCAAAGGGCTGCTTTTTAAGATACTCCATCGGGAACGTTCCTCGACCTGCTGACTTGCTGAAACAATTACAATTGGTAAGTGCCTGAGGACCTATGACAAACGTCGTTAAAATTAGTGTTACGTTTGGCTGAATTAATCTCTTAATGCAGGATTTTTTAACTAACCTGTAGGTTGCGCGCGCAATGGATGATTATAACAAGAGCAACATCATAACTGTGTGTCTATTCCCTTCAAGATTCGGTTTTTGTGATATCCGGAATAATCTCGGTACACGTAAGCGTTATCAACCTCGGCCTTCGGCTCGGCTGATAACATTTTTCTTGGCCTTGAGTATTCTGGATATCACCACGTCCAAAAATTGTTTATAATCACTTTTACCAACAACATTGGAGAGATTCCCTAAAGTTATTTATTTATTCCTTTGTTAAAACTTGCTGATCCGTGCAACCTTTTGATAACTGTTCCCGCACTCGAAATCGTTTATTTTTCACGCTGGTTTCCATCATCTAAAGGTGCAGAAAAGTACCGATTCTAAAACGACCACTACGTCTGAGGAAAATTTCAAGGTTGTTGGCAAACTGAGAGACCGTTCGGACTTGAGTGACGAGATGAAGGATCTATGCGCAAAGTTGCCAATTTACCGAATCCGGAAGTTGGAAAAGAAACAGAATGACGACGCTCATCAAATGGAAGACCATGTGGAACAGTCCGATGAAGTAGATGATGCACCAGAAAGGGTGGCTAGAGGTAATAAAATGATTAAATGGAAATCACGTTCTTGAAGAAGCTATAACAATAACAGATCGCTGTCAACAGCATGAAACGTTTGGATGGCCTTACAATACTATAAGAATGAACCATGTGGCATCTTCACTTTCTTTAAAGAACTCTATCCTGAAAGCTATTTTAATTTAAAACAGATTCAACAAAATCAGAAACATGAATAACTTTTCCATAGTTTTAAGCCAATTTTTGTGTTTTCAATCTTAAACCATGGCCCGTCAACACCTATTGATCCGAGCAGTTTCAGTTTGGTTGTTCCCGGTTGGGATATTCACCCATCGACGAGAATACGCTACTTCAATCAACATTTGCTAACTAGTTTCCACTCTTCTTCAATCAATGGCCAGGCCTTCCTATATGTTTAAAATTAAATTACCGGGAAAGGCTTATCGGACAGCTTTGGATGGATGATTCGTTTACCAACCATTTACAGTTCTGCCTGTGTGTTGTCCCACTAGGCACTTGTAAGCTTAGGACGTATTAACCTAAAACCGTCTTGCACGAGGCCGATGAGTCGAACAACAGGTTGTTGTTGTCCACCACCCGAGTTTAAATTTGCAAGTTCTCTTTTTAGCCTAAACTCCAGTTTTTGACGTAGTTGAATTAAAAAATATCCAGTTTCAATCGTCTAGTACGAATTGGATTTTAAAAAGAGAACGATTCAGCGACTTAATCTAAAAGATGCGGTTACGGCGAGGGGGATTCACTGGTCTCACAGGGCCGATTCGTGTAAAAAAAATGCTTTTTTTGAAAATATCCGGAATCATGTTGACGGGCCATAAACAACTTCGTAAAAGTGTTTAAAATTTTGTGGAACACAAAGCGTCGTATCAACTCTCTGTATCAGGGTATGACCCTGGTAGTGGTTGTCCTTTATCTATTAGCCACTCACTGTACAAGAATTATCCACGCATCTCACAATATGTTAAAGAATGGACACGTCTGTCTTTATAACGACTGACTACCCCAATTCGAAGCTGCTTACCAGTTTCGGATTTGAATAACCTGAAATAGTTATAACTTTTTGTGCCTATAGGCCTCGTCCGGAAATGGGTGTGCAGACGAGTTTGTTAGCACATACGCACATGCGTCAAAGTCCCAAGAGTTAGCTGCAGTTGGAGAGGCTGTAAAACTTCCTGGCGCAGGAACTGCTGGATCGTAAAGACCATATGCCCCTATGCCTGCTACTGGGCTTTGATCAAGCTTGGCTAAAATATGTTTTCACACGATCATCTAAACAAGTGGCCGCGTAAAGTAAAGCGTTAATATGCAAAGTTTTAGATATATTTATTCCCTGTGCTCCGTTTGGATAAGTTATTAGCATACTAGGCAAATTTTCAAGAAGATCTTCAGACGGTGCCCGAACTGAGTTTTCAGGATGACTTTGGTGTAGACTGAGGACTCACAGGTTTTAAATAATATCACTATAATGTAAGAGGGATTTTGAATTAAAAATAAAGGTAAATGCCACTTTTTTTCATGCATATACGCCTCCGTTTGTTGTTTCTTAAGACGTGGTGAAGAGGGGCGTGTCAAAGGGTATTGCCATGCGCCGCTTTCGTTGATCTGAAACTGGAAAATATATAACCATTTGTTTTTTCTTGTCGTATTATATTTGTGGAGACCTTTCGATTCGAGAACGAGGAAGAGTACGATCACGAGATTAGAATGAAGGTTTTTACGCGTATTCTCAACAAATAGACATCCCGGAAACCTTCATTGTTCTTTTGATTCATCACAAGAGTCAGCACTGTTATCTTAATCGAAGGAGGTTAAGCCTCCTCCCGATCGAAAAAGGTAAACTTCTAACATTTGATAACTTGTTTCCGCCACTACCACATTCTCGCTGAAACTCGTAATAGAATGCTGACGGCTATCACATTTACCGGCCAAAATGACGCCGGTTCACGAGCGTCAAATACTTTGTTTTTTGGGAAAAACTCGTACTCTTAGTCGTCCTCGTCCCAAAATCTATTAGGGTCTCTAGTATAGCCTCAGGACAGACCTATTGTGATTTCGTCGCTCTCTCTCGGTCACCGCTTCCCTAGCTTTACAGCCATGTCGAATTCAGTTTCCTAAAACAATTAATTTTGATTTCATCATGCTCCTCCGTTTGAGAAGGATGGGGTAAGAGCAAGTTGCACATTGGAATTTATTCAACTTCTTCTTCAAAGAAAATCTATTGTATTGTCTACCTGACAGCTCGGCCGGAGGAAAGGGATGGAAAAAGAAAACTTTCAACAAAGTGTACAGCTAGTCCATTCTTGATAACTCGAATCCTCTCTAATTCAAGCCACGCGCTAATTCGAACCATGTAAAATTGATGTCCTTTTCTGAATTTCTAGCCTCCTACGCACACGTTCTTACGCTTAGTTTGCAGTCATTTGACAAGGTGCTCACGTTGGTGATTAGTAGAACTTTCTTAGTTTTCAGGAGAGAACGACACTTTTGTTCCTGATCACCAACATTGGGCGCCGTGACGTCACGTGTAAACCAGCAATAGGCCATGGGTTCGATTTCTGGGGTCGGACCGCTACTCAGGGTCTTAAGAGTGGTTGTCAGAGAAAACCGGGCAAAATGTTAAAAATGTCAACGGAAGGGGGTCAACAGAATAAGTTCATACTAACATCATAGATAGGTCTGGTGGAGTAATGGACAAATATACCAAACATAGGTTCTTCACTGCTCTTGTATTAGAGATACGAGCATCACTTTATTCGACCCCCTCGGACGCCATTTTTACAAGTAAATTTTCACCATTTTCTGAAACTCACAGAACCCTCCAAATTTAACGAGCGAAGTTTATTTTTTGTATGCGATACAACACATTACAGAACTACTTTCTAAAACCATAAGATTTGTTAAGCATCCACAGACAAGACTAAAATGTTCTTATTTTATCTGACCTAAACTCTGTGTCTGCAAACGAGCAAAAAATCGGGCATTTTTGAATTGATCTACAGCGCACAACTAAAACGACAGAACAACTCTGACAGCCAAATTGCAGTCTACTATCATCCATGTAACCAAAACACTAATAATCATTTTGGGCCATTGAAACAGGAAGATATTAGAAAACTCACATTTGTTATAGTTTCCAAGCTTTTTCTTGTAAACAGGCCGATCCCTTCGTGTTTGTTTTAAGTCCTCTTTGTGAATTTTCCTTCATATTTCGCTGCAAAGTATGTTCAGTAGCTGGAGGACATATCAAAAAGCTCGAAATACTGCCTAGGTAACTTTTTGAAAGGGCAAAAAGTGCTGAACGATAGGATGAAACTAGAAAATAACAAAGCGACGCCATCTTGAAAATTCGGCACTCGGGAGGGACTGGCACTAGTAGCTGCGTTCGATATCTTCTGAGGACAAAAATTGCAAATTTTTCACAACTCAATTGTCTCGTAATTCCCAAAAGAGACTTGAGCACATAGAAAACCAAACCTAATACAGACATGTAACCAGAAAGCCTCGGATTCATGTAAGAAGTTTATTTATCGAACATTGGCTATTACGAACTATTACCAGGAGCCTATGGGCTCCTGTAATTACCAGTAACAAAAAACAAAAAACAAACAAACCAGCTTATCAGCGACCCACTCCAGTCTTATTTCTTCTTATTACTTCTTTTAGTTGAATTTAGCTTGTTTTTCTTTCAAAGGAAAAAACAAGAGGAACGCCTGATCGCAGGTTAATAGGCCATTTGCACTGAGAGGTCATGTGACATCGTTTTTATGAAAATGAAAGTTATATGATTTTTCCTTCGAAAAACCATTAGTGGGTCATATCTTAAACAAAATAATAGTCATTTGGTTTTTCAAACCCGCACCATTTACTTAAAATGAATAAGTTCGTAAAAGGTCACGTGACCAAAGTGTGATTTTTAAAATTATGAATTACCTCTCTCTGAACACCAATTTTGCACTTAATCTTCAAGGAAAATGTTGAAAAGATGATGTGATAACGTTTACAGCACATCTGAGCGTAACTATGAAACGTTGAACAAGATATAAGCAAGAAGTAGTTTTGGCCGCCATGTTGGAGGGCAAAAGCATGCCCTCCAACATGGCGGCCAATACAAATCATACTACTTTGCTGAAAAATAAAAAAAAAAGTGCCATAAAATATCTCCCTTAAATGCGTTTCCTCTCAAATTTCGGGTTTGAGATAATTTTTGTGTGCTCTAACAATTTGCGGCATCAGCAAGATTCCAACTCATTGTTTAAAGGAAGCATTGGTCACGTGACCTCTTAGTGCAAGTGGCCTATTGGTGATTAACTGGCATTGCTTCATTCCCTCCTCATTTCGAGGTGTCCCGTGAATGTAGATGTTAAAGATCTATTTTGTCTCTTTATGAATCACTTAACTTCGCTCTTATGGAAGCTAGCTACACTTGCTATATATCAACCTCGCGAGTTTCTAAGCGTGCGGGCTAACTACGGGCAGTGAATATTGCTTGCTGTAAAATTTGCAATAATTTTTATCACCTAAAATAAACAGTTGAATCAGCGTGCGGAGCGGGCATTTTAGGCCGCAAAGCGGCCAAGACAGCGGACGAAGTAATTGTTGAAAGCCCGGGGGGGAGGGGTCCGCATATGAAAGTGGTGGGGGTTCTCGTCGTCTCGCTTAGGGGTGTAAATTTCGGATTTTGGTCTCATTTAGGGTGTTCTGGACAAAACGCCATCATATTTAGCCGTGAAGGTCTCGTTTAGGGTAGCACGCGGAAAAAGATAAACATATATATTTGATATGTATATTTTTAATTCGTTTTATTTACTCCATTCATATCATCCAAGTTTTCTCATTTGTCTGTGTTTCAACATGGTCTCTTTTAGGGATCAAAAAAAGCTTGGGCCACGCCCAGATCGGTCTCCTTTAGGGGTTTAATTCAAAATTTCCGACGAGCATCAATTTACTGAATCCAACGATACACACCTGAGACTGTAATAATAACGCGAGTATTTATACAGGATAACCTATCAGTTCTAATAAAAAGAACAGAACTGTTATCAAAAGGGTCCTGTAATTATCTCATAAATTGCTAAAAACTAAAAAAGAAAATCGAAAGAGGAAAATAAAATAACACTACGAAATCTAAGATTCAAAAATCAAAATCTGTAAAAATTATTGACTTATAAGACTGAAAAGACTTGTGAATTATGGAATACTATTGAAAAACTCTTTTAAATCATTCTTAAAAAGAAACCTAGAATTTAAATTTCTCAAATGCTAAGGTAAAGTATTGTAAACTAAAGCCCCTTGAAAGGCAAAACTTCCCCGAGGGAACCGTATGAAACGAAACGGAATTTATTCATCTGCTACGGAGGTAATTTCCAACGGCATTTCGTTTGTTAATCCTTTCCCTGGCGTTGTTGCAAAAAATGCGCGCGCGAGTCACACAAGATGGCACAAAATGTGCTAAAAATAGTACATTTAATGGCTATGATATATATTTCGATGAGGTCAGCCCCATCCCTGGAAAAGGTATCCAGTTACGATCTACTACTCCGATTTATATATCTGTGGCTCCTGGTAGAGTATAAAAAAGTAATTTTGTGCAATTTTGCAGCGTAATTAGCGTTGCTAGATAACTCTGTCCGCCATCAGGAGCCCGTAAACCACAATTTAAAAAAAATGTATGAGAAAAGACTACTCATCAATATTAATATTAATCTTGTAAAGATTCTAGTATGAGCCATTAAAATTGTTGAATGACCTTCTTCACCTCAGACACTCGTGTCAGTCAAGTGTGAATCGACGTCCGCCATTTTGAATTTTGTTCAAAAAAACCTCTGACCTAGCAGCCCGGCTGCATCTTGCGCCCATCATCTGCCCCCAAGGGTTGAGGATCTGGCTCCTTTTTCATAGGAAATTCATAAATTGTCTACTAAAACACTGTGCAATATGGAAGCAAGGCCAATTTAAGCACTAAAAGCTGCTCAGATATCTCAGAATTGGAAGAACGCTAGTAAGAGAAATTGCTCAGAAATCATGCAAAAAGTTGCTTGAAACGAAAAAAGTTGCTCGAAATACTACGGGTTGCCAAAAAGGTTGGCGAGCAACTTGTGGAAAGCTCTAGGGAGAAGGGGGAAGGGTGGGAGGCTACTCAATAAAGCTTTGTTGGGAGAGGCTTCGCCCCAAGGTCCAGTCCCTTACCCTTAAATATACTATTTTTGACAAAAGGTACCCCTTTCGTGTATCTTCCATTAAAAAGTTGTACCCTTTATATCTGCTTCGTGAGAATAAATCGAGTAACCTTAATATGTAAATGATATTGCCGTAAGGCGTGTTTCTTCGAAGCATTTTAGTAATAGGCTCTTTAAAATACTTAATGAAAGATTTTCCTCTCCTTTCACATACTTCAACTTGTGATTTCCTAGCTACCCTTTGATTCATCTGATGCTTGAAAGAGGTACCCTTCGGGCGAAGCCTTCCGGACTATGAAACTGTGGATCATGAAATCATGAACAGGAGATGAGTGGACCTTCGGACATGCCCGGTGATTGAAGACTGACGCAAAAATAAATGATACAATAAGAGTTCAAAGAAACGCTAAGACTTATATGGGATAACTCAAAATGAAGTGAATGAAGAGCAGATGAAGACTGAATAAAGTAATGTCGATTGGTCACCTGTTCACCACACCCCATCACTCCGCCGAAAAAAAAAACGACTACAATTTAACTAAAAGTAGTAATTGAAGAAGAAATAGGACTGTAATAGGTCGCTGATAAGCCGGTTTGTTTGTTTTTGCTTTTTATTTGTTTGGTAATTCACTTGTGGACAAGGCAGCTACTAGTGCCAGTCCCTCCCGAGTGCCGAATTTTCAAGATGGCGTCGCTTTGTTATTTTCTAGTTTCATCCTATCGTTCAGCACTTTTTGCCCTTTCAAAATGTTACCTAGTCAGTATTTCGAGATTTTTGATATGTCCTTCAGCTGCGAAACATACTTTACAGCGACGTGAAGGAAAATTCAAGAAGAGGACTTAAAACAAACACTAAGGGATCGGCCTGTTTGCAAGAAAAAGCTTGGAAACTATAACAAATGTGAGTTTTCTAATTTCTTCCTGTTTCAATGGCCCAAAATGATTATTAGTGTTTTGGTTACATGGATGATAGTAGACTGCAATTTGGCTGCCAGAGTTGTTCTGTCGTTTTAGTTGTGTGCTGTAGATCAATTCAAAAATGCCCGATTTTTTGCTCGTTTGCAGACACAGAGTTTAGGTCAGATAAAATAAGAACATTTTAGTCTTGTCCGTGGATGCTTAACAAATCTTATGGTTTTAAAAAGTAGTTCTGTGATGTGTTGTATCGCATACAAAAAATAAACTTCGCTCGTTAAATTTGGAGGGTTCTGTGAGTTTCAGAAAATGGTGAAAATTTGCTTATAAAAATGGCGTCCGAGGGGGTCGAATAAAGTGATGCTCGTATCTCTAATACAAGAGCAGTGAAGAACCTATGTTTGGTATATTTGTCCATTGTTCCACCAGACCTATCTATGATGTTAGTATGAACTTATTCTGTTGACCCCCTTCCGTTGGCATTTTTAACATTTTGCCCGGTTTTCTCTGACAACCACTCTTAAAATAACTGAGGAATGCACTTATGTCCAGAAATGCACGCAACGGCGAAGATGAGGATTGGTGAAAATTCGAATGGGATGTTAAGAGGCGCCCAGTTGCTTCAATAATTGACGAAAAGGGCAAATTTGACAAAAATGGCAAATCTGGCGAAAATGGGGCATTTGGCGAACATTTGCCAGAGGGTTGGCGAAAATTCAGAATGAGATATCAAGCTGACACGCCCCCTGTTAAGTGGCGAATTTGATGAAAATAGAGAATTTGTCTTAAAATGCACTCATACAACGGCAAAAATGGCACTGAGTCTGGCAAAATTTTGCCCGAGATAAAATTAAAATGAGATGTTAAGAAGCACTCCTTGTAAGGTGGCGAATTTGACAAAAGTGGCAAATCGGCTGAAATACTTAAGATTGGAGAGCATTAATTTTTTGTCAGAGGTTTGGCGAAAATACAAATGAGAAGTCAAGAGATGCCTCTTGTCGCCATTTTCATCAATAAAGATCATTTTTTTTTCAAAGGGCTCCTTTCAACATCTCCTTCAAATTTTTCTCCAAACATTTTGGCAAATTTTTGCCTAATTATTTGCTATCTTTGTTGTTTCGAAGCTTCAAAAATGTAGGTTCTCACACGAGGGGTTTTTACTGTTCTCCCCCACTGTTTTTCAGTGGCTGAACACAGTTTTTGCAGTTTGTGAGTATATGTCATTTGCCAAATCATGTCAAAAGAAGGGTTGCAGTTCACGAGATAAAACTTGGCAAGTGAATAATAAACTGATGAAAGACTTTGATTGACAAGTAAAATTTGACGTTTCCGTAGTTTTCATGGCAACATGAACGATTGAATACAACCTTAAAATTTCACTTCTGCTCAGTTTACATAAAATTCGCTCATTAGATTTTCGTATAAACTTGCACAATGCTTACTATAATTAATTATTACCATTTGAAACTTATTTGACCAAATTTTAACATACGGGTTTTTAGATAATCAATAATATAATTGTTCTGTAATTATTAAGTGTGTCGCAAAATTTTCATTTCATTTTCTTTTCCTTTCCTTCCATTTTAAAGTCCTCATCATTTAAAATACGATAAAAGTAAAAATTGTGCCAAATATCACAAAATTTTAATGAGAAGATTTTGAGAAATCGTCTTCCGTGTATATTGCTTTTTCGCCGCCATGTTTGTTTGTCTAATTTCAAACACGCGCCGTCACGCGAGTTAACACTGACCGCCCTTAAAACTGTGTTAAGCCACCTTAAAATGACCTAAAATAATAAAAACTCCTCAGCTTTTGTACCTATACGGTCTAGCAAAAAGATGGGTGTGTAGACGAATTTGGAAAAAGAAACGTACACGCATCAGAGTCCTAATGGAGGGTCCCCAATAGGGTTCTTCAATCCCGTAATATAATCCCGACCCAAAAGTTCGTGCAATCTCGTAATTCCGAGGGTTACTTCGGGCATTCTAACTCCCGCGCATACTTTTAATGCCGAATCTTGCCCGTTTTTGCATTAATATCCCGAATCCCGAGCTTCAAATAAGGGAAATCCCGGATCCCGAAAAACGGATTGGGGACCCTCCCAAAGATAACATGCAGTTGGTAAGGCTGTTAAACGTATGTCTACGGATGGGTTTGGAACGAAGTTGGGTAAAGCATGATTTTACAGAATTATCTCCCCAAGGACGTGGCCACGCTAAATAAAATGCTTATTTAGAAAGGTTTGGATAAATTTTTCCACTCCCTGAGGTTTTTTTAAGTTTTTTTTCCTCCCATAGACGATAAAACATCAGCCCCTGACGTTTTCAGTAGCTGTTCATTTATCACTATCGCGCATTCTGAGACAAGTGTAGTGATGGTCAGTTGTTATGGTTACAAGATATGACGTCACAAGTAGCAGGTGATCAAGCCTTTTTTGAGTGGAAATGCATGTCTTTCCAACTTCTTTCAACAATAAAAGCAAAGCTTGTGGATGAAATGATGCAAAGAGCATATTCATGTGTTACTTTACATGTAAAGCACAAAACACTACCATTTGTCGCGGTTTTAACCTGATTTCTAATTCTCAGTAAAATTCAAAATGGCGACCAAGATGGCGACCATTGTTGGTGACGTCACAGGCCTCCAGCAGCGCCACTACCCTTAGAATATACCTCATATTGTTGAGAAGATCGAAGGCGTTCTACTAAAGGCAAAATTGCTTCGAAATACTGCAACATATCAAAAACTCTGGGGAGGGGTTCTACGTGGAAACGGACACAACAACTTCCAACATTTATGGCTCAACGATTTTGGGAGTTGTTGCGTCTGCTTGCATGTAGCTTACAACAATGAGTTTCATTTCATCACTCTCCTCCTTTTGACAACGTTTGTCGATAAGTAACCGAAAGTGTGGTTTTAAAAAAGAAGTCGCATCCTGAGATTTGGTTTGAGGGCTACTGGTAATTCTGATGACGAATCTTATATTTTCTAAACTTTCATAAAGAGAAGTTCAGTTTGATAAGCATCGAGAATCTTAAGTAAGTAACTAACTAAAGCCTTTATTTAAAGAGGGTAGCACCTAATAGCCAAAGGCTAATAAACTTGTGGCCCTCATAAAATACACAACTATTTACAATCTAATAAATATTGTAAGCTAAAATGTATAAACATTTAAAATAAAACAAGATTCGATTTTTATATTAAAAAAAAAATTATTAAATGATAAAATGATGCAAACATTGTTGTTCCTTAAAAATCTTGGCAAACATGTTCTTTTTAAAACATGCTACAGAATCTAGTTTCCTAATTTCAATTGGTGTACTATTCCACAGTCTTGTTGCCGAAACAGCGAAAGAGCGTCCTCCCTCTGTTTCTCTTCCATATTTAGGACAAACAGCATTAATGCTTGAATATCTAGTGTTGCGGGAGTGCCGCTTATTATTCAAAATTAAGTGTTCATTTAGATAATTCGGCAAATACCCATTAATTCGCCTATACATTATTATGCATTTATCTATCTTGTGTTGCTCATAAAACGGAATCCAACCTAGCTTGTTAAACAAAGCAACTGATGCTGTCATGCGATCGGCATAAGAAATAACGCGTGCCGTACGTTTTTGCAATCTTAAGACCCTATAAACCGACTCTTTATCGCAATTTGCCCAAACAACGTTAGCGTAAGACATAACAGGGCGAATAATGCTATTATAAAACTGAAGTCGCTGTTTAAGAGGTAGACAGGCTCGAATCTTACGCAGTATTGCGATTCTAGAGGCCAACTTTTTACATACTTTCTCAATATGTTCATTAAATGACAATTTGCTGTCGATTTCTACGCCTAATAAGGTAGCACAATCCACATTACTGAGCTGTTTTCCATTTACGAAAACATCTATGTCACTTCCATTTATGTTAGCCACACAACTTTTCCCAGTGATCGTGAGTACTTTAGTCTTGTCTTCATTTAATGGGAGCTTATTCAATTCGCTGAAGCCCATAATTGAATTTCAGAGACAGACTTATTTAGTGATGAACTTAAGGTGGCTAAGTTTTTCACATCCGCAAAAGCTGTGACAGTCGTATCGTCTGCGTAAAGGTCCAACTGAGCACTTGTATACAAGGGCAGATCGTTGATAAACAAAATGAAGAATAAAGGACCTAAAATACTGCCCTGAGGGACTCCATGCAACATCAATGCTTCGCTTGACTCACTCCCGTTTACACGGACCACTTGCTTCCTATCCAACAAGTAAGAGTTACACCAGGCAAGCTCCCGGTTGACTATACCGTACAGTTCCAACTTGCGCAACAATAGCTTATGGTCCACCATGTCGACACACTGGACGAAAAAACGGATTTACTAATGTTTGCGAAAGGTGCAAATATGTGGTAAATTTGGAGCTCCAAATTTGCATTACATTTGCGCTGTCGGCTAAAGTGTGGGCAAATTCATATATTTGCTAGATAGGTATTGATACGCAAAAGTCAAGTAAATGTAATGGTTTGATACAAATTTGATACATATTTGCAGCATGGGCAAATCTTCAACATTTCTACCAATTTACTCAAATTTACATCCTTGGCAAAAATGACAGTTTTCACTGTACTTCAAATGCAGGCAAAAATATTGCAAAACCACTAATTTGCAGTGGTGTTTGCTCTTGTTTTTCCAGGATACCAAAAGAACACTTTTGCATGTGGTTTACTCGTATTTGCCTTAAGAGCGAAAACAATAAATTTCTACACATTTGGCTGTATCATAAATTTGAACATTTGTATCATAATTATCCATATTTGCAAGGGGAGCAAATATAGTGAACTGCATAACATTTGCTGACAGTCAAAGGTGATGTGCATGTGACATTTCCTATATGTTTGATTCGTTTTGTGACTAAAGTAAATTTCCAATCTCAACTGTAACATTACATTGTTACAATAAAATTTTGTACATGCTGTGAGACTCCGCCAAGAGGTCCAATTCCTTACATGCATCTTTCCTGTTAACTGTTTTATATGCACTGTCATTTTAATATAAAGGAATCCGAAACCAGTTACTTTTTTTGACAATTTTACAGTCACAAATTTCTTCTGTTAGTCTTTTTACAGAACGAATCAAACTTGGTCCAAAATAAAAAGTTTTGTGGATTTCAAACTCAGGGTTGTGATTATTCACTTGTACACAATTTCCTCCTGGTCATTTAACCAACAAACTTAATTCAAATTAATACCAACAATTTTCGTTTAACCGGTATTTTTTGTAGTTTTGACTGCCCACCTAGAGATGACCGCATCTCGATGGTGGGCTTCCTAAAAATGACCACATTTTGAAAACCCAACAGCCAATGCTACAACAAAATATGGTGAAACTGCTCACAATTTTATTTGAACATTAACCCGTAAATTTGGTTTGAAAGTAATGTCACTCTATTGTCTTTTTTGCATCTCTCGTAAGTTAAAGTGAGAGTTCACAGAGACTGTGCGGTTTTCTCGGGTGCGTTTTAGAAGCTGCCGTAACAAAAAGGTTACTACACTACCGGAATTAAAACATCGTGGAAATTATTAATTTAAAATCGCGGAGTATTTTCCCCAACAATACCTCTAACTTTCTGCGATAACGCTGCAAAATTTTTTAGGTTATTTTTCAACCGAATAGGCTGCGAATTTAATGCGATGATCATTTTCACTTTCATACCTTCATCCGCATTTCACATATTTCAATTCATGCTTACAAGATCTCCCAAATTTTATGTCTGAACGCAAGGCTTTTTAATGGAATCTTCATTTCAAGGCCAGAACTAACACTAAGCGCTAAACAGAAACTGCCTTATGAAAAAACTTTTAAAATTGACGCACTGTTTTAAAGGCCTCACTGGATCTGGATGGGGTTAAATAAAAACGTAAGCGAAACATTAATTTTGCAATATTTAAATAATGTCTAAAAAATAAAGCTTCCCTCTGAGATACCTGGCGAATAAAATTCTCACAGGGCCACAGGCTAAACAGGCTAAGCTGCTCTGTTGAATCAGGAAGGCCAAACTTTTTTTCTTAATGCTGGACAGAGATTAAAACAATATCTGAAAGCGCGTTTTTAGTTCCCTCCGAGACAACCGGAGAATAAATTCTCACAGAGCCACAGCCTAAAAAGGCTAAGCTGCTCTATTGAATCAGGAAGGCCAAACTGTTTTACTTAATGCTAGACGGGGATTCAAAAAATATCTGAAAAGCGCGTTTTTAGTTCCCTCTGAGACACCCGGAGAATAAAATTCTCACAGAACCACAGCCTAAAAAGGCTAAGCTGCTCTGTTGAATCAGGAAGGCCAAACTTTTTTTCTTAATGCTGGACAGAGATTCAAACAATATCTAAAAGCGAGTTTTTAGTTCCCTCTGAGACACCCGGAGAATAAAATTCTCACAGAGCCACAGCCTAAAAAGGCTAAGCTGCACTGTTGTATCAGGAAGGCCAAACTGTTTTACTTAATGCTAGACGGGGATTCAAAAAATATCTGAAAAGCGCGTTTTTAGTTCCCTCTGAGACACCCGGAGAATAAAATTCTCACAGAACCACAGCCTAAAAAGGCTAAGCTGCTCTGTTGAATCAGGAAGGCCAGACGTTTTTTCTTAATGCTGGACAGAGATTAAAACAATATCTGAAAGCGCACTTTTAGTTCCCTCTGAGACACCCGGAGAATAAAATTCTCACAGAGCCACAGCCTAAAAAGGCTAAGCTGCTCTGTTGAATCAGGAAGGCCAAACGTTTTTCTTAAATGCTGGACAGAGATTTAAACAATATCTAAAAGCGAGTTTTTAGTTCCCTCTGAGACACCCGGAGAATAAAATTCTCACAGAGCCACAGCCTAAAAAGGGCTAAGCTGCTCTGTTGAATCAGGAAGGCCAAACCGTTTTACTTAATACTAGACGAAGATACAAACAATATCTGAAAAGCGCGTTTTTAGTTCTCTCTGAGACACCCGGAGAATAAAATTCTCACAGAGCCACAGCCTAAAAAGGCTACGCTCCTCTGTTGCATCAGCAAGGCTAAACTGTTTTACTTAATGCGGGACATGCACTATCATCTTCACAGATCTAATCAGTGCAAAATTAAATAAAGCTTTAATCTGTAAGTCAATTTTTGGTTTATGAAATTTTACTCACTTTTACCGACAATTGATAGCCACTGGCTTTGGCAAAATAAATTTTCCTGTTTTCTTAAAATGGATTCGATAAAATTGAAAATATCCACTACGATCCACACTTAAAAACTGAACTCTGACTGAATTGAACTGTTTGCGATCAGGCTTAAGAAATAGTGATCTCCATCAACATTCTCCATGAACATTACACTTTCACATCGTTAGCAGTTATTGAGAATTTATGAAATGATCGAGGGATTAGTGTCGACCTTAAAACGTTTTCGCGCTAAAATGATAATAGGTAGCCATTTGAAGATGATACAAAGGAACCTAAAATAGTATCTGTCTTTCGTCTCAGGTCGTTTTCCATCAGTGACGCAAAGTACACAAGTCATGACAGATTAGCAGCTATTAATTGAATCCTAATTAGGTTTTTACAAGGACACCGGAAATTGAAACTTCCTCCCTGTGGTGAATTTCAAAGTTGTATGAATCTCGTCATGCTATAAAGAAAAAACTAAGGCGGTGAAACAAATTAACATGCAGCATTTATTCTCCCAGGCTGGGTTGTTCAAAGCTGGGTTAAGATAACCCAAGGTTAGTACGAAATATGAATTCAGATATGAAAGTTTCAAAAACAAATTGATTTAAATTCCTTTTGTCTACAATTTGGTGACTGGATACGTAAAAAAGAAAAGAGAAAATTATCTGACAAAATGCTTTTGATTAAAAGGAAAAAGAAACGCGGGTTAAAATCTAACCCTGGGTTAGTGCTAATCGGTCTTTGGAACAACTGGGCCCCCGTCTTTTTTAGGGTCCAATAATTCTAAATCACATAACCACTTTGAAGTGAGTCAATGGTACACAACCTGGGAATGTGTTGCATTCCTCTTCTGTCATTTGATTATAATAAAGCCTAGGGTCGTACAACGGGCAAGGATGTCCGAGTACTAAAACTAGAAATTCAAAATCACACAGTAACTGTTCTATACCGTACAGATCGAGGGCCCACACTACCTCCCCTTCATTATACAAGTAAATACACTACAACAAATCTACTGGACAAAGGTCCAGTAGTCAGATCATTTACTGTATTTTTTGTACATCATACTAAAAAATCAAATGTGGTCCAAAATAAAAAGTTTTGTGGATTTCAAACTCAGGGTTGTGATTATTCACTTGTGCATAATTTCCTCATGGCCATTTAACCAACAAACTTAATTCAAATTAAAACCAACAATTTTAGTTTAACCGGTATTTGTTGTAGTTTTGACTGCCCACCTAGAGATGACCGCATCTCGATGGTGGGCTTCCTAAAAATGACCACATTTTGAAAACCCATCAGCCAATACTACAACAAAATATGGTGAAACTGCTCACAATTTTATTTGAACTTTAACTCAGCCGACAAATTTATGAAAGGCTAATTTTTCTTACTCTGTTGTTTGCAACCCTGAGTTTGAGTTTCACTGATTTTAATGTTGATTTTGAGTTTTACTGTTCATGAAGTACTACCCATTCAATCCAAAAAAGTCATAGCATTTTTGCTGGCTAAAATTCACCTGAATCCTGGTTATTTGATCTTGGGATACAAGGAGCAGGGTTGTGGCTTCCCAACAAAAATTCTGATGAAGAGATGGTCTTCACATACAGGAGCTACCAGTCAAATCCCACCCGACAAAGCCCCCCCCCCCCCCCCTCATAAAAAATGAACAGACCAACACTGGGTTACAGGAGCTCTGAGTTGGCCTTGGATCATGAAAAGTTTAAAGCTATAAAGAAAAAACTAAGGCGGTGAAACAAATTAACATGCAGCATTTATCCTTCCAGGCTGGGTTGTTCAAAGCTGGGTAAAGATAACCCAAGGTTAGTACGAAATATGAATTCAGATATGAAAGTTTTAAAAACAAATTCATTTGAATAATTCGTTTTGTCTACAATTTGGTGATTTGATACTTAAAAAAGAAAAGAGAAAATTATCTGACAAAATGCTTTTGATTAAAAGAAAAAAGAAACGCCGGTTAAAATCTAACCCTGGGTTAGTGCTAATCGCTCTTTTGAACAACTCGGCCCCGGTCTTTTTTTGGGTCCAATTCTAAATCACATAACCACTTCGAAGTGAGTCAATGGTACATAACCTAGGCATGTGTTGCTTTCCTCTTCTGTCATTTGATAATAGTAAAGCCTAGGGTCGCACAATGGGCAGGTATCTCCAATTACTAAAACTAAAAATTCAAAATGACACAGTAACTGTTGTATATAGTTACAGAGGGCCCACACTACCTCCCCTTTACATAAAGTAAATACACCACAACAAATCTACTGGACAAAGGTCCAGTAGTCAAATAATTTACTGTATTTTTTCTACATCATAATATTATTATTAAAAAGCTAACAATAACAAGGCCACCCACAGTACCTTAAATTTGGTCCAAAAAAAAAAGTTCTGTGCATTTCAAAGTCAGGGTTGAGATTATTCACTTGTACACAATTTCCTCATGGCCATTTATTCAAGGAACTTCACATCAAAACTGACAATTTTGTTCTTACCGCTGTTTGTTCTAGTTTTCACTGACTATACCTAGAGATGACCACATCTTGATGGTGAGCCTCCTAAAAATGACCACATTTTGAAAGCCCAACAGCCAATAATACAACAAATGGTGAAATTGCTTTGTATTTCATATAATTTGTGAATAGAAACTAGCACAGACATGAACAAATAATTTCTTTGCTGCTCTTTACAACCCTGATTGTGAGTTCAATAGGATTTGTCTTTTTAAACTGATCAAACAGACTGGCGAGATTTATATCAGCCTTCGCTCAACAACATTAACATGGTGCATTTCTTCACTTAAACCTAAACTTCTTAGACCAATGGTGTTTACACCTTCAATATTATTATACCCTTTTCACTAAATGAGTCGAATTTTACTAGATTTATTTAGTATTGGAATTCACACAGTAAGATAACTTTTTGATTTTCCTTTTTAAATAGGAATATGATATTTTATAATTGCTGGACAGAAAAAAGGTTCCAGCTAAAAATTTGTTTTGAGCAGTGACAGAAGACATGAAATAGTAAATCTCAACTTTGGAGTGTCTGAAGGCATTTTCTTTGCCCTTCCACAAAATGACTTTCTACTTTCACTCTGCCACTAACTTTTGCCATGACTTATTAACGCCAAGTGAAAACATAATATCTGAGGCATATAATTTTCTGAAGCTACATGTCAGTGCTAGTGAGCAGTCATGGACTGCTGTTTTGAAGGGGCATCCGATAGCAAGATAGCCTTTCGAAAATCACTGAGCATTAGGTGGTACATATTGTTTACCTCTGTAGGAATAATGTTGTCACTCTTTATATCTCTGAGGGGAAACCTCTACGAGTGCAAATGTTCTATAGCTTCACACAATTTCAGTACATTATGTTTCCTGCAGAACACTGTGAAAGGGACATGGATTTACTTAGCAGGGCACGGCACAAAGTACAAGAAAACTAATATTGTAAAGATGCTAAAAATATAACACAAGGAAGTACACGTGAGGTTTCTTTTTTGTGACATTTACCCCAAACAGATGGGGTATTGATGTATGGGAGCATTCAGTATATAAGCTTCACTTCTGTTATCTTCTGAAGAGGGAAAAATGATTACTGTAAATAAATTGAGACCCACTGGAATACCCCTGTAGCATTTCTTCATGCACAGACCACAAAAAGCTTCCCCATGTTGAACCTGTATTTCATTGACCTCTTTATCTTTTGGAGAGTTCAGGTGATGCAACTCAATTTCAAGAACATTGGAAATTTAACTCCTGTACCACTCAAGGAAAAATCTGAAACAAATGTACAAAAAAGTCACTAAACCCACTAAAAATAACTGGTAATTCTACCTTTATTGAAAATATTGTGAAATTAAATGAATTGTGTTACTTGTGTTGCCATTATCTTTATGAACATTATAAATACACATGTGGCACATTTTAGCATTTTTGACCTTTGGACTCAGCTTACATGTACAGCTGTATCATTATAAATTATTATAAACAAAACGACCTTGTATATGAAAACATGACAAAACAAAACAGCAAAAAATGACAGTAAGGCATATAAAATAAAGGCTCCACCCTACCCCTGTCAAAATCAATGGTACATGTACAGGTATTACGCTCAATATGTCAATATAGCGCCAGAGGAAGTATAAATTACTCAAGCAATTAATCTTGAGCTACTTCTGCCAAATACCAATAAATTAGCACCAAATACCAATAAATTAACACCACTTAAATTTTTCAACAAGGCTTTTTTCAGCTGGATCACTACCATACGCACGCGACACGCGTGCACATACATGCTACAAATGTAAATATGGATGCAAATGTAGTTTATTCCCGGTTATAACATAGATGTGGCAGTAGAAGCACGATATACAAAGCAAAATACATCGACTTTACCTTTTAAATTTCGAATATCCTAGAGAAAAAATCCAGCAACATAGGCAATCTCTTCCTCCCGCCAAATCGCCAAAAGAACGCGCGCCCGATTTCCCAAGCATTTGCGCCTCAGTGGTGCTGGTCAGCGACAGTCTGCATAACCGTTCGAGAACGAGGCACAACAATTGAAATCGCCCAAATTTCGTCGACCGTTACCACGTTCCATTGCCATCGATTTGCCACCAGCTTTTACTTCATACGTTTAACGCCATATTTATCAAGAGTTTTCGAATTTTCCTTCTTTGTGGGGTTGACTGTCGAGTATGGAGGAATCGGCCTGTCTTGTTTGTTCGAATTTATCGAACGAATGTGTCCTCGAAGAACTTATAAAAATAATCGCTCGAGTTCGAGGGAACTGCATGCTTATAGACTGTTCGACGAAAAGGAAATTGCACTTATCCACCATGAAAGACATCTAGATAGCTCCATCGGCGACGATCAAGTAGTAACGATTGGATCCAAGAAAAGCAGCCGTTAGTACTTAGTACATAGACTTCGGTGAATCGTTGCTGTTAGCAGACATTGTAAAACTAAGAAGAGGCAGGAGAAATGCAAGGACAAACAAATGCTGAGGGAGTAACTAATCGGGAGTAAAAGAAATGCTCAGTAAGTATAAGAAAGTTCATTCTTACTGTTAATCCATTAATGATGCTATTTGATAATACCTACATTTACATTCCCAATATTCAGTAATCAACAAGGACTCACCCCTACTCCTGAAACTTTATTTGTTCTGTTGTTTTAAAAAATACTATAATCTTTTATTTGGTTGTTCTCTTCAGATAAAATTTATCTGAAGAGAACAACCAAATAAAAGATTATAGTATTTTTTAAAACAACAGGACAAATTCGATAATGGTCTTGGAAATTTAATAAGAATTGAAGCGAGTGTTAATTCCCCTCTAAGGCCAAAAATAACCTTATCCTCTAGTGCCTACTTTCTCCAAAGGCTTTTCCAAAATTTAAAAGGGGATTAAAGGCAGTGACTGCCATGGTGCTGAAAACATAGAGTAGCTAGAATTTAGATCATGGTACCCTGCTTTCACTGATTTTTTTTTAATGATCACCCCATGTAAGGATTCTGGAATCCGGGAAATTAATTTTTTGCTTATGGAATCCAGAATTCAGGCAATTTTTGTCGTGGAATCCTAAATTCTGAGCTTTGAAACCTGAAATACAGGTCAAACAATTGGAATCCAGAAACCAAGTAATCCACTGAAAAACGTTCTGGAATCCGCAGCGTGGAATCCAGAATCTAAAACTGTCTTGGATTCCCTCATATGAGGCAATTATAGTATAATTAAACTTTTGTTCCCAAGATACACTGTAAGTGATGGAAATGTTGCAGAAGAAGCAGGTCCATGAAGTTTTAAGTAATATGTCAATAATGTCGTTATGGTAGTGATGTAGTGGGACACTCACTATAAAATTAATACAATGATTTATCTGGAGTCAATTGTCTTGTTACAAAAGGGTTTCTTCCATTCATTTTTTCATTTTGTTTTTGCTCAAAGAAGGTCTTAGTTTTAACAGGTACAGTGTAATCAGGATTATGATGACCGCTTGGGGTTAGATTTGAGACATGAAAGTTACAAGCCAGCAATTTGTTTAAACTAGTTAATTTTGATATCAGTTAACTCAGGAAATAAGTAAGTTTAGTCACGTAGTGTGACTGCAGCCAGTAATAGTACATGTAATATCTAATAGCAACCTTTATGGTATAAAAGGCTAGAATATTTAGACAGAAAAGGACAATAGTATTTTTCATGACAACCATCTACAGCTTTAGTTTCAATATTAATGGTCTCAATTATGTATAATTTCTGTTTGTTGCAGAAAAAGCTAAAGAGACCACCCTTTTCCAGTCAACCTCTATTTCGAAGAAGG
>OZ037786.1:7949318-7961818 GCA_964035525.1 Porites cylindrica | reverse complement strand
AAACGTAAGCATAAACAAAAAAATAAAAATAAAACTATTTTTCGTCTTTTTACAACATTGCACAGTCATTAGCCTTCCTGTCTCACCATTTTGTCACGCAAACTCACACTTTGGGATGAACATGACAGAAGCGTTTAAGAGCGACTGTCTGTAAATATCGACCAAAATCGACTTTTTGTGGCACAAGTTCAAAATTCGAATTTCGCTCATTTTTGGCTCACCGATAACCCTTAATGAGTAATGAAACATGCTGTAGTTAGTTTTCCCAAATAACGTCTTCTTTTGCTAAAATTCGAGAAAACGCATTTTGCCCGTTTGGAGCTCAAAATCCACTTCCGGTAAAGCGAAATTTTACACAAATTCAATTGACTCGTACGTCAAACCACAACGATTTGGCAGCCTTTGTAGATCACGAATAGTTTTTATGACCCTTTCTTTCTTCTAAGACGATAAATTTGTGAAAGCTGTAATAAGTTTGTGGCCAAAAAGGTATTGTTAAAAATAGGCTCTATTGACAATTTCTACCGTTCAAAATTATAGGGTTAAAATAATGTAAATTTTTACAATGCGCTATAACTTAGAATTTCGCAAATTGACTTTCTACGGCTTAACTAGGCCCCAATCTATCAGAAAATCGAAACAAATCTCTGGGCAAACGATTTTAAGTAGCCCGCAAGACGCCGATTTCAACCCTAATTTTGCGAAAAATTGCGACATTCCAGTGGTTAAAAATAGCGTGACACGGCCCGTCACGCCAGCGGTGTTAACGACAGATTCACTTTCAACATTCTATTCAACGCTGATCACATGCCAAATTCCAGCATACAATCTATATTACATCTTTCAATACACTTATCTTATTTAGAAGAGTCATTTTGTTTGGATACAATATATAGTGTAGAATTGCCCAAAAGTCGGCGTTTTTGAACGACGTCGGCAAGACGTCGACGACCGAGCCCAACGAAAACAAACTTTGAACAAGTACAGTGGTGTTTTTTTTATTAATTAAAGCATGCGTCAAAAGGCATAAATACGTTAAATTTAAGACAGGGATAACCAATATTAACTAATTAGAACTCTCTTTTTTTCTTGCGAGTTTTCTCTTTCAAGTAATTATGTATAAGTATAAATGCACGTTTCGATGTATTACTATCACGCTTATAAAGTTACATTGTAACGAACGTTTCAGAAAACATTTTAACTCGTTTCGATCGACGATAAAACACCATCATCAAAAACAAATCCCCAAAAACTTTCCTCTGCAGCAAAACGAAAAATAGAAAAAAAAGTGTCGTTTTACTAATGCTAAAGCAGGGATAGTTGCAGTGTGATCATGAGCTTTTAAAAATGGCAAATGCTCCTAAATGGACATCTATAGATCCCTTGCATCGCCATTGGAAAAAAACTCTCTGGCCCACTATGAACTAGCCTATTCCAGGCGTAGTGGACAGTGGACATTGGATAGTGGATAGTGGATAGTGGACAGTGGCGCGAAATGAGGAACGGAGGAAAACAAACGTGGAAGAGAGTAAGAGGGAGAGAGTAGGAGGACCTTTCGCCCTCTCTCCCTAACCCCGCTCCTTCGCCATTTTTTCTAACCCACTTTTCTTTGCGTTTTCCCAACTACCTGAAGGCCTGTTACAGGTTAACTACGTCCTTCATTTACAAATTTTTATGGTATATACCGTATTTATTCGATTAACCACCCTGGGCGCTTATTAAATTTTTGGACCTTGAGAGTGGGCGCTTATTCGAGGTGGGTGCTTATTCGAGGCTGGGCACTTATTAAATTTTCGCCATTCTCAGCAAGTGTAGTATGTTAGTTTTGCAACAAAACAATAAATGGTAATAACAAAAAGCGGAGATGTAACAAAGCAAGGTTTCTGTAAAATGCTCTGAAGAAAACTCCGTCTTCGGGAGGGTCTCTTTAGTACTTATTATCTCTTATTTGAGTTTGTGTGGGAGGGAGTGGGGTGGGGGTGGTCGCTTATTAACTTTGCTGCCTTTAGGATGGGCGCTTATTCGAGGTGAGCGCTAATTCGAGGTTGGGCGCTTATTCGAATAAATACGGTATTTCACTTGAGCGTCGAGCACTTTTGGCGCTTTGTTATTGATCAGCAGGAACGGATTTGTTAGTACTAACTTTTCAACTGCTTTTAAACTGCGAAACTTTTTTTCTTTCTTGTTTTCTTTCTTTTATTTTTTCTTTGTCATTTTCTATTGTATTTTTAGACTTATTTTTCGATTCTCTCCCCAGTCTCACTCACCTCTCCCCTCCCCCGCCGTGCCCCCGCTGCTCCAGACAAGAGGGAACGACCATTTTGTTTTGCTCCAGACCATTACCTCGACTATTCCGCCTTCTTGGCTTACGCAAAAAGTACGGGCTGCTTTGTGGCCTGAAAGACTTTGCACTGATTGACGTTTTAGTGTCATGGAAACTCTAGCTGTAATACTGAACTGCAGATGACAGGTTAAAAGACTGAAAGTTCCTTTCAACAGCGTTTTTAAAGAGAACATCGTCTTTTCGGCCAAAAAAAAAAAAACAATAAAAATAGGGAAACAAAATAGAGTATAATACTAAACCTAAGAAGAACCTTGTAACGAACGAATGGCAACACCTAAAAAGGAAAGGCAGACTTGAGGACTTTCCTCATCCTCCGTAACCTTAGTCCATGAAACTTAGGCACCCAAGCAGGCCTCCAAAACCTTACCCTTGTCTTTCTCACAAACCGAATACTAGAAGCTGAAAGCCTTAGTCCGCTTTACGTAAGTACCGTGTAGATCTTCAGAAGAATTGTTTGCAGCCGGCCCTCAAAACCCCAAGAGACTTCGCCTGCTGCTGGTCAATATATAAGACGGCTATTCCAAAGAACTGCTCCAAAAAAACTATTTTTCTTAACATTTGTCTGGGGTAGAGGAATAGCGAGTTTTCTGTTGGTGTCTCTTAATAAGTAATTAGAGATATTGCAACGATCTGCCCTTGCTACAATCTATTATGCACTTAACAAGGTCCCTCAAAGTACTCAAGATATATGACGCATAGTCTGCGATACACCCGCCTCTCACTGCTCTTTGACGAAATGTCCCCGGCGGCAGATAGCGATGAGAGGAAGCTTTATCGCAGGCTCTTGGCATCAAGGCTTTCTACCATTTACATTGGTAAACAGGTCGCTTCACGGTTTGGGCAAATGGTGAGGAAATTCAGGACCGATTAATTTTGAGTCCCTTCGGTAATCGCGTTTACCATTTTCGTAAGTCAGTTTCGTTTAATGTAAAAGGGCCGCAAAAGCCTGAAACTAAGCCTGGAAGTTTCCAACCAAGAAAATAGGCGATTGCCTTTTCAGACGTTCGTTTGTGTCAGGAATTTTCTACTGAAACGTCGAAGGCAACCCGAAACTGAGTTTATGGTAAGCCTGGCAAAGCACCAAAGAGTCCTCTTAGTTTGTTTTAATGGGTCATAGTCATGCAGTAGCTTCATGATTCATACACGTTGTCATACAAGTATATGCTCCTCTTGGGGCATCCATGTAGCTTTTTTTCAGTTTTGAGAGCCCGCAAGGGTAAAAACTTCGAAAAGAACTATTGCACCAATACTTAGTCTAAAATATTTTTTTTCTTTAAAATTGCTTCAAGGAAATTAGTTTTTATAAACCAAATGGCATTGATTGGCAATGATTTAATTCGCAAATATCTCTCAATGCAAAAATTCATTCAGTAATCAGTTTTAGTTTTTAGATTTTGTTCTATTTATATACCATTTTTTGAGGGAAATCGCCAGTCCGAAACTGAACATGAAAGTGTGTGGCGCTATCCCAGGGACCCTAAATGTTGTATCTGAAGAAAATGCTGGAATCAATGAGAATAATAGGTTTACTGAAAGATTTAATTTCGAACTGGCTTTTAATCTGCCTTTAAGTAAATTGTTTAAAGCATATCTATCGGTAACACTGGCGTGACGGGCCGTGTCACGCTATTTTTAACCACTGGAATGTCGCGTTTTTTTTGCAAAATTAGGGTTGAACTCAACGTCTTGCGGGCTACTTAAAATCGTTTGCCCAGAGATTTGTTTCGATTTTCTGATAGATTGGGGCCTAGTTAAGCCGTAGAAAGTCAATTTGCGAAATTCTAAGTTATAGCGCATTGTAAAAATTTACATTATTTTAACCCTATAATTTTGAACGGTAGAAATTGTCAATACGGCCTATTTTAACAATACCTTTTTGACCACAAACTTATTACAGCTTTCATAAATTTATCGCCTTATAATAAAGAAAGGGTCATAAAAACTATTCGTGTTCTTCAAAGGCTGCCAAATCGTTGTGGTTTGACGTACGAGTCAATTGAATTTGTGTAAAATTTCGCTTTACCGGAAGTGGATTTTGAGCTCTGAACGGGCAAAATGCGTTTTATCGAATTTTAACAAAAGAACACGTTATTTAGGAAAACTAACTACGGCATGTTTCATTACTCATTAAGGGTTATCGATGAGCCAAATATGAGCGAAATCAAATTTTCAACTTGTGCCGACCGTGGGTCGATATTTACGGAAAGCCACTCTTAAGACGTTCAGCGGATTCTCAAATGAAATTCAAACCCCTTGTGTAAGCTAGACATATACTGAATAATTTCCAAGATGGCGGCAAATGCTTACTTTGACGAGGAAGGTTATGAACTTCTGTTCGTCGGTATTTCACGCTGTCATTGGCCTAGGATCGGCAAGGATATATAACCGATTTTTGTCGTTTTTTGTGTTCACTGAATACCGTGAAAAAAGGCTTTTAAGCCCAATGTTTTGATTTCAAATAACCTACAGCATCTGATCATTGGACCTCAAACACGAGAAACATGGGAGTGGCCATTCGCAGTTTTGCCGCAGCGCACCTTGTACTGCTGTAGCAACATTTAAAGGAGCATATGGCGGATTTTTTCGAAAAAAAGAACAAATTCCAATGGCGTTAGGAACTCGCTATGCGATGTGTATTTGGAAAAAATCTTGTTCAAAGAGAAATACATTATACACCCATCTTAAAAACTGGATCTTTGGACTTGAGAACAAAGTAATTGCTGAGAAGCAAGAGGACAATTTCTAACGCGGTAAGGGAAATTTCCATACTTTTGTTTGTAATTTTTCTGTACGGCAATTGACTACTACAGAAAATACCACAACATACCATAATGCTATTTGTTTGTCACCCCCAAATTTTGCGTTTATAAGCCTTGTCTTCAGTTTCTCTTTGGAGTTAAAATGGTCCCAAGAGAATCTGAGGACAATGCTTATGCAAATTTTTGGGATGACAGACAAAGAGCATTATTGTATGCTATGACATTATTTTTCTTTATAAAATAGCGAAGATAGTACGCGCGCTCTGATTGGCCGAGAGGCGTGTTTGCATTAGAGTATGTAGACATGGTTGTGACGTCAAGATGTTTTGCTTTTCGCGCACTGATCACGTAAGCTCAAATTTGAAAAAGTTTTTGACTTCAAAATTGGACAAGGTTACTTTATTTACCCATTCCTTCGTCAGCTGAAACTTGGAAAATCTTTATAAACAAGCGGTGTCAATTTTTTTTCGCTAAAGCTGACATTTTAAGCCAGAAAAATCCATATTTTTGGAAAGCATCTTTTTGCAAAACAAGAACTGATTACGCGTGCAAGACTTCGCGTACAAGACTTTGGGACTGGTAAGAATTTCTGTTTTAATCAGTACCATAACAAAGAGTTTTTGAGTTTTTTCTCGGTAAAGTTATTTTATAAAAGCAACAGAAAACTTTTTTCCTGTGTTTGCATAGCCTGATATAAACACTCGAGGGGTTGGGAGAATTCTTGACAGTTATGCAAACCCTCGACTTCGTCTCGGGTTTGCATAATTGTCTCGAATTCTCCCAACCCCTCTCGTGTTTATATCAGGCTATGCAAACATGGAAAACGTTTTCTATTGCTTAAATAGTGGTCAATTTTAAATCTAAGTCAAAATAGTGACTTGATTCGCATGCGCGACGGCCATGTTGTATGAGATAATGAAATTGTCCGCCATGTGTCATGTATCACAGTACATGTTCGAGGATATAGGACCAGTCCGGAATATCCCTAAATTTAAGGACAGGGCCAACTGGTCACGCGACACTTTTCAACCAATGAGATGGTGCGCTTGTGTTTATCAACAAACAAATCAAAACATCACCCCAGTGATCAAAAATTTTCAAAACAACGGACGGAGTCGGACAGAATTAAAGATGAGCTTACAGTACTCGTCTAGGTTTCACATTTAATATTTCAAAGAAAACATGTCATGTAAGAGAATAAGAGCATTAATCATTGTAAAGAAATCATTGGGGTGTTCGAACTGATTCCGGACCGATCGCAGAGGTCGTGGCTTCACTGGCATGGTTTGCAAGATTTTTGATGGAAGCAAACTTGTCCCGTGTAAAAATAGCCTTAGAGAGAGTGTGAAAATTTGTTGCGATCGTACAAAACAGCATTGGTACTACCTATTAACTTCTACAGGACGAGAATCAAAGAACCAGTCATCATAATAAGAATAGAAAGTAGTTCAAATTTATTAATTTTTCTTGTTTGTTTTTTTGTGTTGTTTCGTGTTGACTTCACGCATCTGGTGCTTCTTTGCTTGCTGTCGTACCTGCAATGTTTTAATTTTATCCCAGATAATCAGTGCATGTTCAATTGAGATTTGCCTTGTTTCTTTGATTGTTTTTTAACGGTGGATGAACATTTGGAGAATCCAACAACATTAAATCTTTCCAGATTAGTGAATTTTAGAAACAAAGCGGTTAGTATCTGCCTTGTGCTTATGATCTTCAATTTCATCCCCGCAAATTCGGCAAAGTGAGGCGAGATGTTGTACGTGAATATCCATAAGACTAATAAAGTTGTTTTGGCCTTGAAAAGAAAAAAGGCACAGGCTCGTACTAATGCGAAAAAAAGTAATAACACGGCTTTTGTGAGAAACCCGGGAGTGGAAAACGTACGTGTTTTGGACCTCGGAATTCAAAAATTGTCTACCAAAATTCTAGGTTATCTGCCACCCCCACATTCAACATGATAAAAGTTAATCGATATGACAATCGAGGAAAAATATCTAGAACTTCGTAAAAAATCTGTGAATCGAAAAAATAATAGATACTTGTTCACCTACCTTGAAAGCCGACCAAAATCTCTCCTATACATCGCGTTGTTTAAAAGATAAAAGAAGAATAAGCCACAAAATGTGCTGAATATTTCACGAGACACTTCCAATATGGCTTCCGATACGCTGTCCGCTTAAACAAATTGTGTATGCCTCATGAAAAGTCTTAAAAATATGCCTGAGAACCTCGAAGCGATGGCTGATTCTGTCCGACTCCGTCCGTTGTTTTGAAAATTTTTGATCACTGGGGCGATGTTTTGATTAGTTTGTTGATAAACACAAGCGCGCCTTCTCATTGGTTGAAAAGTGTCGCGTGACTAGTTGGCCCTGTCCTTAAATTTAGGGATATTCCGGACTGAGGACGTCCATCTGAAACGGTGTGTGAAATTCTGATTAAGATCTTCATAGGGTAAGGGGTATAGAAGGGGGGGGGGGGGGGGGGGGTTTACCAGCAGACCTGGGTCTTATTTTTCGGGTCTGAAGCCAAATAATAAAGTCAAAATGTAAATAATAACAGCGGAGGTCTAAGCTACCGGGCAATATACCATTCCATTTTGTTTAGTTAAAGGGACAGGTTCACGGTTAAGCGCATGCTCATTAAGTTAATTACTTTTTATTAATTCTATCGGTTAATAATCCCACTCACATGTATCTTAGCAATCTCAGAGAGTTCAAAGTAGAAGTGTCTTTCAGAGTAACCTAAAGTAGGATGGTGGAGTACTAAAATCGCAGAAAAAATTCGAAATAATTGGTAGTGTTGGCATAATCCACAAAATTTTTGTTGACCCGAACGTTTTATTCCATAATTGATTAATTTACAGCTATTTGCACATAAGTTGATCAACTGACTGCCAGGGAAGTGTGCAGATTGGTTCTTTGACAATGTAATGACATGATCATATTGCTTGCATAGACGATACAACATGTCCCGATACAACATGTCCCTTTTACGTACCGATAGGTTTATAATTTAATCTGCAAAACTAATTACAGCTTTCAGGGCCAGTGTAAATTACTGAAACAGGAGAAACGGGCCTTTGTTTCGGGTTCTATAGTGTAGTTTTAGATGCCTGCTCGTGTACTTCGTATTTTAAATATTGCTGCCCAGAAATGAATTTGCACTGCACTTGTTCTTTGTTTATGTCATAACAAAATGCAGTTGACATCTTCATTTGTTTATTTTAATTTTAACACAATATAGTCTCTGCAAAAAAAAAGTTAATCGTTTGATATGGAATTTTGTCTAAGCTCCAGAAGTTCCTGAATTCCATGTCACTAGTTAATCCAACTGCATTTTATTCAAAACATAAAACGACGGACCAGATATGTGCCACTTGCACATCTCCCATAATGTAGGTCATTTGCCCCCCAAAATTTTGCATAGACTTTGTTTTTCATTTCCCGTGGGCATTGCATTTGAAACAATGCTTATACAAAATTTTGGGGGGCAAATCCTGTGCATTATGGGAGATGTGTAAGTTGCGTACACTGTCTCCTATCCACATTATAATCTTTTTAATTCTCCTTCTGAGAAAATTTATTGCATTGTTAACATGGCTGCTCAGTCAGACCGATGGAAGGGAAGGAGAAAACACCTTTCAACAAAGTGTACAGTCAACTCCCGGTAACTTAAACCCCCTCTAACTGGAACCTTGTGCTAACTAGAACCATACAAAAACTGATTTCCTCCTGTCATGATTTCCAACATACATTTATTGCAAATTTAAATACTCTTGGTAAATCAGATCCTCAATAACTTAAAATTTCCCGTTTTTATTAAAACGGTAACCTTAGGCTGCGCGATGACTCTGTACACATGCATCAGAATCAAGTAGCCTGCGAATGCCGCCTCTGATTGCTCTCTCAGTGCCGCTATGGCTAGCAAAGGCAGAAGGCTGTTTTCGTACAAAGCTAGTACATCAGAAAACAATTTTCGAATCAAAACTTTCTCTGGTCTTTCTCACCATAACACTATAAAAGCTAGGGCGTAATCTATTCTCCAAACAGACTCAAATAAGTTCTTTTTAGCACTAACATCTTCCAACTCAGCACTCACTCAGATTGAAAGTCCCAGTATTTAAAGGAGCAGTGTCAAGAAACTGCCACCAAAGTGAATTAAACATAAAAATAACTGTTCAAAATGTTAAAAGAAGGTAAAACATAACACAGAAAATACATAGGGAAGCAAAGATAGAAAAACATGAAGAAGATTGAAAACTTGTGGTTCTTGAAAACTTGTCAGCCAAAGAGGTTTTCAAAGCTCATTTGTGCTGTTTGCAATGTTTGAAGTAATGGGATCAATTTAGGTTTTTAGGAAACTGCGCACCTACCCCTCCCCTAAGCCAACATTTTGCCCGAAACAAGAAGTAAGTGTGAATCCATGGGGGAACTCGTTGTACATATATTTTTGAGTTTAGTATAAATTGGCCTGTTTTTTGTGTTCATTCCTCTCTTCGTTAAACCGAACACCAGAAACCTGGTTTGTCGCCGTACCCACCTTCCCGCAACGACGTCACACTCTGGCGCCTTAGCTCCCCCTCCTTCCCGCCTCTGGCTTCGCCTCTTCCCATAACTCATCTCAACCTGGCTTGGGGAGTTTGGGAGTGGGGGCTACCAGTGAGAATTTATTGCAATCTTCATAAGGAACCTTAAGGAATTGCCAGGGATCTTTAAAGGATCTTTTTAAAAGTCTTTGACATGATCCTTCAAGGATCCTCGAAGAAATTGGGGGGATTGGCAATGTTCTTTCAAAGGTTGTTATCTGGATCTCCTTATAAGGAACCTCAAAGTCCTACAAAGGTCTTTCAAGGATGTTATATAAAAGCGATTTCTACTGCATGAAATGAAATAATTCAATTCACTATATCAGCCTTTTAGCATGACTCATAGCTGCTTTCAACGGAAGCAAAAGGGAATAGTAGTAGAACAATTAACTTTCCTCAATTTCCTATGCCAACAGTGTAATTGCACATTATACCCAGCAGTCGTTAAAGTGACAGGCTGTTTGATGGATTGTTAAAAGTTATGTTTAGGGCTTAAAAAGGCATTTAAAATAAGTCAATTTGATCAATGGGGCTGTTACTTTAAAAAATTCAGGGTAAAACACTTATTTGTTAAAAACTATTTTTCCCAGAATTTGAGAACCGATTTCCCAGCTCTATATTCAATAATTATTATTGAAAGAAGTTTTTCCAAAGTATGGCAAGTGATTCATGCAATTATTGAATAATACCAATTTATTTATTTAAGCAATACTAGAAAACATTTTCCGTGTTTGTATAGCCTGATACAAACAGGAGAGGGGTTGGGAAAATTCGGTTTGCATAACTGTCAAGAATTCTCCTAACCCCTCGAGTGTTTATATCAGGCCATATGCAAATATACGAGGGAAAAAGTTTGCTTAATTTACAAATTACATGTAACTTTCCCCAGAAAAAACGCAAGACTCTTTGTCATATCACTGATTAAAAGAGAAATTCTTATTCCAGTCGTGAAGTCTGGTACACAAAGTCTTGCATGTGTTATCAGTTCTTGTTTTGCAAAAAAAGATTCTTTCCAAAATATGAATTTTTCTTGCTTAAAATGTCAGCTTAAGTAAAAAAAAAAAAAAAAATGACAGTACAGCATGTTTGTAAAGATTGTCCAAGTTTCAGCCAACAAGGGAATGGGTAAATAAAGTAAACTTGTCGATTTTTCGACTCAAAAACTTTTTTTTTCAAATTTGTGCTTTTGAGATTAGCGCTGGAAAAGCAAAACATCTTTTTGACGTCACAACCATGTTTACATACCCTCATGCAAACACACCTCTGGGCCAATCAGAGTGCACGTACTATCTTAGTTATTTTATAAAATATATTGGAGGATTTATAGCTGAAATGTAAATTAACCTGGCCAGAGAATTCAAAACAGGGCTGCACTGTAGCAGAGCCTGGTGGCCACAGGCACCCACCTTTTGCTCCTGGGCAACTAGCTAGACAATCTTACTTTTTAGATACAAATCATAATGCTATATTTAGCTTCCTAGATTTTACGGGTTCAGAGCACTGGGCTATAGCTAGCTCTCTTCAATTTTCCTAAGCGCACACAGCCTTGATAAAATACATGTACAGTAACTCTTCAGTTTAGATTTGATCTTATTGTTATTATTCCATGGTCCCAAATAAGTGCAGTACAATTAATATTTTATTTTACTATTTTATAGTAATGTTGCAACAGTCATGTACTTGCATTTGACAACGGAGGAATGTGTTCTTTTCCAGATATTATATTCCCTTGAGAATTCAGCACATTATGGAGTTCTTTGATTGATTGAGCCTTCATGTGACTAAAATCAGGAATAAAAGAAGTAAATACAAGGCTTAGCATGTCAAAAATAAAACAGTTAGTAAAGACATATACTCTGATCTGAAGTAATCTTACATAATAATTAAAATAGGTTGAATAATAATTATAAAAAAATAAATTGTTTATGATTTTCTCCTAATGAAGGTTACTGGTGAGCATTGCTAAAAATTTTACTGTACTTGTAAAAATTCCCAGCAGTTCTTATTTTGTCAACATCCTGATTTTTGACTTAAAATACAAAATCTTGTATAACTGACAATTATTGTCAGTCTCACTTTTTTTTATTTGGTTGCGGGATTAAGGTTCAGACTAAGGATAGCCCTGCCCTCCTGAATGGAGGTTTTGCATGGGTCCAATCCTTGTGCAAAGAAAATCAGTTTCAAAGCTTGTCAATTGGGCAAGCTGTAGCTAGCATGTACCTGTACTAACATTTTAACTAGGCCAAAAAACATTTTTTTATGAGTAGTATTGATTATGGTTCTTCTGTAATTTGAATACCCCCCCAAAACTTTACTATGTCCATCAGGTACATCACTACGCACAAAGAAAGCGAGCTGCTAAAAAGCATTGTACATTTTATCTTCGGTCTAAATATATCTGTTATAAAGATCAGCTGGGTTTTCTGATTATAGAGCGATGGAGCAAAAAACTGATGGTTAACACACAGCTTTGAATCGTTTTAACCATGGGCACAATAAATAGGAAATAACAAAGTCAAAACTGGGTATCTTTTAAAGAATGCATGCTGTGTATTATAAAAAACTAAAATTATTGTTCTCTGAGCTTACTTAGCCACAACTGTACAGACACCAACGATCACAGCGTTCGTGGAAAACGATCATTGCTTTTACTGCGCTAAGTGGAAGCCGTTTTTGGCCGGAGCAGACGTGTCTTACTTAGCAGACCTAAACTTCAGAACACAAATAACTCTCGAAGTGGTTTAAATCATATTTGACTGGAAGGGTACAACGTGTAATTGTTAATCAGCAGTCCTCCAAGACCTTCAATTTA
>OZ037786.1:7926818-7946818 GCA_964035525.1 Porites cylindrica | reverse complement strand
GAATTAAGCAGATCGAGGAGGGTGTTATCCACAGAGGCTGAAGGCCGAGGTGGATAACACCCTCCAAGGTCTGCTTAATTCTTCATATCCTACTCAGCCTCATTCATTAATTGCTAATTAGTAACAACTTAAGAATAAAACATTGACTGACTGGACAGTAATGAGTTACAGCTATCTAGTGATAAAGGCATGAACTACTGGTTTCAGTGTTGGTTGTTGAAAAAACAGTCCCTTATCCTTGCTACGCTGCTCAAATGGAAATTAATAAATAACCTCAGGATTAGTTATTAATTTATAAGTATTTACTTATTTTTTTTTATTTTCTTTTTTCACAGCGCTAGGAATATCAACATGCTGTCAACTGAAGGTTTGTATGCCTTCCAAAAGGAAAGGTCTAACTACAGCGCACAGTTTACAAGTATAATGAAGTGTCTGCATTAACAAGGTTGACTTTTTATAAGAATCTGTTGATTGGAGAAAAAACAAGTTTCTGGTGGTGTCCAGGTGAGAAAATGTAAGGGCTTTCCCCGGGAACAAAGAAAACAATCCGTAATAATGAGGTGTCTGTATTTAGCGGGTGTCCGTAAAGCAGGATTTGACTGTACTTATGGTCAACTCTCTCTAAACAGAGAGACAGGGATCTCAGTTTCTGTAAAAGTGACACTTAGAGTTGGTCTCTGCCTTTCTTTTCTTTTAGTTGACTCTGTGTAAGACGAACATCTCTCTAAGACAGACACTGTCTTATTCAACGTGCAAAGAAAGTCGTGTCCGATAGCCTGGGGCTAGTGGATTTTGCTATCGGGATAGTGATTTTTGTTCTTTGGTCTTGATTGACAGGTAAAATTTGACGTTTTCGTAATTTCCATGGCAACATGAACGATTGAATACAACCTTAAAATGTCACTTTTGCTCAGTTAACATAAAATTCGCTCAATAGATTTTCCTATAAATTTGCACACCTCTTACTATAATTAATCATTACCATTTGAAACTTATTTGACCAAATTTTAACCAACGGGTTTTTAGATAATCAATGATATAATTGTACTGTAATTATTAAATGTGTCAAAAAATTCGTCTGTTCAACTTCCATTTTAAAGTTCTCATTATTTAGGATACGATAAAAGTAAAAATTCTGCCAAATATCACAAAATTTTAATGAGTAGATTTTAAGAAATCGTCTTCTGTGTACCATTGCTTTTTCGCTGCCATGTTTGTTTGTTTAAGTTAAAACACACGCTTTCACGCAAGTTACCTCTGACCACCCGCAAAATTGTGTTCAGCCACCTTAAGGCCCAAGATCCATAAACAAATTCTCTAGACTGATCTCCATACATTTCTTTTAAGAACAGTTGAGAGAATTTGGTCTAAGATCAAAGTGTTTTCCCTTTGGTAATTAATCTAGTAATTCTCATAACCTTTACTCTTGATGATCTGCTGATGTTGTTGGGAGAAAATTGATGTTGGTCACTCTTGGGACCTAAAGGGTTAGTCCCTGATGCTCCTGGAATATCCACCACTTAATTTAAGCCTTGCAAAATTAAAAGCAAACAACCAAACTAAATAAGTACAAAACAGATTTACATGTACTGCTACAAGTTTAGCAGGCTACATTTATAATTTTGTACCAAATCTCAGTAATCATGTGCCATAAATTGCAACCAATATGTTTATGAATTGAAAGGTTGAAATGTTTAACAACAGCTTGGAACAATATTAATATTAAACTGTAGACTAATAAAGTAAGGTCACCTAGTTTTAATTTAAGAATGTCACTGGTCTTGTGTATAAATTACTTAATTAGAAGGTTACTGAAAGCCTGCAAAATTATACATCAGTACTGAATCAAAAAAAAAAAAAATGACAAAATACAAATATAAATAGGAATATTTTTGTCGAACGTTAAAGAAACACAACTTTTACATAAACTTACTAAGCTGTCGCTGAATAAGAGGGCCATTGACCGATAAAGGAAAAGGAGTTTATATGTTTTATAAAATCAAATGTAAGCTTATATTTTTTTACATAACAAAATCAATCACAATCATGGTAATATAATAGGATTATACCGGCCCCCAAACGACTTTTCGTTTATGGAAATATACTGCTGGTAAACAACGTTAAAGGTAGGAATACAAAAGCCATCTCTTTGAATATTCAACATTCAATACCGCTTCGTACAGTTTCGTTCGTAACATTATTTCCGCGTCTATAACATCACAGATCACGATTTCGCAGACAGGGATAACAGTACCTTTTCCAATTAAAATATAAGTTTAACATATTTAAGCAGTTTATTGAGAAAAAATCCCGATGGTAAAAAAAAAAAAAATAGAAAATTTCGATTTGTGCGAACGGCGTGTTTTGGAGCAGAGTAAACAATATTGGAATGTACACAAGATAGACGCGAAGTGGTTCAAGAACGTTTGATCGAGATCATAACAATTTTAAGACGAAGCTTGAATCGTGATCAAGTTCTCCTTTCACGATCACTCAACGAAAGATTCAAACATAAAAAAAAAAACTGCTAATTTACCAACAATTACTAGAAGAGGTTATAGTTATTAAAGATTTGGAAGGTAGTGATAAATATTATTAGAATAAGACTGGCCTCACAGGACTTCTACCAAAGCAGGAGTACAATTTTCTCGGAAATGATTTTGCCTTGAGCACGTCCATTATCACTTTTAACGTTGTTGCCACACTGTCATCCTAAACTTCAGGCACCTTAGCCCCAGAAAAAGCGTCTCGGGACATTTTTGGATTGGATCAAGCGATTGTCGTCGTGCAGAGAAAAATTGTATCGTTAATAGTAATCATTTGAATAACATGGCTTGTTTGCTTTTATCTTTAAATATGGCGCCTTTGTTCGCAGCCTCACAACTGTGACATCCGCTTTTTCTCTAGGGAGGGGAAAGGAGATTTGTGTTTTCAGCTGAGGTCAATTAATTGGCTCCCGTTATTATTGTTATTTCTACTACTGCTTTTGGCGTTTTTTTTTCATTTGATGTATGATATGGGGCAACAACTTGGAGCACGAGCCTTTCGGCGAGCAAATTTATGTTTGTTTTCCGTTGAAGTTTTTCCTTCCCTTTTCCGCTCTTGGCAGATTTTGTTAGTGTCTGCTTCCGCCATCTTCTCCATCGGATTGACCATTTTTACTTCCTTTCCGTCATGGAAAAACTACCAGGGGCGAAAGCGTGCGACAGCAAATAGGAGGCCTTTTTGAAAGGTTATTTGGTCTAATTTCAGAATCTGGTTTTCTAGTTTCTATCTGTGGTGCAGTAAAACACCAAGTTCTTAATAACAGTAGCTATTGAGCTCTGTCGTAATTATTTATTTGTTACGCGTTATTGCAATCACAAAAACCTACAGTGCAACGAAATGGATAATTCAGTGTTCAATATCAGCAAAACTTTGTAGAGGTTGAAAACGTATTTATCAAATGCTGTTTTACTTCCATGGGTAGAAAAAGTTATCATTTCTTGGCGGCCAGCAAAAAAAAATGAAAGTTCTACTCATAAATCAAAAAAGTCTACAAAAGCAGTTTTGGTTTTCTGGTGAAAACCTCATTTTCTTTAGATTTACTTTTCGCGGGAGAGCCTTCCTATTAACACCAGGGCCGAGTTGTTCAAAGCTGGGTTAAGATAATCCAGGGTTAGTGTGAGGTTTGAATTCAAATTTCAAAGCTTAAAAAGCATTTCAGTTTTAATTCTTTTGTCTACAAGTTTATGATTGAAAGCTCTAAAAATAACAGAGGAAATTATCCGAGAAAATGCTTTTGAACACAAGAAAGAGAAACCCGGGTTTAAGCGCTAATCGGCTTCGAACAACTGGGCCCAGGTGTCTACCTTCATCGAACCACAAAATATGGTATCTTTTAAGACGAAATAAGAGAGAATTACCAAATAAGTAATCTTAACTTTTTAACAATAGTCTATGTGTGGTCGTCCACGTTGTTGGCAATGAGGCATAAAATTCCCATCAACACCGTATATTCCTCGTTTTTTATTTGGCAGAGGCACATTTTTGAAAATCAAACTGACAGAAACTCAGGTTTCTTCGATCTAATTTTGCTCTTTTTTTTAACCTGTTTTATATTTTCGACAATGACTATACTCATGAAGGGTGAATTAAAACGAAAATATTTGTTACTCTAGTAACTGAATCGACATTCATTCGCTTTCCATCATCATGAACTCAAATTCGCCAGAGCGGGGCATATTTTTACACCCCGTATTGGTTTATACAGATCAGCAAAGATGGGAAGGGAAAATGCAATTATACAACTAAAAGAAGACACTCAGTCTCAATTTGCATGGGATTATGAACAGGAAAATGTTCGCAAGCTGTTCAATTTTAACTTCGCTGGAGGCAAAAGGAAGATTGTCCTAATTAAATTCCACTGCGATCAAACATCTTTTCTTTAAGGAAGCATTGATTCTATTTCGCCATTGAACTAATCCAGCGAAATGTTTAAACTTTTCTCGAAGAGAGCAAGCATTATGACCGACTTAAAATAAATAAACTAACTAATGAATGAATTGCTCAGACTTGAGAAAGCTGGAAAGAACGGAACGTTATATATCCCGGTAACGAGATCAGATTGCGCTACCTAAAAGTTCAGGGCTCTTTTTCAAACGTTATTTTGTTTAATTCAAAATTTGGATTTCTAGCTCCTATCCGTGAAGAAGTATTTACAAGTTTAACATAATTATATGAAATTATCAATAACCGCAAAAACTTACAAAGAAATTCGGAAACTTCAGTTCCTTATATCAGTGAGAGCTTTGCACGGGGCGGTTTCAAATTGACGCCAGATATCTTCCTCCATCTATCTTAAAAATACGGTACTGTAGTTTTTTTAAATGCGAAATATTCGAGAATTGCCAAGCGAATAATCCGTAACTAGTTCATAACACTGATAGTCTATGTACAATGTATGGTCGGCCACGTGTTCGCATCGAAGCGTAAAATTATCATCATCATCAAATGCTCGATCCTCGTTGTTTCTTATTTAAATTGCGAGAGATGCGCCTATTTGAAGAATCAAATTGACACTATTTCAGGCTATCCGGCTTCAGTACTTATACAGGTGAGGCTGGAAAACGAATTCGAAATCCTTGAAAATTTCATCCAATTTCTCACATCACGTTAGGGTGATGTTTTCATATTCGCATCTAGCGATATTTTTTGGGCAAGTTAAGAATAATTAAACTGACAGTACTACTGTCATATAATCTTGTTCTTAATTTGTTAAGAAAGTTGCGATCTATAGTGATACCTGTAGTTCACAAACTGTATTAACCTCTAGTCAGTCAGTAGGGGAAAGTGGAGGATGGTTACAATGTTTACTTCACTTCAGTAAATATTGGGTGGAATTATTTATTTTTAATGTAGAACTAGGTGCTAAGTCACAGTTTAATATTAACATACATTTCATAAAAAACAACTAAAAACGCTGCCTGTAATGCCTTTCTCCCTTTTCCTAAAAAAATGATTTTAAGGTCTGACAGAAGAACTTTGTCCCAATTTAGCAAGTCTTGCTGAGACTTTTTCCGCTGCATTAATTATATGCTGAGGGTTTGTATAAAGATTTCCGATCGGTGTTCATTTTCCATTTGAATTTGTCTTTAACATCTCGTTTTCTTCTAGTGTACACTGCATAATTAATACCTACCTGTTCCCGAGACTTGAACCGGAAGTTTTTATTGGCACCATCGTGACAAATCCGTTTTCTCAATTGGCATATTTTCTTGTCTACTTGGCCATGGTGCGCACTGAGATTGAGCAGTTTTTTCTCTTTTGAAACAAGTAAGGGGAAACTATTGGGCTGAAAGAGTGAGACACCTATGAAGGTTATTTTATTTAATTGAAATATACGATTCGCATTTATAACGCTCACCGGAAAATCTGATCAGCTGTGTAAGAACACATCGAGCTCCAACATTGGCACGTACCCTAACTAGTTATTTACAAGCCGGATTAAATTAAATTTATACAGTCTTGATTTTTGTTAAGTATGCAGAAATCTCAATAAGATGTATATTTCACTGTCATATCAGTAAAATTGCACTGAGGAAGAATAAATATATTTCAGTTTCATTTTTGGGGACGAAACTAAGATGGTTTTAATTTTTGGCTGCCAGCAAATTGTTTTCTTATTACACACAAGAAACGGTCTGACGAAAGCCAATTACTTTCTTGTGAAAATATAACTGGAGTTTTTAGAACTTGTATTTACTTTCATCAACCTCAAAAAGAATGAACTATTTTTTCCCTTTTTTAAAGACGGAACACTGTATGCAAGAATTACCAAATATTAAGAGCAGGAGCCAATTCAGAGCTCCTGTTAAGAGTCAAAACAAAACAGTTGATGAAATAGTCATAGGCCACGCTGAAGGTAATATAACGTCAGGCACATGTTTTCATGTCCTTTTTTTCTCCATTTTTATCGAAGGGAATTGAAATCTGACTGACATCCTTCTTTTTTATTGATTTAGCTACCTTTGGTAATAAAGCATCGTGAATGGTGGATAAAAGGAGAAGGATTTTTTCAACATTTCACTCGCTTACTGAATCATAACCCGTGCTTAAGTTCGCAGAAACGGTAAGTGGTAGAAATATTAATAGTGAAAATATTGTTTTTCGGTAAAAATGTCATACACTGAAATTTTTCGCGAGTTTTATTTTTTATTTTAATTTTTATTTGCTAGCAAATCAGGCATATGAAAAATAAGAAAAGTGAGAAAACAACGTGATCCATCGACTATCTAGATAGAGGTAATTATTATTTTGAATTAACTTAACGGAGTAAATCAGAATTCCTCTCTATATTAAAATGTAGTTCCTTTTAGAATTCTTTTGAGTAATGTAAAGTTATTGTCTTCATAAATTTTGAATAATCATTCCTTGTATGACATCAGAGTCTAAAAAGTTAATATAATTCTACTTTTAAGTGATTTTTCATTAGTTAAGAGCTAATCTTGCTCCGGTGACTCAAATTGATAAATAAAGCTAGAAAAGGAATTTCGAAATCCAAGAAAATATGGTCGAGTGTCAGCGAGTAAAAACAATGTTTTCAAATAAAGTTAAGCGCTTGTACGTCAGCAAGCCCCATGACCAAGGAGTACGAGTCCATTTCGACCATTTTTACTTCCTTTCAGACACACAAGTGTGCGACAGCAAATAGAAGGCCTTTTTTTAAAGGTTATTAAATTGGTCTAATTTCAAAATCTGGTTTTCTAGCCACTTCTATCTCTGGTGCAGTAAAATACCAAGTTGTTAATAACAGCAGCTATATCAGAATTATTTATTTATTACCCGTTATCACAAAAACCTATAGTACAACGAAATGGATAATTCAGTGTACAATATCAGTAAAACTTTGTAGAGATTGAAAACGTAGTTATCAAATGCTGTTTCACTTCCATGGGTAGAAAAAGTTATCATTTCTTGGCGGCCAGCAAAGAAAAATTCAACTTGTAAATGAAAAAAGTGTACAAATTAAAAGCAGTTTTGGCTTTGTGGGGAAAACCTCATTTTCTTTAGATTTACTTTTCGACGGAGAGCCTTCCTATTAACACCAAGATCTTTTAAAGACGAAATAAGCGAGAATTACTAAATAAGTGATCTGTAACTTCTTAACAATAGTCTATGTGTGGTCGTCCACGTTGTTGGAAATGAAGCATAACTCCCATCAACACTAGATACTCCTCGTTTTTTATTTGGCGGAAGCACATTTTTGAAAATCAGTCTAACACAAACTCAGTCTACTTATCTTATTTTTGTTCTTTTTCTTTTTAACCTGTTTTACATTTTCGACAATGACTATACTCATGAAGGGTGAATTAAAACGAAAATATTTGTTACTCTTAACTGAATCGACATTTCATTCGCTTTCCATCATTATGAACTCAAATTCGCCAGAGCGGGGCATATTTTTACACCCCGTATAGGTTTATACAGATCAGCAAAGATGGGAAGAGAAAATGTAATTATACAACTAAAAGAAGACACTCAATGTCAATTTGCATGAGATTATGAACATGAAAATGTTCGCAAGCTGTTCAATTTTAACTTCGCTGGAGGCAAAAGGAAGATTGTCTCAATAAAATTCCACTGCGATCAAACATCTTTTCTTTAAGGAAGCATTTATTCTATTTCACCATTGAACTCATCCAGCAAAATGTTTAAACCTTTCCACGAAGAGGGCAAACATTATGACCGACTTTAAATAAATAAACTAATTAATGAATGAATTGCTCAGACTTGAGAAAGCTGGAAAGGAGGGAACGTTATATATCCCGGTAACGAGATCAGATTGCGCCACCTAAAAGTTCAGGGCTCTTTTTCAAACGTTATTTTGTTTAATTCAAAATTTGGATTTCTAGCTCCTATCCGTGAAGAAGTATTTACAAGTTTAACATAATTATATGAAATTATCAATAACCGCAAAAACTTACAAAGAAATTCGGAAACTTCGGTTCCTTATATCAGTTAGAGCTTTGCACGGGGCGGTTTCAAATTGACGCAAGATATCTTCCTCCATCTATTTTAAAAATACGGTACTGTAGTTTTTTTAAATGCGAAATATTCGAGAATTGCCAAACGAATAATCCGTAACATTGATAGTCTATGTACAATGTATGGTCGGCCACGTGTTCGCATCGAAGCGTAAAATTATCATCATCATCAAATGCTCGATCCTCGTTGTTTCTTATTTAATTTGCGAGAGATGCGCCTATTTGAAAAATCAAACTGACACCATTTCAGGCTATCCGGCTTCAGTACCTAAACAGGTGAGGCTGGAAAACGAATTCGAAATCCTTGAAATAGCGCTTGTATGTCAGCAAGCCCCATGACCAGGGAGTACGAGTCCATTTCCCTCTATCATGTTCCTTTGATTTTATTCATACTTCTAAACTGCTAAACTGAAAAGTGAACAAAAACCAAAAGCAATCGTAATTATCACGAAAAAGACATCAAGTTTCGGCCTAACAAATTCACTGTAACACAACAATCTGTTATTTTCAAGAATTGAATTTAACTTGTGTGGCAGGAGAATTGCTCAACAACTTTCAATTGATTAACCGTCTATGGATAAATTACCTGCATCACTAACCGTCCCAGCGATAGAGTTCAGGTATTTTGTTTGAGCGACGCTTTAAAAAAAATATATATATTTTATGATTCGTTTCAATCGGAAGCATGGGGGAAAAACCAAGAATAAGCAATTTCGATGTTAACAAGGCATGATGCCGACTATATCAGGCCGTGCTACTTATCTGATCTCTCTCTTTGTTGATGGACGGCATCTTTGACTCAAAAGCACGCCTACACAGCCAAAATGAAATAGATTTTGGGGCGGTAATTCATTTGTTTCAAAATGCCAGCTGCAGTTTGTTGGTCCCTTTCAGGTTATTTTAGTATTTAGTACATGTTTTATTTTGTCCGTAACCTCAGTTTTTGACGCGGCGAAGGAGACCAGGCGAAGATAGCCTCCCACGCAAGCGTTTTTAGGGGAGCTCGTTTTTCATCCCTCCCCACAAAAGACAGCACAAGAAAAAAATTGCCCAACAAGATCTTAGAGTTCGTACGAATCGATCAAATAAACGCTGACTAATAAATTAACGTATAGTGTATACCAAGGTAGATCTGGCGAAGCCTAATGTAGAATTTTACTTTTTATGGGTGGTGATATTTGGGCGGTTAGTCAGAAAGGCATAGAGCACTTTATATTTTTTTCCTCCGCCCTTTAGTTGACAAAGGTGATGCAAGATATCTTAGAAGTCGTCTAATCCGTTACACCTTCAAATGCAAACGCAATTGAATGTTGGGTGGCTAAGTGTTGATTTGGAATTGCACGGATTACGCTTCAAAAAATGTAATAGATTGATTATCAAAATTATTGTTTGGAAGCTGCATTGTTAATTTTTTTTCGTAGGTAATTGGATGCCATGAAAGATAATTTTTTGTTTTATACGTCGCTTGAGTGGTACGCCTCATAAGGCCAGTTTCAAGATTTGTGGATTCATGATTTTATATGAAATGAAATGAAATGAAAACTTTATTTACGTATCAATATGTTTAGCTTTAACCTTATGGGGGACACAGACTATCTACATTCATTCATAATAAATATCCCTAATATAAAAAATTATGTATAAAAAAAGACTACAACAAAGTACCAGAGTGATGTCCTCATCGACTATATCCTTGAAATCTTCCTCACTCTAATTTTTGTACAAATCTGTTACACACACAATTCTTCTCTACAGTCGGACCATGATTATGCCGTATCAGTTGTTTGTTTCTTTGTTTTTATTTTGTTTTGTTTTGTTTTTTAAGATGCCTTAGAATTCTAATAAGAGTTAGAATTTAAGGTACCTGAAAATTCAAATAAGAATTAGAATTTAAGGTAACTTAGAATCTCAACTTAAAAAACAACACTTTTCATCAAATTAAAAAGGAGCAAAGAAGAGCATTTTTTTTTTTATCTTTGAGATAATCCCTTTTTTGTGAAAATAAACTGTCAAAGACTTGTACAATTTGCGAGAAATTTACAACTCCGCATTGGAAATCCGGAAGTGTCAAACGTAAATGGAAAAATATCCTGTCAAGTAGACTGACCTATAAAAAGATATTCATTAGTTTTCAAGAAATTGTTTCCCGTTTCTTAACACAATAGTGAGACTGGCATAAAAGAAGTTTCTTTGCATCGCAGCTGCATCGCTTCATCAAGGTTCACTTGAAGACACTGTGGATCCAAGATGACTCGCTTGATACTCTGCGCGCTTTTGATGGTCACACTGATGATTCTTATTTCTTGCACTGGAACTGGAGAGGGGGTGAGAGTTGTAGTGAGTCGTTTACCACGAGATAAATATTTTTAAAGTTTGATTGCGAGATAATATTTCCCCGTGATAAAGGCAGCATTGCGGAATTAAAGTCGGAATAACGTTGAACACAAAAAAAAGATGCGACTCGGTGCTCTCTCCATTTCCCTTACCTAGAAGAACAATATACTTCCCTCTGAGATCGTTATATGAGATGCACAAGCAGCCTTCAAAAACGTGGGTATTTTCTTGTAGGCTAGTTCCAGCACATTGAATATATCAAGGAACGGGAAGAAAGTATCTGAGCAGGTTAAAGTCGACGTTAAGAAGAACTTGGAGACGTACATTGTGCGAGAACATCAATCTGCCAAGAAAGCAACGCTGGTCGTTATGTACGATTTCAATAAGGTATTTATCCTTGGGAATTATGTGTTCTTAACATTTAAAATGTTGTTATCGCAAAATCTTTAACATTATAACCCCTTAGCCACTTTCCAATAATCTCAATTTGCTAAAATTCAATTAATTAGATTTGAAGGTCTTAGCAGGATAGGAATTTACTGAATTTTTCCTGTCATTGCTATCATTATCATAACCATAATTATTATAATTATAATTAGTATTAATAATGATAATAATTATAGAAATAATAATAATAATAATAATTGTTATTATTATTATTATCATTATTATTATTATTATTATTATTATTATTATTATTGCTATTATTGTTACTATTTTTATTATCATTGTTTTGTTATTGTGTAAAATGACCACCCAAACTTAAAAATAAACTTACACAATTCATTGTACTAACTAAGTAAAAACCTTGAACCTTGCGTAGGGTCTCACGATGATAAAAGATGTACCTGGGTCAAAATGTTTTTTAAAGAACTCCACAGATGGTGCTCTCCGACCTATTGCCTTAGAAAAAGAATTAAGGCAGGTAAGTGGGAACCCAATACAAATGCCGACTGCTTTAAAAGTGATTCTCTAGAAACTTTAAATTTGTTATCTTATCACATCAGATCCTTTTTAGTGCCACATATATAACAACCCGTCATATATCTGGACTTTTTAAATTATCCCGGCACCTGAATTAAATTTAGTTTAATTTGATTTGTTTTTATTGTAAGCTATAAACACAATTTCTGGTAAACTTCTAAATTTCCTTTTGAATATTTATTTTAAAATTTCGAACAGTAGTGGTACTAGGACGTAGGGGTGCGATATATACTAGAAGTCAACGTTGAGGCTTACCATATCGCCTACCACCGACCATTTCTCCTTTAAATTGTCAATGTATCCACATTCACTTTTTTTCACGGTATTTTTTTATCCTTCCTTAAGGTGAAAAAGAATTCTAAGATAAAGGTGTCATCGAAGACTGAGGAGGTCATGAAGGAACTAGGCAAACTAAATCGGCAGATGTACAGCAAGGTTCTTGGCAAGGAGATGGAACGTCTGTGCGAAGGGCTGCCAATCGTCTTGGTAACTCCTGGGAACCTGAATGACATTAAGCGAGCAAATGATTGGGTGCAAGAATCTGACGAGATTCAAGAGAAAGCTTCTGTTTCTAAACGTACGTATTGATGCTAGTCTGCTTCCTAATGAGGGTATATGATTATCCCTTTGAAACAAATTACTTCTTGGGGAGGGGGCGGTGGCAGTGGGCGTTTTAAAAATCTGAAATTCATTTTTATTACATAATAGGTCGGGAGGCTTTTGAGGCTCCCCTCACTAAAAAAAATTAATAACTTCAAAACCATGCAACCTATAACCGCCAAACTTAGCGACTTTTCCTAACATTCATCAGAAAGTATTTTAAACTCGTCGTTAGATCATTGACCTAACCATGGCAAGCGGGTTTTGACAGCCATTAACCATTAGTTAAATTTTTACAAAAAATGCATTTTTTACGTGTTGAATTATTATATTACACCTTATTTAGTATTTTTATCAAATTTGTTATAACTGTTCACGTAATTTTTCAAACAGTGTTCATTTCTCTCGGAATTTCATAACTTGGGGATTTTTTTGCTTCCTAAACTATCCTTTTGTACAGAGGTCAAATTCTCTATCACAATTACTTCAGTTTACATGGGTTTTATATTAAATGGAACAAATTTAATTACTTCAAAATGGCGGATGGTTCCAGTTCCTTATTCCACAAAAATGACGTCATCATGGACATCAGTGCTGTTGTTAAAGACTATTAATGTATTAACCAAATTCTTGATTTTATCAGACAACTTACTATTTAATAAGTTTGTTTCGCCCAAAGGCTACTTTTAATTATTTTATTTATTTCATTTATTTATTTAGGAACATCGATTTAGCATTAGAATAGAGCTAATTTAAACAAAGTTCTGTAACAAAAAAAAATAAAACAAATAAACAGGTACAAAGAAAATCCTTACAGAAAGTAGCACACTTATAAAATACATTGAGACAGTCTGTGATTAAAGACATTATTAAACAGATTATGTCGTATCTCGTCGCCAAAGCAACTTTTATGGACTCCAAACTTTTTTGACATAGATTTGTCTAAAGGAATAATAACAAAAAAAAAAACTACTGAAGACAATAGGTTTTGACGCAAAACTCGTTCTGAAACCGTAAATCAGAGAAAAAACCTTCAAAAGGGGTCCTAAGCACGTGTTTTCGCCAAAAAGACATTTGAAAAAACTTACATGCATATAATTATTTTTCCCGTCTGCCATTTCAAAGTACATGACCAGCCGTTCTTGTAATTGTTTGGGTGTTCAAATCTTACGTGTAATTCATTTTGGACTCCTCAATTTCTTTTCCAGTCGAGCTTGTTTTTATAACCGTCTTTATTAAGTGTATGAAGGGTATTTTGTTCCGAAACGTTTTAGGGTCTGTCCTCCCATCGCGGCCTAAAGGAACAGATCTTGTTCCTCAAACTAACGATGCTCTTTTCCCTTTCTGGTCTCTTTTAACTTTAGGTAAAGTGGACAACTCTTGCAAATACTGCTGGTACGAAGAAAAATGCGGGAAGGAAATGAAATGCAGGGACGAAGAAATATGCAAGAAGATAAAAAAATGCGGGGAAGAAAATACATGCAGGTTCGAAGAAAAATGCAGGTACCGTCCCAATCCGCAAGGGCTTCCGTGCGCGGTCTAGGGATCCTTTATTTCCATGGAGATACCTACAAAATCGACTCAAGTTTTCAACAAGGCGTCATTCTTGTAATCAGTTCTCACATTTTTTTGTGCACCTTAGGTGTGCACATTAATAACTTTCCGTCTGTTCATCTGTCATTAAACTCAAGGGCAGATTTAGGGGTGGGCCCAGGGGGCCCCGGTACCCCCTTTTGTCCGATTATTTGTTTTTCTTTTGTAAACGTGTGTTTGATGGTACTTCGAGCTTTGTTACTTTAATATATTTTCTTTAATAAACATTGTTAATAAGAAAAGAATCTGTGCTCGAAGCCCACATTTTTAGTCGCCAATGATCAAAGTTTCCAGAATGCATGCAGTGAATATCCGTCAAAAATGGACTAGATTTGACAATTTTTCAGGGAGGCAATGTTGCCGCCTTTGCCGGAAGGTTGTGCTCTCGCTACAACCGCCTCGGCCCCCTGCTAGCACCATAAAGTGTTAATTACTTCTTTGGCCACAACAATATTTCAGCATTGCATGTTCAATATGGAATCCAGCCATTTGCTAAAATATTAATCGTCCAGAATTCACTAGATGGCATCTCAAAGAACTTCAGTTTCAAAAACGAAACTGCCTAGAAAAGTGCGCCGTTCGCATGCAGTCCTGATCGATGTATTGCCACTTTATAATATATCTTTAGGCCCCCTCGATCAAAAAATCCTCCGTCCGCACCTGAAACTCATCAGGACAGGGCACAAATTTGCATCTAATATAAGAGCTTGTCCTCTGCGCGCCAAAGTTATACCATCGGAGCGAGATATTTTTAATAACTCAGCTATGGTTCTCGTCAAAATCGCTTAATGAAAATAGTTGAGTTCATGGTTGGTGTTAAAAAGGGTCTTGTTGCTATAAAGTCTTAGGAAAAAAAATATTTTTTTCGCTGCTTAAGCGAATGGCAAAATCTAGCGCTTAGCGGAAGGTCGAATCAAACATCCCTCCAAAGTAATATTCAGTGCGTTACCTGGTAAGTTACATATTGTAGCCGAAATGGTTTCAATAGTTCAATATGAAAAAAACTTGGCACTATGTCCGAAGAACAGAAGCTCCGTTCGACGATATAAGGTAACAGAGAATTTTATTGTTTAAACTGGTAGAGGAGCAGCTTGTTATGGCTCTCGCATGATCGTTGACGCTGATTTAACGACACAGAAATCGTGGTTGCAGGAAAAAGCAAACTGAGGAGTGAAATAGAAAAACATTTTCTTACCTTTGGTATTGGGTAGATCCTCAATTACCATACAATGACCCGAAAATATTATAATTCAAAGGGCATTTAGAAAACCTACCGAAAGAGCCGTGATCCCGCCAAAATGTTCAAACCATCTAACATAGTGTAAAGAGGGGGTCGTTAGGCACAACACGACTTTTACCTCTCGTGCCCAAATGTTGTTTGTTCCAATGATTTTCTTCTTTGGCGGGTATAATTTTTTTTTTCTGGGTTCTATTCTTTGACTGAGTGAATATGAATTTGGTCACTCAGAGTTTCATGCTGAGAGGTCTTGACACGCATATTGATTTGCCCTCTGATGCAAGAGCATTTTCTTTGACCCCTTTCGAAATTTACATCTCTTCCTTTGCGGTTAAATAATAGTCTTATAAGGTTGTTTAATCTTTTTCAAAGTGCCTCCTGGATCTAAATGGTATCCTTTTGTCCGTGAATGTGATGGTTTCCTTCAATAACTTCAACGTTTTGACACGCTGGGCCCAGCTCGTTTAGTGTTTTTTGCAGGATGTTAAGAGCGACTTTCTGTAAATACCACCGATAGGTATGCAAGATGGAATAATCGAAATCCTCCAAACTTTGTCTCAACAAAGCCCTTTGGAAACTATTTTAGAAAATACAAGACTCAGTTCGTTTGACTTAATATTTTCCACAATAATAGATTTTTTTTAATTTTCACCTTCGAGAGGCCTTCAAACCACCGAAAAATGTGCTTGATACCCTCGCTTCGGAATGGAAACAGAAACTAATACCATGACTTTTCTTATATTAAACAATTTTATGATCCTTCTTTTCTACCTAAACGTTGTTACAATTTCAAAAGTTTTCAATCTGATTTTTTATTTTTTTTGCAAAATTACCCTCTAAATCAGCATTATCGCGACCATCAATTTTGCTATTTTTCAACGGCGAAAATCCCTTCCTGGTACACGGTTTTCATTAGAAAAATGGTATTCTAGAGAAAGAGCAATGCTTCCTCTGTCAATTCAGGGGCAATTGAAACTGCGAGTTTTTACAACTGTAAACATTTACGGTAACAAGGGAGAACTTCGACAGCATTTGAAACTCTGGTGCAAATTCGCCCCTTTTCCGCCAGTTAAACACCAAAAACGATTTTAGATCTCACAGTGGTAAATTTTCAAAAGGAAAAGCAATTTTATTGTACGAAAGTGTGCTATGAACTTCTTGACTACAACACTTCCCTTAGAATAGATTATTAATATGCAACGTAAGCTAAGACAGTGGAGACTCTAGGCGAAAAAAACGTTCTCGCTTGACGAAAGTAAATGGATTAGGGCATCCAGTGAGGAAAATGGGGTTCGGCCGTTCTTAATAAACGTTCTCAGACGAATGTCTCAATAATATGGACATTTGATGGCGGTCTCGAAATTGATTATACCCATAAAAAATATTTTGCGAAGTGAAAGGAAAACGATTTTACCATTTTAGTTTGTCTTTGTGGCCCCCTCTTTCGGATTACCTTCACTCTTCTATTTGAGTCATAGCCGTCAAAGTATACTCAGATCTTAAAGGTATATTTTATAAACGAAAAAAGGATGACCTCAACATGCTAAAACGATCCGCTCATCTGTCGAACTGACTTCATTCACTGAGTCTTTATTACAGAATTTAAAAGATAATCGTCAGAATACAAAACTGGTTGTTCCAATAAACAGTAAATGACGGTCACCTTTTATGAGCCCTGTGGTACCTGCGGACGTCGCCTTGGTCGTGCGTTTCCCATCTAATTGTCGGTTTTTCAAAGACATCTTCGCTGCATATCAAGAATTGTTTAGTGGGAAAGCGCTCCTAACGAGGTTGATCAACCACGACGGCAACGGAAACGAGTAAATCCAAAATAAAAGTACAAGTTTAATGAGCAAAACAAAAACTCTGAACGCCCGTGCATCACACTTCAGTGGCGGATCTGCCACTGCACTTTTTGGTAAAATTCTTTGCTGTCAGAGGAAGTCAAACCTTGTCAACCTTGATCAGAATGCCAATGCCGGCAATCGTCGCTGTAGCCTCTAATTCAATTCAAATTTCCAGCCTGTTAATTGCCTTTCGCAGATACTAATAATTCCTTTAAGGCAAGTCTAAACTGCTTCATTCGAACGCAATGTATAAACGGGTTAAGCAGAGAATTGGAAATTACGGCAAAGGCGCCTGAAAAATGAACAAAGTATACTGAATTTACTGAATTTATGGCGAAAGTTGATGTAAGACTCCGGGAAATTATTATTGGCAAATAACAAATTATTACGCAAAAAATTACAGTTGTTGTTAGTTTCAAAGCTTTCTTTTCCTTTAAGATTTTTTCTCTCTAGCTTCCACCGTGACTTGCTGACTTGCTATTTCTTTCTCGTGGCGACGTGTTTCGAAACAGAGTACAACTTGACGGACGAAGATAGTGGCAATGCAAAGTGATGTTAGGCCAATGTCAAATTTAACGTAATTGTTGCCTGTGAAAAACTTTGAAAGCAGGGTTATTGTCCGCAAGAAAGCAGAAACACCAATCAAACGAGCTTCAGTGACTATGATTTCGTATCTCAGTGAATGTTTGATGGCAATGTACCGCTCTACGTACATCATAGCCAGATGAAACAATGATGCGATGTTCAACACTGAGTGTGCATTGAGAATAGTAAAAATTCACTCGAGGTCAACGATGAAAGAAGATCGCCCGGATCGACTTGCACTGCTCATATCCGTAAGGATGATGATTGAATCCAACAATCGCATTGTCATGATGGAAGCGTGTTCTTCGAGGAAGACCGAGTGCATTTTTGCCTAGAAACTAGTATCTACCAGAGTCTACTAGCTGAGATGTTACTACTACGCTGCACACGAGTTAACACCAGCTGTAGGGTGATTTATCATGCAGAATAAATAAAGCTATTATTATTATTATTATTATTATTATTATTATTATTATTATTATTATTATCATCATTACTATATTATATCTCAGAGAAGATGCGCCAACACGGATCATAATGCTGTACTTGATTACCGGTAGCTCATGGCACCTTAACCAAGCTCTCTTATAGTTGAGGATTTTCTCCGATTCAACAAGCGTCTAAGCAAGCAATTCCCTCCAGAAGAAAGACCAATATCGACAAGCCCTGGGTCAAGCAAGAATATGAAGAACTTGCGGAGCTTTGCGAGAAGAAAGACTCTTGGCTCAGCATGTCAAAAAAACTCAGTAATCATTTGCAGAACGCTTGTTATAAAATCAAGGCAGATCAATTAAATCTTGCAAGCAAGCAACGAAGTGATGCAAATAATAAGAATGATATAAAAAGATATATTTGCCAGAAATCACGTTGACAACTGAATTAAAGGGAATTATTTTGCACTTTGATTTTTCTAACGCCAATCCAGCTTTAATCTGTAAATCACAAATTCTTTTTGATTAACTGTTGGTGGATTTTTGCTTAAGTCAATCCTCGTGACATTAACACGAAACGATTTTCAGTCGAACATTTAAATAGATTTCCCTTTTTTTCGTTTACTTGAGGATTAGCTAAAATTATATCGAAATGTCTTAGAGCGATCATCGTGAAAAGGAAAAAGAGGGGGGATGACAATTAACGTTGACGCATGATACTGATGTGCCTGAATAACAAATTGATACTCTTCGCATCATAGCTTTGGGATCTAACCGCTTAGAGCAATTAAAAAAAAACATGGGTCAAACTTCTTTAAAAATGCGAATGCTAGTGTAACTCCCATAATACATATTCCTTTAAGCTACACTGTACTGGTCTGTACTGTTTCACTTATTAGATTAGCGTCTTTTTCTTCTTTTAGTTTTTTTTTTTCTTTTTTTCTTTCTAGTTTGCACCCGCTGTGAAAATAGAAAATAGTTCAATGGTTCACAGCACATGTTTATTTCAACGTATTTTGTTTAAATAAACTGTTTAAAAAGAGTAATAACTATTAAAGCGAACTTTCTGTCCCCCATCATCTGGATTGCTTTATTTTGCAGATGAATAAATAACTTAAATAGAAATCTTATCGTCATAATTTAGCAAAATTATGCCATTTTCTTGTCGCCCTATTTGTACTGGTTAAAGCATGATTTGTAGTGACATTTAGCATAAATACCTCGAGTGATATTTCAAAATTGTTATACGTAATTTGAGACAATTTTGAAATGTCACGAGTGGTATTTACACCAAATCTCACGTACAAATCATGCTATTATTTGTTTATACTACTACCCACAAAAGGCTTGTAATTTTCACATGTAGGTATTTCAAATTAAGCTGAAATACCACTGCTCTAAGCCAATCAAATTGTAGAACTTTGTCATGTAGTAGTATAAACGGTAAAATCCGGATTCCGGAATCTGGGAAATTTTTGCTTGTGGAATCCGGAATTCAGCTCAAGGAATTCAGAATCCAAAGAATTACTGTCAAGGAATTCGGAATCCAGTATGTGGAATCCAGAATCCACAACGCAGAATCTAGAATACTAGACGTTTTTCGGATTAAATTACTTAGGGCAATTCTTGATTTCTACTTTCCTGGAGAACGGTAAATTTTCAATCAAGCGCTAAGCCAACTCGAGTGATAAAATAAGCAAAGACATTAGTGCAAAATACAAAGTACATTTTGTAATTTTTTTTTTGCGAATGCCAAGAAGAGAGAAACTCCACATTTCTCTAAAAAGAAGTCTAGAAAGGAAAGTGAAATAATCAAGGACTCAAGAAAATTCGTTTGACTTCAGCGAAATCGTGACCTTTGGAC
>OZ037786.1:7909318-7919318 GCA_964035525.1 Porites cylindrica | reverse complement strand
AATATCATTATCGTTGTTATTATTATTATTATTATTATTATTTTATATCTACCGTTATTATTATTATTATTAATTATGATACGTGTAAACGCAAAATTTAGTTTTTCACACCTCCACCGCTTTGTCGACGGATTAGCCCGAACAATGTTTACAACCTCATCATGTTTGCCAAGAACATCGTTATGTCTGCTCTAGGCTCATTAATTCACATCTCAGACTTTCCGACACTACTGTAAACTATTCGTGATTCCTTCATGTTCCCCAGTCTTCAACTAATTAATTATTACTCAAGAGATATATGCCCAACCTTAAATTTCTCCTTGTCGATCAATTATCAACCAGACTAAAGTTGCCAAAGAAAACGGTATTTTTAGGTTAATAGAGAAAACTGAAGATGATGTTATTGGGGTTAAGAGAATGGTGTAGTGCCGAAGGCCATAAATTAAATAGGCCAAGCTGACTAATTTTAAATAGTTTCAGTAATTCTTTTGTTTTGTTTTGTTACTGTTTTTGCTTTTTTGTTTTCATTTTTATATGAGGACGTCAGTTATTTCATTTCCCCCTTTAAAGCCATTTTCCCCCTTATGTCAATTTAGGATAAAGCATTTGTTTGCTTAATCTTTGAAAAAATTTAGACTCTGAGGGGACCTATATGTATGGTGAGTTAGATCTTTTATTGTCCAAACGCAATTAAAAATACTTGTCATGATTCACATTTTCATTTTACATAGATTAGTAGAGCACTGTTAAACAAAAAACTACCAATTACTCCTAATCTCTCTTCAGATTCAAATGACTGTATTTTTAGGGTTTTAATTTACAATTTGTCGTGTCATACCTCATTTGAAATAAAAGCTCTTACTAAATAACTGGTCGTGATAAAATGCACGTAAAATATGAAACAATATAAAACTTTTGTTGTCTTTAAAAGGCCACTTTTATGTTGTCTTACTACATTTTCCGATGGTACTTTAAGTCGAGAGAGGAAAGTAACTTTAATGAAACACTCAGACATGAATGTTAAAAAAATATTGTGCCTTAAATATTTTAAAACAATGCCAATATAAAGCATTTAGTGGAAATTCGTGTTCTGGAACGGTAATAAAGTTTATTTTATTTTATTTTATTTTATGATACTACGTTTGTTATCGATAACATTATAACTTGCAATTACCAAAAAATAAATTACTGGATAAAATAATAAAACAACAGCAAAAGGGAAAAAAATGGGGACTTATTGTAAACCACTTGGTAAATATTGACGTTCGTTATTTGATATGAAAGATTATTATTTTTAAAAACCTTGAAACATTGATTTCTAACAAAAAAAGAAAGAAAAGAAATTTGCTTAAAATTTGTTTTACAAAGTGGTGAGCGAAACGAATTAGAGTTTGGAAAACTATAACTTCGCCTGCTTATTAAACCAAAACTACACTATGGCTCCAATATCTGCCCAGTTATCAGAGGCATCTACTTTTGATGTCATTTCAGTGGTTTCATGACTCTCTCACGACTGTTATTTACTTACTCAGTCGAAATTCTTCATAGCATAGATCGGCCTGAAGTGTGCGCGACAATCACGTACGTGTTAATGCTGAATATTTGAAGTGTTTTTTATATATGTATCATTAATAACAAATAATTACAAGTAACACAAGGTCTCTGAATTGCAGAGGTATCCAAAAGGAAGTAACTGTTAATGAGAGACGGGCTAACTTATTTTTAGCTGTGGGTATTTAGGATATCCAGGATATCCACTTAATATTGAATAAATGTATGAATCCTCAAAGTGTAATCTGATCAACATTCTCGAACTTTATTTTAAGTGTTTTCCAGGATTTACGCAACCTTTTGGCACTCAGAATTATTAAGAACAATATTGATGTTATTGGAACAATTAAATGTGTAGCAACTGGTGCTCCAGCCCTCTATAAAGCAGGTAGCTTTTCTCTGATCTCGTGTCTAGTGTCTCTTCCAGAGCGGTGAAGTGAAGACTAAGACATCAAGAAACTACTCTAACGCAATGGCTCGTCTTTTGCTACTTTTTGTTGCGGCGATGATTTTGGCAGCCCATGCATCCCTTATCCCAGGGGTAAGTCAATTTTTAAAACCCCGACTATCTTACAAAACTTGTAAAACTGTACGCATGCTTCCACGAGTTAAAAGAACTATGTTATAACACTTTCTTTTGCTTTCTGATTTCCCTTTGTTAGCCTCTAATGTACTACCAGCAAAAACAAAAACTGAATGGTATTTTTTACGAAAACTTTTTGTCTTAAATGTTTCATTTCTGGAGCCAATTTGCATAGCATCTTCCCTATAGGGCCCTATTTAAAACTAAGAACTGTGATCATGTTCAGCCACATCCTTGTACTGATTTAAAAACTTTGCTAAACTCAAAAGTGACGCAGCACCTTAAGTACAGTAAGAGCATTCAAAGCAACAGTAAAACACATATCAGTGCTAAGCAAAGGTACCCATGGATTAATTTTTCGAATGTCTGCACTCTACAGGATTCGTTGTCGGAACTTGGGGAAATAGATGGTGAGGAAACAGCCGATGTGCCAGAGAATGAAGTGCCTGGAGAAGGTTAGTAAATTTTAAGAATGTTGAAACAAAATAAACTCTTTTTTTTTTTCGCAGACTATGCAATATAGTGGTAATTAATTTTTCTTTTTTCGTTCATTGTTATTTCAATGTCGAAATGGACGAAAATGAAACAGAATTGGGCGAAGAAGACTTTGACGACGAGGAAGACTCAGATGAGATGCAAGAGGAAGGTACCAAGTATTTGTATAGCAACAAAAACCTTTAGATTACAAAAACAGGACTTTCACTATGCTAAGTGGTGTGCGCGTGAGCTAGCGTCATTTTGGCGGGAAAACGCGATAGCTGGCGTCATTCTACTACGATTTTTAGCATTAATGTCGTAGTGATGAAAACAAGTCATCAAATTTTAGAAGTTTTATCATTTTGCGATCAGAAGAGGGCTTAACCTCCTTCAATCTCCTTCGCGCTAGCTTGTCTGGTGAAAAAAGTGCAATGAGGCTTCCCGGGCTGTTTATTTTTGAAAAATACGCGAAAAAACTTTAAATGATATCTTTCCCTTGTAGTTATCCTAGTCCTCGAACCGAAAGGTCTCTATTGATGTTTTTTGACACAATGAATAAAGAAGAGTCGTGAAAAAGCTATTGTTGTTTCTTAATATTTCTTTTTACAAAATAGGCGGGGAGGTAGATGAAGGCCAGCCACAAGAAGACACCTCTGATACAGCCATCGCTCCTGGTGAAGGTGAGAGCTACTATAAATACAACGCGCAAAAAAATAAATTAACCCTGGTACAAGGGATAGTTTGATAGAACCCCTCCCTTGAGTTTTGATATGTTGTAGTATTTCGAAAAGATTTTTCCTTCAGTGGGAAGCCGTTCATCTTCTCGACAAGATGGGTATACTTTATGAGTGGTAGCGCTGCTGGAGGCCCCAAACACAGTCGCCAACTTGGATTTTACCCACAATTAGAAATCTCCTAAATTAAAACAGAGAGAATTGGTAATGTTTTGTGTTTGACATGTAAAATGACACATAAATAAGCACTTTGCTTCATTTTATCCACAGGTTTTGCTTTTCTCGTTGAAACATATTGAAAAACATGCATTTTCACTAAATAAAATGGCTAGGTATCTCGTAACCATAGTTAATTACGCATTCAGAAAAGAGCAATGCGAATCATATGTCCTGATATAGAATAGCAGCTAGCTTTAGCGCTTTTGAGTTTACCAACGGTTGCTGAGCATCACCACAACATTTGCACGCGCACGTTTGAAAGCATAATGAGCCACCCGAACCACAAGTTAAGAAAGTTGTTGCCACCTCTTCATAAGAGCAACTATAATCTAAGGCACGCGCGGACTTTCACTTTGTCGCACTGCAAGACAAATAGATTTAAGAACAGTTTTTTTATGGCCTCAGGCAGAATTGTGAATAATTTTTAGGTTTCTTATTATACGTTTTTAGTCTTAGCTATTACAATTATTACTCATTTTTACAATTATTAGTATAAATTATTACCATTATGTAAATACGCAATTCAGCTTATGTTGCAATGTATTTAGTAAAGTACCTACCTACCCATCATCACCAAACTTAACTCAAAATGCGCGCGAAAAAGAAACGGACAGCTGCTGAAAACGTCAGGTGCTTAGTTTCTTTGTCTAAAAAAAATCTCAGACAAACTTCACATAGGCCGGTGGCATCAACTCCCTCCCCTACCCCCTTTACGTCAGAGGGTTAAAGGATAATTTTCCACTTTCTTATTATAAAGTACCGCTACACTTGCTCCGATCAAACACCCAAAAACTACTTAGCAACACGCAAATGGCTCTGTTGTGGAGTAATGGGATAAAGTTGAGGAAGAAACCAAACGCCAAAAACCAAACAAAGAACAAGTTGAGACAGTTTATAAAATCACTATCATTAGTTTATTCCAAAAACAAAAGTGCCTGTAAAACTGACTCTAATTACAATCTTAACCAATTTACAAGTTAAAAATCGTAGGTCATGGGTTGGACTCCCAAAGTCCTGATTTTGTTCATGACTGAAAGCCTAGTAGTGCCAATTGATATCTGTTTCGATCATTTCTTTACATAATAAGTCATTTGCATGATGGTATCATTTTACTACTACTACTACCAGAATTCTTCAGGGTTTTGCTTTCTTATGCAAATGAGATAGAATTGGGGCTTTTGCTATTTAAACCTCACTGGGATAACGAAATTTAAATTCGAGGGAAAAAACCATCAAATGAATTTCTTTTCATAGTAGTAAAAACACGTCATCATGCAAGTGACCTATTATATTTCAAACAGTTAATTAACTTATGTTCTCCATAACTCTGTTACAGATGCCAAAAGGAGAAGACGTTACTGTTATTATCGCTATCACTGCCGCTACTGCCTTTATCGCTGGCGTAGATGCAAAGGCTCTCGTTACCGTCGCTGTCGTTATCACGTTTGTTACAGCTGCAGGCGTTTTTGTATTTACCGTCGCAGGGGATAAAAATTTCGCTGTACCTTTCAGTCCACTTAAACGTTTAGTTGTGGCATCGAAAAAGAAAAACATGGAACCCAATCTTCATTTCAACACCTTAAAACTATTCAGTTCTGTAAACTTTTAAAAAGCAAAATAAAATGTTAAACGACTTTGTGCTATCATCCTTGACCCGTAGAGATCCTATTTAACGCTGAAGCCAGACCACTCCTTAAACGAATCATTAACCCTGTGCGCCTGAAATCATGTGAAAAAAGGTGGCAGTACTCTTGGACGCTTTCACACAGTTTGTGTCTTGCCCACCAGCATTTTTATATTCCAAGACTAAATATACCCAGGGACATATGACGCTCTTCAGATCCGTATTAAACAAAAGACGCAAGGCTGATTTTATTGTCGGGAATATATATATATATATTTTTTACCAATATTTCGAAGGCTCGGCGTTTCTTCTTCAGGGTGTTACATACAGTGATGGGGTTGATGTATTCTTTTGACAATGTTTTATTGTTCTGGTATCTATCATCAGCTTTCTTACAGTTGTTTTAACAGCCTTGATGATCTTTATTTATCCTGTCCCGGCAATTACCAACAGCTGTTTTATTAAATTAGTACAACGTCGACCAGTTATAAAAATTCCAGGAATACCCGCCCCCCTCCCTCCTCCGGGAACAACAGGCTTAAGGTTGGCAGAATCCGCTGATTGCATGAGTATTGTATGTCACACAGCGTGAAAAATCAAATTTACGTCAGCGTAATGACAACGTAAAGTCAGCGTATAGTTGAATTTTACACAACTTTACGCTTCCTTTACTCTACGTAAAGTTCAGCTTTACAGCACCTTCACGCGTACATATAAAGCTGGCGTAATGAAACAAAAACTTTACGCAACACCTTTACGTTTTGCGTAAAGCTTGTGTAAAGCCTACTTTAAGCTTGTGTAAAGCGCAAATACAAGCTCCTTTACGCCATATATATATGCACATAAACACACTGGAAACTTTAAAAATACCGGTAAATATAATGGTGATCGGTAAATTTTTCTTACCAAACTTTTAACAATCAAGATTTTATTTTTGCCAATGTCAAATATCTGAATTTTCCACACAAACATTGGATTTTTGTTGTGTACTTAATACCGGTTGTTTTCTTTGGTTCCCCATCATCTCTCCATAGTATTTACAATCTGGAGCCATGGAGGATTACTCATATATACATTACAAATAATTGTATGAGTAATCCTCAATTCAAGTTTCGACATAAAATAAAATACCCTAATATGTAACAACACTTCAACACACAGTTAAAGGATTAGGCCAGAAATTTTGTTTTTATTCTTCAAAACTGACAACAAAAACGAAAAGTTATAAAGCGTTGAAAACCCAATACACCTATAGAAAAATAAGAACCCAACTTCAAACTGACATTAGTCATCCCTAATATTAAGTTATAACTTGCTTTAATGGAGTTATATTGTTTAACCAGTAGATGAACTTTGAATAAGTAGTAGTTTAAAAAATAGGGCCCCTTTCCGTTTCCAATTTTGCATTACCCTAACCAATTTTCAAATTGCCTATCTTTATTTTTACATTTCAAATCCCATGAAAATCGCCAGGTATGCTACATTGTTGTAACTGCAAAAGCTGCAAATACGAATCGCATTCTTTAAGTTTAGTCCTGCAAAGAGTGATATTACAAGGTTTTAAAAAACAAAACACACTGATACTCTAAAACTGAATTTTCTAAATATAACATGATTTATTTCTGTGTTAGCATCTTTGTCATTACATTAAAAATTTAAAAAAACGAAAATTTTTCCAACACGTAAGGTTTAAATAAGAAGATACAGTGTACATAAACTTTTCAAATGGGTCAAAACAGTCTTCTCAAAATATCCAAAAAAATCATCTTAACTTAGTATTATACCAAATTAAGATGATTTATAGTTTAAAATAATTATTAGCATTTACATGTAAGGTACAGGGTGTACAAGAAAACTGATGAAGTTAAATTTTGATAAAAAACAGCAACTCTAACACACAAATTAATGTAAAGGTGGGTCAAAATGGTCTCTTCCAAAATGAAAATATTTAGTATAATTTAGCATAATTCAAATTAAAAGCTTAAAAAATTTTAGATAAGAAATAAAAAGACTGAAAGCCTAATACATGTATAACATTGATGGTTTCTTGATTTAGCCCTTTCACTCCCAGAAGTGTTTACAGTCAAATTTAACAACAAAATCCAAATAACAAATCATTTTCATAAACTGATGGTGTAAAAGTTAGATGCACAAGGCTGTCACTAAGATTGCAAGTTGCAGGGTTTAAGTGAAATTAGTGAGCGGGACATTGAAAATGTGGAAAGTTTCGTTTCCTCTCAAAACAGCCAAGTATTGGGCTCAAAGTAGCCGATTTAAAGTCTGGTTTATGGCCCTTAGTGACAGCCCTGGAACCACTTTACAAGACTAAGGCTTGTAATTAACATGTATTAATCCTGTTTGCTTTGAGAGGACTTTCTGTCACCAACATCCCATACCAGGCTGATCTGCTGACTAAAATAATAGAAAGCAAGTATTATTTGAGTAAACTACACAGATTATTTGTAGGCTAGTGATAATACACTTAATCGCGCACTAAAGGCACAAGTACATGTACAGTAAGGGGGTGTTTACGTGAGAAAACTCACACCGGCGCGAGTCTCATACCGGGATGACTTTTTGATTTTGTATCGCGTTTACATTATGACTGAGTCATTTCATATCTCGTTATTTGAAGGTACACTTCATGTTGATAAAATACAAGTGTGATTCAAAATCACAAACATTACGCATGCGCTACCCATTCCAGTCTACCGGCAGACCGATTTCATGCCGAAACGGGTGGTCGTTTCGCATTTACATGATACTGCCATGAGATTTTGTACCAGAGTGAAATTCTCGCCCCGGTACAAGAACCGGGGTGAACTCATGCTGGGGTGACTCGCACCTGCATGACATTTTGTGGTGGTATCATGTAAACAAATATAGAGCTATGAGAGGGAACTGGAGTGAACTCGCTCCCGGGCAAAAGTTGCCCCGGTGTCATGTAAACACCCCCTAAGTTGCCAGAGGACACCGCCTGCTATTACTAATTAATAACATTTTTTCCTACACTCATGGCCAAATTACTACAATCAGCACAATTTTACTTGACACAGGGTTCCCCACATGCCTCTTTTCACAAACCAAGACTAAAAATTTGAAAAAAATGATAAGGCATTTTCCACAAGTGGTCTAATAACAGTGCAAAACCTGAGTAGCAAATGATTTCAATGTCCACAAATTCACAGAACTGAATAAGATTCATCTGACTGTTAAAGATTCAAAATGTTTGACTAGTATGAGTTAAAGGTTTTCCTTAAAGGCAATAATATTTACATTTAGAACCCTACTTGCAGTTGAGTGAAAATCAGGGTAAAATGCTACATGGAAACCCTATAATAATAATAATAATAATAATAATAGTAATGAACTTTATTAAAGTCTCATGTCTTATAACTCAGGCACAGTGCCTTACTAGTCGGGGAGACTGAAGCATATATATATGTTAAATTTATTAACAATGGTTTATTATATTATTAGAGTTCAATGTTTTACAATGTATACTTTTGTTATTTTAATGTATGCATTTTTATAAAAGTATCATCCATTAATATCATTGTAAAGTGCTATGAAAAACCACTGGATGTACATTATTATTATTATTAGAGAGTAAGCAGTGCGCAAAGAAAGTAGTGTCCGATAGCCCGGGGCTAGTGGATTCTGCTATCGAGCTAGTGAATTTTGAACTTAACTTGCCCGATGGGCAAGTGAAGTTTTTTGGAGGAATTCAAATTAAAGAAGAACTGTGAAATCAATTCTGCTCATCAAAGCGGTTTGGGGGCTAGTTGAAATGACATTTGGGCTAGTATATGCTAGCTTCAGCTTGCCCGAATGGCAAGCTTTAAAAATCACCTTCTTTACACCCTGGTAGGAGAGAAATTTCCTATCCACTTGTCCTTCACACGAGCAATACATTAAATTTGGTTGTCTGAAACCTAGAGTTCTTGTCCAAAAAGTTTAGCTTGCAACGGGCATTTAATGTTTTTAATCACATTATTACCCTTGTATATTATTTTTGAATTAAACCTACAACAGAGCTTGTAAAAAAGCAAATGGATGAAACGACTGGCAGTGGAATGGCAAAGTTAAATGGAATATTTAAGGCAACTGTTTCTTATCTTTATTTTTCTAATTAAAAATGTGCTTGTCCCACGGACAAGTCATATCAAAGGTTTACATGTTCGAACTAAATTTCTACCTGTCCCGGACTAAAGTTCCAAATCAATAAACATTCGTAGCCTTCTCATGAGCTCCACCAAAGACTTTCAGGGAAAAGATAGAAACATATAAGCACCTTATTCTCAAAAGTTTCAAATTTTCCTGAAACTTTACCTAATATATTTTTTTTCCTTTTTAATACGAAACGTTCAAGGTTCCTAGTTAATGTAACAGGAGTGAAGCCACTTTGCTATTTAAAGCCCTCATCCTCAATCTTGAAAACAATGCCTCCTAATAATGATGTACAGGGTACCCTGTAAATAAAGCAGCCTATACTATTTTCTTTCCTTGCCACCAGGGACATTTCACAAGAGAAACAGTTGTATTTGCAGATTAATAATGGTGTATGTAGACAAGAGAATCCAAAACAGCTATGACTGCTATGACTCTCTTAAGAGTCTTATCTTTCACAACTTGTTTCTTTAAATTTTATTTTCCTTTAAACCTAGATTTACTGACGATACAACTATTGTGCAAATAGAACAATTTCTGGTTTCTAACATGACTGTGTGCTTTGCTTCCCAAAAAGTAAGGCATTCAATTTCCTGACAGTATGTGCTGCACTGTATCCTCTCAAGAACCACAATATAATTT
>OZ037786.1:7756818-7901818 GCA_964035525.1 Porites cylindrica | reverse complement strand
CATTTGATTACACATACTAATATCATAGGTGACGACTTACTCCTTAATTTTGGCGCCAAATTTCAGCGATTATACTACTACATGAGAAATTTCTGCAATATGATTGGCTTAAAACATTGGTATTTCACCTTAATTTGAAATACCTACATGTGAAAATTACAAACCTTTTGTGGGTAGTAGTATAAACAAATAATAGCATGATTTGTACGTGATATTTGGCAAAAATACCACTCGTGATATTTCAAAATTGTCTCAAATTTCACTCGCCTAACGGTTCGTGAAATTTCGTATAACAGTTTTGAAATATCACACGTGGTATTTATGCCAAATATCACTACAAATCATACTATTATGTGAAATTTCACATAAGAAATTACAAAATTGCCATGGCAACCACCCGAACGTCGCAGTGTCAAGATGGCGACGAAGTTTTAAAATGTCACGATGGAAGATGCCAGGGCATATAAAGACGCTTTAGAAAACCTGAACACACCAAAGAGCACATCAAGAAGGATTCTAACAGGTATTTTATCGAAAAATTCTAAACTTGAGTCAAATTTAAGCGCTAAACGTTCGAGAGGGAGGAGTTCTCGATCGATACGATCCAGGATAAACATGTCAAGAATCCAAGATTGCTAACGTAATTCGTCACCCATGATATTAATAGGTAATCAAATGGTATACTCGTGAAATTAGGGAATAATTTCACTTGCGATTTGTCCAAATCCTTATGATTTCCCGAGCCTTTAGGCGAGAGAAATTATTAAGATTTGGACAAAACGGAGGGGGGCTAATTTGTATGGCATCTCACTCATAGGGCTCGGCATTTTCAGAACTAAGAACTGTGATCATGTTCAGTCACATCTTGTACTGATTCATAAACTGTGCAAGACTTAAAAATGTATGACGCAGCACAGTAAGAGCATTCAAAGCAACAGTAAAACACATATCAGTGCTAAGCAAAGGTACCTATGGATTAATTTTTCTGCAGAAGGTTAGTAAATTTTACGAATGGTGAAATAAACGAAACTCATTTTTCAGACTATCAATATAGTGGTTATTAATTTTTTTTCCTTCATTGCTATTTTAAAGAGGAAATGGATGAGAATGAAACAGAATTGGGAGAGGAAGGTACCAAGTATTTTTATAACAACAGAAACCTTTACGATTACGAAAACAAGATTTTGTCAATACTAAGTAGTGTGCGCGTGAGCCAGCGTCATTTTGACGGGAAAAGGAGATACCCGGGGTCATTTTACGACTTTTGCTTTTCATTACGAGATAAACGCTAAAGTGCAAACCGTATTTGTTAACATTTTTTGATGACACTATTTGCAATTCAATAGCATTCCTGAACGGCCTTAGGATGGATAAGACAAACGTTAATGAGCTTGTACAATCAACTGAGCGTCCGTTACATTTAATATACAAAAAATCTCCTTCAAAAAAGTAAACGCTTTTGCTTTTCTAGTGAAAAAGTGCGATAATGAAGCTTCCCGGGACGTTTATTTTCGGAAAATACGCGAAAAAAATTTAAGTGAAATCTTGTCTTGGTAGTTATCCTCGTCCTTGAATCTAAAGTTCTCTATTGATCGTTTTCACCTGACGTCATGGCGTGACGTATGTTTGTGTACAAAAAAAATCCTGTGGGATTGGAACTTTATTCGCATGTTACAACTTTCTATTATTCCAAGCAATTTGCAAAGCTGCTGACCACGTGACTGAAAACGATCTACTGATGTTTTTGACACAATGAGAAAAGAAAAGTCTTGAAAAGCCATTGTTGTTTCTTAACATTTCTTTTCCAAAATAGGCGAGGAGGTAGAGGGAGGCCAGTCATACCCTCACCGTTTTACAAGAGGGGGGAGGGGGGGGAGGGAAGGGGGGGTTGGGGGTTGGCGTCGTTGGAACCTCTCCCTTAAGTTTTTGATATATTGCAGTACTTCGAAAAGATTTTGCGTCATATTGAAAAGCCTTTCATCTTCTCAACAAGATGAGCTATATTTTATGGGTGGTGGTGCTGATGGAGGCCTGTGGCGTCCCCAAAAATTGTCGCCATCTTGGATTTTACCCGGAAATTGAAATGTCGTAAAAAACAGAGACAATTGCTAATTTTTTGTGCTTGACGTGTAAAATAACACATAAATAAGTACTTTGCTTCATTTTACCCACAGGCATAATTTACTTTTCTAGTTGAAACCTTCTATGACATCACATCTGGTAACCATAGTTACTGATAATCACCAAACTTAAACATATGAAACTCCTTGTTAACAAAAGGTCTCTCATATTTCCAGTGACCACGCCCACGGTAGATCTCGGTCAAAATATTCGTAAAAATTGTAGTTTTTCCTTTCGTCATCTTTTTGTTTGAAGATTAATGACAAGTTACCTCCGGAATTCGAAAATTGCACCTTTAACACATATCTTTTCCTTTGTTTTGTTGTCGATTGCTGAAAAAAATCCACGGACTTGGGCGATTACTTTTGGCAAGTTGAGTGTTTTTTAAAAGGCCCACAAAGGGTAAATATAGATTGGATGGGGAAAACTGGGGCAAGCGTCCTAGTGCATACTGGGATCGCTCAGTTACCACCAGATTTAAAAATTTATAATATTCTGCGCATTTCGGTACCAAATTCATCAATATTGATCAAGATTTTTCCACGGACCCATGGCCCTGAAGTTTTCTTGGTCGCGTGTTTGCTGCTGTTGGTTCTGTCTTTAATACCAGGCAGCAAAGCAATTGGCAATGCGGATGGTACGGGAAACAACGGTTCCTTCATTTCGACACGAAATGAAAAAGAAAGTGTGCTTATTAATATTATCGTACTTCTGTGAACCTTTTATCTCCGTTTCAAGGTTTGGCTCAGGTACTGAAGCCTAGGATGTGAATTGATACAAAGTTACTATACCAGCAGTGAAAATATTGTCAGGTTAAAATGAGATTTGCGTTTTGAGTCAATAATTTCCCATAATATTGACTTGCATTGCCGGAATCTACATATTATTTCTTTCAGCTTTCTTGTTTATACATCATGGCAAGGAGAATAAAAACGCAGAAATTGGTTACGTGTCCGCCATAGCCGCCGTCGTGAAAAGAATTTTTAAAGAATCTTGTGTTCGCGATGTTGTAGTTGATAACATCCGTATTCTAAACGTCTTCAAAAAGATTTCAGTACTGCAAACGGCCTATGGACGTGCGAGCAAGGCAGGAGAAAAATCACTGGCAAATTGGTTGAACGGATGGAAAACTGGACCGAAATATCGATTCAGAATTTACTCTAATGAAGTTGCAATGCAGAAGGGGAAGACACAGTGTGAAATCCTTCGAGGTCAAATAAAGAACCATAGTCACGCCACTCATCTGATCTGTATCTTCGCTAAAACCTTTGTAGAGAAGTTGGATCCTTTTCATCTCGTTAGCGACCTCGCGAACCTCAATTTCATACAGATGGTTGCCCTTTCTCATTTTATTTTTAATTCTTAGCTTTAAACACTGGTATACTCGTCAATAAAGCTCGCTCCGCCATATTAAATTTAGCGTGTTTTGAACTGCGCATACGCAGTGAAGGAGAGTCACTAGATCTTTCATGTATGATCACTGAATATCAAATGTTCATCGATGTATCACAAGAGTTCATATGCAAAATTTTTGCAAAGGAGAAGCGGACAGCTGCTAAAAACGGCGCTTGTACGTCCGAGGGTTATAGGATTAAAGTACTGCTACACTTGCTCCGTCGAGCACTCAAAAACTAATTAGCAACACGCAAATAGCTCTATTGTGGAGTTATTTGGATAAAGTTGAGGAAAAAAACTTACGCCAAAAGCCAAACAAAGAACAAGTTGAGACAGTTCATAAAATAACTGCCATTAATTCATTTCAAAACGAGGCTGCCTGCAAAAGGCTCTAATTAGATTCTTAACCTATTTACTAGTTAGAAATCGTGAAGTGGAAACCAAAATTCTAGTAGCACCGATTGATATCTGCTTCGATCATTTCTTTACATAATAAGTCATTTGCATGTTGGAAGCATTTTACTACTATCAGAATTCTTCACGTCTTGCTTTCTTTAGGCAGATTAGAGCTTTTGCTATTTAAACATCACTGGGATTACGAAACTGGAATTCAAGGGAAAAACGAGTTTGAATTCCTGTTCTTAGTGGTAAAAAGACGTTATCGTGGAAATGACCTATTACATTTAAGACATCCTTAATTAACTTATGTTTTCCATAACATCGTTGCAGATGCTAAAAAGAGCAGACGTCTTTAGCCTGGGAAACAGCTGTTTCTCGTTGCTCCTCGCCGCTGAGGTCGTTTCGCGAGGAGAAACGTCTGCGACGTAGCGACAGAAATTCCATATTGATGACGTAAATCAATGTTTACATAATAAATCCGGTATAGTCATGGGGTTCTAAATGCAAATTTGGTCAATTTTACGTTTCTCCTGGTCGATTTTGGTAAAGTGTTGAGTTCATCTGCGAATGACCTCCAGCAAAACTCAAATGTTTCTTCTACAGAAGAATATATTCACAAATATTGACTGTTTTGTTATACATTCATCGCGTTTACATTTGAACTTTGCAGCGTTTTGCCTTTTGTCTGTCATTTATAAACAATAGCTAAACAATGTAACTACTCCGTCGTCCAATAAGCGCTTATGACTGGATTCCGGACAGATTTTACTTCGTCATTATGGAATTTCTGTCGCTGAGTCGCAGACGTTCCTCCTCGCCAACGTCCTTAGAGGCAAGGTGTGAGAAGAAACGGCTGTTTTCGCAGGCTAAGACGTCTGTGTTATTATCGTTACCACTGCCGCTACTGCACTTATCCTTGGCCCAGATGCAGACACCGTCGTTACCGTCGCTGCCGTTATTAGGGAGCTTTAGCATCGACGACGGCAAGGTCCTGCTGTTGTTGGCCCGTTGACCAGCCTTTTCATGCAAAGCATACGCGAATGTAGAATCTACAATAATTGGAAAGTGGCCAGACTAACACCAGTTTTCAAAAAAGGTGATCCTAGGGTAATGAGTAATTATCGTCCCCTCTTCTTACTAAGTGTACCCAGCAAGATTTTAGAATCATGTGTAGCGGACATGATTGCGAAACATGTTTTCTCGGAAAACGAAGCGCTCGTCACTGACAACCACTGGGCCTACCAAAAGGGAAGATCGACAGAGCTACTGCTCATCCACCTGACTGAAACTTGACGACGAGCAATCGATAACAAATTAGTTGTGGGCGCCGTATTCATAGACTTCCAGAAGGCGTTTGATTGCGTTTCACACTCAATTCTTCTTCACAAGCGCTAGCTAGAGCACAACTTTGGAATCACGGCATGGCTAAGAGATTACCTATCTGAAAGGGAACAGTATACCGTAATTAATGGCGTACCCTCTGAGAATACAAAAGTTTCACTCGGTACACCACAGCGCTCCGTACTCGTGCCCATACTCTTCGCCTTGTACACAAGCGATCTCCCAAAAGCAGTTAACACTGCAACGACGTTCCTGTATGCTGATGATGCTACCATGTACTGTGTTGGTCAATCCGTAGACCAGGTCACAACAACGCTGAACAAAGCTCTAGAAGAACTCGCCCTCTGGTGCAAACATAACTCCTTGGTACCACACCCCAAAAAGTGCGAGGGAATGATCCTTAAACGAAATCATTTTTATCAGTCCCTTAGGGAGTTTAAAAGTTAACTAGCATCTCATAAAATGGTCCTCTAGTTCTAAACTGTTAAGTGTAACCATTGACAACAAGCTTACGTGGACAAAACACATATCAGAGCTCAAGAGGGTTCGTTAACAAGCTCAATCTAATCAAACGCAGCCGCGTTTTACCCAGGAATTCGCTTTTAGATCTATATTTTAAGGTCATTATACCCTCGGTTACATATGCGTTACCAATTTGGGGGTGTTGTACAAATAAAAATAAATGTAATTCTTTGGAATCCATACATTGTAGGGCTGCTAGAGTTATATATAACCTCCCGCGTGACATGCCCTCTGAGGATGTAAGAAAAACAGCTAACTGGGACTCTTTTTTCGACACTTATAAGGTCAAAATAGCCTCCTTAATTTATAATATATACAACCGCATAACTGCATCATGCTTGTAACATATAATCCATAGGAAAGAGTCTAAGTATGACCTCCGTCATCAACATCGTGTTAGCGTACAACGTTTTGAAACATATTATATGAAAAACTCTATTTCTTACAGAGGATCCATTGTTTGGAATCTTTTAGAACCATCCGCTGTCAGCGCCAGGGACTATGCCAAAAGGGCAAAAAAGTCTCACGACCTCAGAAACTTGAACTTTCATGAAGACTCACCGCAAATGGGTCGTCCCCAAATTGACAGTGATTTCGTTTTTTTTTTTAATATATTTTATTCATATCTTTTATTGTACATATTTCACCTTTTATTGACTACATTCAATTGACCAATATTTAGGTATAGGTGATCGGGGTGATCAGTGAGCCGCTGAGGGTTTGAAACGCAGACCCTGTTTAGGACAAAAAACTTTCTAAAAAACATACCCTATTGAGGACAACACCCTCAATGTTAATACGCTGTTTAGGAAAAAGGACAAAATGCCCGTCCTGGGAGACATAGCATGAAATTAAAAAACCCATACCCTGTCCAGCGGCTTATTCCCGTATAGGCCATATAAGGCAGTACTCTCCTGAATAAGAATCGGCCTTCTCTAATTCTCCTTTTGTTTTTTCAGCATTCCCTCTTTCAAAGATTCTTTTGAAAGTATCACTTAAAGAATTTTCTATTGAAAGAGAAAAATGCGGTAAAGCTAGGCACAAATACTCGGTTTGATTGTCTAGATTGCTGTCTTAGACTTCTGCTCACCCACAGCCCTTAAGCGAACTGCTATGCGAGAAAAATGACATTTTTCTTTTTTTTTTTTTACCCCTTTTGCAACTGTCATAGTTTGGACTGTCATAGTTTGTTGAAACTTTTCCTCTCATGTTAGATGGCTCCTTATTCTTATTACCAATCGCGGAGCTAAAAGAGGATGAACAAAAAAAATCACCAATATGTTCACAAAGCAATCAAGGTACACATTTTTTTTTTATTTGTCAAATATTTTCTACTCTGTGACGGAAATAAGCTCAACTGGCCTAGCAAGTAATGGTATTCTCTTACTCGACTTAAAAACTATAAAAAAACTCAACATCTAGAGCTTCCTTATTTCAAAATTGAACAACAACTAATGGCATATGTAAGAATCTCAATACTTCCATCTACAAGCCATAAACCGCGGGATAGAGTAGAGCTCCTTACCGTCCGTTTCAGGACTTACCATCTCTCATTCGTTTTTCACATCATGGCAACAATTTCAACTAATCGATAAGGGTGATTATATTTAAATGAGGACTGATTAAGTTCTACTGGCAAGAAAACCAAGTTCAGCTGTAACACAACGCTCTTTCGCGAAATTATACATCGACTGGTATCAAAGGTACAGCGGACGTTTAAGCTGTCATGTACGCTGAGCACGAATACTTTCAATATGGCCGCCAATGTCCACTTCGGAGAGAACAGTTCCATGATCCCTCGGCATTTTCAGATGTTACGGGTCAAGAATAATATTTTACCATATTGAGAATGCTGAATGTAACTTGTAGGCATTAGCTTTGGCAGTCTGTGATAAGAAGCGTCGAAATATATCGAACGTGGTGCAAGGTTTCAAGAAAATTCGAAAGCAACAAAAATACGGTTGGACTGCTACTTGAATACTTGTTGAGCCTTGAAAGGTTTTATTGTTCTGACTTTGGAAGCACGAATATGCCAAGGTACGGCAATTATTTACATATTTCTCAGATCGTGTGCAATCAGCTCTTGTTCTTCTTCAAAAAAAGTAAATACATAAAATGAAAAACGTAGGGGTATAATTTGTACAAGCCACCCTATTAACTTTGCATAAAACAAAACCGTTCCAGTTTACGTTAGTGTTTCTTCTTCAATGTGTAATTCTTCCACATCCCACTTTCTTTCAGTTATTTAAGCTCACTTGAGTACCACCAGCCTTTTGAAAAGGAACCTTTCTGACCCAGAATTATCCTTACTTTACGAGGGTATCCCCTCCCCAGGCCCTGTGCCAATATGTACAAGTAACAATGACCATATTAAGCAACTAGCCCTTTTACTTGAAAGGTGTCGTCTTTAAACAGCTTGAAAAAGTTGAAAAGAGAAAAAACTGTTTCTTTTGTTGTTGTTGTTGATTCATATAAAACTATCATATTCAAATAAATATTTTCATTGTATTAAAAAAACATACTTAAAGAAAAGTACATGTTCCGTTTCCATTTCATTTTAACAGAGCCAGGCTGGCGAGACAAAATTTGATAAGCCTGACGGCGCTCTTTCTAGTAAAAGTGGTATCACAGGTAATATATTGCTTATTCATTATTACAAAACAGGAACTAGTTTTTTACCTCCAACGCAAATCAGTGTGGGCACAACATTGCGCTATCTGATTTATCTGACGGAAAATACGGCTTTTGACATACCCTTGTTAATTTCTTATTGAATGGGAATGTTTAAACTTTGTTCTAGAAGCTGCTTTTGACAGGGGGGAAGCTTTTCTCGATCATCGGCGCTGACCTGCAGATGCTTTGTCGCCCCAAAAGAGGAATTCCTCTTGCGAACACACACTAGAGTAGTGTGGTAGTGAGTGGATTCTGGCTTTGTTATTATTTTAATTGTGTTCTCGTTTTTGTCAAACCATGATCGGTACTCCTTCGTCGTCAAAACGACATCGAAAGGGGCATCTGGTACGGTGGAAATAGAGGATCTCAGATGTCCAGCGCAACCATTGCAAACACATGATGTAGATGGCTCTTGCCTGAACACTGTGTATAGGCCGCGTTTCTGAGTACTCCTCCTTATCTCGCTCACTACACCTCTTTCTGCTTGGTCGTTGACGCCGGCTCTTTCCGGGTTTCATCCCCGAGTTCTTTGTTGCAGTAATTGATGCAGTGGCCGTCAAATTTGCTCCACCACTCTTCGTGTGGTACCACACAAGATACTCCTCCAAACAGCCCGCTATGTCTGCCACAGCTAGCGCATGCGAACACACGGACGACACTTGATATGCGCGACATGGGCAGACACAGCGTCGACCTCTTTTCACTTCAACAAAGTTTGGTGCAGTTGCAGATTCGCTGTCGGTAAGGTAACCTTCGTGTTTTCCGGGCGCTTTTACTACAGAGTTGCTCATTGATAGTCGGCAAGCTTTGTCATATGCCCCTCTGTAAACTGGCGACAAACCGGTTTCAGGAAAGGACACAGACAGTGCAAAACTACTGGGGGTTTCGCTTTCATCACGTCTATTATCCCTGGATAACCCAGAATCTGAAGTTGTTGACTTGAACTTGGACTTGGGTCATCATCAGTCACAATGACGTCTGACCTCTCGATGCCTTTAATGTCCTCAGGCTGGATTTACTACTCGCAACCAGCACCTTCCCTCTTTGGCACACGCGATTCTCCATGGAACTTTTTCAGGTGCTCGTCCCGTTGCCTGTTTGACCACTGATAGGTCCACACGCATGCGTCTACATTTAGGTGATTACACGGAGTAGCAAGCTCGTACGGTCCTACACCAATCATGGCGTCTTCCACCAAAGCTGCCTGAACGTCCTTGTCTTTGCGAATATTTTCCACTACGATGGGCATGTCGGATGCCTTGTAATTTTGACGCATCTTCAGATTGCGGTGCATAGACTCGGGATCGTTGTTATAGCAGTATTCATACCCTAATCCGAGATCTCGTCGAATAGGATACAGGAGCATCTCCTTTGCATCCTGCGCTTGGTATCTGGAAAACCAGTCGTGAAACTGTGGGTTACCTGTGTCGTGTGCCTCACTCTCGCGTGTATCCCATATAGCCTTAAATTCTGCGAGGTCTTGATAAAATTCCATCTCTCTTTACCTATCTAACAGACCCCTTTGTCGCGTCGCCTCTGAGTCAAAAATGTCCGCCATGAATTCCTTTTTCGCCTTGTCGTTCAACCAGTTCGGAAAGGTTTCGTTTCAAATTATCTTCAAAGTGTTTCTTGCAGGCCACAAACACAACATTTGGAAACTGAGAGCCCAATCCTTTCTTTATCGCTTTATCTCTGTCGCTTCCTATGGCCAGAAGTGAGACCAGTCTTGGACTTACTCTTATCATGGAGCTGGCAAGGTATGCAAACGCTTCTTCATCCCTATGCTTATGGATAAGTGTTGGCCCGATCATCACTGGGTGTTTCCCCTGTACGTCTAGACATGACTTGTTTATGACGTTACGTTGTTGGCGTGACGTAAAATGCTCCACACTTATACGTAGTATCCACGCTTAAAATTGCGGGATCCGACGGATTTGTACAGAAACGCTCTACTTCCTTAAGTTGTCGCTCATCTGCCAAGAAAGCAAGCGGCTGTGATGTACCCTGGACAAACTGGAGAAAACTGCTCCCCTTGGTACCCGTCTTGTCTTCCACGCACTTGAGCATAATCGCAAAGAGCTCGTCCTTTCTAGTCGTTTGGGAGACTACCAAATGATCACTTTTACGCTGAGAAAGTTCCTTCAATTTTTGAATTTGTTACAATGATTTCGGAAAAGAGGATACACTTCCTATCAATCGTAAACCACCAGCCTCGCTGCGGGTTTCACTGTATACATCTCGCGTATGTTTCCCTTCTTTAAGCTTCGCAACAATGGACTACAGGGTCGACGGTTGTGTTCGTTTCTTCTTGTTTGGAGTTACTGGATGCTCTTCCTCTTTAAAAGTGTATGTAAATAAGGAGTATCGATGTTGCTTGCCGTCACGCCCTTTGAGACTGTAGATACGACGCCTAAATCCTTTGCCGTATTTTCCATGTAGATAATAGATTTTTGCCAATCTATATCTCTTGCCTTCTACCTTGACGGATGTAGTTTTAGTTCCATTGTTCCGCCATAAAAAGTCATCAGATTTTATGTCCTCCTTATGCTTAAGCCTTTCTCTGTCAATCCCAAAAATGGCATCTGACTGACAGAGTGAAGGTATCGCGGCGCAAATACTGTAGCTGGGAGGGTTAAGGAGAAATTCCACCAATTCTTCTGACTCGAAATTGTCTTTCATGGGCACGTAAGGGAGAGACATTTTCCCAAAAAGGTAACTTGCGTCTGTACTCTCTATGGTCAACAATTTGCTTTTCTTACATGGAGTGCTGGAAATAAGAAAGAGCTATTTAATTACAACACTTGCTAAAATAAATCTGACGAAAATTGAAACGGGCAAACCAAGCTCGGTAACCTAGAGTATGAATGGAGAACACCTTTAGCGGTTCTTCCGACTTGGCTTAAAGGAGTTTATACCGGTTACTTGAAGTTTGCTTCCGCTATTTTCTTATAATTATTGATAACAGTTTTTATCGTAACCATTATTTATTACTGTAAACGCACTTTCTGTTAACTGTAACATACGAAAAAAGACTCACCGTTATGTCCAAGTCACCACATACTGAAGGGGGCATTACAACAAGATTTAACTTTTCTTTTAGGGACGTCAAGATTCAAAAAGTAAAAACTGTCACCTAAACTCTCCTGACATTGAATCAGAGGAATCACTTGGCGAAATATCTCCATACATACTGCTCACTGAATCACTGCTGAAGAAAAGAATAACATAAATATACAAATTTATTATACAACCAGCAATGAAATGCCAGGTTAGATTTCAAAAGAAAACATGATATCTTTAAACTTGAAACATCATGCCGCTATGGTTACATAATTATATAATAGCTAGCCCCTTTTCGCAACAAAAATAAATTAAAGTGAAATGGTTTGGTATGTCATTGGTGTTATATAATATCAAACTTATCATTTTCGTGCTGAAGAATATTTTACTTCATCGTCGTGATTATTCACAACGTAAATACTCGCGATTATTCGTCAGCAATCGATGAGAAATTTCATACCTTCACGCGGCAATGTAATATCCTCTATTTCATTAGCACAATTTTCTCAATGACAACACTGAATTCAATTACATACGGATCAGTCTAGTGCTACAATTACCTGCCTTTAAGTAACTCAGACAGCACATATACTTATGTTATATTTCCTCGTTTAATTCTCTCCTGAGAGAGAAGCATTAGATAATAGCTGGCTTCAGCTGAAGTACATTACGTTAACTCACAGCTCCTCTCTATCTGATTCTTTCATAACGCCAGACTCTTCACTGTGAACAACCTGAGGCAAAAAAAAAACATTTCAAAACCTGCGTAAAGGAGATGGTTAATGACGTACTTAAGACCATATTGAGTCTCAGCTCCAGACTGAGTCGCCGTTTTATCAAATGGCATTATGGGCCTGTTTGGCAGACAAAAAATTGGAACCAGTTTCTTACGCAACGTTCAGACCTGTGTAACTCGGTTCTTTAAAAATTCTGCGAAATTGGTCATATGAGTGCTCCTGCACGTTTTATTTTTAACATGGCACAGGTACAAAATTACTAAGAATACTGCCTGATGTACATCAACCATTACCATATAGTGTGAACACGTTTGGCATAAAAATTGGAAAAAATACTGAGGAAGAGAAAAAGGTAGTGCATTTTTAGATGAGGGAAAACACACATAGTCACTATAACTATAATACAGTCGAAACATGTCTTTGTTCTGATTGGCTTACAACCTGTCTTAATCTTCATAACCATTGACCAGTTTATAAGATGATGCATGCTGATATAGCTACAAGTGGAGTTAATTGTGCTGATATTCAAAAGTAAAAAGCGAAAGAGCCTATCCAATGGTTTTACCTTATGCTTTCCCCATATATATGTCAAAGCTATATTTCAGTCAATTTTTCACAAGTTTCTTTCTAGGTTTACGCAGAATTTGTTTACGCGCAAAAGTACGTCATTTAGTTTTCATCATTTGTTCATTGCTGGTTGGAATTGATTGTGTGACGGATAATTCGAAAGTTGCATGAAAGCTATATTTTCTTGAATGAAAAACGTGCTCTCTTGTCCTCAATTTAGTCCCCAGAACACTCAAAATTGCATTTTAAGGCTTTGACATTTCGAAAATTTCTGGGGGTAGCCCGCCCTAGATCCCCTCCCCCTAGAAAACGGGGACTAACGGCCCTTTGTTGATACAGTGAGTTGGTGACTTTATTTCAACTGAGTAGTGTAGGAGCTGCTCGGAAGGTCTCTCCTAATTGGTCGCAGGAAACAATGACATATCATTCTTTCAATTGTTTCAGTATTGTTTGGGGTCAGGGTTAGGCACCATTGGTGACTTCCCTTCCGAGCAGCTGCTACATGACCCTTTAAACCTGCTGGCTACCGCAGTCTGCAGCCTGCGTTTGTCGCACACCGCTTTACCATCCACAATCCAGCTAACTTATTGTTCTCCAACTTGATTGGAAGCACGCTTCATGTGGACAACAAAACAAATGAACAATCCGCCTTTAAAATAACGCCGATTTGGGTGCAAAGTATATGCTCTTGTTAATTCCGCGTGAATTTGAACTGATCCAACGGGAACTTCATTTTTCGCTTTTCTATTGGTTCAAAAGGTGCACGTGGCGACGGAAGTTACTTTGTGGGAAACTGGTAACTAGTCAGCTCAAACATCAAACATGGCGGGCAACAGGGCGGGTAATACGTTCGGTGATCGAGTTTAGACAGTTTAGTGAGTCTAAAAAGCGGTGGTTTTAAGAGCTGAGTAAAATGATCCAAAGCTTTTGAGGTGTCACCAGCAAGGGAAAAAATTCGCATTGTTTTTTGCAAGAAAGGATGGCCTTACTTAGAAAGCTTCAACGAAAGACGTGTTCTAGACTAACTCAGGTACGATTTCTTTACTTACTAAGCTTCAACGAAACAGATGTTGTAGACATTGTTTGGACTAGCTCAGGTACGAGAAGACACTTTCAATATCCCAGTCGCTTACTACACTTGTGGATCAAAAGCTTTTTTTTTCAGATTAGAAAATCTCACGCAAAACATTTCAGAATTTACGAAGCTAACTTTGCGATCGCTGAGGTCCATGTAGACTTTAGTATTATGGACAGTGAATAGGTAACTCGAGCAGAGGCCCTTCGATTTTCCTAGGTAAATCGCAGCTATGGAATCTAAGGCGTTTTGTGTACTAAAGAGTGTTGTATGTTATCAGGCAAATCAATTGGAGAACGGACATTTAGGCAAAATGACTTCAATGCATTAACAAATTACTATGCAATACAGCATGTGGTTCGCATGCACTGAATACCGGCAGTCCCACATTATTTTAAAATTTGATGTGATGACAGAGAATATGAACAACAAGACCTTCATTCTTCAGAGAACCAGAACATTACCTTCCTAACTCAAAATGGTGTTGAATCATAAAGTGCAACTTTAAGTTACAAGAGATTGAAACAAACAGTATGGTAATTTTTTACTAACAGGAGTCTATGAAGCTATTTCTTTGGACCAACAAGTTACTGTTTTTAATCACACAATTTTTTTTGTATCAGTATGTGTCATCATGAACTTTATTGACCTAAGTTTAAACAGATCTGCGAAAGCTATTACGAATTAATAAATGTCTGCAACATTTCTCTAACGCATTGATGTCTACTTTTCTGCTACTGTGAGTTGGACACTTTCATGGGTTTTTCATTGTGCCTTCATGAGAATTTCATGGGCTATTAGAAATTTCATCACCCATGAAATACATGCTAGGCTGTAACTGCCTTTTCAGGGGTCATGAAATGTATCGGTCTAAAATATATGACACTTTCATGACCCTTGAAAATCCATATTCATGGTTCATGAAAATAACTGGTAAAGAATTTCATGGAAATCTCATGACTTAATTTAGCACCATGAAATCCGAAATCGCTGTTACATGGCCATGAAAAAAGCTCATGGGTTTTTCAACACATTTTCACGGGATTTTCATGAAAAAGAGATTTGTAGTGAGAGGCGGACCGATTGAGCTACGAGGCAAATCGGAATCAGCTAAGTTGTGAGATTTTGAATTTAGTTGCAGCACGGTAGAACTTTACTTATTGACACTTAAATCACACACTTAATGCACATGAAATTTGTTATTTTCCGCATTAAAAAGAACTTTAACGTTAGAAAATAGACTGGTATACTTTAAAAAATGCCTTTTTAGCGTTTCTCAGAAGATATTAGTAGTAAATGGAAATTATAGACCTAAAAATTGATTTCATTCTTGGTAAATAAAGGGGCCCTTTCAGGTTTCATCTACTGCATAAATAACAAGTCAGCTGCGTCCCTCGAATCGTAAGGCATTTCTTGCCGGTTATGGCATTCATATGAAATAAATGAAATAGCTGAAATTAGATCTGAAAAAAAGCAATTTATTTTTAATATTCACGAAATGGACAAAATGTATTGTTAAGGTTGACATGACTGTCTGAAATGAAAGAGTGTACTGAATTAATATAATTCAGAAAATAAAGCTTGTATAAATCCATCCTCGGAGACCCAGGGGCAGTTAGTCGGGTCGATAAAATGTTCGTGGTGAAAGTTTACTGTAAGATCGAGACGAGCCCCTGGGCACTTACTCTTACCGAACCAGTTCCAGAAGCGTTTGAATTGCCTGCTTCTGATTGGCCAGAAAAAAAATTTTCTGGCCAATCAGCGAACAGAAGCTGCCGGGTGACTCTCGTGTTTTATTACACGACGTAGTTTTCCTTATCGATCCCCATAGTTGCGTAGCGCGTTCAACGGGAAAAGTTTCTCGACGAAAGTTTCAGAACAAAATGTTAACAACCCGCAAAATTGCAACCTTTAGCACGGCTACAAGAAACAAACACTCTCCAATGAATTTTTAGGGCGGATCTTTCCAAGGTATCGTAAATTTTTATTGCTGATACGATACGCGATGCATGACTTTCACTTTCCACACCTTAATTTGCCCACATTGTCTAGTATACAACACCAAGCTTACATTTTAGATGTCCATGTTCGTTGCACGACTTCTGAAACTTTCTACAGCGTGAAAATTTCCGTTGCACGGGCCACGCAACTACGTCGACTGATCGTGGGAATTGCTGGCTTGCTGCAGTGCACGTTGTGTTTAGTCCGAAATCTCGGTCCGGCTATGTGCTGAATCCTGACTTGTTAAGTGAGGTCGATTTTTGCAGGCTGTGTGGGTTTATTTTTACGGATAAGTGAAGAAAAAAAAATAAAGGTGAGTTTGCGAAAATGTTTGAAAGTGGTTGGTGTGAAAGTTTTGGAGGGCGATAAACTAAACTGCATAAGAGAACCTGGGTTAATCTTCACTGTGATTAGAATTATGGCTAATATAGTGGAAATGAATTTTTATTATAAGATACACATATAAAAGTAATTTCACATAATATGTGGTTATTTGCCAAACTATTTATCTTTGATTGACTTGATGTTTCCCCTTACTGACCCCCTCAAACACATCCACAGTGCCATTGTTTTAACTCCCTTGGAATTGATGGTACAAGATTGGACTTATTTTGAAAAAATAATGCTGCAATATTAACAATTTTCCTTTGGTGCATTTGTTTGATATTTCATAACTTCTCTATCATAATTCTCCTCATCTGACAATAATATTCTTTATTGATAATTATTTTTAAAATTATCTTTAAACACCCTCTTCAGAAAGGTAAAAATCTTCATTGCATGGTCACCATTCCACAAAGTGTCTTTAAAGTACTTTCCACAGAACATAACTTATTACAACTATCAATTATTGTTTCCTGTAGAAGACAATCAGAGAATACAAATTCTAGAATACAAGCAGTGAAGATTTGATTCTTGAAATTCCTGTCACAGATCATTGATTTTCTTTAAGCAGACTGACAGTCTTTGGCACTGATGTCGCAACATAAGTGGCTTGGAATGATTCTGCTGTTTTCATTACTGTCATCAAAAAAGGAAGGAGTTTTTTCTCTTCTACAGGTTTTACGCTTAATAAAATCTAACAGAAGAAAGACTTTTAGAATTATCGAAAACAGTAAGAGACAATTTATTTCAGCACAGTTCCCTTTTTTCCAGAGAGTGTTGGAAAACAGTTTTTGTATGTTATGTGTAGGTATACCATATTTTCTTTTGTATAATGTGCACCCGAATATATAATGCACACCCCATTTTTCTAGGCAGTTTTCAAATAATATACTCAAGTATACTTGTTGGCCCAGGGGTGGATCCAGGATTTTTTTAGGAGGGGGTGCACTCGTGTCTTGCCCTACTTCATCACCAATAAACCACATAGTTTTTTTTTTTTTTTGCAGAATACCAGTTGCATTAGAAAACCGCAGGTCATCTCGGGGGGGGGGGGGGGGGGTGCGCACCCCCTGCACCCTCCCCCTAGATCCGCCCTTGTGGCCACCTAGTAAAACAAACCCTTTGGGACAGAAAGAATCACCAATAAATACCCCAGCATAAATGTTTATTAACGAGTTAAAATAAAATAAAATATTACAGCTCCCTAGTATATACATAACTCAAGCAGTATTATAAGTAGACATGTGAACTCCAATAAAAAAGTAAAAAAAAAAATCTCAACAGCTTAAAAATAAAATTAATGTAATGGCATCTGTAGTTCTGTATTATGGGGTGTTTTTCCATTTATAATATGTAAATGTTCAATTGCACTATTATCTTAATTAAGCAGTCGCAAGGCTTACTTCATCACCTTTCAATTGTCAATAAATGGTGACAAAAAAACATGATAATTCTAGTGAAGTGTCTGTCAGCTTTTAGACATAAGATTACTGAACATCCTTGAATAAAAGCCAGATCTACTGTTAAGTATAATAAGGGTCCTGAAAGGGGGGATATCAATCCCATTGAAACTGTTTAACCCTCAATTCCCATTTTTTAACATTTTTTTCCCATTCTCAGTGATAGAATCCCCCTGCCAGTGACTTAAATCCCATTTTCCCAGAGCAACAACATTCCATTTTACCCCTTCAGAACTCCCCACAATGAATTCAGTGTAGCAACCTTCCTAGTAAACAAATCAGCATACCTACCAATGAACAGCTGTATGTACCTGCAATGGGATTCTTCTGGCAAAACTCCTTAAAGAACATTTGCCCTGAATTTCTTGTCCCCCAGTTAATGATTCCGGGCTTCCGTACAACAAAGAAAACGCTCCCTATCCATTCAATATTCCTGATCTTCTGTTTTGCTTTCCCCTAAGAAAGCGGCCTGAATTCCTAGTGACCTCGAGTACTTAACCTGGTACACAACAATTGACATGAGTGGTGAAATCACTATGACCAATGGATTACTAGGGAATTCATAACCTTTAGCAACTAACGATTTTTAAACCCCTCTACCTTATAGGCAACATTTGGAAGGTTAGACTCTTCTATCAATTGCCCAAAAACATCTCTTCTTTCCACAATCTTCTCAATAATAAATCTTTGCTTCGCTTTGAACTGTACCACTGTACCACAGGAAACAAAGACAAGCCTTCTAATTCTTCAAGCGCTTGCTGGAGGTCTCCCTCGAATCTAAAGTTAACACTACTATCAACTTCGGCAGAATTCGTAGGGTCAACTGCTGTAAGCTTTTAAGCTTAAAAGTTTCGAAAGGAGTTTGGAGCGAAAGCAAGAAGAAGGCACTGCAGCTGGCCGGCATTTCCCAGGATCAATCGACGTAGTTGCGTGGCCCTTGCAACGGAAATTTTCACGCTGTAGAAAGTTTCAGAAGTCGTGCAACGAACATGGACATCTAAAATGTAAGCCTGGCGTTGTATACCAGACAATGTGAGCAAATTAAGGTGTGGAAAGTGAAAGTCATGCATAGCGTATCGTATCAGCAATAAAAATTTACGATACCTTGGAAAGATCCGCACTGAAAATTCATCGGAGAGTGTTTGTTTCTTGTAGCCGTGCTAAAGGTTGCAATTTTGCGGGTTGTTAACATTTTGTTCTGAAACTTTCGTCGAAAAACTTTCCCAGTTGAACGCGCTACGCAACTATGGCGATCGATAAGGAAAACTACGTCGTGTAATAAAACACGAGAGTCACCCGGCAGCTTCTGTTCGCTGATTGGCCAGAAAAATTTTTTTCTGGCCAATCAGAAGTAGGCAATTCAAACGCTTCTGGAACTGGTTCGGTAAGAGTAAGTGCCCAGGGGCTCGTCTCGATCTTACAGTAAACTTTCACCACGAACATTTTATCGACCCGACTAACTGCCCCTGGGTCTCCGAGGATGGTATAAATCTTGTATAACCCAAAATAACGAATTCAAATTATGGAATCACACCAGCAGCTGAATTGACCAAAATTTATAAACTTTTCGAAATTTTTCTCTTTCCTGATAAGTAGCTAAAATGGAAACCTCATTGTTACTTGAAAAAATTTTAATTTTAGCAAACGTCTTCGCGTCAAGAGAAGACAAGGATGTAAACTTTTAATATGAGAGCTATGTCGGTCCTTTTCTTCAGTTTCTTAAACATAGGTATATCTTTTAAAGTGTTTATGACAGGAAATGTTTCTGTCGTCTTTAATTCTTAGGCATGTTTAAAATACGTATCCGAAATTCAAACTCGTCAAACTCTTGCAAAGCCTTTTTTTCTTCTCCAAAACACGCAAATTTCCCTTGAAAAAGGTCCGTCTTATCGCGCGGCCAAATTGACAAGTATGATTTAGCTTTATTCAGCAAAGTACAAAGCAATGACTAGAACCGGAAGCAAATGCTAAGCAAATCAACTGACGTCAAATGACGGTATCAGCTCTTTAATCCCTTGCTCGTTCATAGTCTTTGGGACAGTTCTTAAGGGGAAAAAGCAGTTTTTGGACGATCAAAATTCAAGAAATTTTTTGGGAGACACATTGTTAAAGTTCAGAATTGTTGATTAAACTTACCTAAGGACCAAAATCAATTTCATGTCATATACACTTTCATATGAAAGATAAAGGATGTGAATACGTTAAAGTAAACATTGTCAGAAAGTTCTGAACCGTTACTTTGAATGATGAATCCCACAAGAGAAATTTCTACAGTAACTTATAAATTTCCTGCAGCGCAATTCATTACTAGTCACAATTGATATAATGATCTTATTTTCAGTACAATTTGTACAATTGAACCGTTATGTACGAAAGCGACAAAACTCTCGCGAAAACTACGCAGCTGTGAACAACACTTTAACAGTGAAAGCCTTATATTTGAAGCCTCTCATTAACAACCACTTGTCGTAAGCGACTGCGACCACTTCTTTGGATGAGGGTTTTGGAATTTTTCGTTGTTTTTTATCCTCTCGCGGCATATGATCTAAATCTTTGCATTTTGGGTGGTCCTTTACAGAGGTTCGACTGTATTTAAAGAAATGCTTGTTATAAAATCACGTCTTTCATGCAGCGTATGTTATGGAGACTAATGGGCATCCAGTATTTTCCAAAAAAGGATTAGGTTTGTCTGTTCTTAACTCATTTTTAGGGAGAGCCAGGCATATTATTTTGTTCCTGATTTTTGCACGGGGCAAATAGCATTAAATATCATTAATATACGACTCGACCGCAACCACAACTTTGTCGTTTCTGCGATTGTCCACTAGACCGACTATTCCTTGCTTTGGAACGAATTCTTTTGCTCGAGACTCTCCTAATTACTTCCGAAGCAGGAAGAAAGCTACCCGCATAAGATCAGATACCATTCTCGCAATTCACTAGTCTCACTTACTGTCTTCTCATTGCCTAAATGCGTAGAGGTAATTTTGGAAATCAGTACAACCTGATAAGGAAGGTAACTACTAGCAGGCAGCTAACTAATCTGTCTGTTGCGTGTGCAATGCATGGTTTTCAGACACACTGTTATACTTACAACGGTGTTGTTTATCGTTATTTTCTTCGAATCAGTGTATAATAAAACGATTATACATTCGGTTTTCGTGACATCCGGAATAATGAAGGCTTTTGGTGGCGTTTACCCGACATTGATTATTTCGAATGTCAAAAAACTCATCCAATAACTGTTCGTAATGCAAATCTACGAAGATGTATAACCAAAAGCTTTCTTTGTTGTTCTATAAAAATAACAAGAAGTGATAAAATGTATCTAACACTGAAACCATATCCAATGACACTGGTACTTTGGTTCAACTGTTTTATCTTGAGTACACCGTCAGATTTCTTAATTTTTCGTTGTTTTGTTATTTTGTGTTACTTTGTTATTATTAATTTGTACAAAAATTATGTTATTATTATTATTTTATTTAATTAATTTTTCTTTTTTCATGAAAATTATTTTTATTTTTTCATGTTCCGGGATGTTCCGGCATGTTCCGGAACGTTCCGTGTTCCTGGTTTTATCCACGCCTCATTTTTGTTTTAGTTTGCAACCCTGTTTTGATTGCAACAACAGTTTTTTTTTTTCTTTTTTTTTTCTCTCCTTTCGTTTTTTAATAGTTCGTAAGGAAATCGCAACCTAAACGAAAACTTTTGTTTTAACATTAGCAGTATAAACAAATTCAACACCGGACCACGGTATCGCACAATTTCCTTGACATTACAAGAAACCGTAACGACGATCCATAACAAAAACAATTCATCAACGTGATGGAATTTGTGTTGTAAATTACAACAATATTCCTATTAGGGTTACTTTCACTTTATCTCAATATAAATCAATTTTCAAAGACTCTCAATGTATGTCCCTATATAGTGATATCATTCAAGACTTTACCAGGAGCACTAATAAAAGTGTATTAAACGCTGCCTGACTGTTAAAAAATATTGCCCCTGGAATTATTCTTACCAATATTGATAAAGCTGTGAGAAAAAAAGCGTGCTGTAACTCCTAATCTATTGGAAATCGGTACTGAAAAGTTTGCCTGTCTACATCTTTCGCTACTTTCGTTTAGCTTCTCATTCATGATTAAGACAACAAAAATGTTAGCTATCCTTAAGGCCTACCCCCACCCCCCTTCCCACCTACAATGCCGTTTGACAATGCCTTTAAGCCATAACCTGTTCTTTTTTTTTCGTTCATTCTTTACACATGTTTGGGTGACAAGTGGTTGCTGTGAAAACGAAATTTAACTTCATAATGACGCAACGTTGAGATCACATAAGGTTTTCGCACTTTTTGTACTTACGTAGGCAACAGTTCTGAAAGCAGTGAATGAATATCATTATCGTTGTTGTTATTATTATTATTATTATTATTATTATTATTATTATTGTTATATTTTTACTATTATTATTATAATATCATAGGTGACGAATTACTCCTTAATTTTGGCGCGAAATTTCAGCGATAATTTGTAATTTTACATGGGAATTACAAAATTGCCATGGCAACCTTCCGTACGTCTCAGTGTCAAGATGGCGACGAAGTTTTAAAATGTCATGAATGAAGATGCCAGGGCATATAAAGACGCTTTAGAAAACCTGAACACACCAAAGAGCACATCAAGAAGGATTCTACCAGGTATTTTGTCGAAAAATTCCAAGCTTGAGTCAAATTTGAGCCCTAAACGTTCGAGAGAGTAGAGTTATCGATCGATGCGATCCAGGATAAACATGTCAAAAATCCAAGATTGCTAACGTAATTCGTCACCCATGATATTAATAGGTAATCAATGGTATACTCGTGAAATTATTCCCTAATTTCACTCGTCACCATTTGATTACACATACTTATTAATTATGATACGTGTAAACGCAAAATTTAGTTTTTCACACCTCCACCGTTTTGTCGACGGATTAGCCCGAACAATATTTACAACCTCATCATTTTTGCCAAGAGCATCGTTATGTCTGCTCTAGGCTCATTAATTCACATCTCATACTTTCCGATACTACTGTAAACTATTCATGATTCCTTCATGTTCCCCAGTCTTCAACTAATTAATTATTTTTCAAGAGATATCTGCCCAACCTTAAATTTCTCATTGTCTATCAATTATAAACCAGACTAGAGTTGCCAAACAAAACCACAAAAATGAAACAAAAAAGCCAAGTTAGAGTTCATTACCTAAATAGTTAAAAAAATACAAAAACGGTATATGTTCTCCCAACGGTAATTTTAGGTTAATAGCCGAGAAAACTGAAGATGATGGTATTGGGGTTTAAAGGATGGTGTAGTGCTGAAGGCCATAAATTAAATAGGCCAAGCTGACTAATTTAAAACAGTTTCAGTAATTCTTTTGTTTTGTTCTTGTTTTTGCTTGTTTGTTATCTTTTTGTTTTCATTTTTATATTAGGACGTCAGTTTTTTCATTTCCCCCTTTAAAGCCATTTTCCCCCTTATGTCAATTTAGGATAAAGCATCTGTTTGCTTAATCTTTGAAAAAATTTAGACTCTGAGGGGACCTATATGTATGGTGAGTTAGATCTGTTATAGTCCAAACGCAATTAAAAATACTTGTCATGATTCACATTTTCATTTTACATAGATTAGTAGAGCACTGTTAAACAAAAAACTACCAATTACTTCGAATCTCTCTTCAGATTCAAATGTATTTTTAGGGTTTTAATTTACAATTTGTCGTGTCATATCTCATTTGAATTAAAAGCTCTTATTAAATGACTGGTCGTGATAAAATGCACGTAAAATGTGAAACAATATAATGCTTTTGTTGTCTTTAAAAGGCCACTTTTATGTCGTCTTGCTACATCTTCTGATGGTACTTTTAGTCGAAAGAGGAAAGTAACTTTAATGAAACACTCAGACATGAATGTTAAAAAAATATTGTGCCTTAAATATTTTAAAACAATGCCAATATAAAGCATTGAGTGGAAATTCGTGTTCTGGAACATTAATAAAGTTTATTTTATTTTATTTTATTTTATGATACTACGTTTGTTATCGATAACATTATAACTTGCAATTACCAAAAAATAAATTACTAGATAAAATAATAAAACAACAGCAAAAGGGAAAAAATTGGGGACTTATTGTAAACCACTGGGTAAATATTGACGTTCGTTATTTGATATGTAAGATCATTATTTTTAAAAATCTTGAAACATTGATTTCTAACAAAAAAAGAAAGGAAACAAATTTGCTTAAAATTTGTTTTACAAAGTGGTAAGCGAAACGAATTAGATTTGCAAAACTATAACTTCGCCTGCTTATTAAACAAAAAATACACTCTGGCTCCAATATCTGCCCAGTTATCAGAGGCATCTACTTTTGATGTCATTTCAGTGGTTTCATGACTCTCTCACGACTGTTATTTACTTAATCAGTCGAAATTCTTCATAGCATAGATCGGGCTGAAGTGTGCGCCTCAATCACGTACGTGTTAATGCTGAATATTTGAAGTGTTTTTTATATATGTATCATTAATAACAAATAATTACAAGTAACACAAGGTCTCTGAATTGCAGAGGTATCCAAAAGGAAGTAACTGTTAATGAGAGACAGGCTAACTTATTTTTAGCTGTGGGTATTTAGGATATTCAGGATATCCACTTAATATTGAATAAGTGTATGAATCCTCAAAGTGTAATCTGATCAACATTCTAGAACTTTATTTTAAGTGTTTTCCAGGATTTACGCAACCTTTTGGCACTCAGAATTATTAAGAACAATATTGATGTTATTGGAACAAATAAATGTGCAGCAACTGGTGCTCCAGACTTCTATAAAGCAGGTAGCTTTTCACTGAACTCGTGTCACTTCTCTTCCAGAGCGGTGAGGTGAAGGCTAAGCCAGCAAGAAACTACTCTAACGCAATGGCTCGTCTTTTGCTACTTTTTGTTGCTGCGATGATTTTGGCAGCCCATGCATCCCTTATCCCAGGGGTAAGTCAGTTTTTAAAAACTCGACTATCTCACGAAACTTGTAAAACTGTACGCATGCTTCCACGAGTTAAAAGAACTATGTTATAACGCTTTCTTTTGCTTTCTGGTTTCCCTTTGTTAGCCTCTAATGTACTACCAGCAAAAACAAAAACTGAATAGTATTTTTTACTAAAACTTTTTGTCTTAAATGTTTCATTTCTGGAGCCAATTTCCCTGGCATATTCCCTATAGGGCCCTATTTAAAACTAAAAACTGTGATCATGTTCAGCCACATCCTTGTACAGATTTAAAAACTTTGCTAAACTCAAAAGTGACGCAGCACCTTAAGTACAGTAAGAGCATTCAAAGCAACAGTAAAACACATATCAGTGCTAAGCAAAGGTACCTATGGATTAAGTTTTCGAATGTCTGCACTCTACAGGATTCGTTGTCGGAACTTGGGGAAATAGATGGTGAGGAAACAGCCGATGTGCCGGAGAATGAAGTGCCTGGAGAAGGTTAGTAAATTTTAAGAATGTTGAAACAAAATAAACTCTTTTTTTTTTTGCAGACTATGCAATATAGTGGTAATTGATTTCTCTTTTTTTGTTCATTGTTATTTCAATGACGAAATGGACGAAAATGAAACAGAATTGGGCGAAGAAGACTTTGAGGACGGGGAAGACTCAGATGAGATGCCAGAGGAAGGTACCAAGTATTTGTATAGCAACAAAAACCTTTAGATTACAAAAAACAAGACTTTCACTATACTAAGTAGTGTGCGCGTGAGTTAGCGTCATTTTGGCGGAAAACGCGATAGCTGGCGTCATTCTACTACGATTTTTAGCATTAATGTCGTAGTGATGAAAACAAGTCATCAAATTTTAGAAGTTGCATCATTTTGCGATCAGAAGAGGGCTTAACCTCCTTCAATAAAGAAAAACGCGCTAGCTTTTCTGGTTAAAAAAGTGCAATGAAGCTTTCCTGGCTGTTTATTTTTGAAAAATACGCGAAAAAACTTTAAGTGATATCTTTCCCTTGTAGTTATCCTAGTCCTCAAACCGAAAGGTCTTTATTGATGTTTTTTGACACAATGAATAAAGAAGAGTCGTGAAAAAGCTATTGTTGTCTCTTAATATTTCTTTTTACAAAATAGGCGGGGAGGTAGATGAAGGCCAGCCACAAGAAGACACCTCTGATACAGCCATCACTCCTGGTGAAGGTGAGAGCTACTCTAAATAAAAAAAATGAATTAACCCTCGAAAGTACGCACAAAGTCATACACTCACCGAGGTACAAGGGATAGTTTGATAGAACCCCTCCCTTGAGTTTTGATATGTTGTAGTATTTCGAAAAGATTTTTCCTTCAGTGGGAAGCCGTTCATCTTCTCGACAAGATGAGGTATACTTTATGAGTGGTAGCGCTCCTGGAGGCCCCAAACACAGTCGCCAACTTGGATTTTACCCACAATTAGAAATCTCCTAAATTAAAACAGAGAGAATTGGAAATGTTTTGTGTTTGACATGTAAAATAACACATAAATAAGCACCTTGCTTCATTTTATCCATGGGTTTTGCTTTTCTCGTTGAAACACATTGAAAAACATGCACTTTCACAAAAAAAAAAAAAAAAAAATGGCTAGGTATCTCGTAACCGTTCAGAAAAGAGCAATGCGAATCACATGTCCTGATACAGAATATCAGCAAGCTTTAGCGCTTATGAGTTTACCAACGGTTGCGGAGCATTACCACAACAATTGCACGCGCACGACCTGAACCACAAGTTAGGGTGATTCCCTAGTAAAAGAAGCTAACATAGATTGTATATGAAACTTGGTACACTGATGTAACCAGTCAAGGAAGATGATAAAAAAACTAATAAAACGTGAGGGTCACTGTGCTCGTTTTGAAGTCACAATGCTGGCAAATACGGCTATTTTGGACCTTTGGACTAAAACCGCGCGCAGCCCAAAACTAGGCAAAAAGGAGAGATTTTTTCAATGATGCATGTGGTATCGCACAGAATTTGACTTTAATGTATTGTTTATCCACTTACGTACCATAAAAATGCCTTTTAATGCCCTTGTTTTTACTTTACGCTCCAAAGTAGAATTAAATTGGACACGCGCTATTCGACACGTGATAGCTCAATCCGTACAATTTAGTAAAATTGCCAAAAAACTGAACATAGCTTTGTGCCAATTTTTTTCTCACCGAAAGGAAGCACTGTCCTTACTAAAATCATGAAATAAAAAATGGGGGTCACCGTACTCGTTTTTGCGGTAGAGCTGCAGAAAGTGCGCACCAAATGCATTTTGCTTGATTTTTGAGAGAGGACTGGGGCGAGTTTTCAAATGGAATGTAAGTGAAAGGGGGAAGAAAGTATTAAAAAATCCGTTTTTACAGAATTTACATCTAGATATCACATTTAGGATACAATGTGATAAAGATAGCGTTTAAATGAAAATCAAAGTGAATAAGCACAAATTAAACATCCACTATCGAGGTTCTCCGTGAGGAAGTCGAACTCAACAACACGCGTACTGCTTACGTTATGCACATTCCCACCACACTGAGTCTCCCCTCGGCAAGAAACAACCGCAAGTAAAAATTGCAATAGCGTTTCTCTTCTGTCAACTTCATTTTAGTAATGTTACTTCACATGCTCTTTTTTACGGAGGCCATCTTGTTATGCGCAGTAAGAGATACGGAGTGCAAAACCAGAGAATCACCTTAAGAAAGTTGTTGCCACCTCTTTATAGGAGAAACTAAAATCTAAGGCACGCGCGCACTTTCACTTTGCCGCGTTGCAAGACAAATAGATTTAACAACAGTTTTTTTATGGCCTCAGGCAGAATTGTAAATAATTTTTAGGTTTCTTATTATACGTCTTTAGTCTTAGCTATTACAATTATTACTCATTTTTACAATTATTAGTATAAATTATTACCATTATGTAAATACGCAATTCAGCTTATGCTGCAATGTATTTAATAAAGTACCTATCTACCCATCATCACCAAACTTAACTCAAAATGCGCCCGAAAAAGAAACGGACAGCTACTGAAAACGTCAGGTGCTTAGTTTCTTTGTCTAAAAAAAATCTCAGAAAAACTTCACATAGGCCGGTGGCATCAACTCCCTCCCCTCCCCCCTTTACGTCCAAGGGTTAAAGGATAATTTGCCACTTTCTTATTATAAAGTACCGCTACACTTGCTCCGATCGAACACCCAAAAACTACTTAGCAACACGCAAATGGCTCTATTGTGGAGTAATGGGATAAAGTTGAGGAAGAAACCAAACGCCAAATGCCAAACAAAGAACAGGTTGAGACAGTTTATAAAATCACTATCACTAGTTTATTCCAAAAACAGAACTGCCTGTAAAACTGGCTCTAATTACAATCTTAACCTATTTACCAGTTAAAAATCGATGGTCATGGGCTGGACTCCCAAAGTCCTGATTTTGTTCGAAACTGAAAGCCTAGTAGTGCCGATTGATATCTGTTTCATCATTTCTTTACATAATAAGTCATTTGCATGATGGTATCATTTTACTACTACTACTACCAGAATTCTTCAGGGTTTTGCTTTCTTATGCAAATAAGATAGAATTGGGGCTTTTGCTATGTAAACCTCACTGGGATAACGAAATTTAAATTCGAGGGAAAAAACCATCAAATGGATTTCTTTTCATAGTAGTAAAAACACGTCATCGTGCAAGTGACCTATTATATTTCAGACAGTTAATTAACTTATGTTCTCCATAACTCTGTTACAGATGCCAAAAGGAGAAGACGTTACTGTTATTATCGCTACCACTGCCGCTACTGCCGTTATCGCAGGCTCATATGCAACGGCCATCGTTACCGTCGCTGTCGTTATCACGTGTGTTACGGCTGCAGTCGTTTTTGTATTTACCCATATTATCGCCGTCGCAGGGGATAAAAATTTCGCTGTACCTTTCAGTCCACTTAAACGTTTAGTTGTGGCATCGAAAAAGAAAAACATGGAACCCAATCTTCATTTCAACACCTTAAAACTATTCAGTTCTGTAAACTTTTAAAAAGCAAAATAAAATTTGAAACGACTTTGTGCTATCATCCTTGACCCGTAGAGATCCTATTTAACGCTGAAGCCAGACCACTCCTTAAACGAATCATTAACCCTGTGCGCCTGAAATCATGTGAAAAAAGGTGGCGGTACTCTTGGACGCTCTCACACAGTTTGTGTCTTGCCCACCAGCATTTTTATATTCCAAGACTAAATATACCCAGGGACATATGACGCTCTTCAGATCCGTATTAAACAAAAGACGCAAGGCTGATTTTATTGTCGGGAATATATATATATATATTTTTACCAATATTTCGAAGGCACGGCCTTTCTTCTTCAGGGTGTTACATACAGTGATGGGGTTGGTGTATTCTTTTGACAATGTTTTATTGTTCTGGTATCTATCATCAGCTTTCTTACAGTTGTTTTAAGAGCCTTGATGATCTTTATTTATCCTGTCCCGGCAATTACCAACCGCTGTTTTATTAAATTAGTACAACATCGACCGGTTTTATAAATTCCGGGAATACCCGCTCCCCTCCCCCTCCGGGAGCAACAGGCTTAAGTTTGGCACGCTCGCATGTGGTAGTCCGAGAGTACTTTGACTGAAGATTTCTTAGAATGCGCTGATTGCATGAGTATTGTATGTCAATTTCTCTCTGATATTCGTGCCAGATCAATTGTTTATTGTAAAGGCACACTGGCCGACGGAACTTTCACTTCGATGAACGCGCTGTTTCAGTGGCGAACACAGCGATCGCTCTGTTGTAAACACACTCCTTCTATTTGGTCTCTTGACCACTGCATCAATATTAAAGCACACCTTCTTCAAATACTACTAAGACTCTACGCAACTATTCACAGTTTAACAAACACTAAAGCGAAAAATCAAAACAGTCACCTTTTCAAACATACGCTTAGCAGAAGATCTCGGGGAAACAAAACTAACTGTTTCCCTCGGGATCTGACATTAAGTGTATAATATAAAACGCGCGACATCAATTTATTTTTCAAACTTTCTCAAATTATATATAGTTTACTGTAACCACTGTACACTATTCATGATTCTGCCACGTTCCTGCAGAACAAATAAGCTGCTTTGCAGTGCTCAGCACATCAACTTGTTTCATTATTAGTCGTGAGGTAACTGTCCAACAATCAGTTTCTCGGTCTTTACTCGATCAATTATCATACAAACTTTCAATTGGAAAATTATTTTAGATCTAGTTCTCTTAGATTCTCTGTTTAATGATGTATTTTTAGGGTATTACTCTTATTAAATGACCAGCCGTGATAGAATGCACGTTTAAGTTAAGAAATACATGTTTAAGGTGGAAAGAGCAAAAGTGCCTTTCATGAAACACTCAAACATGAATGTTTTAACATTTTAAAAATAGTATTGTGCTTGAAATGCTTCAATTCCAATATGGTACTGAGTGACAACTCGTGTTCTAAGAATAGCACAATAACTTACAATATGCCAAAAATAATGATAATACTAAAATAAAATAACAGTAACCGGCATAAACTAGCTAGAAAACCTAACGCAACAACAAATTAAAGAAAAAACACAGGAATTATAAATACTAAACCGCTGGGTAAGTATTTGGACAGTTTAGATAACGTACGTTGTCTGATGACTAAGATGATTAAACATTGATTTCTACTAAAAATTACTTGAAATTTGTTTTACAGAGTGGCAAGCGAAAGGGATTTGCCTGCATTGAGTTACAGCTAAAGTTTCGGCTGTTTATTTAAAAATCAAATTCCAGTACAAAAAAAATTCCTCTTTTAATCCAATATCTATCCAGTTATCAGAAGCATTTTGCTTTCGGTATTATTTGTTTTCGTAAGGTTTCACAGCTTACTACACCCAGTTTTAGAAGTTGATTCAGTAATAAGCTCCGTGTTCGTCTTTTGAGGCTGCCCTTTTAGTAGAATTTGGAACCGCAGTTTCGGTGAGTGAAAATCTGATAAATAAAAAGTTTTCCACTGAGCTACTCATAATCACTCCTGTTTTAACAGGAGTGATCTTGAGTTTTACCTGAGTTCTTTATAACACAGACTTCTGAAATGCAAGAATTACTTAGGTGTTAGTATAAAAAGGGTACATTATGAAAAATTTGTTCAATAAGAAAAAATAGTTATAAGTGACAAAAATGTTCATATACTGCAGAGATACTTAACGGCTTGGTTTACTTTTAATTAGCCGTGGAGGTTTTGGTTACCCAGTATCGCTTCAATATCTTCTTTCTGGTGAATTAATGCCTTAATATCATAGGTGACGACTTACTCCTTAATTTTAGCGCAAAATTTCAGCGATTATACTACTACATGAGAAATTTCTGCAATTTGGTTGGCTTAAAGCAGGGGTATTTCACCTTAATTTGAAATACCTACATGTGAAAATTACCAACCTTTTGTGGGTAGTAGCCTTAAACAAATAATAGCATGATTTGTACGTGATATTTGGCAAGGATACCACTCGGGATATTTCAAAATTGTCTCAAATTTCACTCGCCTGACAGCTCATGAAATTTCGTATAACGATTTTGAAATATCACACGTGGTATTTATGCTAAATATCACTACAAATCATTTTGCTTTCTGATTTCACTTTGTTGAAGAGCCCCTTACGTACTACCGGCAAACACAAAAACAGACTAGTATTTTGTTACTGAAACTTTTTTCTCCAATGTTTCATTTCTGGGGCTAATTTGCATGGCATCTTACTCATAGAGCGCGGCATTTTCAGAACTAAGAACTGTGATCATGTTCAGTCACATCTTGTACTGATTCAAAAACTGTGCAAGACTTAAAAGTGTATGACACAGCAGAGTAACAGCATTCAAAGCAACAGTAAAACACATATAAGTGCTAAGCAAAGGTACCTATGGATTAGTTTTTCTAATGTCTGCACTCTACAGGATTCGTTGTGGGAACTTGGGGAAATAGATGGTGAGGAAACAGTCGATGTGCCAGAGAATGAAATGCCTTCAGAAGGTTAGTAAATTTTACGAATGGTGAAACAAACGAAACTCATTTTTCAGACTATCAATATGGTGGTTATTAATTTTTTTTTTTTCCTTCACTGCTATTTTAAAGAGGAAATGGACGAGAATGAAACAGAATTGGGCGAAGAAGACTGTGACGACGAGGAACATGAAGACTCAGATGAGATGACGGAGGAAGGTACCAAGTATTTTTATAACAACAGAAACCTTTAGATTACGAAAACAAGATTTTCTCAATACTAAGTAGTGTGCGCGTGAGCCAGCGTCATTTTGACGGGAAAAGGAGATACCCGGGGTCATTTTACGACTTTTGCTTTTCATAACGAGAAAATAAGCAATAATTAGCGTGAAAAGGAGCCCAATATTGCGAAGATACGTTTATTAGCGGGAACAAACAAACATTTGCTCATAAATCAGATTTAATTAGTAGGATTTTTGCGTTGTAATCAACATTCAGTAACACTTTTGGGCATTCATATGGGTCATTCGGCATGCAAAAGAGAAAAATATCATCTCATATATCGTCTCATCACATCCAAGTCATTAACACCATCCTGAAAGTCAACAGGGACAATAGATAAACTGTAAAGTGCAAACAGTACTTGTTGACATTTTTTGATGACACTATTTGCAATTCAATAGCATTCCTGAACGGCCTTAGGATGGATAAGACAAACGTTAATGCGCTTGTACAATCAATTGAGCGTTCTTTACATTTAATATACAAAAAATCTCCTTCAAAAAAGTAAACGCTTTTGCTTTTCTAGTGAAAAAGTGCGATAATGAAGCTTCCCGGGCTATTTATTTTCGAAAAATACGTTAAAAAAATTTAAGTGAAATCTTGTCTTGGTAGTTGTCCTCGTCCTTGAATCTAAAGTTCTCTATTGATCGTTTTCACCTGACGTCACGGCGTGACGTATGTTTGTGTACAAAAAAAATCCAGTGGGATTTGAACTTTATTCGCATGTTAAAACTTTCTATTATTCCAAGCAATTTGCAAAGCTGCTGACCACGTGACTGAAAACGATCTATTGATGTTTTTGACACAATGACAAAAGAAGAGTCTTGAAAAGCCATTGTTGTTTCTTAACATTTCTTTTCCAAAATAGGCGAGGAGGTAGAGGGAGGCCAGTCATACCCTTACCGTCTTACAAGGAGAGGGGGGGGAGGGGTTGGGGGTTGGCGTCGATGGAACCTCTCCCTTGAGTTTTTGATATACTGCAGTATTTCGAAAAGATTTTGCGTCATAGTAAAAAGCCTTTTATCTTCCCAACAAGATGAGCTATATTTTATGGGTGGTGGTGCTGCTGGAGGCCTGTGGCGTCGCCAGAAATGGTCGCCATCTTGGATTTTACCCAGAAATTGAAATCTCGTAAAAAAGAAAGAATTGGTAATCTTTTGTGCTTGACGTGTAAAATAACACATAAATAAGTACTTTGCTTCATTTTACCCAGAGGCATAATTTACTTTTCTAGTTGAAACCTACTATGACATCACATCTGGTAACCATTGTTACTGATAATTAATCACCAAACTTAAACATATGAAACTCCTTGTTAACAAAAGGTCTCTCATATTTCCAGTGACCACGCCCACGGTAGATCTCGGTCAAAATATTCGTAAAAATTGTAGTTTTTCCTTTCGTTATCTTTTTGTTTGAAGATTCATGACAAGTTACCTCCGGAATTCGAGAATTGCACCTTTAACACATCTTTTCCTTTGTTTTGTTGTCGATTGCCGAATAAAATCCACGGACTTGGGCGATTACTTTTGGCAAGTTGAGTGTTTTTTAGAAGGCCCACAAAGGGTAAATATAGATCGGATGGAGAAAACTGGAGCATAGCGTCCCAGTGCATACTGGGATCGCTCAGTTACCACCAGATTTAAAAATTTACAATATTGCGCGCATTTCGGCACCAAATTCATCAATATTGATCAAGATTTTTCCACGGACCCATGTTTGCTGCTGTTGGTTCTGTCTTTGATACCGGGCAGCAAAGCAATTGGCAATGCGGATGGTAGGGGAAGCAACGGTTCCTTCATTCCGACACGAAATGAACAAGTAAGTGTGCCTATTAATATTATCGTACTTCTGTGAACCTTTTATCTCCGTTTCAAGGTTTGGCTCAGGTACTGAGGCCTAGGATGTGAATTGATACAAAGTTACTATACCAGCCGTGAAAATATTGTCAGGTTAAAATCAGATTTGCGTTTTGAGTCAATAATTTCCTATAATATTGACTTGCATTGCCGGAATCTACATTTTATTTCTTTCGACTTTCTCGTTTATACATCATGGCAAGGAGAATGAAAACGCAGAAATTGGTTACGTGTCCGCCATAGCCGCCGTCGTGAAAAGAATTTTTAAAGAATCTTGTGTTGGCGATGTTGCTGTTGATAACATCCGTATTCTAAACGTGTTCAAAAAGAAGATTTCAGTACTGCAAACGGCCTATGGACGTGCGAGCAAGGCAGGAGAAAAATCACTGGCAAATTTGCTGAACGGATGGAAAACCGGACCAAAATATCAATTCAAAATTTACTCTAATGAAGGAGCAGTGCAGAAGGTGAAGACACAGTGTGAAATCCTTCGAGGTCAAATAATTAATAAAGAACCATAGTCACGCCACTCATCTGATCTGTATCTTCGGTAAAACCTTTGAAGTGAATTTTGATCCCTTTCATCTCTTTATCGACCTCGCGAACCTCAATTTCATACATGTGTAGCGGACATGATTGTGAAACATGTTTTCTCGGAAAACGAAGCGCTCGTCACTGACAACCAATGGGCCTACCGAAAGGGAAGATCGACAGAGCTACTGCTCATCCACCTGACTGAAACTTGGCGACGAGCAATCGATAACAAATTAGTTGTGGGCGCCGTATTCATAGACTTCCAGAAGGCGTTTGATTGCGTTTTACACTCAATTCTTCACAAGTGCTAGCTAGAGCACAACTTTGGAATCACGGGAAACTTACTGGCATGGCTAAGAGATTATCTGTCTGAACGGGATCAGTATACTGTAATTAGTGGCGTACCCTCTGAGAATACCAAAGTTGCACACGGTATACCACAGCGCTCCGTACTCGGGCCCATACTCTTCGTCTTGTACACAAGCGATCTACCAAAAGCAGTTAACACTGCAACGACGTTCCTGTATGCTGATGATGCTACCATGTACTGTGTTGGTGAATCCGTAGACCAGGTCACAACAACGCTGAACAAAGCTCTAGAAGAACTCGCCCTCTGGTGCAAACATAAGTCCCTGCTACCACACCCCCAAAAGTGCGAGGGAATGATCCTTAAACGAAATCATTTTTATCAGTCCCTTAGGGAGTTTAAAAATTAACTAGCATCTCATAAAATGGTCCTCTAGTTCTAACCTGTTAGGTGTAACCATTGACAACAAGCTTACGTGGACCAAACACATATCAGAGCTCAAGAGGGTTCGTTAACAAGCTCAATCTAATCAAACGCATGAAATCGTATATCCTGTTTAGGACAGAGAGGTAAAAAACCCATACCCTGTCCAGTGGCTTATTCCCGTATATGCCATATAAGGCAGTACTCCCCTTGGTAAGAACTGGCCTTCTCTAATTCTCCTTTTGGTTTTTCAACATTCCCTCTTTCAAAGATTTTTTTGAAAGTATCACTTAAAGAATTTTCTATCGAAAGAGAAAAATGCGGTAAAGCTAGGAACAAAGACTCGGTTTGATTGTCTTGATTGCTGTCTTAGACTTCTGCTCACCCACAGCCCTTAAGCGAACTGCTATGCGAGAAAAATGACATTTTTCTTTTTTTTACCCCTTTTGCAACTATCATTGGACTGTCATGGTTTGTTGAAACTTTTCCTCTAATGTTAGATGGCTCCTTATTCTTATTACCAATCGCTAAGCCAAAAGAGGATCAACAAAAAAAATCACCAACATGTTCACAAAGCAATCAATGTACACATACTTTTTATTTGTCAAATATTTTCTATTCTGTGACGGAATTAAGCTCAACTGGCCTCGCAAGTAATGGTATTATCTTAGTCGACTTAAAAACTATAAAAAACTCAACAACTAGAGCTTCCTTATTTCAAACTTGAACAACAACTAATGGCATATGTAAGAATCTCAATACTTCATCTACAAGCTATAAACCGCGGGATAGAGTAGAGCTCCTTACCGTCCGTTTCAGGACTTGCCATCTGTCATTCGTTTTTCATGATCACATCATGGCAAACAATTTCAACTAATCGATAAGGGTGATTATATTTAAATGAGGGCTGAATTAAGTTCTACTGGCAAGAAAACCAAGTTCAGCGGTAACACAACGCTATTTCGCGAAATTATACATCGACTGGTATCAAAGGTACAGCGGACGTTTAAGCTGTCATTTACGCTGAGCACGAATACTTCCAATATGCCGGCCAATGTGTACTTCGGAGAGAACGGTTCCATGATCTCCCGGCATTTTCAGATGTCACGGGTCAAGAATAATATTTTACCATATTGAGCATGTTGAATGTAACTTGTAGGCATTAGCTTTGGCAGTCTGTGATAAGAAGCGTCGAAATATATCGAACGTGATGCAAGGTTTCAAGAAAATTCGAAAGCAACAAAAATACGGTTGGACTGCTACTTGAATACTTGTTGAGCGTTGAAAGGTTTTATTGTTCTGACTTTGGAAGCACGAATATGCCAAGGTACGGCAATTATTTACATATTTCTCAGATCGTGTGCAATCAGCTCTTGTTCTTCTTCAAAAAAAGTAAATACATAAAATGAAAACGTAGGGGTATAATTTGTACAAGCCATCCCATTAACTTTGCATAAAACAAGACTGTTCCAGTCTACGTTAGTGTTTCTTCTTCCATGTGTAATTCCTCCACATCCCACTTTCTTTCAGTTGTATAAGCTCACTTGCGCACCACCAGCCTTTTGAAAAGGAACCATTCTGACCCAGAATTACCCTAACTTTACGAGGGTATCCCCTCCCCTGGCCCTGTGCTAATATGTACGAGTAACAACGACCATATTAAGCAAGTAGCCCTTTTACTTGAAAGGCGTCGTCTTTAAACAGCTTGAAAAAGTTGAAAAGACAAAAAAGTGTTTCTTTTGTTGTTGCTGTTGTTGTTGTTGTTGTTGTTGTTGTTGTTGTTGTTGTTGATACATATAAAACAACCATATTCGAATAAATATTTTCATTGTATTAAAAAAACATACTTAAAGAAAAGTACATGTTCCGTTTCCATTTCATTTTAACAGAGCCAGGCTGGCGAGACAAAATTTGATAAGCCTGACGGCGCTCTTTCTAGTAAAAGTGGTATCACAGGTAATATATTGCTTATCCATTGTTACAAAGCAGGAACTAATTTTTTACCTCCAACGCAAATCAGAGTGGGCACAACATTGCGCTATCTGATTTATCTGACCGAAAATAGGGCTTTTGACATGCCCTTGTTCATTTCTTATTGAATGAGAATGTTTAGACTTTGTTCTAGAAGCTGCTTGTGATAGGGGAGAAGCTTTTCTCGATGATCGGCGCTGACCTGCAGATGCTTTGTCGCCCCAAAAGAGGGATTCCTCTTGCGAACACACACTGGATTAATGTGGTAGTGAGTGGATTCTGGAATTTTGTTATTTTAATTATGTTCGCGTTTTTGTCAAACCATGATCGGTACTCCTTCGTCGTCAAAACGACATCGAAAGGGGCATCTGCAAGGTGGAAATAGAGGATCTCAGATGTCCACCGCAACCATAGCAAACACGTGATGTAGATGTCGAAAGCCATTTCAAACTGAAAACTTGGCCATCGTCTGAACACTGTGTATATGGCCGCCTTTCTGAGTACTCCTCCTTATCTCGCTCACTACACCTCTTTCTGCATGGTCGTTGACGCCGGCTCCTTTCGGGTTTCATCCCCGAGTTCTTTGGTGCAGTAATTGATGCAGTGGCCGTCAAATTTGCTCCACCACTCTTCGTGTGGTACCTCACAAGATACTCCTCCAAACAGCCCGCTATGTCTGCCACAGCTAGCGCATGCGAACACATGGAAGACACTTGATATGCGCGACATGGGCAGACACAGCACCGCCCTCTTTTCACTTCAACAAAGTTTGGTGCAGTTGCAGATTCGCTTTCGGTAAGGTAACCTTCGTGTTTTCCGGGCGGTTTTACTGCAGAGTTGCTCATTGATAGTCGGAAAGCTTTGTCATATGCCCCTCTGTAAACTGGCGATAAACCGGTTTCAGGAAAAGACACAGACAGTGCAAAACTACTGGGGTTTTCGCTTTCATCACGTCTATTATCCCTGGATAACCCAGATTCTGAAGTTGGAACGAAAATTTCATTCCGGCAAGCTTCCTGTTGACTTGAACTTGGACTCGGGTCATCATCAATCACAATGACGTCTGACCTGTCAATACCTTTAATGTCCTCAGGCTGGAGTTGCTAGTCGCAACCAGCACCTTCCCTCTTTGGCACACGCGATTCCCCATGGAACTTTTTCAGGTGTTGGTCCCGTTGCCTGTTTGACCACTGACACGAACACGTGTGCGTCTACATTTAGGTGCTTACACGGAGTAGCAAGCTCGTACGGTCCTACACCAATTATAACGTCTTCCACCAAAGCTGCCTGAACGTCCTTCTCTTTGCGAATATTTTCCACTACGATGTCGGATGCCTTGCAATTTTGACGCATCTTCAGATTGCGGTGCATAGACGCGGGATCGTTGTTATAGCAGTATTGACACCCTAATCCGAGACCTCGTCGAATAGGATTCAGGAGCATCTCCTTTGCATCCTGCGCTTGGTATCTGGAAAACCAGTCGTGAAACTGTGGGTTACCTGTGTCGCGTGCCTCACTCTCGCGTGTATCCCATAAAACCATAAATTCTGCGAGGTCTTGATAAAATCCATCTCGCTTTACCTATCTAACAGACTCCTTTGTCGCGTCGCCTCTGAGCCAAAAATGTCCGCCATTAATTCCGTTTTGGCCTTGTCGTTCACCCAGTTCGGAAAGCTTACGTTTCAAATCATCGTCAAAGTGTTTCTTGCAGGCTACAAACACAACATTTGGAAACTGAGAGCCCAATCCTTTCTTTATCGCTTTATCTCTGTCGCTTCCTATGGCCAGAAGTGAGACCAGTCTTGGACTTACTCTTACCATGGACCTGGCAAGGTATGCAAACGCTTCTTCATCCCTATGCTTATGGATAAGTGTTGGCCCGATCATCACTGAGTGTTTCCCCATACGTTTAGACATGACTTGTTAATGACGGTACGTTGTTGGCGTGACGTAAAATGCTCCACAGTTATACGTAGTATCCACGCTTAAAATTGCGGGATCCGACGGATTTGTACAGAAACGCTCTACTTCCTTAAGTTGTCGCTCATCTGCCAAGGAAGCAAGCGGCTGTGATGCACCCTGGACAAACTGGAGAAACCTGCTACCCTTGGTACCCGTCTTGTCTTCCACGCACTTGAGCATAATCGCAAAGAGCTCGTCCTTTTTAGTCGTTTGGGTGGCTACCAAATGATAACTTTTACGCTGAGAATAACGTTCCTTCAATTTTTGAATTTGTTTTAAGGATTTCGGAAAAGAGGATACACTTCCTATCAATCATAAACCACCAGCCTCGCTGCGGGTTTCACTGTATACATCTCGCCTATGTTTCCCTTCTTTAAGCTTCGCATCAATGGACTGCAGAGTCGACGGTTGTGTTCGTTTCTTCTTGTTTGGAGTTACTGGATGCTCTTCCTCTTTCTCTTTAACCCCCCCCCCCCCCCCAGATCCCCTCCCCCTAGAAAACGGGGACTAACGGCCCTTTTTTGATACAGTGAGTTGGTGACTTGATTTCAACCGGGTAGTGTAGGAGCTGCTCGGAAGGTCTCTCCTAATTGGTCGCAGGAAACAATGACATATCATTCTTTCAATTGTTTCAGTATTGTTTGGGGTGAAGGTTAGGCACCATTGGTGAGTTCTCTTCCGAGCAGCTGCTACATGACCCTTTAAACCTGCTGGCTACCAGTAATTTGAAACCCTCGGACCCCACCCCCCCCCCCCCTTCAGCTAGGCTGGATGAATTCTCCACTCCCTGCGGCCAAAGTGAATGGTAATCTCTTCCGACCCCATGTCCCACACAAACGGTACTCCCTGTTACATTTCCACTCTAATCTTGTTATCAGCAAGCGTAACAAGGAATGACAAGAACGCATTGATTTTGGACAATTCAGAGCAGCTATGGTAACACTTGCAAACTCTCGATGGAGTAGGAAAGTAGCAACTATTTGGAGATTTCAAAATGAGCTTGAATCTGCTTTACAACTTGAAGTCTCAAAATGGAAGGTAACAACAAATTACAACTCATGTTTTACAGCCTTCTGGATTTTTTTTTATAGAATGACTCAATCATTTCAACTGTCTTGCTTGTCATGTCCACCATATAAATACATCATATAAAGTTATTAAACAAAAGGGTCACTTACACGAGGAAAAATAAGACATGTAATAAGAGGCGACTCTGCTTGAAGCCACAATAGGACACTTTGCAAAGCATAGTTCTTTGCGGCATGAGGGGATGAAAATGTTGCAAAATATGCCGCGTGAAAATAAAGACCGCTTACCACAATAGTGACCCCCCCCCCCCCCCCCCCCCCGCTTAACTCCCGGTGATAGAGGAGACGTGTATACCTCGCCTACCGGGGTAGAAAAATGGAGTGAATATGAAGTACAAGACCCCGCATTACCTCGATTATCCCCGGGGGGGGGGCAGGTCCGGCTGATGGATAACAGCAATACGGGAAACGTGTTCGGAAATGCAAATGTCGAAATTAAACTGAATTCAATAAACAGTTCAAAGGTGAAAGGCACTATACAAATTCCTGTTAGCAAGAACATGACGAAAAGCCACGCCGGCCACATGTTTACTGAAGACAACATCGATTGCCAGAATTCTTACAACATTTTACAAAGACTAATAATCATTCGCTGCAACTGTAGTCGTCGTTATCTTTATATTGCTACAAACGATTTATCTCTTTTTTTGCTAATATCACTAACCTGTTGATTGTCTTTCTCGGCCAAGTAAAGCTGCTCGCCTATTAAAATGGAAGACACGATTTTTAAACATTCAAAACGAGAACAACATCTATACAACAAAACGTTCTCGATGGTTTAAAAACACTTAGCTTTGCTATCTTTCGGTAATATTCTCAGTAATATTCTATTGTCGCGAAGAACTCGTTACCGTAAGGCAACTACTTCTATGTAATCCACAAGGTAGAAATCTGCTCACCTTCATCCATTTTGGCGGGAGATCTAAGGAGGACCTGGCTTCTGGAAGGCATGAAGAAAGGAACTCACAAGACTCGTTGACGTCACAAAAATTTAGGTCTGCAAATCTCCGAGTGTGCCAATTTATCGAGTCTGCAAGTCTGCAGGTCTGCGGTCTGCACGTCTGGGGTGTGCAAGTATGCAGTGTGCAGTGTGCAGTCTGCAGTCTGCGTTTGTCGCACACCAGTTTACCATCCTTATTCCAGCTAACTTATTGTTCTCCAACTTGATTGGAAGCACGCTTCATGTGGACAACAAAACAAATGAACAATCCACCTTTAAAATAACGCCGATTTGGGTGCAAAGTATATGCTCTTGTTGAGTCCGCGTGAATTTGAACTGATCCAACGGAACTTCATTTTTCGCTTTTCTATTGGTTCAAAAGGGAGTTACTTTGTGAGAAACTGGTAACTAGTCAGCTCAAACATCAACCATGGTGGGCAACATGGCGGGTAATACGTTCGGTGATCGAGTTTAGAAGGTGTGAGTCTAAAAAGCGGTGGTTTTAAGAGCTGAGTGAAATGATCCAAAGCTTTTGAGGTGTCAGAAGCAAGGGAAAAAATTCGTATTGTTTTTTTGCAAGAAAGGATGGCCTTACTTAGAAAGCTTCAACGAAAGACGTGTTGTAGACATTGTTTGGACTCGCTCAGGTACGATGGCTTTACTTACAAAGCTTCAACGAAAGAGATGTTGTAGACATTGTTTGGACTAGCTCAGGTACGAGAATACACCTTGAATATCCCAGTTGCTTACTACACTTGTGGATCAAAAGCTTTTTTTTCGATAAGAAAATCTCACGCAAAACATTTCAGAATTTACGAAGCTAACTTTACGATCGCTGAGGTACATGTCGACTTATGGACAGTGAATAGGTAACTCGAGCAGAGGCCCTTCGATCTTCCTAGGTAAATCGCAGCTGGAATCTATGGAATCTAAGGCGTTTTGTGTACTAAAGAAATAAATGTGTGCAACATTTCTCTAACGCATTGATGTCTACTTTTGTGCTACTGTGAGTTGGATACTTTCATGGGTTTTTAATTGTGCCTTCATGAGAATTTCATGGGCTATTAGAAATTTCATCACCCATGAAATACATGCTTGGCTGTAGCTGCCTTTTCATGGGTCATGAAATGTATCGGTCTAAACTATAGGAGACTTTCATGACCCACGAAAATCCATATTCATGGTGGCTTTGTAAACTTTTCATGAAAATAACTGGTAAAGAATTTCATGGAAATTTCATGACGTAATTTAGCACCATGAAATCCGAAATCGCTATTTTCATGGCCATGAAAAAAAGTTCACGGGTTTTTCAACACATTTTCATGGGATTTTCATGAAAAAGACATTTTTAGTGAGATGCGTACCGATTGAGTTACGAGGCAAATTGGGATCAGCTAAGCTGTGAGATTTTGAATTTAGTTGCAGCACGGTGGAACTTTACTTATTGACCCTTAAATCACACACTTAATGCACCTGAAATTTGTTATTTTTTGCATTAAAAAGAACTTTAACGTGAGAAAATAGACTGGTATACTTAAAAATGCCTTTTTAGTGTGTCTCAGAAGATATTAATAGTAAATGGAAATTATAGACCTAAAAATTGATTTCATTCTTGGTAAATAAAGAGGCCCTTTCAGGTTTCAGCTACTGGATAAATAACAAGTCAGCTGCGTGCCTCGGATCGTAAGGTATTTCTTGCCGGTTATGGCATTCATATGAAATAAATGAAATAGCTGAAATTAGATCTGAAAAAAAGCAATTTATTTTTGATATTCACGAAATGGACAAAATATACTGTTAAGGTTTACATGAATGTCTGAAATGAAAGAGTGTACTGAATTAATATAATTCAGAAAATAAAGCTTGTATAAATCTTGTATAACCCAAAATAACGAATTCAAATTATGGAATCACAGCAGCAGCTGAATTGGCCAAAATTTATTAACTTTTCGAAATTTGTCTCTTTCCTGATAAATAGCTAAAATGGAAACCTCATTGTTACTTGAAAATAGGTAAATCTTTTAAAGTGTTTATGACAGGAAATGTTTCTGTCGTCTTTAATTCTTAGGCATGTTTAAAATACGTATCCGGCGAAATTCAAACTCGTCAAACTCTTGCAAAGCCTTTTTTTCTTCTCCAAAACACGCAAATTTCCCTTGAAAAAGGTCCGTCTTATCGCGCTGCCAAATTGACAAGTATGATTTAGCTTTATTCAGCAAAACACAAAGCAATGACTGCAGAGCAATTGCTGAGCAAATCAACTGACGTCACATGACGGTATCAGCTCTTTGATCCCTCGTTCATAGTCTCTGGGACAGTTCTTAAGGGGAAAAAGCAGTTTTTGGACCATCAAAATTCAAGAAATTTTTTGGGAGACACATTTTTAAAGTTCAGAATTGTTGATTAAACTTACCTAAGGACCAAAATCAATTTCATGTCATATACACTTTCAGATGAAAGATAAAGGATGTGCATACGTTAAAGTAAACATTGTCAGAAAGTTCTGAACCGTTACTTTAAATGATGAATCCCACAAGAGAAATTTCTACAGTAACTTGTAAATTTCCTGAAGCGCAATTCATTACTAGTCACAATTGATATAATGATCTTATTTTCAGTACAATTTGTTCAATTGAACCGTTATGTACGAAAGCGACAAAACTCTCGCGAAAACCACGCACCTGTGAAAAACACTTTAACAGTGAAAGCCTTATATTTGGAGCCTCTCATTAACAACCACTTGTCGTAAGCGACTGCGACCACTTCTTTGGATGAGGGTTTTGGAATTTTTCATTGTTTTTATCCTCTCGCGGCATATGATCTAGATCTTTGCATTTTGGGTGGTCCTTTACAGAGGTTCGACTGTATTTAAGAAACGATTGTTATGAAATCACGTCTTTCATGCAGCGCATGTTATGGAGACTAATGGGAAATATTCTCGTTAGTCGAAGGCCAAGTTATTGGAAAAGGGCATCCAGTATTTTCCAAAAAAGCATTAGGTTTGGCTGTTCTTAACTCATTTTCAGGGAGAGCCAGGCATATTACTTTTGTTCGTGATTTTTGCATGGGGCAAATAGCATTAAATATCATTAATATACGACTCGACCGCAACCACAACTTTGTTGTTTCTGCGATTGTCCACCAGACCGACTATTCCTTGCTTTGGAACGAATTCTTTTGCTCGAGACTCTCCTAATTACTCCCGAAGCAGGAAGAAAGTTATCCGCATAAGATCAGATCTCATTCTCGCAATTCACTAGTCTCACTTACTGTCTTCTCATTGCCTAAATGCGTAGAGGTAATTTTGGAAATCAGTACAACCTGATAAGGAAGTTAACTACTAGCAGGCAGCTAACTAATCAATCTGTTGCGTGTGCAATGCATGGTTTTCAGACACACTGTTATACGTACAACGGTGTTGTTTATCGTTATTTTCTTCGAATCAGTGTATAATAAAACAATTATAGATTCGGTTTTCGTGACTTCCGGAATAATGAAGGCTTTTGGTGGCGTTTACCCGACATTGATTATTTCGAATGTCAAAAAACTCATCCAATAAAATTCGTAATGCAAATCTACCATGATGTATAACCAAAAGCTTTCTTTGTTGTTCTATAAAAATAACAAGAAGTGATAAAATGTATCTAACACTGAAACCATATCCAGTGACACTGGTACTTTGGTTCAACTGTTTTATCTTGAGTACACCGCTATTATGTTCCCTTGTCGCCTGCTTTGAAGAAATATTGACTTGATATCGTTATTTTCTTCGAATCATTATAGATTCGGTTTTCGTTATATCCGGAAGTAATGAAGGCTTTTCGTAGTGTTTACCAGACATTGATTATTTCGAATGTCAAAAAACTCATCCAATAACTGTTCGTAATGCACATCTACCCATGATGTATAACCAAAAGCTTTCTTTGTTGTTCTATAAAAATATAACAACAAGAAGTGATAAAATGTATCTAACACTGAAACCATATCCATGACACTGGTACTTTGGTTCAACTGTTTTATCTTGAGTACACAACTATTATGTTCCCTTGTCACCTGCTTTGAAGAAATATTGACTTGATAGTTAAACGTTTCTCGAAGCACTTCAGTAAGTTAGAACTCTGCAAAATATCGTGGCTGAAATCATGCAACCTTTCAAAAAGGTCGAATTTTGGCAGTTACTCTTAAACGCTTTCATTCAGTTTGCTTCTCATCTTGCCGACGGGACGAGTGGGAATTCATGCTCTTCAGATTGTATTTTTTGATGATGTTGGAATGCTCCGACTGGCTTCCATTATCAGCATTTTACCAGTTGTCTCAACACCTCTGATGACCTCATTTATTACCAACCGCTGCCATATTTAGCAATTATTGAATTCGGCTTTCACATCATCTGAAGAATTATGGAGATATCACCATGCGAGATCTCCATAAATCTTCTGGTGATACGATAGCCGAATTCAAAAATTGTTTTATTTTCCATTCAAAATGAGTCCTAGTTTAAAAGCAGGCCACAACCCAGGTCTTTTCGGTTAACCGTTTAATAATCTGGCTATTTTGCTGCACGATTGACGTCATCAGTTCAAGTATCGCAAAATTTTTCCAATTTGGGCGACAGTAGTTGGTAATGATAAATTATGCATGGGATTTTAGGCAATCAGAAACGGAGAAACATTTCGAATGAATTATAATAGTTTATACTTAACATCGGCGGGCTAATTCTCCCACTCTCTCCCTTGGGTTTTTATCCTTATCTCGCCTTTCTCCAAAGATGGCGCATTTTTGTGGGCGTCGATAAAACCAGGAACACGGAACATTCCGGAACAACCGGAACATGCCGGAACAATCCGGAAAATCTCGGAACATCCCGGAACAAGAAAAAATAAAAATAATTTTCATGAAAAAATAAATAAAATAAAATACACAGCCACCTGTTGTATTGTTTGCCATGCGGTCAGTAACTGTTATCGATTTACCGCTTTGCGACCGTAAGAAGAGTTTAGGTGCTCGTCGCTTTGGACTTTAGTGGATAAGATTCACATTCGCCGTGAATAGTTGCAGTGGCAGCGGTAGCGCAGTGGTAGTTTCTAACTGTTATCAATTAGCCTGAATTTCAGCCGTCTCCCGAGTCGCAAGTGAAGTTTACGACTCGAGGAGATGGCTGAAATTCAAGCGAGATCACAGCCCCCTATTTTCTTCTGCCAAGTTGAAGATGGCGATCGCCGCTGTCAAAGTGATTTGGGTATCCTCTGGCGACAAAACTGATGAGAGCGAAGTTGGTGCTTACATGGCAAACAATTACAAGATCGGAGAGGTAGCTGTGTGAGGAAAGCTTGAAAACCCTCCTCCTCGCGACCCATTTCAATATTTTTTAATTTAGAAGCAAGCCTTCACTCATTACTGTCATTTGCATGGACCCTCACTCGCCCAACAAATTAATTGCCACAAAATATTGTTTTCTCATATTCGGAGATGATGCCAGTTTCTTTTTCCTAACCAGATTTCTTAATTTTTCGTTGTTTTGTTATTTTGTGTTATTTTGTTATTATTAATTTTTACAAAAATTATGTTATTATTATTATTTTATTTAATTAATTTTTCTTTTTTCATGAAAATTATTTTGATTTTTTCATGTTCCGGGATGTTCCGGCATGTTCCGTAATGTTCCGTGTTCCGGGTTTTCTCGACGCCCCATTTTTGTTTTAGTTTGCAACCCTGTTTTGATTGCAGCAAGACTTTTTTTTTTCTCTTTTTCTTTGCTCTCCTTTCGGTTTTTAATAGTTCGTAAGGAAATGGCAATCTAAACGAAAACTTTTATTCCAACGTGTTAGCGGTATAAACAAATTCAACACCGGACCACGGTATCGCACACTTTCCTTGTCAATTTCCTTGACATTACAAGAAACTGTAACGACGATCCATAACAAAAACAATTCATCAACGTGATGGAATTTGTGTTGTAAATTACAACAATATTCCTATTAGGGTTACTTTCACTTTATCTCATTATAAATCAATTTTGAAAAGGTCTCAATGTATGTCCCTATATGGTGATATCATTCTAGACTTTACAAGGAGCACTAATACAAGTGTATTAAACGCTGGTTGACTGTTAAAAAATATTGCCCCTGGAATTATTCTTACCAATATTGATAAAGCTGTGCGAAAAAAAGCGTGCTCTAACTAATACTGTATTGGAACTCAGCAGTGAAAAAGTTTGCCTGTCTGCAGCTTTCGCTGCATTCGTTTCGCTTCTCATTCATGATTAAGACAACAAAAATGTTAGCTATCCTTATGGCTAACTCCCCTTCCCCTCCCCTCCCCCCACCTCCAATGCCGTTTGACAATGCCTTAAAGCCATAACCTAGTCTCTTCTTTTCGTTCATTTTTTTCACAAGTTTGGGTGACGGGTGGCTGCTATGAAAGCGAAATTTAACTTCATAAGCGACGCAACGTTGAGATCACTGACATTGGGTTTTCGCACTTTTGTGCTTACGTAGGCAACAGTTCTGAAAGCAGTTAAGGGATATTATTATCGTTATTATTATTATTATCATTATTATTATTATTATTATTATTATTATTAATTATGATACGTGTAAACGCAAAATGTAGTTTTTCACGCCTCCACCGTTTCTGTCGATATCGATAAGTCCGAACAATATTTACAACCTCATCATGTTTGCATATGACATTGATGTCTGCTCTAAGCCCATTAATTCACATTTCAGACATTCTTAAATCAAACCTTTTTTGTTTCAGACTTTCTTAAGCTGGTACTACTGTAAACTATTCATGATTCCTTCATGTTCCCCAGTCTTTAACACCGTTATCTTGTTTAATTATTACTCAAGAGATATCTGCCCAACCTTAAATTTTTCCTTGTCGATCAATTATCAACCAGACTAGAGTTGTCACAGAAAACAAGAAAAGTGTAAAAAAAAAAGCCAAATTAGAGTTCATTAACTGAAAAGTTAAAACAAAAAAACAAAAACGGTCGGTATATGTTCTCCCAACGGTAATTTTACATTAATAGCCGAGAAAACGGAAGATGATGGTATTGGGGTTTAGAGAATGGTGTAGTGCTGAGGGCCATAAATTAAATAGGCCAAGTTAACTAATTTTAAATAGTTTCAGTAATTCTTTTGTTTGTTATTCTTTTTGCTTTTTTGTTTTCATTTTTATATGAGGACATCAGTTATTGCATTTTCCCCTTTAAAGCCATTTTCTCTCTTGTGTCAATTAGGATAAAGCATTTTTTGCTTAATCTTTGAAAAAATTTAGACTCTGAGGGGACCTATATGTATGGTGAGTTAGATCTTTTATAATCCAAACGTAATTAAAAATACTTGTCATGATTCACATTTTCATTTTACATAGATTAGTAGAGCACTGTTAAACAAAAAACTACCAATTACTTCGAATCTCTGTTGATTCAAATGTATTTTTAGGGTTTTAATTTACAATTTGTCGTGTCATATCTCATTTGAATTAAAAGCTCTTATTAAATGACCGGTCGTGATAAAATGCACTTAAAATATGAAACAATATAATGCTTTTGTTGTCTTTAAAAGGCCACTTTTATGTTGTCTTGCTACATCTTCTGATCTTACTTTTAGTCGAAAGACCTTTAACCTTTAATGAAACACTCAGACATAAGTGTTAAAAAAATATTGTGCCTTAAAAATGTTAAAACAATGCCAATATAAAGCATTGAGTGGAAATTCCTGTTCCGGAACATAAATAAAGTTTATTTTATTTTATTTTATTTTATGATACTACGTTTGTTATCGAAAACATTATAACTTGCAATAAACCAAAAAATAAAGTACTAAATAAAATAATAAAACAACAGCAAAAGGGAAAAAATTGGAGACTTATTGTAAACCACTAGGTAAATATTGACGTTCGTTATATGATGAGTAAGATCATTATTTTTAAATGACTTGAAACATTGATTTCTAACAAAACAAAAAAAGGGGAGAAAGAAATTTGCTTAAAATGTGTTTTACAAAGTAGTAAGCGAAACGAATTAGATTTGCAACACTAGTTTCGCCTGTTTATTTAAAATCAAATATCATTGCAAAAACATTAAACAAAATACACTCTGGCTCCAATATCTGCTCAGTTATCAGAGGCGTCGACTTTTGATGTCATTTCAGTGGTTTCATACCAGTTTCAGAGCTCACCATTCAACCAGTTTTCCAGCTCTCACGACTGTTATTTACTTAATCAAAATAAAGCTGATAAAGCTGTCTGAAAAAAAAGCGTGCTGTAACTCCTACTATATTGGAACTCATTACTGAAAAGTTTGCCTGTCTCCAGCTTTCGCTGCATTCGTTTCGCTTCTCATTCATGATTAAGACAACAAAAATGTTAGCTATCCTTAAGGCTCACACCCCCCCCCCCCCCTTTTCCTTCCCCCCTCCCACCTCCAATGCCGTTTGACAATGCCCTTAAGCCATAACCTGGTCTCTTCTTTTCGTTCATTCTTTACACATATTTGGGCGACAGGTGGCTGCTATGAAAGCGAAATTTAACTTCAAAAGCGACGCAACGTTGAGATCACATTGGTTTTTCGCACTTTTTGAGCTTACGTAGGCAACAGTTCTGAAAGCAGTTAATGAATATCGTTATCGTTATTATTATCTCGCAGTATGAGACTATGGAATGCTGTCCACATTATGAGTAGTATAGGGTGTATAACGTAACCTACTCTACTTGAGAAGCTATACTTAGAAGTAAAAAAAGGTCGGTACGAAACCTAATACGATCCCAATATACATAATGATATGAATCTCTCTACTTAAAAAGCCAATTTAGAATATTATTAAATTCTTATACTCTGTAATACCTAAGCAAAGGCATGATTATTATTATTATTATTATTATTATTATTATTATTATTATCATTATTATTATTCATAATTATGACACTTGTAAATGCAAAATGTAGTTTTTCACGCCTCCACCGTTTTGTCAATCTTATCATGTTTGCGGAGAACATTGATATCTCCTCTAGGCTCATTAATTCATATTTCACACTTTCTTAAATCAAACCTTTACTGTAAACTGTTCATGATTCCTTCATGTTCCCCAGTCTTTAAAATCGTTATCTTGTTTAATTATTACTCAACCGATACCTGCCCGACCGTAAATTTCTCCTTGTCAATCTATTATCAGTCAGACTAGAGTTGTCAAAGAAAACGAGAAAAATGAAAGAAAAAGCCAAATTAGAGTTCATTAACTGAATAGTTAAAAAAAAAAATGCAAAAACGGTCTAAGTTCTCCCAACGGTAATTTTAGGTTAATAGCCGAGAAAACTGAAGATGATGGTATTGGGGTGTAGAGAATAGTGTAGTGCTGAAGACCATAAATTAAATAGGCCAAGCTAACTAATTTTAAATAGTTTCAGTAATTCTTTTGTTTTGTTATTCTTTTCACTTTTTTGTTTTTGTTTTCATTTTTATATGAGGACGTCAGTTATTGCATCTTCCCTTTTAAAGCCATACCCCCCCTTGTGTCAATTAGGATAAAGCATTTTTTAGCTTAATTTTTTTTTAAATTTGGACTCTGAGGGGACCTATATGTGTTGTGAGTTAGATCTTTTATAGTCCAAACACAATTAAAAATACTTGTCATGATTCACATTTTCATTTTACATAAATTAGTACTAGTAGAGCACTGTTAAACAAAAAATTACCAATTATTAATTCGAATCTCCCTTGATTCAAATGTATTTTTAGGGTTTTAATTTAAAATTTGTCGTGTCATATCCCATTTGAATTAAAGGCTCTTATTAAATGACCGGTCGTGATAAAATGCACGTGAAATATGAAACAATATAGTGCTTTTGTTGTCTTTAAAAGGCCACTTTTATGTTGTCTTGCTACATCTTCTGATGGTACTTTTAGTCGAAAGAGGAAAATACCTCAAACATGAGTGTTAAAAAAATATTGCGCCTTAAATATTTTACAACAATAGCAATATAAAGCATTGAGTGGAAATTTCTAGTCCTTGAACATTAATAAAGTTTATTTTATTTTATTTTATTTTATGATACTACGTTTGTTATCGATAACATTATAACTTGCAATTACCAAAAATATAAATTACTAAATAAAATAATAAAACCACACCAAAAGGGAAAAAATTGGGGACTTATTGTAAACCACTGGGTAAATATTGACGTTCGTTATATGACGAGTAAGATCATTATTTTTAAAAAACTTGAAACATTGATTTCTAACAAAAAAAAGAAAGAAAGAAATTTGCTTAAAATTCTTTTTACAAAGTGGTAAGCACAACGGATTAGCTTTGCAACACTAGTTTCCCCTTTTTATTTAAAATCAAATATCAATTCAAAAACGTTAAACAAAATACACTCTAGCTCCAATATCTGCCCAGTTATCAGAAGCATCTACTTTTGATGCCATTTCAGTGGTTTCATGCCAGTTTCAGAGCTCACTATTCAACCAGTTTTCCAGCTCTGACGACTGTTATTTACTTAATCAGTCGAAATTCTTCATAACATAGATCGGCCTGATGTGTGCGCCACATTCACCTACGTGTTGATATAAAATAGATTAAGCCAATATTTGAAGTGTTTTTTGTATATGTATCATTAATAACAAATAATTACAAGTAACACAAGGTCGCTGAGTTGCAGAGGTATCCACAAGGAAGTAACTGTTAATGAGAGACGGGCTAACTTATATTTAGCTGTGGGTATTCAGGATATCCAGTATCGCTTTAAGTTCTACTTAATATTGAATAAATGTAGGAAAGTGTATTCTGATCAGCATTCTCCAGTTTATTTCAAGTGCTCTTCAGGATTTACGCAACCTTTTGGCACTCAGAATTATTAAGAACAATATTGATGTTATTGGAACAAATAAATGAGCCGCAACTGGTGCTCCAGACCTCTATAAAGCAGGTAGCTTTTCACTGAACTCGAGTCACTTCTCTTCCAGAGCGGTGAGGTGAAGACTAAGAGCGCAAGAAACTACTCTAACACGATGGCTCGTCTTTTGCTACTTTTTGTTGCTGGGATGATTTTCGCAGCCCATGCATCCATTATCCCAGGGGTAAGTTATTTTTTAAAACTCGACTATCTCACGAAACTTGTAAAACTGTACGCATGCTTCCACGAGTTAAAAGAACTATGTTATAACACTTTCTTTTGCTTTCTGATTTCCCTTTGTTAGCCTCTAATGTACTACCAGCAAAAACAAAAACAGAATAGTATTTTTTACTAAACGTTTTTTCTTAAATGATTTATTTCTGGAGCCGGTTTGCATGGCATCTTCCTTATAGGGCGCGGCCCTTTCAAGACTAAGAATTGTGATCATGTTCAGCCACATCTCTGTACTGATTTAAAAACTTTGCTAAACTCAAAAGCGAAGCAGCACCTTTAGTGCAGTAAGAGCATTCAAAGCACATATCAGTGCTAAGCAAATGTACCTATGCATTAATTTTTCGAATGTCTGCACTCTACAGGATTCGTTGTCGGAGAATGAAATGCCTGCAGAAGGTTAGTAAATTTTAAGATTGTTGAAATAAAATAAACTCACTTTTTTTGCAGACTATGCTTATAGTGGTAATTAATTTTTTTCTTTTTTTTGTTCATTGTTATTTTAATGACGATATGGACGAAAATGAAACAGAATTGGGCGAAGAAGACTTTGACGACGGGGAAGACTCAGATGAGATGCCAGAGGAAGGTAACAAGTATTTGTATAGCAACAGAAACCTTTAGATTAGTTTTTACTGTACTAAGTAGTCAGTGCGCGTGAGCTACCGTCATTCTGGCGGGAAAACCCGATAGCTGGCGTCATTGTTCTACTACAATTTTTAGCATTAATGTCGTAGTGATGAAAACAAGTCATCAAATGTTAGAAGTTTTATCATTTTGCGATCAGAAGAGGGCTTAACCTCCTTCAATAAAGAAAAACGCGCTAGCTTGTCTGGTGAAAAAAGTGTAATGAAGCTTTTCGGGTTGTTTATTTGTGAAAAATACGCGAAAAAAACTCTAAGTGATACCTTGTCCTTGTAGTTTTCCTAGTCCTCGAACCGAAAGTTCTCTATTGCTGTTTTTTGACACAATCAATAAAGAAGAGTCTTGAAAAAGCTATTGTTGTTTCTTAATATTTGATTCTTTTTCCAAAATAGGCAAGGAGGTAGATGAAGGCCAGCCACAAGAAGACACCGATGATGCAGCCTTGACACCTGGTGAAGGTGAGAGCTACTCTAAATACAACGCGCACAAAAATAAATTAACCCTCGAAAGTACACACAAAGTCATACCCTCACCGTGGTACAAGGGAGAGTTTGATGGAACCCCTCCCTTGAGTTTTGATATGTTGTAGTATTTCGAAAAGAGTTTTCCTTCAGTGGGAAGCCGTTCATCTTCTCCACAAGATGAGGTATATTTTGTGAGTGGTAGCGCTGCTGGACGCCCCAAACACAGTCGCGAACTTGGATTTTACCCGCAATTAGAAATCTCCTAAATTAAAACAGAGAGAATTGGTAATGTTTTGTGTTTGACATGTAAAATAACACATAAATAAGCAGTTTGCTTCATTTTATCCACAGGTTTTGCTTTTCTCGTTGAAACATATTGAAAAACATGCATTTTCACCAAAAAAAAATGGCTAGGTATCTCGTAAGCATAGTTAATTACTGATCATCACCAAACTTAACTCAAAAGGCGCGCGAAAGAGAAACGGACTGCTGCTGAAAACGTCATGATCAGGTGCTGTAGTTTGATTGTCTAAAAAAAACTCACAAAAACTTCAGATGGGCCGGTAACATCAACCCCCTCCCCTCCCCCCTTGTAGTTCCGAGGGTTAAAGGGTAATTTGCAATTTCTTATTATAAAGTACTGCTACACTTGCTCCGATTGAACACCCAAAAACTACTTAGCAACACGCACTTGGCTTTATTGTAGAGTAATGGGATAAAGTTGAGGAAGAAACCAAACGCCAAAAACCAAACAAAGAACAGGTTGAGACAGTTTATAAAATCACTATCACTAGTTTATTCCAAAACAAAACTGCCTGTAAAACTGGCTCTAATTACAATCTTAACCTATTTACCAGTTAGAAATCGTAGGTCATGGGCTGGACTCCCAAAGTCCTGATTTTGTTCGAACCTGAAAGGCTAGTAGCGCCGATTGATATCTGTTTCGATCGTTTCTTTACATAATAAGTTATTTGCATGATGGTATCATTTTACTACTACTACTACTACCAGAATTCTTCAGGGTTTTGCTTTCTTATCCAAATAAGATAGAATTAGGGCTTTTGCTATTTAAACCTCACTGGGATAACGAAATTTACATTCGAGGGAAAAAACCATCAAATGAATCTCTTTTCATAGTAGTAAAAACACGTACGTCGTCGTGCAAGTGACCTATTATATTTCAGACAGTTAATTAACTTGTGTTCTCCCTAACTCTGTTACAGATGCCAAATGGGTCAAACGTTACAAACCGAGCAAACGTTACAAACCGAGCAAACGTTACTGTTATTACCGCTTCATTTGCCGCTACTGCGTTTATCGCTGGGTCAAATGCAAAGGCTATGGCGGCTATGGTTACCGTCGCTGTCGTTATCAAGTGTGTTCCGGCTGCAAGCGTTCTTGTGTTTACCCATATTATGGCGGTTACAAGAAGAAATGGTGATACTGAAATTTTGCTGTGGCATCGAAAAAGAAAAACATGGAACCCAATCGTCATTTCAACACCTTAAAACTATGTAGTTCTGTAAACTTTTAAAAAGCAAAATAAAATTTTAAACGACTTTGTGCTGTCATCCTTGACCCGTAGAGATCCTATTTAACGCTGATCGTGAGGCCAGACCACTCCTTAAACGAATCATTAACCCTGTGCGCCTGAAATCATGTGAAAAAAGGTGGCGGTACTCTTGGACGCTTTCACACAGTTTGTGTCTCGCCCACCAGCATTTTTATATTCCAAGCGTAAATATACCCAGGGACATATGACGCTCTTCTGATCCGTATTAAACAAAAGAAGCAAGGCTGATTTTACTGTCGGGAATATATATAATTTTTACCAATATTTCGAAGGCACGGCCTTTCTTCTTCAGGGTGTTACATACAGTGATGGGGTTGGTGTATTCTTTTGACAATGTTTTATTGTTCTGGTATCTATCATCAGCTTTCTTACAGTTGTTTTAAGAGCCTTGATGATCTTTATTTATCCTGTCCCGGCAATTACCAACCGCTGTTTTATGAAATTAGTACAACATCGACCGGTTTTATAAATTCCGGGAATACCTGCTCCCCTCCCCCTCCGGGAGCAACAGGCTTAAGTTTGGCACGCTCGCATGTGGTAGTCCGAGAGTACTTTGACTGAAGATTTCTTAGAATCCGCTGATTGCATGAGTATTGTATGTCAATTTCTCTCTGATATTCGTGCCAGATCAATTGTTTATTGTAAAGGCACACTGGCCGAATGAACTTTCACTTCGATGAACGCGCTGTTTCAGTGGCGAACACAGCGATCGCTCTGTTGTAAACACACTCCTTCTATTTGGTCTCTTGACCACTGCATCAATATTAAAGCACACCTTCTTCAAATACTACTAAGGCTCTATGCAACTATTCACAGTTTAACAAACACTAAAGCGAAAAATCAAAACAGTCACCTTTTCAAACATACGCTTAGCAGAAGATCTCGGGGAAACAAAACTAACTGTTTCCCTCGGGATCTGACATTAAGTGTATAATATAAAACGCGCGACATCAATTTATTTTTCAAACTTTCTCAAATTATATATAGTTTACTGTAACCACTGTACGCTATTCATGATTCTGCCACGTTCCTGCAGAACAAATAAACTGCTTTGCAGTGCTCAGCACATCAACTTGTTTCATTATTAGTCGTGAGGTAACTGTCCAACAATCAGTTTCTCGGTCTTTACTCGATCAATTATCATAGAAACTTTCAATTGGAAAATTATTTTAGATCTCGTTCTCTTAGATTCTCTGTTTAATGATGTATTTTTAGGGTATTACTCTTATTAAATGACCAGTCGTGATAGAATGCACGTTTAAGTTAAAAAATACATGTTTAAGGTGGAAAGAGCAAAAGTGCCTTTCATGAAACACTCAAACATGAATGTTTTAACATTTTAAAAATAGTATTGTGCTTGAAATGCTTCAATTCCAATATGGTACTGAGTGACAACTCGTGTTCTAAGAATAGCACAATAACTTACAATATGACAAAAATAATGATAATACTAAAATAAAATAACAGTAACCGGCATAAACTAGCTAGAAAACCTAACGCAACAACAAATTAAAGAAAAAACACAGGAATTATAAATACTAAACCGCTGGGTAAGTATTTGGACAGTTTAGATAACGTACGTTGTCTGATGGCTAAGATGATTAAACATTGATTTCTACTAAAAATTACTTGAAATTTGTTTTACAGAGTGGCAAGCGAAAGGGATTTGCCTGCATTGAGTTACAGCTAAAGTTTCGGCTGTTTATTTAAAAATCAAATTCCAGTACAAAAAAAATTCCTCTTTTAATCCAATATCTATCCAGTTATCAGAAGCATTTTGCTTTCGATATTATTTGTTTTCGTAAGGTTTCACAGCTTACTACACCCAGTTTTAGAAGTTGATTCAGTAATAAGCTCCGTGTTCGTCTTTTGAGGCTGCCCTTTTAGTAGAATTTGGAACCGCAGTTTCGGTGAGTGAAAATCTGATAAATAAAAAGTTTTCCACTGAGCTACTCATAATCACTCCTGTTTTAACAGGAGTGATCTTGAGTTTTACCTGAGTTCTTTATAACACAGACTTCTGAAATGCAAGAATTACTTAGGTGTTAGTATAAAAAGGGTACAATATGAAAAATTTGTTCAATAAGAAAAAATAGTTATAAGTGACAAAAATGTTCATATACTGCAGAGATACTTAACGGCTTGGTTTACTTTTAATTAGCCGTGGAGGTTTTGGTTACCCAATATCGCTTCAATATCTTCTTTCTGGTGAATTAATGCCTTAATATCATAGGTGACGACTTACTCCTTAATTTTAGCGCAAAATTTCAGCGATTATACTACTACATGAGAAATTTCTGCAATTTGGTTGGCTTAAAGCAGGGGTATTTCACCTTAATTTGAAATACCTACATGTGAAAATTACAAACCTTTTGTGGGTAGTAGCCTTAAACAAATAATAGCATGATTTGTACGTGATATTTGGCAAAAATACCACTCGTCATATTTCAAAATTGTCTCAAATTTCACTCGCCTGACAGCTCATGAAATTTCGTATAACGATTTTGAAATATCACACGTGGTATTTATGCTAAATATCATGACTACAAATCATTTAGCTTTCTGATTTCACTTTGTTGAAGAGCCCCTTACGTACTACCGGCAAACACAAAAACAGACTAGTATTTTGTTACTGAAACTTTTTTCTCCAATGTTTCATTTCTGGGGCTAATTTGCATGGCATCTTACTCATAGGGCGCGGCATTTTCAGAACTAAGAACTGTGATCATGTTCAGTCACATCTTGTACTGATTCAAAAACTGTGCAAGACTTAAAAGTGTATGACACAGCAGAGTAACAGCATTCAAAGCAACAGTAAAACACATATAAGTGCTAAGCAAAGGTACCTATGGATTAGTTTTTCTAATGTCTGCACTCTACAGGATTCGTTGTGGGAACTTGGGGAAATAGATGGTGAGGAAACAGTCGATGTGCCAGAGAATGAAATGCCAACAGAAGGTTAGTAAATTTTACGAATGGTGAAACAAACGAAACTCATTTTTCAGACTATCAATATGGTGGTTATTAATTTTTTTTTTCCTTCACTGCTATTTTAAAGAGGAAATGGACGAGAATGAAACAGAATTGGGCGAAGAAGACTGTGACGACGAGGAACATGAAGACTCAGATGAGATGACGGAGGAAGGTACCAAGTATTTTTATAACAACAGAAACCTTTAGATTACGAAAACAAGATTTTCTCAATACTAAGTAGTGTGCGCGTGAGCCAGCGTCATTTTCACCGGAAAAGGAGATACCCGGGGTCATTTTACGACTTTTGCTTTTCATAACGAGAAAATAAGCAATAATTAGCGTGAAAAGGAGCCCAATATTGCGAAGATACGTTTATTAGCGGGAACAAACAAACATTTGCTCATAAATCAGATTTAATTAGTAGGATTTTTGCGTTGTAATCAACATTCAGTAACACTTTTGGGCATTCATATGGGTCATTCGGCATGCAAAAGAGAAAAATATCATCTCATATATCGTCTCATCACATCCAAGTCATTAACACCATCCTGAAAGTCAACAGGGACAATAGATAAACTCTAAAGTGCAAACAGTACTTGTTGACATTTTTTGATGACACTATTTGCAATTCAATAGCATTCCTGGACGGCCTTAGGATGGATAAGACAAACGTTAATGCGCTTGTACAATCAATTGAGCGTTCTTTACATTTAATATACAAAAAATCTCCTTCAAAAAAGTAAACGCTTTTGCTTTTCTAGTGAAAAAGTGCGATAATGAAGCTTCCCGGGCTATTTATTTTCGAAAAATACGCTAAAAAAATTTAAGTGAAATCTTGTCTTGGTAGTTGTCCTCGTCCTTGAATCTAAAGTTCTCTATTGATCGTTTTCACCTGACGTCACGGCGTGACGTATGTTTGTGTACAAAAAAAATCCAGTGGGATTTGAACTTTATTCGCATGTTAAAACTTTCTATTATTCCAAGCAATTTGCAAAGCTGCTGACCACGTGACAGAAAACGATCTATTGATGTTTTTGACACAATGAGAAAAGAAGAGTCTTGAAAAGCTATTGTTGTTTCTTAACATTTCTTTTCCAAAATAGTCGAGGAGGTAGAGGAAGGCCTGTCATACCCTCACCGTTTTACAAGGAGAGGGGGGGGGGGGGGGGGAGGGGTTGGGGGTTGGCGTCGATGGAACCTCTCCCTTGAGTTTTTGATATACTGCAGTATTTCGAAAAGATTTTGCGTCATAGTAAAAAGCCTTTTATCTTCCCAACAAGATGAGCTATATTTTATGGGTGGTGGTGCTGCTGGAGGCCTGTGGCGTCGCCAGAAATGGTCGCCATCTTGGATTTTACCCAGAAATTGAAATCTCCTAAAAACAGAAAGAATTGCTAATTTTTTGTGCTTGACGTGTAAAATAACACATAAATAAGTACTTTGCTTCATTTTACCCACAACCATAATTTACTTTTCTAGTTGAAACCTACTATGACATTACATCTGGTAACCATAGTTACTGATCATCACCAAACTTAAACAGATGAAACTCCTCAAGATTATGAAACTCCTCAAGATTTTTCCACGGACCCATGGCCCTGAAGTTTTCTTGGTCGCGTGTTTGCTGCTGTTGGTTCTGTCTTTAATACCGGGCAGCAAAGCAATTGGCAACGAGGATGGTACGGGAAGCAACGGCTCCCTCATTCCGACACGAAATGAACAAGTAAGTGTGCCTATTAATATTATCGTACTTCTGTGAAACTTTTATCTCCGTTTCAAGGTTTGGCTCAGGTACTGAGGCCTAGGATGTAAATTGATACAAAGTTACTATACCAGCCGTGAAAATATTGTCAGGTTAAAATCAGATTTGCGTTTTGAGTCAATAATTTCCTATAATATTGACTTGCATTGCCGGAATCTACATTTTATTTCTTCCAGCTTTCTCGTTTATACATCATGGCAAGGAGAATGAAAACGCAAAAATTGGTTACGTGTCCGCCAGCCGCCGCCGTGAAAAGAATTTTTAAAGAATCTTGTGTTGGCGATGTTGTTGTTGATAACATCCGTATTTTAAACGTCTTCAAAAAGAAGATTTCAGTGCTGCAAACGGCCTATGGACGTGCGAGCAAGGCAGGAGAAAAATCACTGGCAAAGTTGTTGAACGGATGGAAAACCGGACCGAAATATCAAGTCAAAAGTTACTCTAATGAAGTTGCAGTGCAGAAGGTGAAGACACAGTGTGAAATTAAAGAACCATAGTCACGCCACTCATCTGATCTGTATCTTCGCTAAAACCTTTGTAGTGAATCTTGATCCTTTTCATCTCTTTATCGACCTCGCGAACCTCAATTTCATACAAATGGTTGCCCTGTCTCATTTTATTTTTAATTCTTAGCTTTAAACACTGGCATACTCGTCAATAAAGCTCGCTCCGCCAATTCAAATTTAGCGTGCCTTGAACTGCGCATACGCAGTGAAGGAGAGTCATTAGATCTTTCATGTATGATCACTGAATATCAAATGTTCATCGATGTATGACAAGAGTTTCATATGCAAAATTTTTGTAAAGGAGAAGCGGACAGCTGCCAAAAACGGCGCTGGTACGTCCGAGGGTTATAGGATTAAAGTACTGCTACACTTGCTCCGTCGAGCACTCAAAAACTAATTAGCAACACGCAAATAGTAACTAATTCACATTCGCATAAAAGTCACCCTATGCCTTTTGATGGATAAGTTATGGGTGAAAAATTTTGCCCGAGACCTGGGGTGCTATAGACTCATCCAAAAGACGGTAAATTATTGCAGAATACCTCATTAAGTTGCAGTACAGCCAAATCTCCCCTAAACTCAGAAAAACCCAGAAAAACTCCCTTAGAGAGATTGGAAGTGTTGGCGTAATGCCTCCCCGAAGTGACGGATTCAATTGAGGGGAGTGGCCTGGCCCAACTGTGGGGCTTTCCCTTCCAGATACGCTAAAAGAAAGCTGAAGGGTGACTTGCAGCATGTGTAACCCGAGAGAGAAATCCCGATGGGAGGAGATAAAAAGAAGGAAAGACCCTGCAAAAGAGGGAGGCTGGGAGGGAACCCCACAGTTGAGTTGAGTCAGGAAACCGTCTGAAGACTGGAAGAGGGGTGTGTTTAGGAACCCCCCACCCTCCCCTGAGCACGACTCAAGCGTGGGGTAGGAAATGTGCGAAGTAAAAGCCAAAGAAAAATCTAATATACAACGAAACTCGTGCAAATTTATTAAGGCTGTACGCTAGAGTAAAAAAAAACAAACAAAACCTTTTTGTTTCAGACTTTCTTAAGCTGATACTACTGTAAACTATTCATGATTCCTTTATGTTCTCCAGTCTTTAAAACCGTTATCTTGTTTAATTATTACTCAACAGATATCTGCCCAACCTTAAATTTTCCCCCTTGGGTCAATTAGGATAAAGCATTTTTTGCTTAATCTTTGAAAACATTTAGACTCTGAGGGGACCTATATGTATGGTGAGTTAGATCTTTTATAGTCCAAACGCAATTAAAAATACTTGTCATGATTCACATTTTCATTTTACATAGATTAGTAGAGCACTGAGAAAAGAGAAAAGAAAACTGAAGATGATGGTATTGGGGTTTAAAAGATGGTGTAGTGCCGAAGGGCATAACTTAAATAGGCCAAGCTAACTAATTTTAAATAGTTTCAGTAATTCGTTTGTTTTGTTATTGTTTTTCCTTTTTTTTTTTTGTTTTTTTTTTTGTTTTCATTTTCATGTGAGGACGTCAGTTATTGCATCTTTCCTTTTAAAGCCATTTTCCCGCCCTTGTGTGAATTAGGATAAAGCAGTTCTTTGCTTAATCTTTAAAAAAATTTAGACTCTGAGGGGACCTATATGTATGGTGGGTTAGATCTTTTACAGTCCAAACGCAATTAAAAATACTTGTCATGATTTACATTTTCATTTTACGTAGATTAGTAGAGCACTGTTAAACAAAAAACTACCAAATAGTTCGAATCTCTCTTGATTCAAATGTATTTTTAGGGTTTTAATTTACAATTTGTCGTGTCATATCTCATTTGGATTAAGAGCTCTTATTAAATGACCGGTCGTGATAAAATGCACGTAAAATATGAAACAATATAATGCTTTTGTTGTCTTTAAAAGGCCACTTTTATGTTGTTATTATTACTATCCTTAAGGCTAACCCCCCTTCCCCTCCCCTCCCCCACCTCCAATGCCGTTTGACAATGCCTTTAAGCCATAACCTGGTACCTGGTCTCTTCTTTTCGTTCATTCTTTACACATGTTTAGGTGACACGTGGCTGCTATGAAAGCGAAATTTAACTTAATAAGCAACGCAACGTTGAGATCACATTGGTTTTTCGCACTTTTTGTGCTTACGTATGCAACAGTTCTGAAAGCAGTCAATGAATATCATTATCGTGATTATTATCATTATTATTATTATTATTATTATTATTATTATTATTATTATTATTATTAATTATGATACGTGTAAACGCAAAATGTAGTTATTCACGCCTCCACCGTTTTGTCGATATCGATAAGCCCAAACAATATTTACAACCTCGTCATGTAGGCCTATGACATTGATGTCTGCTCTAGGCTCACTAATTCACATTTCAGACTTTCTTAAATCAAACCTTTTTGTTTCAGACTTTCTTAAGCTGATACTACTGTAAACTATTTCTAATTCCTTTATGTTCCCCAGTCTTTAAAACCGTTATATTGTTTAATTATTACTCAACTGATATCTGCCCAACCTTAAATTTTCCCCCTTGATGATGGTATTGGGGTTTAAAGGATGGTGTAGTGCTGAAGGCCATAACTTAAATAGGCCAAGCTAACTAATTTTAAATAGTTTCAGTAATTCGTTTGTTTTGTTATTGTTTTTCCTTTTTTTTTTTTTTTTTTTCATTTTGATGTGAGGACGTCAGTTATTGCATCTTCCCTTTTAAAGCCATTTTCCCGCTCTTTGATTGTATACGCTGTATTCGACATAACCTGAGTCGGCATGAAGCTCTTGGAACGTTTTCACTGATTGGCTGGTAACTTTATTTCCGTTGCAAAGGTTGCAAAAGATACACACGATAAAGAATAGGGAGACAGAGAAAAATAAGGGTCGGGTGGCTGGGGGGAAAAAGAAAGAAAAACATGTAGTCAAACGAACCTCGGTGTGCGACAAACGCAGACTGAAAACTTGCAGGTTAGCAGATAAACGAGGTAAACCTTCTTAGGGAATGCTTCAAACAGACTCCCTTTCTCTAAAGAAGAATACTCACTGAGACGTAGTTTTAAGGGTTGCAGAGGTTGCGAGATACAAACACAGAGAGACAGACTGACTGAGACGTGGTTGCAAAGGTTGCGAGGTACCAACACTGAGAGATGGACTGACTGAGACGTGGTTGCAAGGGTTGCAAAGGTTGCGAGGTACAAACACTGAGAGACGGACTGACTGAGACGTGGTTGCAAGGGTTGCGAGTTATAAAGACTGAGAGACGGACTGACTGAGACGAGGTTGCAAGGGTTGCAAAGGTTGCGAGGTATAAAGACTGAGAGACGGACTGACTGAGACGTGGTTGCAAGGGTTGCAAGGATTACGAGGTATAAAGACTGAGAGACGGACTGACTGAGACGTGGTTGCAAGGGTTGCGAGGTATAAAGACTGAGAGACGGACTGACTGAGACGTGGTTGCAAGGGTTGCAAGGGTTACGAGGTATAAAGACTGAGAGACGGACTGACTGAGACGAGGTTGCAAGGGTTGCAAGGGTTGCGAGGTATAAACACTGAGAGACGGACTGACTGAGACGTGGTTGCAAGGGTTGCGAGGTACAAACACTGAGAGACGGACTGACTGAGACGTGGTTGCAAGGGTTGCAAGGGTTGCGAGGTACAAACACTGAGAGACGGACTGACTGAGACGTGGTTGCAAGGGTTGCAGAGGTTGCGAGGTACAAACACTGAGAGACGGACTGACTGAGATGTGGTTGCAAGGGTTGCAGAGGTTGCGAGGTACAAACACTGAGAGACGGACTGACTGAGACGTGGTTGCAAGGGTTGCAGAGGTTGCGAGGTACAAACACTGAGAGACGGACTGACTGAGACGTGGTTGCAAGGGTTGCGAGGTATAAAGACTGAGAGACGGACTGACTGAGACGTGGTTGCAAGGGTTGCAAGGGTTGCGAGTTACAAAGACTGAGAGACGGACTGACTGAGACGAGGTTGCAAGGGTTGTAAGGGTTGCGAGGTATAAAGACTGAGAGACGGACTAACTGAGACGTGGTTGCAAGGGTTGCGAGGGTTGCGAGGTACAAACACTGAGAGACGGACTGACTGAGACGTGGTTGCAAGGGTTGCAGAGGTTGCGAGGTACAAACACTGAGAGACGGACTGTAAGGGCAGGGAACGGGGGACGATTTGCAACAGGCACGTCAGTCGTGGCATTTGCTCGTTGGAATGTTTTCGAGCGACTCAACTTCAAGAAAAGTAGAAATAGCAAGCTCGTGATGTGCTTACTAAGTTTGTTCGTTCCGAAGTTAAGATCGAAGGTGACATGTAATCGAGCGAAACTGATCAGTACAGGGATGGAGCTTGGATTATTCTAGCTTCCTATAGCAAATTGTCCGATTGCTATGATGAGCAGATATCTACATATTCCAGATCGTCTGTTTAAGCGGCACTGCCTCTGTTCTTAGTGAATCTCCTGTGGATGGTTGTGTTGGGAATTCTTTATCCTAACGTTTGTCCGTTTTCCTGGGGTGCACACACGGAAGAACCTGAAAAGGTCGAAAATAAACCACAAAACCTTCGTAAAAGGCAAATAATTTAAAGCCAATTAGTTCAATAAAAAAGCAGATTCATTTAACTCTGTTTGTTTTTTTCGAAATGTTGTTTATAGAACAATAGCAACAGACGGTGTGGACCGAATCATCCAAACAAGGTGGGATCACAAAGCATGCGGGATGGTAAAAAGTAAATTTTTGATGATCACCTCGTTTGACAGCATTGCATGGACCGGGCTGTCTTAGGTCTGCTGGAGTTTTACATGGCAAAAGGTAACTCGCAGATCATTACATCGACACCGTCAGGATGACATTGCAGCATGAAGAGGCTCAAGACGCAGCTAGCGTTATTTCAGCTGCGAGGTTGTCCTCGTTATGTCCGTTATACAATTTCATCAACATAAGTGGACTTTAATGAGGTTAAAACAGCTTGCTAAGGACGTCTGCGCGGGAGGCTAAAAAATAGCCGCACAGAAAATTTTCTGTACAATATTTGTTTGGAGACGCAAATATTGTACGAAAAAAAGTTTTTTATTATCATGTATGTGAAGGTTTTAATCGTAATTTGTAGTTTTTATTAATAGTTTGTAATAATTATCCTTTTTTATGGATATTTTTCTATTAGCTTAGTTTAGGACTAGTTTTAATTATTTTTTAACACATTTTTATAATTCTTTTTTATCTAGGGCCGCTAAGGATATCAGTTTTTGTAACTGTAGCAGTTACTCTCGCTCAATAAAAGCATCTTCTTCTTCTTTTACTGCCAAGGATTTTTGTTTGCTTGAGGACGGCTAAAATTTGCCAGATGAACGATTAAATCATAGTTAATTGAGTGGAATGGTTATGAAACCCGTCAGACTCCTTTGTTATATGTTTTTGTGGACCTGAAAGTGCACAACGTTCAAAAGAATTCCTATCATTTTGATTGTATTGACCAATAAAAACGTTGCATTAATTTATTCCGTTACAATTTGCCAACAGAAAACAAAGGATTGTGCACTTTCAGGGTGCTTCCAACATAAACTGCAGCACTTTTGTTTTTATCATTGATGTTTGCCGCTTTTCATAACCAGTCTCCTCTAATAACTATGATTAAATCAAGTCCAATTTTCGAAGCTTATGTAATAAATTCCCCCGATTTTCGGAAGTTGAATTTTTCATATTTTCATACTACCCAGGTTACACTATTTTTCTTAGAAAAAAGGGGAACCTAAAGTCTTCGGATGTGATGGAGAGCGGATTCAGAAAAATTCTTACTTTCGTACGACGTTAAATTGCACCTAAAAGTTTCGGAAAATCATACTAGAGCCCTTGAAATTTTCACAGCAACAAAGCATTTCACGTCTTACGCCTATGCTTACAAAACTCAACCTCAGCATGTTGATGGAAGAAGGTGGCTCATGATGGCTCGTAAAAAAGATTGGAGACTTTGGGGGAGGCTTGTTAGGCATTTATTCTAAACTTTTTACACTGTAACCATTATCGTGCATCAGATATACCATTTCAAGAAACGTATTACTGTTAAATAGTCGTCATAAGAATTTCGGGCATCTCAATAATATGTGTCATATTCAATGTTTAGGCCTTTGTCACGAGAAGTTAAGAGATCTACCACACTCCGTGTATGTACTTTGTCCATTCAGCACTAGCGACAAAAAAACGACTCAGGTTATGTCGAATACAGCGTATACAATCAAAGTTGTCTTTAAACTGCTTAACTCATTGTGTTACACAATTTCAAAAAAAAACGTACATATTGTCTTAAATCATTATAGATTAGAATTTATGTTAGTTATCTTCCGCTCGAAAAAAGGTAATTCCATAATTTTCACGCAAAAGATTTATTTTGGATACTTAAATGCCTACCACTAGCTAACGACAGTGAGGTGAATAGTTTTTTTAGTGTATACTAAAGCAATGAGATAATAGAGCACTAAAATTATGATATTAACACATTCATTCCTTACAAGGAGTGCAATTTCCGCGCGCATTTGCTCGGAGGCCAAAACTATTGCTTTCCCGTGGCATATGCGAGCTATCCACTGTTTCAGTATATAGTAATATCAGTATATAGTATATATAGTAATTTCAGTATAGGAATAAAGATTATTTACATGGATGGTGAATGCCGGTTATATATTATGACCCAAAGTTTGGTTATACTTAAGCCCGCGGCAATAGGTACAACTTAGAGCCGTGCGAAAGGAAATATTTCTGTAAAAATCGAAACGCTGTCAAATCAGTTTGGTTAAGGTTTTATTATAGAGTTCAAATAATGCCTGAGCCACGCCCAGAAAAGTATCCTTTAGGCCTTTTACTATAATTTTCCGACGACCTCCCAGTCAGTCCCTAAGCATAAAATCGAAAAACGTGCTCGCTTTAATTTGCTAGTTTTATGTATTCTTGCTTTTTTGGAATGTTGAGACTTAAAGGGACACAGTTAGCTATGGGACAGCGCTGACCTGGACACTACTTTAACTGCCGGTTTGAAAAGCGTTTACCTCATCCCGAAATCAAATGTACGCGTCGGATACATCTAGAAATCCGCTGAATATCCTGCCTAGTGTTTCATTGGATCCTCTGTCTTTCACTGAAAACCTCTTTTTGAGTTTACTTTTACTCATCCTATTACATTATTTTATGATATTCGGTTAACAACAGTAATATTCTTACAGCACTCAAGTCGGGAGTGCTGTCAAGAAAGTCGAAGCGCCTTAACTTCTTTTTGTTAGTAATTTTATTTTTTAAATCACGTCGCGTCAGACTCACAACATTCACACAATTTCCAGTGTTTCGGTTTTAGACCTTTTCGGTGGGATTCTTCGTAGTCTGTCCACGTACCATTTTTTGGACATTTCGACGTGCGCGTGAGGTGGATTTTCTGTTGATTTCGTAGGAATTTTTAGAGAGTATTTTATTGTTTAAGTACATTATATTTAAGAGAAATATCGTAATGATTCTCTCCTGGGGTATTGAGGCTGAGATTAAACTCAATTTAAGAAAATGAGCTGAGAACCTACCCAGGCTGAGAGTCAGTCACGAACGTCTTAATTTCCCTTATTTGCTATTTTCTGTTTTTTGAATGAGTAGTATAAATAAAGGCAAACTGTAGTCTAACAGATAGCCTGCGTGCAGACGATAACTAAACTCTGATTAGTACCGTCTGCGAAGCAGCGCAGAGATCCTTGTTCTGGACCCCCAACGGACTCAACGAATTACCGGAAGTGCGTTTCGAATTCCCCTTCAACCTGATTGGCGATCACGACAAACAAAACAAAGGCCTTTTTTAACTGGCCAATCGTGGCGCGTACTCAAATCTGCGTACACAGCTGGAAGTCCAGAACAAGGATTTCGGCGCTGTTTCGCAGACGGAGTTAACCAGAATTTAATTTCGTCTGCGCGCAGGCTATCTAACAGATGAATTGACCAAAACAATTGGGGACATTTTATTTTTTCAATATTAACAATGTAGTTTCCATATGCCATGTAAATTAAGAACATTTTAATAACGTTTTCAAACCTCAAATTGCGAAAAATAAGAACGTGCAGCCTCAGTTCCAAAATTGGACGTTTTCTTTAAAAAAGTGTATTTAAATGACAATTGTTAAGGGTTGCCCGCCGGGAGAGGTCCAAACAAAATGGTCCTTGTATTTTTGAAAAATAAAATTATGTGTTGTGCTGTGATCCGTTCCGGTAATTTTAAAATGTTGGTTTGCTATACCAGCTCTTAATTGGCCAGTCATTAGCTCAATTGGTAGAGTGCTGCACCAATGTATACCAGTATCGCAGAGGGCGTGGGTTAGATTCCGTACAAGCAAGCTCCGGACCTTTTGGATGGTTTTTCGATCGGAAGGCACGAGAAGAAAAGTGAATCTTTCGACATTTTTGCGGCAAAGTGTTAAAGCTAAACGATGGATGTGATTTTCTGGGGGGAAATCGTTGGGGTGCTGGATTTTCTCCGTTATCATTCCGTTTAATATTAGGAGACGGGACTGCCATTTTACGTGGTCATCCGAGCCACGTGAAGTTCTTGCCATTTCTAGGGCCAAGGTGTAGATAAAGCAAACGGTAAATCCACTACATTTCCCAAAAAAACGTGGTCGAACCGCTCGGTACCGACGCCTCTCGGTTACGGATTGTCTAATGTCCCGACACAATTCTTATAAATTGTCTTTAAAAAATTACCTCTATAATACGGACTTTCTCAATAATAAAACGGACACTAAATCTCGGCCTCAGTGACTACATTCATATAGACTTAACCTATCTTTATTACGGACACTACGGTGATCAGGTGAATCTCGAATCCCGATCACGTTAATCGGCATGCAAAAGGGGGGATCCCGTCTTGTTGATGTGCTATGCTAGGTGTACAGAGGAACATTTTTATAAGGCTTGAATCGACTGCAGATAGCATAAAGATCTTTTCTATTACATTTTGTACTCTAGTAAATGTTTTCTGTACTTGCAAAATAGCGAAAGACCAGGTCCAATTTTGTACGAAAAGGGTAGCCCTTTCATATGCCTTGTATTGACAAATTGTACCCCTTTTCACATACCTTGCAGTTTACAACTTTGCATCCCTTTTAAATACTGTAAATGCACTGTCATTTTAAAATAGGAATCATTCACAAAGATAGAACGTTTTCTCAACTTTATCATATAAAGCCTGAACATTCATCTGTTAGCCGCTCTTTGGGCTCTTTCAACCCAATTCTTAGTTAACTACTAAATTTTCGACCAACACTGCACGAAAAATTGGAGTTACTCACATTTACTCATGAGCAAATATGATGCAAACGCGGTGCAAATGTGTGGCAAACATGGTAAATGCCGTATTTACTTCACTTTTACATAGGGGTTGTAAATGTGTGAGTAAATACGGCATTTACCATGTTTGCCACACATTTGCACCGCGTTTGCATCACATTTGCTCATGAGTAAATGTGAGTAAATCCAATTTTTCGTGCAGTGCAAATATCAGTTAACTACTATTTATTGGGCAAATTCTCAGTTAACGACTAATTTCATTGACATGGGGCAATTCGACTTTTCGTGAGTGTAGCCCACTTCGAGTTTGTAGTTCTGTTAAGCGATTCCTTTACTCTTTTTCCAAAGTCTTGGGCGTACTTCAAAGCACTACATGTTTTGTTCGGACTGAAGTGAGAAACCGCGGGTAGGTTTTCCACCTACGTTCTTAGAAGTTTTTTGTACCTCGATACACACTTTTTCTACATCCTCAATGTTACCTTTTTCGCAGACGTACCCTTTTTTCGCCTATTTCAAAAGCTTTATAAAGATATCCAAAGGTTTTAAGAAATGAAACTGTTTCGGAAAGACCGGTTTAAGCATGAGCTTAAAAGTCTGAATAGTTGGAACTGAAACATCAGTTACAAAAGTGATATCTCGTAAGTAAAAATTCATTGACATTTACATAGTCTCTTGATTTACTTGTATTAGGTCGGTAAAAACCGTTTTTCCATGTACTTAAATGAAAAATGCTGATTTCTTTGAAACTTCAGAAATTCCTTTTAACCAGATCCAGTGCTAAGAGTCACAGCTTTTTTCTTTGTTAGTAATGTTTAACTTGACGTCCTTTTGGATCCGTGACAACAGTATTTCCTTATCCTAAAGAATTATTCGTGGAGTTGTCTACAACCATGCTCTATGACGGACGCTATTTGTTTGCCGGGTACTGCCCCGGTGCCTTTCGCACATAATGTAATATGTTCAGTTGATGTGCCACCGGGTCATCAGAGGGAGAGAAAAAAGTCAGAAAATAGCATTTCTGTTTGCAAAACTTTGTTGCTTTCATTAACCTCAACGATCGTATTCAGTATAATTAATAGAATGTTACTTAACTGTTAACTTTTCATTTCTCAGTTAACTACTAATTTTTTGGCTAATTATCAGTTGACTATTCTTTTTTTTTTTGTGGCCAAATATCAGTTCACTACTAACCCTCAGATTTCCCTCGGATTTTCCTACGCTTTCGTATACTTCAACGAGTGAAATCCCTCCCCGTATAGGTCATTATAGAGAGTGCCCCACGGGGGAAAGACAGTGTCTTTGTACTTTGAATTAATAAAATTAAATGCAGTTGAAAGACCAGTGTGAACCTGGTTTTAGCAAGTGGCATCATAAAAGTAGACTGCAAAACAGTCGGTTTTTTTCTCAAACTGCTCGCCCGTACTTGAATACGCAAAAATACGGACTGGTTTGCAGTCTGTCATAAAAGCAACCTTATCGTAGTACCCTCTCTTATACGGACACCTTTCTAATACGTACTATGCTCTGTCCCTTACTGTATCCCAATAAGTGAGGTTAGACGGTACAAACTGAATGTCCAACCTTTTGAGTATGTAAAATCGGGAGTAGTATTTTTCAGTCACGGAAGAATCACATGAGTGCCGATTGGGTGAGCCGCTCGGGGGTCTGTTTTTTTTTTCTCCGCACGGCATATTTCTCCAAACTTGGTGTAGCTTTAGTTTAAGCTACAGTGTACAACTCATATCTGAAGATCGCACTATCCGTGGAAATTCAAAATTCTGCAAACCACACTATAGAGCTGGGCCCAGAGTCATACTGACATGGCAGGAAATAATCACATTCACGGACAAAGAAACTTGCATGCATGCATGTAGTTATTCAGATACAGCCATTTCAGAGAAAACTAAAAAAACTAAAATCTTTATTCAGCCGTAATAAACAGAGGTCAAAGGATATAAAACACTTTACAACTGCATCTGAAATCAAATCCTATCAGGGACACCTACCGAAGCATAAACCACAGGAAATGATTACTCAGTATGCATGTAACAAACCTGCTTCATGACCTCTAAATATAAGATTTAGTGCGGCAAAAACAAGATTTACTCAGTCAAAGTTTAGAATGCTACACCTCTTGCACTGTGTAGTACTAGTAACCTTCGCGCGAGAGAAAAAAGAAAGAGAACCACTGTTCAAGCAGACTCTCAAGGTCACGTTTCACATTATCACGAGCTTATGAGTCGTGTTTGGCCTGTCAACGCTTATTTCTTTCTTTAAGAAGATATTTTGTCTTCGGTGAGAGGAAAAATGCCACTGGCTTCCACGCTCTCTGCCACGTGCTTTAGGTGCTGGCAAGAAAATTCATCTGTCCGGTTGCTTGATACATACATGGCACGGATGTCCTTGCATTTTGAGTGTAGGCAAATCCAGTTGTCGCATTCTTTGTAAACGAAACATCTATCGTCCCTGGTGCTTGTTCGCAAAGAGTACAGTCCACCATGAACGTGGACTGCCACCGTGCAAGACAATTTTGGCATCTTGGCCGCGGCTGAACCCACCAAATGGTAGCCGCAATTGCTGCATTCTACTGGTTTCGAGCGGTTAAAATACACCGTCGCGCAATTCAGGCAAGAGCCCTGCCCCCGGTTGCTCCAACTGATCATTAAAGGAACAGCGAATTATCAAAACTGACTAAATTTTAGGTAAATTTTCGCCACAAATCTCCTACGCGACTCATTTAATGAACTTTCAAATATGTGCCAAAGAACTATTCTTTATTGACCAATCAAAACCGACTTCAAAAGCACTATTCTTTATTGACCAATGAAAAATTTGCAACCGCTGCAACGGAAGTGAAGTTGCTGACCAATCAGAAGACCCGTTCCGACGGCTTCGTATCAACTGGTTTTTCACGCCTCCACCGTTTTGTCGATGTCGATAAACCCAAACAATATTTACAACCCCATCATGTTTGCCTATGACATTGATGTCTGCTCTAAGCCCCATTAATTCACATTTCAATTTTTTTTAAATCGAACCTTTTTGTTTCAGACTTTCTTAAGCTAATACTACTGTAAACTATGCGTGATTCCTTTATGTTCCCCAGTCTTTAAAACCGTTATCTTGTTTAATTATTACTCAACAGATATCTGCCTAACCTCAAATTTCAGTTCTCCTTGTCGATCAATCACCAACCAGACTAGAGTTGTCACAGAAAACGAGAAAAATGGAAAAAAAAAAAGCCAAATTAGAGTTCATTAACTAAATAGTTAAAAAAAAAAAATACAAAAACGATCTATGTTCTCCTAACGGTAATTTTAGGTTAATAGCCGAGAAAACTGAAGATGATGGTATTGGGGTTCAGAGGATGGTGTAGTGCTGAAGGCCATAAATTAAATAGCCGAAGCTAACTAATTTTAAATAGTTTCAGTACTTCTTTTGTTTTGTTATTGTTTTTGCTTTTTTTGTTGTTGGTTTCATTTTTATATGAGGACGTCAGTTATTGCATCTTCCCTTTGAAAGCCATTTTCCCGCCCTTGTGTTAATTAGGATAAAGCATTTTTTTGCTTAATCTTTGAAAAAATTTAGACTCTGAGGGGACCTATATGTATAGTGAGTTAGATCTTTTATAGTCCAAACGCAATTACAAATACTTGTCATGATTCACATTTTCATTTTACATAGATTAGTAGAGCATTGTTAAACAAAAAACTACCAATTACTTCGAATCTCTCTTGATTCAAATGTATTTTTAGGGTTTTAATTTACAATTTGTCGGGTCATATCTCATTTGAATTAAAAGCTCTTATTAAATGACCAGTCGTGATAAAATGAACGTAAAGTATGAAACAATATAATGCTTTTGTTCTCTTTAAAAGGCCACTTTTATGTTGTCTTGCTACATCCTCTGATCGTACTTTTAGTCGAAAGAGGAAAATACCTTTAAAGAAACACTCAGACATGAGTGTTAAAAAAATATTGTGCCGTAAATATTTTAAAACAATGCCGGTGTAAAGCATTGAGTGGAAATTCGTGTTCTGGAACATTAATAAAGTCTATTTTATTTTATTTTATTTTATGATACTACGTTTGTTATGGATAACATTATAACTTGAAATTACCAACAAATAAATTACTAGATAAATAATAAAACAACAGCAAAAGGGAAAAAATTGGGGACTTATTGTAAACCACTGGGTAAATATTGACGTTCTTTATTTGATATGTAAGATCATTATTTTTAAAAACCTTGAAACATTGATTTCTAACAAAAAAAAAGAAAGAAAAGAAATTTGCTTAAAATTTGTTTTACAAAGAAGTAAGCGAAACGAATTAGATTTGCAACACTATAACTTCGCCTGTTTATTAAACAAAAAATACACTCTGGCTCCAATATCTGTCCAGTTATCAGAGGCATCTACTTTTGACGTCATTTCAGTGGTTTCATGCCAGTTTCAGAGCTCACTATTCAACCAGTTTTCCAGCTCTCACGACTGTCATTTACTTAATCAGTCGAAATTCTTCATAGCATAGATCGGCCTGAAGTGTGCGCCACAATCACGTACATGTTAATAGCTGAATATTTGAAGTGTTTTTTATATATGTAACATTAATAACAAATAATTACAAGTAACACAATGTCTCTGAATTGCAGATTGAATTGCAATTGCAAAAGGAAGTAACTTTTAATGGGAGACGGGCTAACCTATTTTTAGCTGTGGGTATTTAGGATATCCAGTATCGCTGGATAATATTAATATTGAATAAATGTATGAATCCTCAAAGTGTAATCTGATCAACATTCTCGAACTTTATTTCAAGTGCTTTCCAGGATTTACGCAACCTTTTGGCACTCAGAATTATTAAGAACAATATTGATGTTATTGGAACAAATAAATGTGCAGCAACTGGTGCTCCAGACCTCTATAAAGCAGGTAGCTTTTCACTGAATTTGAGTCACTTCTCTTCCAGAGCGGTGAGGTGAAGACTAGTCTTTTGCTACTTTTTGTTGCTGCGACGATTTTGGCAGCCCATGCATCCCTTATCCCAGGGGTAAGTCACTTTTTAAAAACTCGACTATCTCACGAAACTTGTAAAACTGTACGCATGCTTCCACGAGTTAAAAGAACTAAGTTAGAACACTTTCTTTTGATTTCTGATTTCCCTTTGTTAGCCTCTAATGTACTACCAGCGAAAAGAAAAACTGAATAGTATTTTTTACTAAAACTTTTTGTCTTATGTTTCAATTCTGGAACCAATTTGCATGGCATCTTCCTTATAGGGCCCTTTCAAAACTAAGAGCTGTGATCATGTTTAGCCACATCTTTGTATTGATTTAAAAAATTTTGCTAAACTCAAAAGTGAAGCAGCACCTTTAGTGCAGTAAGAGCATTAATTCAAAACAACTGTAAAACACATATCAGTGCTAACCATAGGTACCTGGATTAATTTTTCGAATGTCTGCACTCTACAGGATTCGTTGTCGGAACTTGGGGAAATAGATGGTAAGGAAACAGCTGATGTGCCGGAGAATGAAATGCCTGCAGAAGGTTAGTAAATGTTAAGAATGTTGAAAGAAAAGAAACTCATTTTTTTGCAGACTATGCAATATTGTGGTGATTAATTTTTCTGTTTTCGTTCATTGTTATTTTAATGACGAAATGGACGAAAATGAAACAGAACTGGGCGAAGAAGACTTTGACGACGGGGAAGACTCAGAAGAGAAGCCAGAGGAAGGTACCAAGTATTTGTATAGCAACAAAAACCTTTACTTAAACAAGACATTCACTACACGAAGTAGTGTGCGCGTAAGCTAGCGTCATTTTGGCGGGAAAACGCGATAGCTGACGTCATTCTACTACGATTTTTAGCATTAATGTCGTAGTGATGAAAACAAGTCATCAAATTTTAGAAGTTTCATCATTTTGCGATCAGAAGAGGGCTTAACCTCCTTCAATAAAGAAAAACGCGCTAGCTTGTCTGGTGAAAAAAGTGCAATGAGGCTTCCCGGGCTTTTTATTTTTGAAAAATACGCGAAAAAACTTTAAGTGATATATTGTCCTTGTAGTTGTCCTAGTCCTCGAACCGAAAGTTCTCTATTGATGTTTTTTGACACAATCAATAAAGAAGAGTCTTGAAAAAGCTATTGTTGTTTCTTAATATTTCTTTTTACAAAATAGGCGGGGAGGTAGATGAAGGCCAGCCACAAGAAGACACCTCTGATACAGCCATCACTCCTGGTGAAGGTGAGAGCTACTCTAAATAAAAAAATTAATTGACCCTCGAAAGTACACACAAAGTCATACCCTCACCGTGGTACAAGGGAGAGTTTGATAGAACCCCTCCCTTGAGTTTTGATATGTTGTAGTATTTCGAAAAGATTTTTCCTTCAGTGGAAAGCCGTTCATCTTCTCGACAAGATGAGGTATACTTTAGGAGTGGTAGCCCTGCTGGAGGCCCCAAACACAGTTGCAAACTTGAATTTTACCCACAATTAGAAATCTCCTACATTAAAACAGAGAGAATTGGTAATTTTTTGTGTTTGACATGTAAAATAACACATAAATAAGCAGTTTGCTTCATTTTATCCACAGGTTTTGCTTTTCTCGTTGAAACATATTGAAAAACGTGCATTTTCATTTTAAAAAAAATGGCTAGGTATCTCGTAACCATAGTTAATTACGCATTCAGAAAAGAGCAATGCGAATCATATGTCCTGATATAGAATAGCAGCTAGCTTTAGCGCTTTTGAGTTTACCAACGGTTGCTGAGCATCACCACAACATTTGCACGCGCACGTTTGAAAGCATAATGAGCGACCCGAACCACAAGTTAAGAAAGTTGTTGCCGCCTCTTTATAAGGGCAAATATAATCTAAGGCACGCGCAGACTTTCACTTTGTCGCATTGCAAGACAAATAGATTTAAGAACAGTTTTTTTCATGGCCTCAGGCAGAATTGTAAGTAATTTTTAGGTAGGTTTCTTATTATACGTCTTTAGTCTTAGCTATTACAATTATTACCAATTTTTACAATTATTAGTATAAATTATTACCATTATGTAAATACGCAATTCAGCTTATGTTGCAATGTAATTAATAAAGTACCTACCTACCCATCATCACCAAACTTAACTCAAAATGCGCGCGAAAAAGAAACGGACAGCTGCTGAATACGTCAGGTGCTTAGTTTCTTTGTCTAAAAAAAATCTCAGAAAAACTTCACATGGGCCGGTGGCATCAACTCCCTCCCCTTCCCCCTTTACGTCTGAGGGTTAAAGGATAATTTGCCACTTTCTTATTATAAAGTACCGCTACACTTGCTCCGATCGAACACCCAAAAACTACTTAGCAACACGCAAATGGCTCTATTGTGGAGTAATGGGATAAAGTCGAGGAAGAAACCAAACGCCAAAAGCCAAACAAAGAACAAGTTGAGACAGTTTATAAAATCACTATCATTAGTTTATTCCAAAAACAAAACTGCCTGTAAAACTGGCTCTAATTACAATCTTAACCAATTTACCAGTCAAAAATCGTAGGTCATGAGTTGGACTCCCAAAGTCCTGATTTTGATCGAAACTGAAAGCCTAGTAGCGCCGATTGATATCTATTTCGATCATTTCTTTTCATAATAAGTCATTTGCATGATGGTATCATTTTACTACTACTACCAGAATTCTTCAGGGTTTTGCTTTCTTATGCAAATTATTAGGTGCTTTTGCTATTCAAACCTCACTGGCATAACGAAATTTAAATTCGAGGGAAAAAACCATCAAATGAATTTCTTTTCATAGTAGTAAAAACACGTCATCGTGCAAGTGACCTTTTAAATTTCAGACAGTTAACTGACTTATGTTCTCCATAACTCTGTAACAGATGCCAAAAGGAGCAGACGTTACTGTTATTATCGCTACCACTGCCGCTACTGCCGTTATCGCAGGCTTATATGCAACGGCTCTCGTTGCTGTTGGTATCACGTGTGTTACGGCTGCAGGCGTTTTTGTATTTACCCGTATTATCGCCGTCGCAAGGGATAAAAATTTCGCTGTACCTTTCAGTCCACTAAAACGTTTAGTTGTGGCATCGAAAAAGAAAAACAATGGAACCCAATCTTCATTTCAACACTTTAAAACTATTCAGTTCTGTAAACTTTTAAAAAGCAAAATAAAATTTTAAACGACTTTGTGCTATCATCCTTGACCCGTAGAGATTCTATTTAATGCTGAGGCCAGACCACTCCTTAAACGAATCATTAACCCCGTGCGCCTGAAATCATGTGAAAAAAGGTGGCGGTACTCTTGGACGCTTTCACACAGTTTGTGTCTCGCCCACCAGCATTTTTATATTCCAAGCGTAAATATACCCAGGGACATATGACGCTCTTCTGATCCGTATTAAACAAAAGACGCAAGGCTGATTTTACTGTCGGGAATATATATAATTTTTACCAATATTTCGAAAGCACGGCCTTTCTTCTTCAGGGTGTTACATACAGTGATGGGGTTGGTGTATTCTTTTGACAATGTTTTATTGTTCTGGTATCTATCATCAGCTTTCTTTCAGTTGTTTTAATAGCCTTGATGATCTTTATTTATCCTGTCCCGGCAATTACCAACCGCTGTTTTATTAAATTAGTACAACATCGACCGGTTTTATAAATTCCGGAAATACCCGCCCCCCTCCCCCCTCCGGGAGCAACTGGCTTAAGGTTGGCACGCTCGCACGTGGTAGTCCGAGAGTACTTTGGTTGAAGATTTCTTAGAATCCGCTGATTGCATGAGTATTGTATGTCAATTTCTCTCTGATATTCTTGCCAGATCAATTGTTTATTGTAAAGGCACGCTGGCCGACTGAACTTTCACTTCGATGAACGCGCTGTTTCAGTGGCGAACACAGCGATCGCTGGGTTGTACACACACTCCTTCTATTTGGTGTCTTGACCACTGCATCAATATTAAAGCACACCTTCTTCAAATACTACTAAAACCCTATACAACTATTCACAGTTTAACAAACACTAAAGCGAAAAATCAAAACAGTCACCTTTTCAAACATACGCTTAGCAGAAGATCTCGGGGAAACAAAACTAACTGTTTCCCTCGGGATCTGACATTAAGTGTATAATATAAAACGCGCGACATCAATTTATTTTTCAAGTTATATATAGTTTACTGTAACCACTGTACGCTATTCATGATTCTGCCAAGTTCCTGCAGAATAAATAAACTGGTTTGCAGTGCTCAGTACAACAACTTTGTTTCTTTATTAGTCGTGAGGTAACTGTCCAACAATCAGCCGGTTTCTCGGTCTTTACTCGATGAATTATCATACGTACTTTCAATTGGAAAATTATTTTAGATCTCGATCTCTTAGATTCTCTGTTTGATGATGTATTTTTAGGGTATTAAGTTAAACTTTATCATGAAATAACTCCTGTAAATTAGAAGCTCTTATTAAATGAACGGTCGTGATAGAATGCACGTTTAAGTTGAAAAATATATGTTTAAGGTGTCCGTAAAAGGTCACTTTATGTTGTCTTGCCGTATGTTCTGAAGGTACTTTTAGTGGAAAGAGCAAAAGTGCCTTTCATGAAACACTCAAACATGAATGTTTTAACATTTTAAAAATAGTATTGTACTTGAAATGCTTCAATTCCAATATGGCACTGAGTGGAAACTCGTGTTAAGTATAGCACAATAACTTACATTATTATATGGCTGAGTCTGTTTTCTCCATGCGTACGGTCCGTAACTTGCTACACAGACCAAAATTTTAAAAGAAAATGCTCATTTCGGAGGTCTAAATCTCTTTACCTCGGAAAAAATGTTTAAATAAAGTTATAAGACGCATGTCAACCTTGAGGACTTGGATGTTGACTTTGGCCTTCAACATTTTAAACTGTGTTTATTTGAGAACGAAGGCGATGAAGAAACTAACTCGTAATCTCATCGAAGAGGATTAGTCAGTGTAGATAGTCAGTGTTTGAAAATTTTATCGTAGTACACATTTAAGAAGACGAAAATCGACTGGCAGAGATTCGAGATGTTTTGCCTAAGAGAAAATGTGTAATTCCTTCAACAAACATGATAGCAAACATACCTGCACCTTATCATCTTGACAAACTTCTTTGCTATTTGCAGTGTTTTTTTCAAAGACCAACGAAAGAAAGATAGAAGCGAGTTCGAGCCAGACACAATAATGTCCAGTTTTCGAAAGACTCCAGCGTCACATTAACGAGTGAATACTTACAGTGCTCTTAGTTTCCACCGAATAAACTTTGAAATATGTATGTAAACCCTGAGGACTGGGATGTTGACTTTGCCTTTCCAAATTTTAACCTAGCTTTGTTTCAATGAGAACAAACCCGTTGTAGAAACCGAATCGTAACCTTACCAAGGAAGAGAATTCTGGTCAGTGTTTGAAAATTTTAACGCAGATCACAATTGAAGACGAGAATGAACTGGCAGAAAGAAAGGTTTTCCCAAAAACAATTAACGAGCGAATCCTTCGACAATGACAACAAACTTACCTCGAACAGCTTCTTTGCATTTTGCAGTGTTTTTTCACAAGGACAAATGAAGGAAAGATGGAAACGACTTCTAGACAGACACAGTGTCCCGTTTCCAAAATACTCCAGCGTTACATTAAAGAGCTAGAACTTACAGTGTTCTTAGTTTTGACCGAATAAACTTTTTTTATCATTGCGAATTTGTTTTCACTTTCTCGAAAAGCCTTTGTTATGTGCTATTGTTTTCGTGCGCCAATAAAAACTTTCTTTTTTGACACCTGTCAAATGACTGTCAAATCGTGCGTCCTGCACTTGTTTCCGGTCCCTCAAACAGGAAGAAGCCATATAATAAACATCTTATCAGCCTCGTTTTTTCGGTCCGTACTGTAAATTACGGATCCTCGTTTTTTTCCATCGATTTATGGCCCGTGCACTTCGCGCTTGGGCCATAAATCGATGGAAGAAAACTCGGTCCGTAATTTACAGTACGGACAGAAAACTCGGCTAATAAGAGGTACATGTGCCAAAAATAATGATAATACCCCTGACTGAAATAAAATAACAGTAACCGACATAAACTAGTTAGAAAACCTAACGCAACAACAAATTAAAGAAAAAACACAGGAATTATATATACTAAACCGCTCGGTAAATATTTGGAAAGTTTAGATAACGTACGTTGTCTGATGACTAAGATGATTAAACATTGATTTCTACTAAAAATTACTTGAAATTTGTTTTAAAAGTGGCAAGCGAAAGGGATTTGCATGCATTGAGTTACAGCTAAAGTTTCGGCTGTTTATTTAAAAATCAAATTCCAGTACAAAAAAAATTCCACTTTTAATCCAATATCTATCCAGTTAGCAGAAGCATTTTGCTTTCGATATTATTTGTTTTCGTAAGGTTTCACAGCTTACTACTCCCAGTTTTAGAAGTTGATTCAGTAATAAGCCACGTGTTCCTCTTTAGAGGCTGCCCTTTCAGTAGAATTTGGAACCGCAGTTTCCGTGAGTGAAAATCTGATAACTCAAAAGTTTTCCACTGAGCTACTTATAATCACTCCTGTTTTAACAGGAGTGATCTTGAATTTTAACTAAGTTCTTTATAACACAGACTTCTGAAATTACTTAGGTGTTAGTATAAAAAGGGTACAATATGAAAAAATTCTTCAATAAAAAATAGTTATAAGTGACAAAAATGTTCATGTACTGCAGAGATACTTAACGGCTTGGTTTACTTTTAATTAGCCGTGGTGGTTTCGGGTACCCAGTATCGCTTTAATATCTTCTTTCTGGTGAATTAATGCCTTAATATCATAGGTGACGACTTACTCCTTAATTTTGGCGCGAAATTTCGGCGTTAATTTGTAATTTCACATGTGAAATTACAAAATTGCCATGGCAACCCTTCCGTACGTCTCAGTGTCAAGATGGCGACGAAGTTCTAAAATGCCGTGAATGAAGATGACAGGGCACAAAAAGACGCTTTAGAAAACCTGAACACATAAGAGAACATCAAGAAGGATTCTAACAGGTATTTTTCCGAAAAAGTCTGAAAAATTCTGAACTTTATAAGCCAAATTTAAGGTCTAAACATTTGAGAGAGTGGAGTTCTCGATCGATACGATCCTAGCAATCTTGGATTTTTGACATATTTATCCAACGTAATTCGTCACCCATGATATTAATAGGTAATCAAATGGTATAGTCGTGAAATTAAGGAAAAAATTTCACTTGCGTTTTGTCCAAATCCTAATAATTTAATTATTAGGATTTGGACAAAACGCAAGAGAAATTATTCCCTAATTTCACTCGTCACCATTTTATTAAACATACTTATACTACTACATGAGTAATTTCTGCAATTTGATTGGCTTAAATCAGTGCTATTTCACCTTAATTAAAATACCTACATGTGAAAATTACAAAACTTTTGTGGGTAGAAGTGTAAACAAATAATGGCATGATTTGTACGTGATATTTGGCAAAAATACCACTCGTGATATTGTCATGTTCAGTCACATCTTGTACTGATTCAAAAACTGTGCAAGACTTAAAAATGTATGACACAGCACAGTAACAGCATTCAAAGAAACAGTAAAACACATATCAGTGCTAAGCAAAGGTACCTATGGATAAATTTTTCTAGTGTCTGCACTCTACAGGATTAGTTGTCGGAACGTGGGGAAATAGGTGGTGAGGAAACAGTCGATGTGCCAGAGAATGAAATGCCCTCAGAAGGTTTAGTAAATTTTACGAATGGTGAAATAAACGAAACTCATTTTTCAGACTATCAATATAGTGGTTATTAATTTTTTTTCCTTCAGTGCTATTTTAAAGAGGAAATGGACGAGAATGAAACAGAATTTGGCGAAGAAGACTGTGACGACGAGGAACATGAAGACTCAGTCGAGATGCCAGAGGAAGGTACCAAGTATTCTTATAACAACAGAAACCTTTAGATTACGAAAACAAGATTTTCTCAATACTAAGTAGTGTGCGCGTGAGAAAGGTCATTTTGACGGGAAAAGGAGATACCCGGGGTCATTTTACGACTTTTGCTTTTCATTACGAGAAAATAAGCAATAATTAGCATGAAAAGGCGCCCAATATTGCGAAGATACGTTTATTAGCGCAAAAAAAAAAAAAACATTTGCTCATAAATCAGATTCAATTAGTAGAATTTTTGCGTTGTAATCAACATTCAGTAACACTTTTGGGCATTCATATGCGTCATTCGGCATGCAAAAGCGAAAAATATCATCTCATATATCATCTCATCGTATCCAAGTCATCAACACCATCCTGAAAGTCAACAGGGACAATAGATAAACGCTAAAGTGCAAACAGTATTTGTTGACATTTTTTGATGACACTATTTGCAATTCAATAGCATTCCTGGACGGCCTTAGGATGGATAAGACAAACGTTAATGCGCTTGTACAATCAATTGAGCGTTCTTTACATTTAGGGCCTGTTTACATGGAGTGGGGGACCCCGGTCTAGTGGGGTTGGTTTCTTTTGTTTTCAGGCTCTGGGGGACACAAAACAAAAGAAACCTCCCCCACTAGACCGGGGTCCCCCACTCCATGTAAACAGGGTCTTAATATACAAAAAATATCCTTCAAAAAGTAAACGCTTTTGCTTTTCTAGTGAAAAAGTGCGATGATGAAGCTTCCCGGGCTGTTTATTCGGAAAATACGCGAAAAAAAATTAAGTGAAATCTTGTCTTGGTAGTTATCCTCGTCCTTGAATCTAAAGTTCTCTATTGATCGTTTTCACCTGACGTCATGGCGTGATGTATGTTTGTGTACAAAAAAAATCCTGTGGGATTGGAACTTTATTCGCATGTTACAACTTTCTATTATGCCAAGCAATTTGCAAAGCTGCTGACCACGTGACTGAAAACGATCTATTGATGTTTTTGACACAATGAGAAAAGAAAAGTCTTGAAAAGCCATTGTTGTTTCTTAACATTTCTTTTCCAAAATAGGCGAGGAGGTAGAGGGAGGCCAGTCATACCCTCACCGCTCACCGTTTTACAAAAGGGGGGGGGGGGGGAAGGGGGGGGTTGGGGGTTGGGGGTTGGCGTCGTTCGAACCTCTCCCTTAAGTTTTTGATATATTGCAGTACTTCGAAAAGATTTTGCGTCATATTGAAAAGCCTTTCATCTTCTCAACAAGATGAGCTATATTTTATGTGTGGTGGTGCTGCTGGAGGCCTGTGGCGTCCCCAAAAATGGTCGCCATCTTGGATTTTACCCAGAAATTGAAATCTCGTAAAAAGAGATAGAATTGGTAATCTTTTGTGCTTGACGTGTAAAATAACACATAAATAAGTACTTTGCTTTATTTTACCCACAGGCATAATTTACTTTTCTAGTTGAAACCTACTATGACATCACATCTGGTAACCATAGTTACTGATAATCACCAAACTTAAACATATGAAACTCCTTGTTAACAAAAGGTCTCTCATATTTCCAGTGACCACGCCCACGGTAGATCTCGGTCAAAATATTCGTAAAAATTGTAGTTTTTCCTTTCGTTATCTTTTTGTTTGAAGATTCATGACAAGTTACCTCCGGAATTCGAGAATTGCACCTTTAACACATCTTTTCCTTTGTTTTGTTGTCGATTGCCGAATAAAATCCACGGACTTGGGCGATTACTTTTGGCAAGTTGAGTGTTTTTTAGAAGGCCCACAAAGGGTAAATATAGATCGGATGGAGAAAACTGGGGCATAGCGTCCTAGTGCATACTGGGATCGCTCAGTTACCACCAGATTTAAAAATTTATAATATTGCGCGCATTTCGGTACCAGATTCATCAATATTGATCAAGATTTTTCCACGGACCCATGCTTGCTGCTGTTGGTTCTGTCTTTGATACCGGGCAGCAAAGCAATTGGCAATGCGTATGGTAGGGGAAGCAACGGTTCCTTCATTCCGACACGAAATGAACAAGTAAGTGTGCCTATTAATATTATCGTACTTCTGTGAACCTTTTATCTCCGTTTCAAGGTTTGGCTCAGGTACTGAGGCCTAGGATGTGAATTGATACAAAGTTACTATACCAGCCGTGAAAATATTGTCAGGTTAAAATCAGATTTGCGTTTTGAGTCAATAATTTCCTATAATATTGACTTGCATTGCCGGAATCTACATTTTATTTCTTTCAGCTTTCTCCTTTAGACATCATGGCAAGGAGAATGAAAACGCAGAAATTGGTTACGTGTCCGCCATAGCCGCCGTCGTGAAAAGAATTTTTAAAGAATCTTGTGTTGGCGATGTTGTTGTTGATAACATCCGTATTCTAAACGTGTTCAAAGAGAAGATTTCAGTACTGCAAACGGCCTATGGACGTGCGAGCAAGGCAGGAGAAAAATCACTGGCAAAGTTGCTGAACGGATGGAAAACCGGACCGAAATATCAATTCAAAATTTACTCTAATGAAGGAGCAGTGCAGAAGGTGAAGACACAGTGTGAAATCCTTCGAGGTCAAATAATTAATAAAGAACCATAGTCACGCCACTCATCTGATCTGTATCTTCGCTAAAACCTTTGTAGTGAATTTTGATCCCTTTCATCTCTTTATCGACCTCGCGAACCTCAATTTCATACATGTGTAGCGGACATGATTGTGAAACATGTTTTCTCGGAAAACGAAGCGCTCGTCACTGGCAACCAATGGGCCTACCGAAAGGGAAGATCGACAGAGCTACTGCTCATCCACCTGACTGAAACTTGGCGACGAGCAATCGACAACAAATTAGTTGTGGGCGCCGTATTCATAGACTTCCAGAAGGCGTTTGATTGCGTTTTACACCCAATTCTTCACAAGCGCTAGCTAGAGCACAACTTTGGAACCACGGGAAACTTACTGGCATGGCTAAGAGATTATCTATCTGAACGGGATCAGTATACTGTAATTAATGGCGTACCCTCTGAGAATACCAAAGTTGCACACGGTATACCACAGCGCTCCGTACTCGGGCCCATACTCTTCGTCTTGTACACAAGCGATCTACCAAAAGCAGTTAACACTGCAACGACGTTCCTGTATGCTGATGATGCTACCATGTACTGTTAGTGAATCCGTAGACCCTGCTACCACACCCCCAAAAGTGCGAGGGAATGATCCTTAAACGAAATCATTTTTATCAGTCCCTTAGGGAGTTTAAAAATTAACTAGCATCTCATAAAATGGTCCTCTAGTTCTAAACTGTTAGGTGTAACCATTGACAACAAGCTTACGTGGACAAAACACATATCAGAGCTCAAGAGGGTTCGTTAACAAGCTCAATCTAATCAAACGCATGAAATCATATACCCTGTTTAGGACAGAGAGGTAAAAAACCCATGCCCTGTCCAGTGGCTTATTCCCGTATATGCCATATAAGGCAGTACTCCCCTTGGTAAGAACTGGCCTTCTCTAATTCTCCTTTTGGTTTTTCAGCATTCCCTCTTTCAAAGATTTTTTTGAAAGTATCACTTAAAGAATTTTCTATTGAAAGAGAAAAATGCGGTAAAGCTAGGAACAAAGACTCGGTTTGATTGTCTTGATTGCTGTCTTAGACTTCTGCTCACCCACAGCCCTTAAGCGAACTGCTATGCGAGAAAAATGACATTTTTCTTTTTTTTACCCCTTTTGCAACTATCATTGGACTGTCCTGGTTTGTTGAAACTTCTCCTCTAATGTTAGATGGCTCCTTATTCTTATTACCAATCGCTAAGCCAAAAGAGGATCAACAAAAAAAAATCACCAACATGTTCACAAAGCAATCAATGTACACATACTTTTTATTTGTCAAATATTTTCTATTCTGTGACGGAAATAAGCTCAACTGGCCTAGCAAGTAATGGTATTATCTTAGTCGACTTAAAAACAATAAAAAACCCAACAACTAGAGCTTCCTTATTTCAAACTTGAACAACAACTAATGGCATATGTAAGAATCTCAATACTTCATCTACAAGATATAAACCGCGGGATAGAGTAGAGCTCCTTACCGTCCGTTTCAGGACTTGCCATCTGTCATTCGTTTTTCATGATCACATCATGGCAAACAATTTCAACTAATCGATAAAGGTGATCATATTTAAATGAGGGCTGATTAAGTTCTACTGGCAAGAAAACCAAGTTCAGCGGTAACACAACGCTCTTTCGCGAAATTATACATCGACTGGTATCAAAGGTACAGCGGACGTTTAAGCTGTCATTTACGCTGAGCACGAATACTTCCAATATGGCGGCCAATGTGCACTTCGGAGAGAACGGTTCCATGATCCCCCGGCATTTTCAGATGTCACGGGTCAAGAATAATATTTTACCATATTGAGCATGTTGAATGTAACTTGTAGGCATTAGCTTTGGCAGTCTGTGATAAGAAGCGTCGAAATATATCGAACGTGATGCAAGGTTTCAAGAAAATTCGAAAGCAACAAAAATACGGTTGGACTGCTACTTGAATACTTGTTGAGCGTTGAAAGGTTTTATTGTTCTGACTTTGGAAGCACGACTATGCCAAGGTACGGCAATTATTTACATATTTCTCAGATCGTGTGCAATCAGCTCTTGTTCTTCTTCAAAAAAAGTAAATACATAAAATGAAAACGTAGGGGTATAATTTGTACAAGCCACCCCATTAACTTTGCATAAAACAAGACTGTTCCAGTCTACGTTAGTGTTTCTTCTTCCATGTGTAATTCCTCCACATCCCACTTTATTTCAGTTGTATAAGCTCACTTGCGCACCACCAGCCTTTTGAAAAGGAACCATTCTGACCCAGAATTACCCTAACTTTACGAGGGTATCCCCTCCCCTGGCCCTGTGCTAATATGTACGAGTAACAACGACCATATTAAGCAAGTAGCCCTTTACTTGAAAGGCGTCGTCTTTAAACAGCTTGAAAAAGTTGAAAAGAGAAAAAAGTGTTTCTTTTGTTGTTGCTGTTGTTGTTGTTGTTGTTGTTGTTGTTGATACATATAAAACAACCATATTCGAATAAATATTTTCATTGTATTAAAAAAACATACTTAAAGAAAAGTACATGTTCCGTTTCCATTTCATTTTAACAGAGCCAGGCTGGCGAGACAAAATTTGATAAGCCTGACCGCGCTCTTTCTAGTAAAAGTGGTATCACAGGTAATATATTGCTTATTCATTGTTACAAAAGAGGAACTAATTTTTTACCTCCAACGCAAATCAGAGTGGGCACAACATTGCGCTATCTGATTTATCTGACCGAAAATAGGGCTTTTGACATGCCCTTGTTCATTTCTTATTGAATGAGAATGTTTAGACTTTTTTCTAGAAGCTGCTTGTGATAGGGGAGAAGCTTTTCTCGATGATCGGCGCTGACCTGCAAATGCTTTGTCGCCCCAAAAGAGGGATTCCTCTTGCGAACACACACTGGATTAATGTGGTAGTGAGTGGATTCTGAAATTTTGTTATTTTAATTATGTTCGCGTTTTTGTCAAACCATGATCGGTACTCCTTCGTCTTCAAAACGACATCGAAAGGGGCATATGCAAGGTGGAAATAGAGGATCTCAGATGTCCACCGCATCCATAGCAAACACGTGATGTAGATGTCGAAAGCCATTTCAAACTGAAAACTTGGCCATCGTCTGAACACTGTGTATATGGCCGCCTTTCTGAGTACTCCTCCTTATCTCGCTCACTACACCTCTTTCTGCATGGTCGTTGACACCGGCTCCTTTCGGGTTTCATCCCCTAGTTCTTTGGTGCAGTAATTGATGCAGTGGCCGTCAAATTTGCTCCACCACTCTTCGTGTGGTACCACACAAGATACTCCTCCAAACAGCCCGCTATGTCTGCCACAGCTAGCGCATGCGAACAAATGGAAGACACTTGATATCCGCCACATGGACAGACACAGCACCACCTCTTTTCACTTCAACAGAGTTTGGTGCAGTTGCAGATTCGCTTTCGGTAAGGTAACCTTCGTGTTTTCCGGGCGGTTTTACTGCAGAGTTGCTCATTGATAGTCGGCAAGCTTTGTCATATGCCCCTCTGTAAACTGGCGACAAACCGGTTTCAGGAAAGGACACAGACAGTGCAAAACTACTGGGGGTTTCGCTTTCATCACGTCTATTATCCCTGGATAACCCAGAATCTGAAGTTGGAACGAAAATTTCATTCCAGGAAGCTTCCTGTTGACTTGAACTTGGACTCGGGTCATCATCAATCACAATGACGTCTGACCTGTCAATACCTTTAATGTCCTCAGGCTGGAGTTGCTAGTCGCAACCAGCACCTTCCCTCTTTGGCACACGCGATTCCCCATGGAACTTTTTCAGGTGTTGGTCCCGTTGCCTGTTTGACCACTGACACGAACACGTATGCGTCTACATTTAGGTGCTTACAAGGAGTAGCAAGCTCGTACGGTCATACACCAATTATGACGTCTTCCACCAAAGCTGCCTGAACGTCCTTCTCTTTGCGAATATTTTCCACTACGATGGGCATGTCGGATGCCTTGTAATTTTGACGCATCTTCAGATTGCGGTGCATAGACGCGGGATCGTTGTTATAGCAGTATTCATACCCTAATCCGAGATCTCGTCGAATAGGATACAGGAGCATCTCCTTTGCATCCTGCGCTTGGTATCTGGAAAACCAGTCGTGAAACTGTGGGTTACCTGTGTCGCGTGCCTCACTCTCGCGTGTATCCCATAAAGCCATAAAATCTGCGAGGTCTTGATAAAATTCCAACTCGCTTTACCTATCTAACAGACTCCTTTGTCGCGTCGCCTCTGAGCCAAAAATGTCCGCCATTAATTCCGTTTTGGCCTTGTCGTTCACCCAGTTCGGAAAGCTTACATTTCAAATCATCTTCAAAGTGTTTCTTGCAGGCTACAAACACAACATTTGGAAACTGAGAGCCCAATCCTTTCTTTATCGCTTTATCTCTGTCGCTTCCTATGGCCAGAAGTGAGACCAGTCTTGGACTTACTCTTACCATGGAGCTGGCAAGGTATGCAAACGCTTCTTCATCCCTATGCTTATGGATAAGTGTTGGCCTGATCATCACTGAGTGTTTCCCCATACGTTTAGACATGACTTGTTAATGACGGTACGTTGTTGGCGTGACGTAAAATGCTCCAAAGTTATACGTAGTATCCACGCTTAAAATTGCGGGATCCGACGGATTTGTACAGAAACGCTCTACTTCCTTAAGTTGTCGCTCATCTGCCAAGAAAGCAAGCGGCTGTGATGCACCCTGTACAAACTGGAGAAACCTGCTACCCTTGGTACCCGTCTTGTCTTCCAGCATAATCGCAAAGAGCTCGTCCTTTTTAGTCGTTTGGGTGGCTACCAAATGATCACTTTTACGCTGAGAACGTTCCTTCAATTTTTGAATTTGTTTTAAGGATTTCGGAAAAGAGGATACACTTCCTATCAATCATAAACCACCAGCCTCGCTGCGGGTTTCACTGTATACATCTCGCCTATGTTTCCCTTCTTTAAGCTTCGCAACAATGGACTGCAGAGTCGACGGTTGTGTTCGTTTCTTCTTGTTTGGAGTTACTGGATGCTCTTCCTCTTTCTCTTTAGCCCGCCCCAGATCCCCTCCCCGTAGAAAACGGGGACTAACGGCCCTTTTTTGATACAGTGAGTTGGTGACTTTATTTCATCCTAGTAGTGTAGGAGCTGCTCGGAAGGTCTCTCCTAATTGGTCGCAGGAAACAATGACATATCATTCTTTCAATTGTTTCAGTATTGTTTGGGTGAAGGTTAGGCACCATTGGTGAGTTCTCTTCCGAGCAGCTGCTACATGACCCTTTAAACCTGCTGGCTACCAGTAATTTGAAACCCTCGGACTCCCCCCCCCCCCCCCCCCCTTCAGCTAGACTGGATGAATTCTCCACTCCCTGCGGCCAAAGTGAATGGTAAACTCTTCCGACCCCATGTCCCACACAAACGGTACTCCCTGTTACATTTCCACTCTAATCTTGTTATCAGCAAGCGTAACAAGGAATGAAAAGAACGCATTGATTTTGGACAATTCAGAGCAGCTATGGTAACACTTGCAAACTCTCGATGGAGTAGGAAAGTAGCAACTATTTGGAGATTTCAAAATGAGCTTGAATCTGCTTTACAACTTGAAGTCTCGAAATGGAAGGTAACAACAAATTACAACTCATGTTTTACAGCCTTCTGGATTTTTTTTTTTATAGAATGACTCAATCATTTCAACTGTGTTGCTTGTCATGTCCACCATATAAATACATCATATAAAGTTATTAAACAAAAGGGTCACTGACACGAGGAAAAATAAGACATGTAATAAGAGGCGACTCTGCTTGAAGCCACAATAGGACACTTTGCAAAGCATATTTCTTTGCGGCATGAGGGGATGAAAATGTTGCAAAATATGCCGCGTGAAAATAAAGACCGCTTACCACAATAGTGACTCCCCCCCCACCCCCCGCTTAACTCCCGGTGATAGAGGAGACGTGTATACCTTGCCTACCGGGGTAGAAAAATGGAATGAATATGAAGTACAAGACCCCGCATTACCTCGATTATCCCGGGGGGGGGGGGGAGGTCCGGCTGATGCATAACAGCAATACGGGAAACGTGTTCGGAAATGCAAATGTCGAAATTAAACTGAATTCAATAAACAGTTCAAAGGTGAAAGGCACTATACAAATTCCTTTTAACAAGAACATGACGAAAAGCCACGCCGGCCACATGTTTACTGAAGACAACATCGATTGCCAGAATTCTTACAACATTTTACAAAGACTAATAATCATTCGCTGCAACTGTAGTCGTCGTTATCTTTATATTGCTGCAAACGATTTATCTCTTTTTTTGCTAATATCACTAACCTGTTGATTGTCTTTCTCGGCCAAGTAAAGCTGCTCGCCTATTAAAATGGAAGACACGATTTTTAAACATTCAAAACGAGAACAACATCTATGCAACAAAACGTTCTCGATGGTTTAAAAACACTTAGCTTTGCTATCTTTCGGTAATATTCTCAGTAATATTCTATTGTCGCGAAGAACTCGTCACCGTAAGACAACTACTTCTATGTAATCCACAAGGTAGAAATCTGCTCACCTTCATCCATTTTGGCGGGAGATCTAAGGAGGACCTGGCTTCTGGAAGGCATGAAGAAAGGAACTCATAAGACTCGTTGACGTCACAAAAATTTAGGTCTGCAAATCTCCGAGTGTGCCAGTTTATCGAGTCTGCAAGTCTGCAGGTCTGCGGTCTGCACGTCTGGGGTGTGCAAGTCTGCAGTGTGCAGTGTGCAGTCTGCGTTTGTCGCACACCAGTTTACCATCCTTAATCCAGCTAACTTATTGTTCTCGAACTTGATTGGAAGCACGCTTCATGTAGACAACAAAACAAATGAACAATCCGCCTTTAAAATAACGCCGATTTGGGTGCAAAGTATATGCTCTTGTTGAGTCCGCGTGAATTTGAACTGATCCAACGGAACTTCATTTTTCGCTTTTCTATTGGTTCAAAAGGTGCACGTGACGACGGGAGTTACTTTGTGGGAAACTGGTAACTAGTCAGCTCAAACATCAACCATGGTGGGCAATATGGCGGGTAATACGTTCGGTGATCGAGTTTAGAAGGTGTGAGTCTAAAAAGCGGTGGTTTTAAGAGCTGAGTGAAATGATCCAAAGTTTTTGAGGTGTCAGAAGCAAGGGAAAAAATTCGTATTGTTTTTTTGCAAGAAAGGATGGCCTTACTTAGAAAGCTTCAACGAAAGACGTGTTGTAGACATTGTTTGGACTAGCTCAGGTACGATGGCTTTACTTACAAAGCTTCAACGAAAGAGATGTTGTAGACATTGTTTGGACTAGCTCAGGTACAAGAATACACCTTGAATATCCCAGTTGCTTACTACACTTGTGGATCAAAAGCTTTTTTTTTCGATAAGAAAATCTCACGCAAAACATTTCAGAATTTACGAAGCTAACTTTGCGATCGCTGAGGTACATGTAGACTTATGGACAGTGAATAGGTAACTCGAGCAGAGGCCCTTCGATCTTCCTAGGTAAATCGCAGCTGGAATCTATGGAATCTAAGGCGTTTTGTGTACTAAAGAAATAAATGTGTGCAACATTTCTGTAACGCATTGATGTCTACTTTTGTGCTACTGTGAGTTGGACACTTTCATGGGTTTTTAATTGTGCCTTCATGAGAATTTCATGGGCTATTAGAAATTTCATCACCGATGAAATACATGCTCGGCTGTAACTGCCTTTTCATGGGTCATGAAATGTATCGGTCTAAATTATAGGAGACTTTCATGACCCATGAAAATCCATATTCATGGTGGCTTTGTAAACTTTTCATGAAAATAACTGGTAAAGAATTTCATGGAAATTTCATGACGTAATTTAGCACCATGAAATCCGAAATCGCTATTTTCATGGCCATGAAAAAAAAAGTTCACGGGTTTTTCAACACATTTTCATGGGATTTTCATGAAAAAGACATTTTTAGTGAGAGGCGTACCGATTGAGTTACGAGGCAAATTGGGATCAGCTAAGTTGTGAGATTTTGAATTTAGTTGCAGCACGGTGGAACTTTACTTATTGACCCTTAAATCACACACTTAATGCACCTGAAATTTGTTATTTTTTGCATTAAAAAGAACTTTAACGTGAGAAAATAGACTGGTATACTTAAAAATGCCTTTTTAGTGTGTCTCAGAAGATATTACTAGTAAATGGAAATTATAGACCTAAAAATTGATTTCATTCTTGGTAAATAAAGGGGCCCTTTCAGGTTTCAGCTACTGGATAAATAACAAGTCAGCTGCGTGCCTCGGATCGTAAGGTATTTCTTGCCGGTTATGGCATTCATATGAAATAGCTGAAATTAGATCTGAAAAAAAGCAATTTATTTTTGATATTCACGAAATGGACAAAATATACTGTTAAGGTTTACATGACTGTCTGAAATGAAAGAGTATACTGAATTAATATAATTCAGAAAATAAAGCTTGTATAAATCTTGTATAACCCAAAATAACGAATTCAAATTATGGAATCACACCAGCAGCTGAATTGGCCAAAATTTATTAACTTTTCGAAATTTTCCTCTTTCCTGATAAATAGCTAAAATGGAAACCTCATTGTTACTTGAAAATAGGTAAATCTTTTAAAGTGTTTATGACAGGAAATGTTTCTGTCGTCTTTAATTATTAGGCATGTTTAAAATACGTATCCGGCAAAATTCAAACTCGTCAAACTCTTGCAAAGCCTTTTTTTCTTCTCCAAAACACGCAAATTTCCCTTGAAAAAGGTCCGTCTTATTGCGCTGCCAAATTGACAAGTATGATTTAGCTTTATTCAGCAAAACACAAAGCAATGACTAGAGAGCAATTGCTGAGCAAATCAACTGACGTCAAATGACGGTATCAGCTCTTTGATCCCTCGTTCATAGTCTCTGGGACAGTTCTTAAGGGGAAAAAGCAGTTTTTGGACGATCAAAATTCAAGAAATTTTTTGGGAGACACATTTTTAAAGTTCAGAATTGCTGATTAAACTTACCTAAGGACCAAAATCAATTTCATGTCATATACACTTTCAGATGAAAGATAAAGGATGTGCACACGTTAAAGTAAACATTGTCAGAAAGTTCTGAACCGTTACTTTAAATGATGAATCCCACAAGAGAAATTTCTACAGTAACTTGTAAATTTCCTGAAGCGCAATTCATTACTAGTCACAATTGATATAATGATCCTATTTTCAGTACAATTTGTTTAATTTAACCGTTATGTACGAAAGCGACAAAACTCTCGCGAAAACCACGCACCTGTGAAAAACACTTTAACAGTGAAAGCCTTATATTTGGAGCCTCTCATTAACAACCACTTGTCGTAACCGACTGCGACCACTTCTTTGGATGAGGGTTTTGGAATTTTTCATTGTTTTTATCCTCTCGCGGCATATGATCTAGATCTTTGCATTTTGGGTGGTCCTTTACAGAGGTTCGACTGTATTTAAGAAACGATTGTTATGAAATCACGTCTTTCATGCAGCGTATGTTATGGAGACTAATGGGAAATATTCTCGTTAGTCGAAGGCCAAGTTATTGGAAAAGGGCATCCAGTATTTTCCAAAAAAGGATTAGGTTTGGCTGTTCTTAACTCATTTTCAGGGAGAGCCAGGCATATTACTTTTGTTCGTGATTTTTGCATGGGGCAAATAGCATTAAATATCATTAATATACGACTCGACCGCAACCACAACTTCGTTGTTTCTGCGATTGTCCACCAGACCGACTATTCCTTGCTTTGGAACGAATTCTTTTGCTCGAGACTGTCCTAATTACTCCCAAAGCAGGAAGAAAGTTATCCGCATAAGATCAGATCTCATTCTCGCAATTCACTAGTCTCACTTACTGTCTTCTCATTGCCTAAATGCGTAGAGGTAATTTTGGAAATCAGTACAACCTGATAAGGAAGTTAACTACTAGCAGGCAGCTAACTAATCAATCTGTTGCGTGTGCAATGCATGGTTTTCAGACACACTGTTATACGTACAACGGTGTTGTTTATCGTTATTTTCTTCGAATCAGTGTATAATAAAACAATTATAGATTCGGTTTTCGTGACTTCCGGAATAATGAAGGCTTTTGGTGGCGTTTACCCGACATTGATTATTTCGAATGTCAAAAAACTCATCCAATAAAATTCGTAATGCAAATCTACCATGATGTATAACCAAAAGCATTCTTTGTTGTTCTATAAAAATCACAAGAAGTGATAAAATGTATTTAACAGTGAAACCATATCCAGTGACACTGGTACTTTGGTTCAACTGTTTTATCTTGAGTACACCGCTATTATGTTCCCTTGTCGCCTGCTTTGAAGAAATATTGACTTGATATCGTTATTTTCTTCGAATCAGTGTATAATAACACAATTATAGATTCGGTTTTCGTTACATCCGGAATAATGAAGGCTTTTCGTGGGGTTTACCAGACATTGATTATTTCGAATGTCAAAAAACTCATCCAATAACTGTTCGTAATGCACATCTACCATGATGTATAACCAAAAGCTTTCTTTGTTGGTCTATAAAAATATAACAACAAGAAGTGATAAAATGTATCTAACACTGAAACCATATCCATGACACTGGTACTTTGGTTCAACTGTTTTATCTTGAGTACACAACTATTATGTTCCCTTGTCGCCTGCTTTGAAGAAATATTGACTTGATAGTTAAACGTTTCTCGAAGCACTTCAGTAAGTTAGAACTCTGCAAAATATCGTGGCTGAAATCATGCAACCTTTCAAAAAGGTCGAATTTTGGCAGTTACTCTTAAACGCTTTCATTCAGTTTGCTTCTCATCTTGCCGACGGGACGAGTGGGAATTCATGCTCTTCAGATTGTATTTTTTGATGATGTTGGAATGCTCCGACTGGCTTCCATTATCAGCATTTTACCAGTTGTCTCAACACTTCTAATGACCTCATTTATTACCAACCGCTGCCATATTTAACAATTATTGAATTCGGCTTTCACATCATCTGAAGAATTATGGAGATATCACCATGCGAGATTTCCACAAATCTTCTGATGATATGAAAGCCGAATTCAAAAATTGTTTTATTTTCCATTCAAAATGAGTCCTAGTTTAAAAGCAAGCTACAACCCAGGTCTTTTCGGTTAACCGTTTAATAATCTAGCTATTTTGCTGCACGATTGACGTCATCAGTTCAAGTATCGCAAAATTTTTCCAATTTGGGCGACAGTAGTTGGTAATGATAAATTATGCATGGGATTTTAGGCAATCAGAAACGGAGAAACATTTCGAATGAATTATAATAGTTTATACTTAACATCGGCGGGCTAATTCTCCCACTCTCTCCCTTGGGTTTTGATCCTTATCTCTCCTTTCTCCAAAGATGGCGCATTTTTGTGGGCGTCGATAAAACCAGGAACACGGAACATTCCGGAACATACCGGAACATGCCGGAACAATCCGGAAAATCCCGGAACATCCCGGAACAAGAAAAAATAAAAATAATTTTCATGAAAAAAATAAATAAAATAAAATACACAGCCACCTGTTGTATTGTTTGCCATGCGATCAGTAACTGTTATCGATTTACCGCTTTGCGACCGTAAGAAGAGTTTAGGTGCTCGTCGCTTTGGACTTTAGTGGATAAGATTCACATTCGCCGTGAATAGTCGCAGTGGCAGCGGTAGCGCAGTGGTAGTTTCTAACTGTTATCAATTAGCCTGAATTTCAGCCGTCTCCCGAGTCGCAAGTGAAGTTTACGACTCGAGGAGATGGCTGAAATTCAAGCGAGATCACAGCCCCCTATTTTCTTCTGCCAAGTTGAAGATGGCGATCGCCGCTGTCAAAGTGATTTGGGTACCCTCTGGCGACAAAACTGATGAGAGCGAAGTTGGTGCTTACATGGCAAACAATTACAAGATCGGAGAGGTAGCTGTGTGAGGAAAGCTTGAAAACCCTCCTCCTCGCGACTCATTTCAATATTTTTTAGTTTAGAAGCCTTCACTCATTACTGTCATTTGCATGGACCCTTACTCGCCCAACAAATTAATTGCCACAGAATATTGTTTTCTCATATTCGGAGATGACGCCAGTTTCTTTTTCCTAACCAGATTTCTTAAATTTTCGTTGTTTTGTTATTTTGTGTTATTTTGTTATTATTAATTTTTACAAAAATTATGTTATTATTATTATTTTATTTAATTAATTTTTCTTTTTTCATGAAAATTATTTTTATTTTTTCATGTTCCGGGATGTTCCGGGATGTTCCGTAATGTTCCGTGTTCCTGGTTTTATCGACGCTCCATTTTTGTTTTAGTTTGCAACCCTGTTTTGATTGCAACAAGACTTTTTTATTCTCTTTTTCTTTGCTCTCCTTTCGGTTTTTAATAGTTCGTAAGGAAATGGCAATCTAAACGAAAACTTTTATTCCAACGTGTTAGCGGTATAAACAAATTCAACACCGGACCACGGTATCGCACACTTTCCTTGTCAATTTCCTTGACATTACAAGAAACTGTAACGACGATCCATAACAAAAACAATTCATCAACGTGATGGAATTTGTGTTGTAAATTACAACAATATTCCTATTAGGGTTACTTTCACTTTATCTCATTATAAATCAATTATGAAAAGGTCTCAATGTATGTCCCTATATGGTGATATCATTCTAGACTTTACAAGGAGCACTAATAAAAGTGTATTAGACGCTGGTTGACTGTTAAAAAATATTGCCCCTGGAATTATTCTTACCAATATTGATAAAGCTGTGCGAAAAAAAGCGTGCTGTAACTAATACTGTATTGGAACTCAGCAGTGAAAAAGTTTGCCTGTCTGCAGCTTTCGCTGCATTCGTTTCGCTTCTCATTCATGATTAAGACAACAAAAATGTTAGCTATCCTTAAGGCTAACCCCCCTTCCCCTCCCCTCCCCTCCCCTCCCCCCACCTCCAATGCCGTTTGACAATGCCTTAAAGCCATAACCTAGTCTCTTCTTTTCGTTCATTTTTTTCACAAGTTTGGGTGACGGGTGGCTGCTATGAAAGCGAAATTTAACTTCATAAGCGACGCAACGTTGAGATCACTGACATTGGGTTTTCGCACTTTTGTGCTTACGTAGGCAACAGTTCTGAAAGCAGTTAAGGGATATTATTATCGTTATTATTATTATCATTATTATTATTATTATTATTATTATTAATTATGATACGTATAAACGCAAAATGTAGTTTTTCACGCCTCCACCGTTTTTGTCGATATCGATAAGTCCGAACAATATTTACAACCTCATCATGTTTGCCTATGACATTGATGTCTGCTCTAAGCCCATTAATTCACATTTCAGACATTCTTAAATCAAACCTTTTTTGTTTCAGACTTTCTTAAGCTGGTACTACTGTAAACTATTCATGATTCCTTCATGTTCCCCAGTCTTTAACACCGTTATCTTGTTTAATTATTACTCAAGAGATATCTGCCCAACCTTAAATTTTTCCTTGTCGATCAATTATCAACCAGAGTAGAGTTGTCACAGAAAACAAGAAAAATGTAAAAAAAAAAAGCCAAATTAGAGTTCATTAACTGAAAAGTTAAAACAAAAAAAACAAAAACGGTCGGTATATGTTCTCCCAACGGTAATTTTACATTAATAGCCGAGAAAACGGAAGATGATGGTATTGGGGTTTAGAGAATGGTGTAGTGCTGAGGGCCATAAATTAAATAGGCCAAGCTAACTAATTTTAAATAGTTTCAGTAATTCTTTTGTTTGTTATTCTTTTTGCTTTTTTTGTTTTCATTTTTATATGAGGACGTCAGTTATTGTATTTTCCCCTTTAAAGCCATTTTCCCTCTTGCGTCAATTAGGATAAAGCATTTTTTGCTTAATCTTTGAAAAAATTTAGACTCTGAGGGGACCTATATGTATGGTGAGTTAGATCTTTTATAATCCAAACGTAATTAAAAATACTTGTCATGATTCACATTTTCATTTTACATAGATTAGTAGAGCACTGTTAAACAAAAAACTACCAATTACTTCGAATCTCTGTTGATTCAAATGTATTTTTAGGGTTTTAATTTAAAATTTGTCGTGTCATATCTCATTTGAATTAAAAGCTCTTATTAAATGACCGGTCGTGATAAAATGCACTTAAAATATGAAAAAATATAATGCTTTTGTTGTCTTTAAAAGGCCACTTTTATGTTGTCTTGCTACATCTTCTGATCTTACGTTTAGTCCAAAGATGAAAATACCTTTAATGAAACACTCAGACATAAGTGTTAAAAAAATATTGTGCCTTAAAAATGTTAAAACAATGCCAATATAAAGCATTGAGTGGAAATTCCTGTTCTGGAACATTAATAAAGTTTATTTTATTTTATTTTATGATACTACGTTTGTTATCGATAACATTATAACTTGCAATAAACCAAAAAATAAAGTACTAATAAAATAATAAAACAACAGCAAAAGGGAAAAAATTGGGGACTTATTGTAAACCACTGGGTAAATATTGACGTTCGTTATATGATGAGTAAGATCATTATTTTTAAAAGACTTGAAACATTGATTTCTAACAAAAAAAAAAAAAAGGAGGGAAAGAAATTTGCTTAAAATGTGTTTTACAAAGTAGTAAGCGAAACGAATTAGATTTGCAACACTAGTTTCGCCTGTTTATTTAAAATCTAATATCAATGCAAAAACATTAAACAAAATACACTCTGGCTCCAATATCTGCCCAGTTATCGGAGGCATCGACTTTTGATGTCATCTCAGTGATTTCATGCCAGTTTCAGAGCTCACTATTCACCCAGTTTTCCAGCTCTCACGACTGTTCTTTACTTAATCAAAATAAAGCTGATAAAGCTGTGCGAATAAAAAAGCGTGCTGTAACTCCTACTATATTGGAACTCAGTACTGAAAAGTTTGCCTGTCTCCAGCTTTCGCTGCATTCGTTTCGCTTCTCATTCATGATTAAGACAACAAAAATGTAAGCTATCCTTAAGGCTCACCCCCCCCCCCCCCCCTTTCCCTTCCCCCCTCCCACCTCCAATGCCGTTTGACAATGCCCTTAAGCCATAACCTAGTCTCTTCTTTTCGTTCATTCTTTACACATATTTGGGTGACAGGTGGCTGCTATGAAAGCGAAATTTAACTTCAAAAGCGACGCAACGTTGAGATCACATTGGTTTTTCGCACTTTTTGAGCTTACGTAGGCAACAGTTCTGAAAGCAGTTAATGAATATCATTATCGTTATTGTCATCTCGCAGTATGAGACTATGGAATGCTGTCCACATTATGAGTAGTATAGGGTGTATAACGCAACCTACTCCACTTGAGAAGCTATACTTAGAAGTAAAAAAAGGTCGGTACGAAACCTAATACGATCCCAATATACATAATGATATGAATCTCTCTACTTAAAAAGCCAATTTAGAATACTTTTAAATTCTTATACTCTGTAATACCTAAGCAAAGGCATGATTATTATTATTATTATTATTATTATTATTATTATTATTATTATTATTATCATTATTATTATTCATAATTATGACACTTGTAAATGCAAAATGTAGTTTTTCACGCCTCCACCGGTTTGTCAATCTTATCATGTTTGCGGAGAACATTGATATTTGCTCTAGGCTCATTAATTCACATTTCAGACTTTCTTAAATCAAACCTTTACTGTAAACTGTTCATGATTCTTTCATGTTCCCCAGTCTTTAACACCGTTATCTTGTTTAATTATTACTCAACCGATACCTGCCCGACCGTAAATTTCTCCTTGTCAATCTATTATCAGCCAGACTAGAGTTGTCAAAGAAAACGAGAAAAATGAAAGAAAAAGCCAAATTAGAGTTCATTAACTGAATAGTTAAAAAAAAAATGCAAAAACGGTCTAAGTTCTCCCAACGGTAATTTTAGGTTAATAGCCGAGAAAACTGAAGATGATGGTATTGGGGTGTAGAGAATAGTGTAGTGCTGAAGACCATAAATTAAATAGGCCAAGCTAACTAATTTTAAATAGTTTCAGTAATTCTTTTGTTTTGTTATTCTTTTTTCTTTTTTTTTTGTTTTCATTTTTACATGAGGACGTCAGTTATTGCATCTTCCCTTTTAAAGCCATACCCCCCCTTGTGTCAATTAGGATAAAGCATTTTTTAGCTTAATTTTTTTTAAAATTTGGACTCTGAGGGGACCTATATGTGTTGTGAGTTAGATCTTTTATAGTCCAAACACAATTAAAAATACTTGTCATGATTCACATTTTCATTTTACATAAATTAGTACTAGTACAGCACTGTTAAACAAAAAATTACCAATTATTAATTCGAATCTCCCTTGATTCAAATGTATTTTTAGGGTTTTAATTTAAAATTTGTCGTGTCATATCCCATTTGAATTAAAGGCTCTTATTAAATGACCGGTCGTGATAAAATGCACGTTGAAATATGAAACAATATAGTGCTTTTGTTCTCTTTAAAAGGCCACTTTTATGTTGTCTTGCTACATCTTCTGATGGTACTTTTAGTCGAAAGAGGAAAATACCTCAAACATGAGTGTTAAAAAAATATTGTGCCTTAAATATTTTACAACAATAGCAATATAAAGCATTGAGTGGAAATTTCTAGTCCTTGAACATTAATAAAGTTTATTTTATTTTATTTTATTTTATGATACTACGTTTGTTATCGATAACATTATAACTTGCAATTAACAAAAATATAAATTACTAAATAAAATAATAAAACCACACCAAAAGGGAAAAAATTGGGGACTTATTGTAAACCACTGGGTAAATATTGACGTTCGTTATATGACGAGTAAGATCATTATTTTTAAAAAACTTGAAACATTGATTTCTAACAAAAAAAAGAAAGAAAGAAATTTGCTTAAAATTCTTTTTACAAAGTGGTAAGCGAAACGGATTAGCTTTGCAACACTAGTTTCCCCTTTTTATTTAAAATCAAATATCAATTCAAAAACATGAAACAAAATACACTCTAGCTCCAATATCTGCCCAGTTATCAGAAGCATCTACTTTTGATGCCATTTCAGTGGTTTCATGCCAGTTTCAGAGCTCAGTATTCAACCAGTTTTCCAGCTCTGACGACTGTTATTTACTTAATCAGTCGAAATTCTTCATAACATAGATCGGCCTGATGTGTGCGCCACATTCACCTACGTGTTGATATAAAATAGATTAAGCCAATATTTGAAGTGTTTTTTGTATATGTATCATTAATAACAAATAATTACAAGTAACACAAGGTCTCTGAGTTGCAGAGGTATCCACGAGGAAGTAACTGTTAATGAGAGACGGGCTAACTTATATTTAGCTGTGGGTATTCAGGATATCCAGTATCGCTTTAAGTTCTACTTAATATTGAATAAATGTAGGAAAGTGTATTCTGATCAGCATTCTCCAGTTTATTTCAAGTGCTCTTCAGGATTTACGCAACCTTTTGGCACTCAGAATTATTAAGAACAATATTGATGTTATTGGAACAAATTAATGAGCCGCAACTGGTGCTCCAGACCTCTATAAAGCAGGTAGCTTTTCACTGAACTCGAGTCACTTCTCTTCCAGAGCGGTGAGGTGAAGACTAAGAGCGCAAGAAACTACTCTAACACAATGGCTCGTCTTTTGCTACTTTTTGTTGCTGGGATGATTTTCGCAGCCCATGCATCCAATATCCCAGGGGTAAGTTATTTTTTAAAACTCGACTATCTACGAAACTTGTAAAACTGTACGCATGGTGCCACGAGTTAAAAGAACTATGTTATAACACTTTCTTTTGCTTTCTGATTTCCCTTTGTTAGCCTCTAATGTACTACCAGCAAAAACAAAAACAGAATAGTAGTTTTTACTAAACGTTTTTTCTTAAATGATTTATTTCTGGAGCCAGTTTGCATAGCATCTTCCTTATAGGGCGCGACCCTTTCAAGATTAAGTATTGTGATCATGTTCAGCCACATCTCTGTACTGATTTGAAAACTTTGCTAAACTCAAAAGTGACGCAGCACCTTTAGTGCAGTAAGAGCATTCAAAGCACATATCAGTGCTAAGCAAATGTACCTGTGCATTAATTTTTCGAATGTCTGCACTCTACAGGATTCGTTGTCGGAGAATGAAATGCCTGCAGAAGGTTAGTAAATTTTAAGATTGTTGAAATAAAATAAACTCATTTTTTTGCAGACTATGCTTATAGTGGTAATTAATTTTTCTTTTTTTTGTTTATTGTTATTTTAATGACGATATGGACGAAAATGAAACAGAATTGGGCGAAGAAGACTTTGACGACGGGGAAGACTCAGATGAGATGCCAGAGGAAGGTAACAAGTATTTGTATAGCAACATAAACCTTTAGATTAGTTTTTACTGTACTAAGTAGTCAGTGCGCGTGAGCTACCGTCATTCTGGCGGGAAAACGCGATAGCTGGCGTCATTATTCTGCTACAATTTTTAGCATTAATGTCGTAGTGATGAAAACAAGTCATCAAATGTTAGAAGTTTTATCATTTTGCGATCAGAAGAGGGCTTAACCTCCTTCAATAAAGAAAAACGCGCTAGCTTGTCTGGTGAAAAAAGTGTAATGAAGCTTTTCGGGCTGTTTATTTTGGAAAAATACGCGAAAAAACTCTAAGTGATACCTTGTCCTTGAAGTTTTCCTAGTCCTCGAACCGAAAGTTCTGTATTGCTGTTTTTTGACACAATGAATAAAGAAGAGTCTTGAAAAAGCTATTGTTGTTTCTTAATATTTGATTCTTTTTCCAAAATAGGCAAGGAGGTAGATGAAGACCAGCCACAAGAAGACACCTCTGATGCAGCCATGACACCTGGTGAAGGTGAGAGCTACTCTAAATACAACGCGCACAAAAATAAATTAACCCTCGAAAGTACACACAAAGTCATACCCTCACCGTGGTACAAGGGAGAGTTTGATGGAACCCCTTCCTTGAGTTTTGATATGTTGTAGTATTTCGAAAAGAGTTTTCCTTCAGTGGGAAGCCGTTCATCTTCTCCACAAGATGAGGTATATTTTGTGAGTGGTAGCGCTGCTGGACGCCCCAAACACAGTCGCCAACTTGGATTTTACCCGCAATTAGAAATCTCCTAAATTAAAACAGAGAGAATTGGTAATGTTTTGTGTTTGACATGTAAAATAACACATAAATAAGCAGTTTGCTTCATTTTATCCACAGGTTTTGCTTTTCTCGTTGAAACATATTGAAAAACATGCATTTTCACCAAAAAAAATTGCTAGGTATCTCGTAAGCGTAGTTACTGATCATCACCAAACTTAACTCAAAAGGCGCGCGAAAGAAAAACGGACTGCTGCTGAAAACGTCAGGTGCTGTAGTTTGATTGTCTAAAAAAAAACTCACAAAAACTTCAGATGGGCCGGTAACATCAACCCCCTCCCCTCCCCCCTTGTAGTTCCGAGGGTTAAAGGGTAATTTGCAATTTCTTATTATAAAGTACTGCTACACTTGCTCCGATTGAACACCCAAAAACTACTTAGCAACACGCAAATGGCTCTATTGTGGAGTAATGGGATAAAGTTGAGGAAGAAACCAAACGCCAAAAACCAAACAAAGAACAGGTTGAGACAGTTTATAAAATCACTATCACTAGTTTATTCCAAAACAAAACTGCCTGTAAAACTGGCTCTAATTACAATCTTAACCTATTTACCAGTTAGAAATCGTGGGTCATGGGCTGGACTCCCAAAGTCCTGATTTTGTTCGAAACTGAAAGGCTAGTAGCGCCGATTGATATCTGTTTCGATCATTTCTTTACATAATAAGTTATTTGCATGATGGTATCATTTTACTAATACTACTACCAGAATTCTTCAGGGTTTTGCTTTCTTATCCAAATAAGATAGAATTAGGGCTTTTGCTATTTAAACCTCACTGAGATAACGAAATTTACATTCGAGGGAAAAAACCATCAAATGTTCGAGGGAAAAAACCATCAAATGAATCTCTTTTCATAGTAGTAAAAACACGTACGTCATCGTGCAAGTGACCTATTATATTTCAGACAGTTAATTAACTTGTGTTCTCCCTAACTCTGTTACAGATGCCAAATGGGTCAAACGTTACAAACCGAGAAAACGTTACTGTTATTACCGCTTCATTTGCCGCTACTGCGTTTATCGCTGGCTCAAATGCAAAGGCTATGGCGGCTATGGTTACCGTCGCTGTCGTTATCAAGTGTGTTCCGGCTGCAAGCGTTCTTGTGTTTACCCATATTATGGCGGTTACAAGAAGAAATGGTGATACTGAAATTTTGCTGTGGCATCGAAAAAGAAAAACATGGAACCCAGTCGTCATTTCAATACCTTAAAACTATGTAGTTCTGTAAACTTTTAAAAAGCAAAATAAAATTTTAAACGACTTTGTGCTATCATCCTTGACCCGTAGAGATCCTATTTAATGCTGAGGCCAGACCACTCCTTAAACGAATCATTAACCCTGTGCGCCTGAAATCATGTGAAAAAAGGTGGCAGTACTCTTGGACGCTTTCACACAGTTTGTGTCTCGCCCACCAGCATTTTTATATTCCAAGCGTAAATATACCCAGGGACATATGACGCTCTTCAGGTCCGTATTAAACAAAAGAAGCATGGCTGATTTTACTGTCGGGAATATATATATTTTTTACCAATATTTCGAAGGCACGGCCTTTCTTCTTCAGGGTGCTACATACAGTGATGGGGTTGGTGTATTCTTTTGACAGTGTTTTATTGTTCTGGTATCTATCATCAGCTTTTTTACAGTTGTTTTAACAGCCTTGATGATCTTATTTATCCTGTCAATTACCAACCGCTGTTTTATTAAATTATACAACACCGGCCGGTTTTAAAATATCGGGAAATACCCGACCCCCTCCCCCCTCCAGGAGCAACAGGCTTAAGATTGCACGCTCGCAAGTGGTAGTCCGAGAGTACTTTGACTGAAGATTTCTCAGAATCCGCTGATTGCATGAGTATTGTATGTCAATTTCTCTCAGATATTCGTGTCAGATCAATTATTTATTGTAAAGCCACGCTGGTCGACTGAACTTTCACTTCGATGAACACGCTGTTTCAGTGGCGAACACAGCGATCGCCAGGTTGTAAACACAGTCGTTCTATTTGGTTTCTTGACCACTGCATCAATATTAAAGCACACCTTCTTCAAATTCTACTAAGACCCTGTTTACATGGAGTGGGGGACCCCGGTCTAGTGGGGTTGGTTTCTTTTGTTTTCACGCTCTGGGGGACACAAAACAAAAGAAACTTACCCCACTAGACCGGGGTCCCCCACTCCATGTAAACAGGGTCTAAGACTCTATGCAACTATAGAGTGTTTTCACTCACGTGGCCAGCATCTATGCAAATTTATTGGAACAAAAGAAAGCGTTACCATAAGAAAAGAGTTCAACTCCCAGAGGATTGGTTTGGGATACCAACATGGCCGCCGTTTCATTGTTTTGGGACACCAAAATGGCCGCCGTGACGTCAGTTGAAAACACTCTATTCACAGTTTAACAAACACTAAAGCGAAAATTCAAAACAACTCACCTTTTCAAACATACGTGTAGCAGAAGATCTCGGGGAAACAAAACTAACTGTTTCCCTCGGGATCTGACATTAAGTGTACAATATAAAACGGGCGATATCAATTTATTTTTCAAACTTTCTTAAATTATAGTTTACTGTATTCACTTTAAGGTATTCATGATTCTGCCAAGTTCCTGCGGAACAAATAAACTGCTTTGCAGTGCTCAGCACATCAACTTGTTTCTTGAGGTAACTGTCCAACAATCAGTTTCTCGGTCTTTACTCGATCAATTATCATACGTACTTTTAATTGGAAAAAGGTGGTAAAAGAAACGAGAAAATGAAAAAATAAAGGAAAAAGGCTAACAGCACTGTAATTTTTAGGGAGTTATTATAACTCCAAAAATGGAGTAAAAATTTTAGGTACAGGATAACCCCTTTTTTGGGGTTATTTTAACTCCTAATTTAACTCCGAATTTGGGGTCATTTTTACTCCTGAAAAAGAGTTCTTTTTACTCCCAGTCTTGGAGTTAACATTACTCCGAAATGGGGTTACTTGTACTCCTTACAGGGGTTGTTTTTACTCTTTTTGGAGTTAATTTAACTCTGAAAGTGGAGTAAAAATTTTAGGTACAGGATCACTCCTTTTTTGGGGTTATTTTAACTCCTCAATATCTGGGGTCACTTTACTCCTGAAAAAGAGTTCTTTAAACTCCTTTTTGGAGTTAAAATAACTCCACGAAAAATAACTCCACTGTAAGGAGTTAAATTAGCCCCACTAGAGGAGTTATTATAACTCCCTGAAAATTACAGTGAGGAGTTCATTTTAGTTAAATAACATGAAAAAATGAAGAAACAATATGTTTTCTCCAATGGTTAATATAATGGAACGGTTAAATCAAGCCCGTTGGGCTCCTTTTTTGTAGGTTTTTGAAGGCACAGTTATCAGTTTCTATTCATCTTATTGCAATAAAAACGTCGCATTCATTTACTCAGTAACTTTTTGTGAAAAGAAAATAAAGGATTGTTTGCCGCATCCAGTCTCCTCTATAGCTACTAACTATTGTTCTCTTAACCCTTTAAGTCCCAATAGTGACCAACGTCAATTTTCTCCTAACAATATCCATACAATGTCAAGAGATTAGGTTAAGAGAATTAATTAAATGATCACCAAAGAGAAAATGCTTTGATCTTTTATCAAACTCTCTCAACTTACTCTTTAAAGAAATGTATAGAGATCAGTTTGGAGAATTTGCTTGTGGATATTGGGGCTTAAAGGGTTAATGGTTATTGCAGCTTGATAGAGAAAACTCTGAAGACGCTGGTATCCGAGTTTTATCCGACTTTTTCATTTTTGAATAACGACGTTGTTGTATCTACCCTGTCAGAACCTTTTATTTTCTTTCGAAAGCTCTTCCAGTATCCATTTTTCGTCTTTGATGATGAATTCTACCCTCTTTTTAGGCCGAAACATGATGGCACAAGACGTACACAAGACGTTATTTTTTTTCTTCTTTTTAGTTTAGGCGGACTTGTAGAGCAAAAATGGACTATTACTTTAGATCTCGATCTATTTGATTCTAAGTTTGATGATGTATTTTTAGGGTATCAAGTTACAATTCATCATGAAATATCTCCTGTAAATTAGAAGCTCTCGTGATAGAATGCACGTTAAAGTTGAAAAACTGCATGTTTAAGATGTGTTTAAAAGGTCGCCTTATGTTGTCTTGCCACATGTTCTGAAGGTGCTTTTATTGGAAAGAGCAAAACTACCTTTCATGAAACACTCAAACGTGAATTTTAAAAAGTATTGTGCTTGAAATACTTCAATTCCAATGTGCTACTGAGTGGAAACTCGTGTTCTAAGTATAGCACTATAACTTGCAATATGCCAAAGATAATGATAATACTAAAATAAAATAACAGTAACCGACATAAACTCATAGAAAACCTAACGCAACAACAAATTAAAGAAAAAACACAGGAATTATACATACTAAACCGCTGGGTAAGTATTTGGACAGTTTAGATAACGTACGTTGTTTGATGAGTAACTAAAGATGATTAAACATTGATTTCTACTAAAAATTGCTTACAATTTGTTTTACAAAGTGGCAAGGGAAAGGAATTTGAATGCCTTGAGTTACAGCTAAAGTTTCGGCTGTTTATTTAAAAATCAAATTCCAGTACGAAAAAAATCCACTTTTAACCAATATCTACCAAGTTATCGGAAGCTCATCAGAAGCATTTTGCTTTCGATATTATTTCGATATTTGCGATATCATTTGGTTTCGTAAGGTTTCACAGCTTACTACATCCAGTTTTAGAAGTTGATTCAGTAATAATCCCCGTGTTCGTCTTTTGAGGCTGCCCTATCAGTAGAATTTGGAACCGCAGTTTCCGTGAGTGGAAATCTGATGAATAAAAAGTTTTCCACTGAGCTACTCATGATGACTCCTGTTTTAACAGGAGTGATCTTGAGTTTTACCTGAGTTCTTTATAACACAGACCTCTGAAATGCAAGAATTACTTAGGTGTTAGTATAAAAAGGGTACAATATGAAAAAATTATTCAGTAAGAAAAAAATAGTTATAAGTGACAAAAATGTTCATGTACTGCAGAGACAGTTAACGGGTTGGTTTACTTTTAATTACCCGTGGAGGGTCCGCATACCCAGTATCGCTTTAATATCTTCTTTATGGTTAACTAATGTCTTAATATCATAGGTGACGAATTACTCCTTAATTTTGGCGCAAAATTTCAGCGATAATTGGTAATTTCACATGTGAAAATACAAAATTGTCATGGCAACCTTCCGAACGTCGCAGTGTCAAGATGGCGACGAAGTTTTAAAATGTCATGATGGAAGATGCCAGGGCATATAAAGACGCTTTAGAAAACCTGAACACACCAAAGAGCACATCAGGAAGGATTCTAACAGGTATTTTATCGAAAAATTCCAAACTTGAGTCAAATTTAAGCGCTAAACAATCGATAGAGTGAAGTTCTCGATCGATACGATCCAGGATAAATATGTCAAAAATCCAAGATTGCTAACGTAATTCGTCACCCATGATATTAATAGGTAATCAAATAGTATACTTGTGAAATAAGGGAATAATTTGACTTGCGTTTTTTTTTTTTTTTTTTTTTTTTTCAAATCCTTATAATTTCCCGAGCCTTTAAAGGTTCGGGAAATTATAAGGATTTGGACAAAACGCAAGTGAAATTATTCTCTAACTCGTCACCATTTGATTACACATACGAACCCCCTCAGTATTAGCATAGATGCTTCATGAAAAGCACTTGAAATGAAACCTATCGGCACTCAAAATTATCATGTAAAAACAATATTGATGTTATTGGAACAAATAAACGTGCTGCAACTCGTGCTCCAGGCCTCCATATTCCTGTCAGTTCTCATCCAGAGCATTAAGGTGGTAAAGACCGCAAGATTCAAACTGCCCTAACACAATGTCTCGTCTTTTTCTGCTTTTTGTTGCTGGGATGATTTTCGCAGCTCATTCATCCCTTATCCCAAAGGTATGTCAATTTTTAAAGCTCGACTATCTCAAGAAACGTTTAAAACTGTACGCATGGCTCCACGAGTTAAAAGAACTATGTCATCACTTTCTTTTGCTTTCTGATTTCCCTTTGTTAAAGAGCCTTTTACGTACTACCAGCAGACACAAAAACAGACTAGTATTTTGTTATTGAAACTTTTTTCTTTAATGTTTCATTTCTGAAGCTAATTTGCATGGCATCTTACTCATAAGGCGCGGCCTTTAAAAACAAAGAACTGTGATCATGTTCAGTCACATCTTGTACTGATTCAAAAACTGTGGAAGGCTTAAAAATGTATGACACAGCACAGTAAGAGCTTTCAAAGCGACAGTAAAACACATATCAGTGCTAAGCAAAGGTACCTATGGATTAATTTTTCGAATGTCTGCACTCTACAGGATTCGTTGTCGGAACTTGGGGAAATAGATGGTGAGGAAACAGCCGATGTGCCAGAGAATGAAATGCCTGCAGAAGGTTAGTAAATTTTTCGAATGTTGAACTAAACGAAACTCATTTTTTCAGACTATCAATATGGTGGTTATTAATTTTTTTTTTTTCGTTTATTGCTATTTTAAAGACGAAATGGACAAGAATGAAACAGAATTGGACGAAGAAGACTTTGACGACGAGGAACATGAAGACTCCGATGAGATGCCAGGGGAAGGTACCAAGTATTTTTATAACAACAGATACCTTTAGATTACGAAAACAAGATTTTCTCAATACTAAGTAGTGTGTGCGTGAGCCAGCGTCATTTTCACCGGAAAAGGAGATACCCGAGGTAATTTTACGACTTCTGCTTTTCATTACGAGAAAATACGCAATAATTAGCGAAAACGGCGCCTAATATTGCGAAGATACGTTCATCAGCGCGAAAAAACAAACATTTGCTCATAAATAAAAGTCAGTTAGTAGGATTTTTGCATTTTAATCAACATTCAGTAACACTTTTGGGCATTCATAAGCGTCATTAGGCATGCAAAAGAGAAAAATATCATCTCATATATCGTCTCAACACATCCAAGTCATACATACCATTCTGAGAGTCAACAGGGACAACAGATAAACGCTAAAGTGCAAATAGTATTTGCTGACATTTTTATGACACTATTTGAAATTCAACAGCATTCCAGGACGGCGTTAGGATGGATAAGAAGACGAACGTTTTATGCGCTTGTACAATATCGAGCGTTCTCTACATTTAATATACAAAAACTCTCCTTCAAAAAAGTAAACGCTTCTGCTTTGCTAGTGAAAAAACTGCGATGAAGCTTCCCGGACTGTTTATTTTTGGAAAATACACGAAAGAAATCTTGTCTTGGTAGTTTTCCTCGTCCTCGAATCTAAAGTTCTCTATTGATGTTTTTGACCCAATGAATAAAGAAGAGTCTTGAAAAAGCTATTGTTGTTTCTTAATATTTCTTTTTACAAAATAGGCGAGGAGGTAGATGAAGGCCAGCCACAAGAAGACACCGATGATACAGTCATCGCTCTTGGTGAAGGTGAGAGCTACTTTAAATATAAAGCACAAAAATATTAATTAATTAATTAATTAATTAATTTAATCCTCGGAAGTACATGTACACACAAAGTCATATTCTCACCGTTCTACAAGGGGGGGCTTGGCGTTTATGGAACCTCTCCCTTGAGTTTTTGATATGTTGCAGATTTTGCCTTCATATTGAAAAGCCTTTCATCTTCTCAACAAGATGAGCTATAGTGCTGCTGGAGGCCTATGACGTCCCCAAAAATGGTCGCCATCTGGGCCGCCATGTTGGATTTACCCAGAACTAGAAATCTCTCAAAAACGGAAAGAATTAGTAATTTTTTGTGCTTGACGTGTAAAATAACACATAAATAAGTACTTTGCGTCATTTTACCCACAGGCGTAATTTGATTTTCTAGTTGAAACATGTTCAAAAACATGCACTTTCACTAAAAAAAAAAGTCAACCACCTACAATGACGTCATATCTGGAAACCATGGTTATTGATCATCACCAAACTTAACTAACAATTCGTGTGAAGGAGATTACAGACAGCTGCTGAAAACGCCAGAAGCTGATGTTTGTTTGTCTAAGAAAAAAGTCATCCACCCTCACCCCCTTGTACGTCCGGGGGTCAAAGGGTTAGAGTACTGCTACACCTGCTCCGATCGAGCACCCAAAAACTAATTAGCAACACGCAAGTAGCTCTATCGTGGAGTAATGGGATAAAGTTGAGGAAAAAAACTTACGCCAAAAGCCAAACAAAGAACAAGTTGAGACAGTTGATAAAATCACTATCATTAATTCATTTCAAAACGAAGCTGCCTGTAATTAGATTCTTAACCTATTTACTAGATAGAAATCGTAAAGTGGAAACCCATAACCTGGTAGCATCGATTGATATCTGTTTCGATCATTTCTTTACATAATAGGTCATTTGCATGATGGAATCATTTTACTACTACCATAATTCTTCACGTGTTTGCTTTCTTGATGAAGATTAGGACTTTTGCTCTTTATACCTCACTGGGATTACGGAATTGGAATTCAAGGGAAAAACGAAATGAATTCCTGTTCCTAGTGGTAAAAAGACGGTATCGTGCAAACGACCTATTATATTTAAGACATCCTTAATTAACTTATGTTCTCCATAACATCGCTGCAGATGTTAAAAAGAGCAGACGTCTGGGTTATTATCGTTACCACTGCCGCTTCTGCACTTATCGTTGGCACAGATGCAGACGCCGTCGTTATCGTTCCTGTCGTTATCACGTGTGTTACAACTGCAGGCGTTTTTGCATTTACCATATTATAAAGTACTCATCATTTCCAACTTCTGGGCATAGCCTGACTGACCCGATGACGTAATCTGACGTCTTCATGGCGTAAAATTATTAAAATTAATGACAGAAACTAAATTTCCCTCAAAGAAGACGTAAAGAAAAAAATACTTAAATAGTAACGTGTCTGATAAAATCAAGAAGTTGGCTAACACATAAATAATATTTAACAATATCAGTGATGTCATGATGACGTCAATTATTAATAAAAAAGGAACTGGAAGCATCCACCATCTTGGATCCGTATTTTGAATTATTTAAATGTACTCCATTTTACCTAAAACCCCTATGAATCGAGGTATTTTTAATAGAAAACATAAATCCGAATACAAAGGGATGATTAGGAAGCAAAAAATCTGCAAAATATGAAATTCCGACAGAACTGAATACTGTTGAAAATTACACTCAGCATCTGCTATTTAGTCATATTAACTGATGTTTTTTTTCCTAAACTTGTCGCTAAAAAGCCTGGATTTTATTAACAATTATAATATTTTGATAAAATAATGCTAAATCAACCGTAATATAATAATTTAGAAAGTAAAAATAGAAATAAAACCTATTGTTTTTCGCTAAAATGCAAATTTTGAAAAAACTGGCTGTCTAAACTCGGTTACCATGGCAACATCAATGTTGACGTGAACTTCGAGAACTTTTAAATGTTCTCAGTTAAATTTTATGCAAAGTCGTTAAGTTTGGTGGTCATAGCTCGAACGATTTTGAAGTAATTCAACTTTTAGTAAGGGGAGGCCTCGGTCCGCTGAATAGGGTTAATGAACATCTAGCAAACATGCGCTAATTGTTTCGTTTGGCAGAGAAGGGATTATCATACGTCCAAATAGTTGATAACGTAAACTTCTGTAAAATTCTTCCGCTATGGAGCTATATATATAGCTATATATCTTCGTTAATTTTAAGCAAATCACTTTTAAACTAGGAAACTTTACTGATTTTGAGGCGTTCTTTTCAGCAGTGTGTTGACGGATTTTCTCTGACTGGTTCCAGGTTGAAAAATCCGTAGAAGAGTCTATTATTTGTCATAGAGGGGTTGAGGGGACTAGAAACCGGTCCCTGTGCGATTCTTAAAAGGATTTTATAGTGTTAAGAAAATTATAAAAATTTTTCATTCATTTTTTAGCTATTTCCTGGTAATTCTGATCAGAATACCATTGTTATATATCCGCTTTCGACCAGTTACCTGGAATAAGCACATTTCAATGAGAGCAGAGTTATACGGCTGCACTGGAGTAAATAGACACCTAGTTGCCATATTGAAAAATTCTGAAAGGAAAAATTATAGATGTAGAAGGCCACATACGAATAGGCCCTTTGCAGCTGATACCTCACGTGGTAAAAAAAACGTTATACGGGAGCGCGAGAGATTCACTGGTTGCAGACAAAGAGAGGAAATTAACATTTTATATTATTATTTATTCAAAATATTTCTCTGTTTCTGATTGGCTAAAATCACACGCATAATTCATCATAAACAGTTACTGTTGACCAAATTTAGAAGAATTTTGCGATAATGAACTGGTGACGTCAATCGTGCAGCAAAATTGCCAGCTTATTGAACGGTTAACCGAGAAAACCGGGGCACGAGGTTGAGTTGTTTTGGTAGTGATACAAAATGGCGGAACTTTTTACTCGTTTCGCAAGGAAGAAATAGGCAAACTTTTGGCTAAAAACACGCCATAAATAGCAAGAAGACAACTCGACCGACGACACCTGCTATTTGGAGAATATTTGCAGAACTCAACAACCGTTCATCCCCTAAACTTGCCGATAAACATGCACTATCGAACATGAACTTAAGATCAATGGAGGTAAGCATAGTTAAGCTTGTTTTCAAACTACGAATCATTTTGAATGAATTATAAAACAATAATTGAATTCGGCTTTCGTATCATCTGAAGTATTATGGAGATCTCGGAGGGTGTTATCCACCGATAACACCCTCCTCGATCTGCGTAATTCTTCAGATGATACGAAAGCCGAACTCAATAATTGATAAAAATGAGCTCTTTGTTTTCTTTCTGTCAAAGTGCGTCCCATTCTCTCCAGCATGGGACGCACTGTTCCACGTGAAGGACTAGCTTCAAAGGGCCTATCGGCCATGCGATATGCATTTTGTCCTTCTTAGAAATACATATATGGTGCAGGACTGATGATCAGATTTCTTCCATCCAGTATAGCCCAAATGTTGATTTAACAAAGGGAAGCTACCATCACATGACAGAATTAATTCGGGAAAGTGAATTCGGCCTTCGTTGTTGCACGAACGCAAGCCTTTGGGGTGGCGACGTGAGCGCTGCGTATCATATAATAATGGAAACTTTATTTGTGTTTGTATATGTTTGTATATGTATATGTACAATTGTAAATCTCGCTACGAATAGGCAATTTACAAATGCTGCTTGAGATTAAATTATTAAAAAGAAAAAAAAAAACAAAAAACAAAAACAAAAACAAAAACAAAACAAAACAAGAGTAATAATAATAATAATAATAATAATACTATTATTATTATTGTTAACTATTATCATTATCATTGTATTATAATTATTATAGCTATTTTCATTAATATTATCATTATTATTATTATTTTTGTTATTAATTTGAGGCAATATTCTTTTGATTTTGTAAATCAACAACGTGATGCATGTTGAAATAAAGCCAGTCTCTGTCCCTTCCAGTTGTACCCACAAACAACCCGTACAGATGGAAGCAGTGTACGACTGGCCAATGGATAAGCCAGGAGGAAGTACGTCATCTTACTGTCCCGACACAATCTTGGCTTCAGACGCCATCAATAGTGGAAATACAGACAGGTGTGGCTTCTTACTTTAACTGAGCATTTGAATAAGCTATGTCGCAGCATTTGCTTTCTTTTTAAAAAGCTAAAACCTGTCTTCGCTTCAGTTGAATTCCAAAATTTAACGGTCCAGTTTTGTTATTTAGGGCCTATATTTAAACACTGAAACTGTTCTCTGTCGCCTGGTTCAACGGATGGCAAAAATGGAAATGGGATAAAACTTGAAAACAATGGGTCAACTTTTTCAACTTTAAATGCTTTATGCCTGCCAAATTCAGCACTTGAAATTTAATTTGTTTGATAACACCTTTAAACTCTACAGGAGCTAGAGAAATGACTAAAGGCACTAAAGTAAAGACTTCAGCCTAGAATTGACCTAAAACAGTAATATCTTCTTGACATTGCCCTGTAACTGCCGTCTGGTTTGTTAATTAGACCCTTCCGCGGCTTATTCAACTTTTGATCTGGACAAGAAAGTGAAAATCCGACGTCGAATTTGGCAGACGTTTGTGTGGTGGGCAAGTTCTTGTTCCCCCCAACGATACAAACGTCTAAAAAATTTCTCGACTTTGTGGATCAATATCTTTCCTTACTTTTAGCGTATCACCCTTAAACTTGGTGGGCCAGTTCTTTAAAAGGAGTTTAGCCCGTGTTTAACAAAACCGCGTTCTAAGGCATTTTCAGCAGTTGCCCAACGCTTTTATATAACGTCATTTATCTTGAAAATTTTTAATAAAGGATATTGGGTAGATTGGAAAAGCACATATTTTTCTTAAATTAACCCACTAGGAAAGCGATCTGGAGGTCCAATGATTTCTTAAACGGCGGCTTAAGTTAGACTTCGTTTAAATAACCGACCCGGTAAGCTTCATAATTTGAAGACTCTCTTTCTGGCAGTGTACATTCGCTAACAGGTCTTTATCAAGACTTGAAAAAATAAACGTAGAAGTAAGGGTCTACTAGTTGAGTATCAGACTATGGACCGGTAAGTTAGGGTCTAGTTCCCGAGTGTAGACCAACAGTCGGAGTCTAAAAAAGACTAAGTAGCGCTTGCTGGCTTTGAATCACATCTGCCAATGACTAAACGATTATGGACCTCATTATCGGATGAGGAAAAAAAACGTAGGTACCTTTTTACAGCACTTCCCTGGGACGTAAAAACTAACAAACAAACACATAACTATGGAGGTATTATTCTCGCGCAATGACCATTTCTATCTATCAGATAAATATCCAGGGGCGGGCCCAGTTTGGTCCCATGAGGTACCCCTTAGGGGACCGGAGCCCACTATGGAAAAACAACCATGTGCTAACTTGATCCTCTGAGATCGATTCGACTGAAAATCGATAACCCAATGTAGAACTGTAGAACTGTTCCCGTCTGTCCACATGGACCAGTGGTACAGCATATTAATTAGCGCAATATTTGTTGAGGACCCTTTGGTTACCCAATATTGATTGTCTTCAATAACGCCCAAAAAAGCGGGTCTGGGAAAGTCCTTCACAACAAATTCCTCTGCCACTTTGGACACAGAGGGAGTGAGACAAATCGGTCTTAAATCTTTCTTAATATCCTGCAAATAAATCTGATATTTCCTCGTCACGGGGCAACAACCTAAGTAATTTATTTATTGTTTATTTTATTTATTTACGTAGGCTACTATCGAGCTCTTGGTCGCAAAATCAATGCCAAATACCTAAAAGAGCGACTGATAGAAAAGGACCCAAACTTCGGTTATTCTACAAGAACAACGATGGAGCTCATTCAACAACTGGATATCTTAGCAGACACTTTGTTGATCGAGGCAAGTTTATTAGGACGCTATAAATTGTTTAGAACAATCACTTTAGACAAAAACCGGAAAGCATATGTCGATGGTTTTTGTTCCAAGGTACATCGCACTATGATAAGCATCCATCATCATGATTCATAATTTACAGTAACTGATTATTCTTTCTTTTTTGTAATTATTAATCATAAGAAAGGCAGTATTTTCGGTATTATTTAAACGTAAGTACAAGGAATTTGATAGAGTTCAGGTGAGTGTAGTCCAGAGAAGAGCTCTTGTTGAAAGTGGTATGCAGTCACCGTCAACGACAGGCCTATTCAGGATCTTCATTTATACCATCCAAATCAAACTAAATAAATCCAATCTTATTTCGCTTTGATTAGTTAGCTTTGTTGCGTAGATATGATTACTGCGAGAAGACACGAAAAACTTTTTTTTGCATTTGTAATTGCTAATTAATTCATAAATTGCGCCAATATGTGCGGTTCCAAATGGTTACGCCCATTTACTTATAAAGGCTTAGCTATGCACTAGTACAGTTGGAAGAGATAATGGTTGTTTTACTTTCTTCTAAGAAATATCTAAGGATCTACCTTAATATTTGGTACTTAATTTCGCGTTTTAATAAAGACCCGTGAAAATTAATCCCCGCGAAATTTAAGCAGGCGAAATTAAATACTCATCTAGAAAATTCAATCAAAGAAACAAATATTAACTTGTAATAGAAACAACATATACCAGATATGTATCAACAATAAAACTTGTTAACTGGTTTTAATGTTAAGCTACGTTGTGTATCTTCAGTAAGTGAAATAACTTCAATTTATACAGCTTTCACATATTGATTTTCCAGGTTAACTAGAAGTTTGAGAACTTTCAGACTTTTCTTAAAAAATAAAATGAATAAATGAAAAATAAACCCCGCCAAATACTTTTTTCCAGAATCGCGAAATTAAGTACCAATAAGATACCAGTCATTACGACACTGATGTTTAAACCATTTGCAATGCTATCACACCTATTATCGTTACTGTACACAAAAAATGTAACTTTCTATTTTTTCAACATCAGTTATTAACTGCCATCATGATAAGCCGCGCTGGTTTACATATTAAATAATTCACAAAATAGTCAGAAACAAGTAATGAACGCACTTCTTCTTTGCTCAAAACGCTAAATACGACATACCAGTTGACATATAACTTTAAATACAGTGGAAGTTCTACTCAAGGGACACCTTCGGACCGAAGTAAGTGTCCCTTGATTAAAGGTATCCACTAAATAGAGGTTGGGTTGGGGTTTGTTAACAATTAACCAACAAAGGCAGAATAAAGGAATCATCATTAACTCGTCTCTGTGACATAATATGTTGAATTTACACAAATGTGTTTCATCAGTTTAAGTAAGATAGCTCACTTTGTGAAAGTTTCCATAAGGCTGAGATTAGTGTCCGCTTAAAGATATCAACCCTCTTTGTGGTCAGTCACTTTTTGAGTGCCAAGGAGTCCCCTGAATGGAGGTTAGACCCGGGTTTCGGGCCCCAGAAAAAGTGTTCCTTTCCACTCTTGAATAGAGGTAATATATAAATACAAAGATTATGAGGAGGTTTTTCCAGGACCAAATTTTGTGTACCATGAATGGAGGTGCCCCTTAAATAGAGGTGTCCCAAATGAAATATTCCACTGTATTATTCCTTGCAGGGTGAGGTTGCAATCTACGGCGTAAGAAATGTTAAAATATACGCTAGAGAGATCATAGCCGCTGAGAGAAGTAAGATCGCTTTCATCTCGCCCGATTGGGAACAAGAATTTCCCCCAATAGGCCTTGAAAGTAACGGCGATGGATCTAACGGAGAAAATGGAAATAGTGGCGAAGCTGGGCCCCAGGGTGAGTAAGCCTTGCTTTGGACGGCAAACGCTTTCATAAATTGGGTTTTCTCCATAAGCTGAGGTTCCCGATAGAAAAATGTGGTGGTGGTGGTGGTGGTGGTGGTGATGGTGGAGGAGGAGGAAAAAACAACAGAAACGTGTTGAGGGTGGCGGCAGCGATGGTGGTGGTGGTGAGGAAAGCAAGAAAAAAATAGAACTGTTAAAGGCAGTTGTGGTGGTGGTGGTGTAGTGTTATTTGTGTTATTTTACGTGTTAAGCCCAAAAAAATATTAATTCCTTTTTTTTTAAATTCATGATAAAATACAAGATGGTGGCCATGTTTGGTGACGTCACAGACCTCCAGCAGCGCCACCGCCCATAAAAAATACCTTATCTTGTGGAGAAGATCAAAGGCGTTTCGAAAGACTGCAACGTATCAAAAACTCAAGGGGGTTCCATCAATCCCCCACCCCCCCCCCCCCACCTTGTAACACGGTGGGGGTATGACTGCGTGCACATCCAAGGGTTAATATTTGTGGGCCAAGAATCAGTGAAGCGGAACTAAAACAATAGAGAGGAGAAGTCGTTACGACACGTTGCCATGGTAGCAAAATTTTTGGATGACAACAAACCGAAAATTCACTTAAAAATAAATTGGCGCTGTTTCAAACTTCATTGATCTTATTCAATTTCGTTTAATTTGTCAAATTTTGGCAAAATTTTCTGGATTTAATCCGAAAGAACCCCATCTGAGTTTAGGAAAAGAAAAAGAATTTTTTTGTTTTGTGTTCACCTACTCCGCAAAGCGGGCGCGTGAAATCAGGAAGTTTTATGTTGCAGTCGTGCAACGACGGCTAAGAAATGTACAAAAAAAGCGTGATGCACGTGCAAAGTTGTTGTTTTGCTAATCTAAACCTATCGTTTTTCTTTTCGGTTCTCGTTAGTGTCACCGTCGTCGTTGCTTAATCTCGGCCCTATTGCTTTCATCCAGAAATTTGGCTACTATTGTAACTTGACGTCACACATCTCCTCTCCATTTGTTGGACAATGAAAGTGGCAGGAAATAGAACTTGCATATTTACGTTAAGGCTCAGAGATGGGATTGGGTTCAACAGCACTGCACTAACTACTATCAAAAGCGCCCAAGACTATAAAATATAATAAATATATAATTTTAAGAAAATTATATTCTATTTAATTTTATTTTCAGTCGATATAATCTGCAAAAAGATAAAAGGAAACCTCATTGTCAGTTCACAAGGAGGAAACGGACACAAAGGACAAGATGGTGTGGGCGGCCGCAAAGGTTCTAATGCCCCTGATGTAAGCTACTTTTAGTTGAACCGGCAGCAGTCATGAATTTCTCTTAAATTTGACTTCAGTCGTAATGTTATCCAGTTCACAATTTAGAAAAACTGATACGAAATCGTTACAGAATAAAAGAACTACCAGGACTACCAGTTCACCCTAAAACTGCAAGGTGAAAGGCTTTTTAGGTTAAATGGTAATTTATCGTGTTCTTCTTTACATGCCAACAAATCCCATAATTTTGCCACTTTACTGTTTGGCACGCCATCCTCTTAGAGCTCGGTTGTCAATTGGATATGGAGCATTTTCACGTGACGTCACGTCCACCATATTGGTGTCCCAAAATAATGAAACAGCTGCCATGTTGGTGCCCCAAACCAATCATGTGGGAGTTGAACCTTTTTCTTAAGCAAAAACCTTCTTTAGTTCCAATAAATTTGCAAGGCTGCTGGTAGGACGCGTGAGTAAATATGCTCTATAGAGCGTTTTCACTCACATGACAAGCATCTATGCAAATTTATTAAAATAAAACAAAGAGTTTACATAAGAAAAGAGATCGACTCCCACCGGATTGGTTTGGAACACCGACAAGACCGCCCTTTTATTGTTCTGGAACACCAATATGGCTGCCGTGACTCTCCGTCCACTACAGTCCGGGTAACTGTGACTGTTCTAAAGGGTGGAAAAGGTGATTTTACAATGCCGCTATTTACTCCCCATAAACAATCAATTGATATACATAAAATTTATACCTCTCGGCAGATGTCTCAAAGACTTTGTTAAAAGAAAAAGAGGGAGGATATCCTCTGTTTGCTCCCGTGCCCAGAAAGTAAATTAACATTCACGAATAACGAAGGCCGCGTTGTAGAAGTCTCAGTTTTGTTGTACTTTGTTTTGTTATTTCTTTCTTGCAGAAAGTTGACAATATAAAGCCTTGGCCGAGGTGTACTTATGGAAGCTATTGGGTTATTGGTGATGCTACGAGCGAAGATCATACGAAAGCATTCGAAAAATGCTCACGCCAAAATATAAACCCAGAAAAGAGAACAGGGGAGGGGACGGAGGAAGGGGCGGAAATGCAGGAACACCAGGTGAGATATTTGACTTTCTATTTTCTTCTCCTTCCCTCACAAAAAGCGCTACCTTTACTATTTTCTTTTTCTATTTAACAACTAGATTATCATTTTGCGTTGTATCTGTTTATTAACTGTTCAAGTTATATTCATGTCCAATTCACTCGGGCTCAGGCGGGTCGATCGACACGTAAGTTTCCCTTCCGTTTACCGGATTTTGCTTACTGACTTCATTGGCGAATCTCAACGAATTGGCCCGGAGGTTGGGGTAGGGGAATAGGAATATTAATTTCGAGGCTGGATCCCCATCTTATCATAGGAAATGGATGAGAGGGGGCCCAAATACTTAAAAAACAGAATCCGCCTCTGGACTTGTAAAACGGGTGGGAATTAAAAATCTGAGTAACCTGCTATGCACTGAATTTCTTGAAAGATCGTGAGGGGTCTTACCACCCGACACAGCTCAAGGGAACATGACCATATTTTAATCAGATTTCATGAAGTATTGATCAATTATAAAAACATGGAAACATACCATGCTATAGAGATGATTTCGAATGGTCAATGGCTTGATAAATTATTAATCTTAATAGGTTATGAGCAGCTTCACCTCAAAAATAGTAGGAGAAAAGGAGACAAATTTGGAAAGGGAATAGGACAGATCTTTGAATGGATAAAATTGCGTTAAAGATGTTTAAATCAAATTCAAAGAAACTGACCTAATAGAAATTTCATAACAACCTCGTGTGGGAATTCACTGCTCCTGATCACGCGCACAGAAATGCAGAGATGAATCTGAGATCTACAACTACCAATTGATTCAACTTTCGAACGATAAATTTGTTAATAGAATCTTGGGGGCTGAGCTTGATCTGGCTTGACTGTGAATTCAAAGTCTCTCACAGTAATGCCATCAAGGAAAATGATTAATTTAGACAAAAAGAAAATTATCCACAAGATGGGATTTTGATTTTATCTTTTGTTTGTAAATCCTTGTATAAGAATGTACTTATTATTATTATTATTAAGTAATAATAATAATAAATACTTAATTATCCACTCCCCTCATGGGGCTGTTCAGGGATAATGAAACAATACTTCAAATAGAACATAATACGTTTAAGAATCCTAACTGGTAGTAGGCGAACCAGTTGGCTATTTACGAGCGTAGCCAAGGATTTAAACACGTGATTACCAAGAACTAATCCAGCCAGCGGTCAGGGCAGCACATGAACTCAGGGCTTCCGGATTAAATGTCCATCGCTCTAACTGCTTGGCCACGCTACCTCCACAAAATAAAGGATTATAAGTAACGTTAAGTGTTTTACTTCAATACCTTATAACATGTTCAAAATATTCACACCAGGAAGGGGTGGAAATTCGGGACGGATTACTGTACAGTACAAACAATTATTGGGCGGCCTTAAAGTCAAGGCTTGCGGAGAACGAGGAGCGGAACCAGCAGAGAATGGAGAAGGTGGAAATGGTAGGTTTTTTGTCGCACTTGTACCTTAAGCCGGAGGAGGAGGAGGAACCGCAGTAGTACTTTCCTGCGGTTTAAAAGCATTGATGGCCATTACCTCGCAGGGTCAAACACGTGCTTCTGTCCGCGAGCCTTCCCAATTCTTGCGTGTTCTTTGTCGTGCTTTCTCTGTTCATTCAATTCAATTCAATCAACTTTATTTAAACACAGTAAATGGCTCAGCAAGCTGGTTTTCTGACATGCCATGTAACAATTACAAGTTACAAGTATTAAAACTAACAATAATTTAGCACAACAATCTACAATCTTCTGTTCGTATTGGGTTTTTTTGCCTGGTCTGTGATTCCTTAGGCAGTATGTGCATGTTCTCAATTAAAGCGCGAGAAAATCTTGACGTCACAAGAGCATCTTGACGTATTAATACTATCCTGCTCAGTGTGTTTCGTACCTTTTCTCGTGTCAGCGAAAACGTTGTTTATGTCATCAATTGCCGAATGATACTCAAGTGCAGAATGATATTCAGACACCGGACACTAGACCCAGCTTGACTGAATGTGACTTTAATTTTATTGGAACCTCTCAAAGTCATCGCGAACTTGTAACATTACGTCACTCTTTATTTTGAATTTTATTTGAATGTTACATTCCGCGTGATTTCTTTATTTTTTCGTAATGTTTCGTTTGCATATCTTTTAATTTTATCATTATCTTATGATTTAGGACCTAAAGTGGACAAATCATATTGTTCAGTTAAGTTCATAAAATTGGAGTAAAATGTAAAGTGTTCCTTTGCACTTAAACCTTCACTAATTGTTCTTCTTTTATTTCACAAGTAACGCCTTACCATTAACCTACTTGTTATTGAAGGTGGAAAAGGTGGTGCCGGAGTACGTGGATTGATATGCCTTACTAGCAGACAATCGGGTGAAGATTATTGGCTTTGCAGTAAACATAGCCGACCATCAGCCTCTGTAGGAGATACTGGTTCAAAAGGAGCTCCTGGATCTAGTAAGGAAATATAACGATTTATCAATAAAGGGCAAAATTACTGAGCGCTGATTGGTTGAGAGAGAGGGCATTTTTTTCTTAATCGAGGGCATTTTTAGTAATCAAGAGAGGGCATGATTACCTGTTAATGATTGGCTAATCCGTTGCATAGCAACCGTTCGTTATCTTGAAATTTGTTGCCAAGTTTTTGTTGCAACAATGGCTTGTCGTTTTATTGAAGCGGACGACGAATTAATTGAACTTTTGAAATGCGAAAGTGAAAACAAAACACAAAACGAAGTACAGGCTATTGGAAAGGAATTTTTGAAAAGTGGGCGAAAACTAGGGGAAAGGAGGAACAGCTAGAAAGCTACGACATCCCAGAATTGAACGAAGCCCTTTCGCAATTCTACGCTGAGCTGAGAAAAGAAAACGGCCAAGACTACGAGCCAGACTCGCTAAAGGTGATGCAGGCGGCTTTAGATCGACATTTAAGAAGCAAAAATTATCCAAAGTCTATCGTGAGGGATACAGAGTTCCTGTCTTCGAGGAAAGTGTTGGAAGGGAAGGCGAGAAAGCTGCGCGAACAAGGGATGGGAAAACGACCCAACAAAGCAAAAAGCCTGACGAAGGAAGAAGAGGAGATACTATGGCAAAACGGCCAGTTAGGCAACCAAACCCTTCGCTCTTTGATAAACACAATGTGGTGGCTGCTAACAATGCATTTTGGTTTACGTGGTCGACAAGAGCACCACGACATGATGGTCGAAGATTTTTCCATCGAAAAGGATGATGATGGCGTCGAGTTCATCACTTTTTCCGAAGGGCCTACAAAGACTAGGCAAGGTGGTCTCCGAGTGAAACCTCGGCTAGCTACTCCCAAGATGTTCGCCACAGGCGAGAAGAGGTGCCCCGTTGCTCTGTTTAAACAATACCTGGAAAAACGTCCAGAAGAAATGAAGAAAACAGGGCCGTTTTCACGAACCGGTTTATTTTTAGACCCTTTTTAGAGCACTTTTTCCACGTTTTCTCCGTCTATGGGACCATTTGAAGTATAAGATATCAGAAAAGAAAACTAAACGTCGTTAAAAAGCAAAAATATCCTTTTTAAGTCTGTTGGTTTTGCCTGATCATGACTTGTTTGTTGGACTTAAAACATATTTTAAATTCGCGCCAAAACCGTCCTTTAAATAATTTGTCGGAGAAAACGCCGTGACACCAGTACATGATGGCTCCGGGTTGTGAGCTCCTGAAAATACTTAGCTAGAAAGACGTTATCGCAAAAATCGCACGAAGCTCTAAAGAGTCAGCAGTGAGAATAAAGAGAAAAAATCCAAAGGGAAGTAAGATAAAAAAAAGAAACAGAGAAAAATGTACAAAGAAAACGAAATCAGCCACGCTGAGAGTCTATCACCTCAGGCGCGAAAAGTCAGCTCCCATTCCACTGGCCACGTAACGCTGCCACTGGACAATTAAGAATGTAAAATTAATACAGATAACGAAACCTAACGGAGATAAATCTATGCGGCGGCTTTTCTTTGAAAGCATTTTAATATTACTTTTGAGTTCAGTGTTGTGCGGGGAAAATGGATAAGTAAAAGCGTAAACAATTCACTTAAAAATAAAATGACAATGGATCATTTGGGAACATTTAATCATCAGTTGTAACAGCTGCAATTGTATACCTGTCAAGTGTCACGCCTGCGGATCGAAAACTTGGATCTCATGCCTACACACGCCTGTGTTCCGATTTGTCACGCCTGGTAGAAAAGTTTGAGCTAATACAGCATTAACTGCCACATTTTGAGAAATATATTAATTATTTAAACAAACCAGAAAGAAAGAGAGAAAAGAAAAGTCTATGTGGATGATCGACTTTGTCCGAATTCTCTTTTGTTAGTAGGGAAGTCAATGTTTCTTTGTGTTCCTGTGTTCGTGTTAGACGGAACTCTTCGTAACATCTTCGGAAGTCTTCGGAACGTCTTCGGACATCTTCAGATATTATCGGACCCTACGAAAAATCTTGGCACTCTTAAGATAAAAAATGTCACGCCTATAAATTTAAAAAGGTTGGCAGGTATACACTTGGTCTCATCTTTCCCTTTTCCCATAAGGTATTTCCAAAGATGGCTTAAGACTCATCTCCAAACGACCATCGTCGTGGGTATAAAGTTAATAAAGACCTTTAGATTCTATTGCCTGCGTGCAGACGTCTCCTATTTCCTTTGTTGCACGCGTAAAAGGGACGTCTACGTAACGCCGTCGCTAATCGTGTTCCAGCATCCTGCTGGGTTCCCAAGATCTTGGGAACACGCTGTGATTGACACACAGTGCGCATTGTTTGACTTAACGCTGATTGGTTGTTATCGAATGTGGTCTGATAATGTATGCGGTGATTCAAATGATTTATGTAAGCGGGGCTTTCTAACAAAACAAATCAAAACATGTGCGATTGTGTGCTGTGTTTTTCGTCGATCGAAAAGCAGAGCGATCGAAATCTTGTACGGGGACGCGGAAAATTTAACGTGTACGAGGAAATTATTTCTTTACAATTTACTGTGCATGACCCGTCACATCATATTTGTAAACAGTGTCTGAGAAAACTACAAAAGCGGCGTGGACTTCGCACCAGGCAGGCATTTCGAGAAAGCCAGCCAAAGAAACTAAAATCTTTACTTAGCCGTAACAAAGAGAGGTCAAGAAAATTTAAACACGGTACAACTGCATCTGAAATAAAATCCTATCGGGAACACCCACAGAAACATAAACCACAGGAAATGATTACTCACTATGCATGTAACAAACCTGCTTCATGACCTCTAAATGGAAGACTTAGCGCGGCAAAAATGAGATTTACTCAGTCAAAGGTTTGAATGCTACATGCACTGTGTAGTGCTAGTAATCTTCGCGCGAGAGAGAAAAGAAGAAAAACCTCTGTTCAAGCAGACTCTCAAGGTCACGTTTCGCCCGTCTCACGAGCTTATGATGTTTTGTTTGGCCTGTCAACTCTTATTTCTAACCGGATATTATTTCACAATTTATGCGAAATAGAATACCCTGCCAGCGGGACGCTGGAACACGATTAGCGACGGCGTTACGCAGACGTCCCTTTTCCGCGTGCAACAAAGGAAATAGGAGACGTCTGCACGCAGGCAATAGATTCTAGGACAAGGAAGACTACGAGGAACAGATTAAACTAAAATTTGTTCTTATATTCTCAAAGAATCTACAACCACGGAAAGCTTCATTGTATTTTTTTTTTCCAGAAAAGTTAACATGATTCAATTTATTATATATTGAAAGAGGTTTTAAAAGCCCTCTCCCGATTTCAAAATGATAAAATGTCTAACATTTGCCAACTTGTTCCCGCCACTACGACATTCCAGCTTAAACCTGTACCAGAATGATGAAGGTTGCCACATTTTCCCGCCAAAATCACGTTGGTTCACGCGCGCTCACCACTTACTCGTACTCGTACTTTAGAATCTAGAGGTCTCTAATTATGGTTATTGCAAAACTTTGCCAAGGACTTTTCTCCACAATGGTAGAATAGATGTTTTTAGATAATAAAGACCACCTGCAATCCAGGACAAAAGTCCCTGGGACAGTGATACGGTATTCGTAATTTTCCCTAGTTTCTGGTCGTCGAAAATGTCTTGCTGTTCTCCCTCCACTCACCCTGTACAATGTTGAAACTCGGGAAAAACCAGATACACGCGTTCAACCTTGTCTTTGCGTTGGGGGAGAATTTAAGCATGTGTGATTTGAAAAAAAAGAAAAGAAATGCAAATTTGTCCCAAGAACTTTGTCCGTGATTGTAGCTAATTATAAGTACTTAATATGCCCTAAGCGTATGTGTTTATTTTAGACGCTGAGAGAAAGCTTGCTTTCGTGGGTAAGAGTGGCTTTGACATTTTTGGAAATAACGCTCTATTCACTCCACTTGTGAAGTGGGAAACACTTCAGAATTACGTGAATGGAATCAAAGATGCAGCTGAAATTTATGAAAACGCATTCAATGATGTTCTACAGCAAGTAACGGATAATGAGAATTTCGAGCAAGTAAGTGACACAAAAAAATAATAACAAAATAAAAATAGCTTTATGTAAGGAATCCGGAAATGTTTTCAATACTGTGTGGAATCCGGAATCCCTGGATTTTGAATCCAGGAATCCTCGAACGATTGCAATCCGGAATCCAAGTTTTACTGACTTAGAATGTGGAATCCGGTACCTGAAATCCGGAATTCATGGCATGGGATCCGGAATTCAAGGCTGTCTTGAATTTCCTTAGATGGGGCGATTAAACACCAGTCTTTCTTTAGTTTTCCAGCTGTTTATGGATAGCTGTGTTAAATTATAGCTGTAATTAATGTTATGCTCACATACAGTTTTTCTTATAGTCGTTTATTTTGTCACAATAAATCACAACAACAAATAGACAAGAAAGAAAGAAACTGCGAGGCAAACTAATAAGATGTTGGGCACGTTTTGCAAAATAACGTTGTAGGAAATATAAGAAATTCTTCGTCGCCTTGAGTCTTTTCAGCCCTCTTCACTGGACCTATACTGGTCTGGATCTTTGGGCAGTTCTTTTGTGTTTATACGTAAGAACGTCGAAGCGTCGAAACAAAATCTTAAGATTACCCTATTTCGAGAGCACTATCGTTGAGTTGACTACTTTTTTTTAAATTTTATTTATTTATTTATTTGTAGAAAGGTTACCGAACGTTTTACGAGATGGAGCAGCTATCTGAGGTCTTCATCTGGTTAATCACACACTGCACTGCACATAAGTTCGCTCTTTTACAGCTCGATTGGGTTATATTGGTCGTTTTTATACTAAGGACGTGTATCCGTCTGGACGAACTTCGGCAAACATTTTGTAGTTCGTCTGGTTTTGCGTCTCAAGTATAAAGACTTGCGCAAGACGCATTATTCGCAAAACGAACTACCTTTCGTAGTGCGTCGTTCAGGACGTATTTCGAAGGAAACTTCGTCCAGATGCATAATGCATCTTGTGCCTGTGTTTATACTTGAGACGCATAACCATGTTTGCCCAAGTTCGTCCTGACGGATAAAAACGGCCATTGTCTATATTGTCCGTCCCTTTCAGTCTTCCGCAAAAAAGAATTTTGCGCCGAATAGAGACTTCGAACAGCATCAGAAAAATACCAGGTATACCTAGTACCAAACTATAGAGTACATACAAATGGTCCGAGCTAGTAGAAATATTGGCATAATAAGATCTCGAAAGATCAATCAAAAATCTGATAGCGAAAAACAGTGTGAGGAAATGTAAAAAGGCTTTACCAAATAAATGTTTTATTTCAGATAGCGACTATAATGTCTGACTCAGCATCTGCTCAGGTCAATGTACAAAAGCGACGACTTATTGCGGCGAGGGCAATAGACGAAAGTGAGAAAAGGATGTACGTTCAGGTACTATCACAAGGACAAATTCTATCTAATAGTTCAGTTTTTTTCGAAAACCCGGAAGGGTACTCCCTATAATGCGGAGAGTTACTAGTTAAAATATATGAGTCACCAGTTAAAATATATGAAAGGGGAGGGGAAATCTGTCACTTAGGTCTGTAAAAAGGCCCAACAGGGCTAAGAGATGCATTTTATGGTGCACCTTTTAACTGGAAAGGTTTGATTTGCCATTTCGTTTTCATTCGTTGGTATTGTTTTATACAGGCCATTCTAGAAGCAGAACGACAGATGAACTATACACTCCAAAGAATTCTGAAGTCGATAAGGGAAGCTCAAGCAGCAGAAAGTACCAAATTAAGCAAACAACAGATGGTTGCTGTACTTCGAGGAATCACAGGCTTTTCATCGGCGATATTTACAAGCAAAACATCTGAAGAACCACAGGGTCCATTCGCTTACATCGAAACAGCACTCGTAATTATAGATTATGATACCAACAAACAATGCCGAGCAGCACTTTATTCAGTAATTAAAAGTGCCGAAAAATGGTTAACGTTTGGGCAATATAGACCACTTGAAGATTCTAGTGATCTGAACTTTGATCTCATAGATGTCAGTTCAGTTACCGACATTATGCAGGTATGGTTCATGGTTTTAAATTCATTCGGTAGATTATTTTTATAAGTTTGTTCCATTGTCAGTGTTATATTGTTTTTCATTTTCATTTTCACTTCCATTTTCATTTTCATTGTCACTGTCACCGTGACGCACATGGTCTTCGATCAAGCTCTCTGGGGTGCTCTGGCGACGGCGCGGGAAAAGGAAAGAAAGCTTGCAAGTACGTCTCTGGAATTTGAATATCTACATCAAAAAAGTCGATGCGAAATGTTGATTGGCGGAGATGACATTAGTAGTGACGTCATCAACCTTGGCACGTGCTTTTCAATGTCCGTTTACATTCGCGCTCGTTTCTGCTTCGCGTTGACTGGCGGAAATCTGACAGCTCTGTCGACGGGGAGCCACAGGGGAATTGGAGGTGGAATTCAGATTCCAGAGATATAGTGGCAAGCTCTCCTTCCTTTTGCCGCTCCACCGACAGAGCACCCTGTAGAGCTTGCTCACAGGGTATGACGCACATCAAACCAGCCAAGTTTCATTGCAGCAGCGTTAATAATTTCATCCAACTCAAAAAGGGCCAGGCAAAATAGGATTAATGACCCTTTCGACCTATCATACGTGTTGTTCTAGGATATTTTTTTATTTTTATCTTTTAAAGGCCAACCTAGAGATAAACAAGGAGGAGTTCGCAGCTGACCTTGTATGCCTGTTGGAAGAGGGTACGCCCCGTAACGTGGCACAACTGAAAGCGGAAATTGAGAGTTATTTCGTTTTAGGAGCAGCTCGTATTGATATGATAGCCAAAGTTATGGACCTTGACAATTCCATTGGAGGACACAATTTTGATATCCCACTTCTTCATCAGACTGAAATGGCCATTGCTGAGTTTAGCCAACCAGAAGGTATGAGATTAATAATGATCAATTTCTAGTTACGAATAAATTGTTTACGGTGCTATATTTTTTCAAGTTAACGGATTGATAGTCATGCATTCGTTTTGAATTGCAATAGAGTGAAACCTCGATATAACGACCCTCTCTATAACGAGGTCCTTTACCCTAGTAATAGTAAAATATGTAAAAAGAACCTAAATATAACGAAACCTCGTTTTTTCGAGCAAATTTTACCAATCCCTTGGCCCTTAGCTATGTCGAGGTTTCACTGTAAAAATAATAATAATAATGATGATGATGATGATGATTATGATCTTGAAGTTGATAACGATAATGATAATATTGATGATGATTATAACAATGATAATGATGATGATGATGATGATGATGATGATGATAATGATAATAACAAGGACAATGGCAGTAATAGAAATGGTGACAGTGATCATGATTCATAAGAAGAAGAAGATGATGAAATAGGCTTACTAAGCCTTCTTGACGAAGGGTTTTAAGCTGTATTTTTGCATATGGACTTTGGTCCAGTATACCTGTGGTATACAAAGACTGAGAAGGAAAAATGCCAACCTACCCCTCCCATGACCCAACGTTTTGCCCCAAGTGAGACGCAAATGATAACGCGGAGTTAGGGGAGGGGTGGGTGGACAGTTCCCCAGAAAGCTAAACTGATCCAAAATCAAATTAAGTTGGCAAATTTACCCACCAACCCCGTTGATAAAACGTAATCCTTGCATTCTTCCTGATCACTTCAAGACATAAAATTTCGAGACCAGTGCTTTTTCAAAGCATCGAATACACGTAAGAGTTATTGTTTGTTCTGATGTGACGATGTAAAGGTAGGCAGGAAATTCCAGTGGCAAAATCCTGACCACATTTCGTTTTGTCGTGGAATAGAAGCCATAACTCAATCTCCGTCAACATGTTTGGGCCACGAACATGCTATAAAAGGGACTGGTTTTTCTCCAAGGGTCTTTGACGGTTGTAAACTCTCAAATTCAAAGTGTCAGAATGGATTAATAATGGTAAAAGAACTGAGTGAAGTGCAATTTTGTATGAAATCATACGCTTGCAGTAAGATCGAACGAGCACTTAGCGCGAGATAGATTTGAAATCCTAGGAATTTTAGTGTGATTTCAGACCAAATTGCCCGACACGAAGTTCAATTACCACTTTATTACAGTCATTTTGAAATCGCAGAATTCAGTCAGTAGCAATACTGTTAAAACAGTTCTAGAAGCCGCTTTGTTGAAAAGTGGAAACAAAAAGGCTTTACATCTCATTTACATTTCTTATTTGAAACAGAAAAGACAAAAAATGGTCGGCAATCCAGAACAAAATTGGTGCGATTTAGAGCAGAAATTATGCTATTTAGCACATAAATGATGTGATTTAGAGCAAAATCATTGGGATTTGCAAATAAATCACAACTGCTGAGAGCCAATCAGATAGCAGAAATCATCAGTGATTTCATGACTTCCGATAATTCGAACCTTCAAGGGAAATAGACAAAAGTTCGAGTTATCAGAAGTTAGAGTCATCGAGGGTAAAATTATATGGGAAATGATCTGAAGGGAAATGAAAATTGGTTCGAGTTAACGGGAGGTTCGAGTTATAGAAGGTTGAGTTACCGGGAGTCGATTGTAATAAACATCAAACATTTAGGTCATCGCGTTTTGCTTTAATTACAGAAGCTACCATTAGCAATCAACTCAGACAAACCTTCTTGGAAAACCTGCTTGGGACATACGAGAAACTAGAGCAGTCTTTTATGGAGAATGTATATCAGCTACAGAAGGCCCTTGGCTTCAGTACACTTTGATGACGTCATGCGTTCATTTCAGAGGATCGCCTCTGAAAGCGCGTTTGGTACTGGCAGACTTAACGGGGTACTGGAACTCACAAAAGTACTTCAGCAGTTGTCTGATATAACGTTTAAGGCTGAAAAGTGTTTTTCAAGATTACGATATAGCAAAGGAGTGCAGAAGTGGAGTTTTGATAACGAGACAGACACACAGGTAATTTTCGGTTAGCCCCAGTTCAAATGTCGAACTTTTCATGTACCTAACTTAATAGCTCTTTAGGTCGACCCAAATGATACAAGTCCGACGGTTGATTCAGACGTCGAACTTAATTATTCGGACTCAATTTATTTTCACGATCGATGTGCAATGGTCTACAATGCTTACCAGTGAAAATAAATTACATAATAGTAATTTATTCATTAGGTTCCACATAACAGTCGAAATTCCTATGTGGGCCACTCGATCTTAATTCATGAGTCGACCCAAATTAGAAACGTCGGACTAAATTGATTCAAATGTCCATCCCTTCATGTACTTAATTGAAGCCGGATTAGGTTCGGGACATCAAAAGTTGGACGTTTGAACTGGTCCTATTTGGAATAAAGATTAACCAGGGGGACATACATACAAAAGCTGTATTTATTTATATGTATTTATTTATATGTACAAATAAGGTAATTATGCTCTTCCATCAACAAATAAAATAGTGCTGAAAATTACAGAGCTTTAATCTGAAAAATATAATTGAATGGATATTTCTTACTCTAAATAAATTGGTAGACTTCTCCTAGAATTAAAGCTTTTTCAGGGTATTGTTAATTTTAGCGTTCGTGGTAAAACTTTACTGCCACAGTGTTCCTCTTTACTTGAATTTACTTAATTTTTAGGAGATTAATTGTCTGTTTTCACAATTTCTATTACCTACCTTTCAGATGTTTGAAGAGATTAAAAATGGGTCCACAAGATTCAGTATAGGGGAGGATCAAATTTGTGAAACATGCCACAATGCGAGAATGATAAAGGTGTTTATCCATTATTAAACTAATTTACACATTTTGTTGAGGTTGTTTTTGATTGTTGTTTCTTTATCAATGTGTTTTTTCAGTAGAACGGATAGTTCTTTCTTTTTATACCTAAACAGCGCAAGCAACTTAGTAACAATCATCACAGGTATCACCCAATGTAAAGGAATCCGGATTCCGGAATCCGGGAAATTTGTGTTTGTGGAATCTGGAATCCAGGAAAACTTTGCTTGTGGAATCCACAATTCTAGGCTACGGAGTCCGGAATCAGCTCAACGAATCCGGAATCCCACTTAATCCAGAATCCAAGTTCCACTGACAAACACTGGAATGCAGTACCTGGAATGTGGAATCCACAATCCAAGACTGTGCTGGATTCCTTTACATGGGGCGACAGGTAGAGACCCAACAGTGGTACAAAGGGTGGGGAATAGTCTGGAACACTTTCTCCGTGAGTTCTTGTTGGGTTGCAAGATTTGCAACTATTCAGTGTTTAATATTAACTAGCTTGTGACGATCGAGCTTCAGTGTAAATTGGCTGCCATTAATATGTGGCAGGACCGATGCATACTTCAGGTTAAAATTGGCACAGGCGCAGAGCATCAGCCCTGGTTATTTTTGCTTCTTAGTTCAAGCATTTTTGAAGCTGTTATAAACATTCACTAACAACTGTTTTGTCAAGTCTAATCTCCTCCTCCCCCCCCCCCCCCCCCTCCACCCCACTCTTCCGCACTCGAATTGTTACTGAACCTGATAGAGAATTTATGTTTGTGTTTTATAAATTACAAATCTAACCATAAGCTTTTAAGAGCGACTGTCTGTAAATATCGACCAAAATCGACTTTTTGTGGCACAAGTTCAAAATTCGAATTTCACTCATTTTTGGCTCATCGATAACCCTTAATGAGTAATGAAACATGCTGTAGTTAGTTTTCCCAAATAACGTATTCTTTTGTTAAAATTCGAGAAAACTCATTTTGCCCGTTCGGAGCTCAAAATCTACTTCCGGTAAGGAGAAATTTTACACAAATTCCATTGACTCGTACGTCAAACCACAACGATTTGGCAGCCTTTGAAGAACACGAATAGTTTTTATGACCCTTTCTTACTTATAAAACGATGAATTTGTGAGAGCTGTAATAAGTTTGTGGCCAAAAAGGTCTTGTTAAAAATAGGGCCTATTGACAATTTCTACCGTTCAAAATTATAGAGTTAAAGTAATGTAAATTTTTACAATGCGCTATAACTTAGAATTTCGCAAATTGACTTTCTACGGCTTAAATAGGCCCCAATATATCAGAAAATCGAAACAAATCCCTGGGCAAACGATTTTAAGTAGCCCGCAAGACGCCGAGTTCAACCCTAATTTGGCGAAAAATCGCGACATTCCAGTGGTTAAAAATAGCGTGACACGGCCCGTCACGCCAGCGGTGTTAACGACAGATTCACTTTCAACATTGTATTCAACGCTGATCACATGCTAAATTCCAGCATACAATCTATATTACATCTTTCAATACACTTATCTTATTTAGAAGAGTCATTTTGTTTGGATACAATATATAGTGTAGAACTGCCCAAAAGTCGGCTTTTTTGAGCGACATCCGCAAGACGTCGACGACCGGAGCCCAACGAAAACAAACTTTAAACAAGTACAGTGGTGTGTTTTATTAATTCAAGCATGCGTCAAAAGGCATAAATACGTTAAATTTAAGACGGGGATAACCAATATTAACTAATTAGAACTCTTTTTTTTTTCTTGCGAGTTTTCTCTTTCAAGTAATTATGTATAAGTATAAATGTACGTTTCGATGTATTACTATCACGCTTATAAAGTTACATTGTAACGTACGTTTCAGAAAACATTTTAACTCGTTTTGATCGACGATGAAGCACCATCATCAACAACAAATCACCAAAAACTTTCCTCTACAGCAAAACGGAAATAGAAAAAAAGTGTTGTTTTACTAATGCTAAAGCAGGAATAGTTGCAGCGTGATCATCAGCTTTTAAAAATGGCATCGCCATTGGAAAAAAACTCTCTGGCCCACTATGAACTAGCCTATTCCAGGCGTAGTGGACAGTGGACAGTGGATAGTGGATATTGGACAGTGGACAGTGGCGCGAAGTGGGGAACGGAGGAAAACAAACGTGGAAGAGAGTAAGAGGGAGAGAGTAAGGGACTAGAGTAGGAGGGCCTTTCGCCCTCTCTTGCTAACCCCGCCCCTTCGCCATTTTTTCTAGCCCACTTTTCTTTGCCTTTTCCCAACTACCTGTTACAGGTTAACTACGTCCTTCATTTACAAATTTTTATGGTATATACCGTATTTATTCGATTAACCACCCTGGGCGCTTATTAAATTTTTGGACTTTGAGAGTGGGCGCTTATTCGAGGTGGGTGCTTATTCGAGGCTAGGCACTTATTAAATTTTCGCCATTCTCAGCAAGTGTAGTAGGTTAGTTTTGCAGCAAAACAATAAATGGTAATAACAAAAAGCGGAGATGTAACAAAGCAAGGTTTCTGTAAAATGCTCTGAAGAAAATTCCGTCTTCGGGAGGGTCTCTTTATTACTTATTATCTCTTATTTGAGTTTGTGTGGGAGGGAGTGGGGTGGGGGTGGGCGCTTATTAACTTTGCTGCCTTTAGGATTGGCGCTTATTCGAGGTGGGCGCTAATTCGAGGTTGGGCGCTTATTCGAATAAATACGGTATTCAACTTGAGCGTCGAGCACTTTTGGCGCTTTGTTATTGATCAGCAGGAACGGATTTGGTAGTACTAACTTTTCAACTGCTTTTAGACTGCGAAACCTTTTTGACTTTCTTGTTTTCTTTCTTTTGTTTTTTCTTTGTCATTTTCTACTGTATTTTTTAGACTTATTTTTCGATTCTCTCCCCAGTCTCACTCACCTCTCCCCTCCCCCGCCGTGCCCCCTCTGCTCCAGACAAGAGGGAAGAGGGCTCCTGACCATTACCTCGACTATTCCGCCTTCTTGGCTTATGCAAAAAGTACGGGCTGCTTTGTGGCCTGAAAGACTTTCCACTGATTGACGTTTTAGTGTCATGGAAACTCTAGCTGTAATACTGAACTACACATGACAGGTTAAAAGACTGAAAGTTCCTTTCAACAGCGTTTGGAAAGAGAACATAGTCTTTTCCGCCAAAAAAAAAACAAAAAACAAAACAATAAAAATAGGGAAACAAAATAGAGTATAATACTAAATCCAAGAAGAACCTTGTAACGAACGAATGGGAACACCTAAAAAGGAAAGACAGACTTGAGGACTTTCCTCATCCTACGTAACTTTAGTCCATGAAACTTAGACACCCAAGCAGGCCTCCAAAACCTTACCTTTGTCTTTGCCACAAACCGAATACTAGAAGACTGAAAGCCTTAGTCCGCTTTACGTAAGTACCGTGTAGATCTCCAGAAGAATTGTTTGCAGCCGGCCCTCAAAACTCCAAAAGACTTCGCCTGCTGCTGGTCAATATATAGGAAGGCTATTCCAAAGAACTGCTCCAAAAAAACTATTTTTCTTAACATTTGTCTGGGGTAGAGGAATAGCGAGTTTTCTCTGGGTGTCTCTTAATAAGTAATTAGAGATATTGCAACGATCTGCCCTTGCTACGATCTATTATGCACTTAACAAGGCCCCTCAAAGTACTTAAGATATATGACGCATAGTCCGCCTCTCACTGCTCTTTGACGAAATGTCCCTGGCGGCAGATAGCGATGAGAGGAAGCTTTATCGCAGGCTCTTGGCATCAAGGCTTTTCTACTATTTACATTGGTAAACCGGTCGCTTCACGGTTTGGGCAAATGGTGAAGAGAATTCAGGGCTGATTAATTTTGACTCCGTTCGGTAATCGCGTTTACCATTTTCCTAAGTCAGTTTCGTTTAATGAAAAACGGCCGCGAAAGCCTGAAACTAATATTAACAAAGGTTTGAAGACATGAAATCCGAACTTCCGCCTGGAAGTTTCCAACCAAGAAAATAGGCGATTGCCTTTTCAGACGTTCGTTTGTTTCAGGAATTTTCCACTGAAACGTCGAAAGCAACCCGAAACTGAGTTTATGGTAAGCCTGGCAAAGCACCAAAGAGTCCTCTTAGTTTGTTTTAATGGGTCATAGTCATGCAGTAGCTTCATGATTCATACACGTTGTCATACAAGTATATGCTCCTCTTTGGCATCCATACATGTAGCTTTTTTTTCAGTTTTGAGAGCCCGCAAGGGTAAAAACTTCGAAAAGAACTATTGCACCAATACTTAGTGTAAAATATTTTTATTCTTTAAGATTGCTTCAAGGAAATTAGTTTTTATAAACCAAATGGCATTGCATGATTGGCGATGATTTAATTCGCAAATATCTCTCAATGCAAAAATTCATTCAGTAATCAGTTTTAGTTTTTTGATTTTGTTCTCATCTGTTTATATACCATTTTTGACGGAAATCGCCTGTCTGAAACTGAACATGAACGTGTGTGACGCTATCCCAGGGACCCTAAATGTTGTATCTGAAGAAAATGCTGCAATCAATGAGAATAATAGGTTTACTGAAAGATTTAATTTCGAACTGGCTTTTAATCTGCCTTTAAGTAAATTGTTTAAAGCATATCTATCGGTAACACTGGCGTGACGGGCCGTGTATTAAACGCTATTTTTAACCACGGCAATGTCGCGTTTTTTTGCAAAATTAGGGTTGAACTCAACGTCTTGGCGGGCTACTTAAAATCGTTTGCCCAGAGATTTGTTTCGATTTTCGGATAGATTGGGGCCTAGTTAAGCAGTAGAAAGTCAATTTGCGGAATTTTAAGTTATAGCGCATTGTAAAAATTTGCATTATTTTATCCCTATAATTTTGAACGGTAGAAATTGTCAATAGGGCCTATTTTTAACAATACCTTTTTGGCCACAAACTTATTACAGCTTTCACAAATTTATCGTCTTATAATAAAGAAAGGGTCATAAAAACTATTCGTGTTCTTCAAAGGCTGCCAAATCGTTGCGGTTTGACGTACGAGTCAATTGAATTTGTGTAAAATTTCGCTTTACCGGACGTGGATTTTGAGCTCTGAACGGGCAAAATGCGTTTTCTCGAATTTTTAACAAAAGAATACGTTATTTGGGAAAACTAACTACGGCATGTTTCATTACTCATTAAGGGTTATCGATGAGCCAAATATGAGCGAAATCAAATTTTCAACTTGTGCCGACCGTGGGTCGATATTTACGGAAAGCCGCTCTTAAATGAGACGAAACAGCGCCCAATGTATATGATGATGATGCCGGGAGAAGAAACAAAGACTAACAAAGAAAACAGAGTTTTGTAGTTGCTGTTGTTCAACCTTTTATTTTTCAAACTGATTCAATTTATAGACAGGATAACTTTCATAAAGAGCTACAAAAAGAGTAGGGAGTGTTCTCTCTATGAGTCAATTAATCGGTAAATTATCATTAATACTATTATTATTATTATTATTATTATTATTATTATTATCGTTGTTATTATATAATGATAATAATTTATGAATATGATTTTTAACAGATGTACATAGAGCTCTTTGGCCCCGAGAAACAACCTGAAAGCGTTTGGGACGAGGTCCGTCTCAGAGTCCGCCATCTTAGCCGGGCATATTTTCTTCCGGGTGATAGCCAGATCAAGCAATATCAACAGCCAATAACGAATTTCAGAGACCTCAAATTTGATCGTTTTCAAATCAGTAATGGAACGAAGTGCAGAGAGTATAAAGAGGAACCTGGCAAATGCAGTAAGTAACTAGTAATTATCAAGGTATAGGTCACGTGTTAGGCGTCACGTGTACATTATGCTAAGCAGGTTAGCCCTTGCGTGGAGCGGCCATGTTGGAGTTTCTGATTAAGTGTTAAGAAAGTAAAACAATAATAGCTAAGTGGTTTTACAGGTGAGTAAAGGTAGTAAATAATAATAATGATTATAATAAGTAACACTGGTTTTAAAACCTTTCATAGATTGTTTTTTCTTTATCAAGAAAGCATTTGATGCTTTTAGCTTTCCAGTTTACTAATTACATCTTCCATCCGTTTTACTAGCAGCGAAAGCAAATGAGCGAGAAACCCCGTAGTCACTGTTTGGGTGCCACCTGCTTAAAGCTGAAATTTGGCGGACGAGGGTGATGTACTCTCCCCAGGTCTCTGCATCCACGACCGCCGTAGTAGAGGTTTCTTAAAGCCCCTATTGTCATGCGCGGGGTTACTTCCTTGGCGATGGAGCCGTTGACTTGTTCCCCCAATCTTCTCTCGGCTCCACCGTCAAAAAAAAGCATTGGCCCGCTAATCTCGACGGTTACCCAGGCTAGATCACTACTTAAAAAAACAAAATCGAGGCTCATTATTGCGTGGACGAAGACGACAAACGGTTTGAACCAATGTGCAGCCACCCACTGAACGGTCCAGGAGTTAATGGCTTGATGATGGGGAAAGACGAATGCACGAGTCCCTCTGGATTTTACGATTTGGAAATACCTATCAACAAAACTTTGCCATGTACAGACACCAAGATGCGAGACACCAACTGCAAAGACCTGGATGTAAGTTTCAGTTTTACGAGTCTCGCGCAAGTTGCACGAAAGTGTCAGGTGAAAGAAAAAGAGTTGTTCTGTTGATGTTAAGTGACGTCTAAATTTCTCCGTGCGGCTTTGTTTGCAAACCCGGCGAACACGAGGATAGTTAATGTTAACGAAATTCGGGTTGAACATGAGGCCATTTTGAGACTCCGACTCCGAAAACGTATATTCTTACTTTTCTCGAAAAAAACAAATTCAGATTACTTATTACTGGCCTAAGAGCTATAACAGAGAAAGAACAAGACCCCTGCCACTCAATGCTCCACGTTTCCTCGAGCACCATGCACGATCATGGTAAATGAATTCAAAGTGACGTACCTGGATCAATGTAAGTTTCTGGGAACTACCCACCTACCCCTCCCCTACTGGTTATTGTTATCTTATCATTAACATTCTTCTTCTAAATTATTATTATTATTATCATTATTATTATTATTATTATTATTATTATTATTACTTATTAGTTATTATAACAGCAATTGACCGCCCATTCTTCAGTGCCTCATTATCTATTAAGTAATTTTACTTTCTGTTCAAACAAGGAAATGCCGCCTAACAGAAACGTTATTTGATGACTTTAAGATATCGTCTTATGATTTATCCTATTATGTGTTGATGAAAATAACAATTAATAATTATTATAATTATTTATAATTATTACTATTAAATTATTATTGTTGTTTGTTTGTTTGTTCCTTGCTCTAAGGTGCATGTGACCCTCACTTTTTTTTTTTACTTCTAGCGAACAAAGTTCACTAAGATGAATGTTTGGGTGCATTACATTTACTGGTCAAAGAAATACCCTCAAAATCCAGACGATCCTATATGCAAAGCAGTGGTCATTGAATAGCAGACCGATGATCCTCGATATAAGAGAACACGAATTTTCTCGCTTTAATGTACTCATTGATTATTAATTTACCGCTGTATCGCAAGTTAACTGAACCAAGCCAGGAAGAGAATTTATCGTAATTACTAATAAAACCTCTCTCAAAGCTCATACAAAAAATATCCGATTATTTTTTCTTGTCTTGTGCTTATGTGATTAGCCTGATTAAAAGAGAGCCCCGAGGTCGCTCGCGGTTATACACTCTGTTGTGTCAATAGAAAAAAAGGGGCGGGGGGTATTTAAAAAGCACGAATCACGAAATCACCCTGTATTGAGTAGATCTAAAAAAGCTTATAAAATAAGGGGGGCAGGAAAAAGTGTCAAAATATAATATTCGAATTCTCTGAAATTCCTTACTCTTTAATCATTCTTTTTCGGGTTGTTTTTGTATCGGTAAAATGGAACTTAATTAAGTGATACAATTTGTACACAATTTTGTGTTGAGTGATAATTTTTTTTACTGATTTGGAATCAAATATGTAGTAACTGTTTTATCAACTTGATCATCAAGAGTTTTTACAAGCTATTTTAATGAGTAGTCTATTATATAATTTCTCTTTATTGCGGAACGTTAACAAATCATTCTCTACTGATCTTTACCCGGGTGCACTATCCACTAGATAAACCTCTGTCTAGTGGATAACACAATTGGTTTCCCTAATACGTATATCAAGCGGATATATAGTGAATTATCCGGTGGACCGTACGTACTACAAAACTAGTCTTTTGAACCGACCGGGAGCCGGAAGACATTCGATTCTTGCGTCTTTTATATGAAGTCTCTTTATTCCGACGAAATCAGAGTCGCGACGATCGCTATTGGTTAAAGGACGATCTTAAAAATTAACGCGACGATCGCATTGCTATTCAGATCAAGTATGACAACGATAGTAGTGCAATGATGGCAAAGAAATCAATCAAAAAATGTGCGCACTTTCAGAGTCTTTGTTTCGCTTATTTAACTGGTTTTATTATGTCGCAGTATGAAACTTTGGGATGCTGTCCACATTATGAGTAGTATAGGGCGCATAGTGTAACCTACACCACTTGAGAAGCTATACTTAGAAGTAAAAAAAGGTCGATACGAAACCTAATACAATCCTAAAATACATAGTGATATGAATCTCTCTACTTAAAAAGCCAATTTAGAATATTATTAAATTCTGATACTCTGTAAAACCTTCGCTATCTCTACTAAAAGCTTATACATAGTGATATAAATCTCTCTACTTAAAAAGCCAATTTAGAATATTATTAAATTCTGATACTCTGTAAAACCTTCGCTATCTCTACTAAAAAAAAAATTAATAATAACATCACACTCTAATGTTCTAAAAAATCTAAGTAAAAACGTCAGCAAGCTTGTGTTTCTAGATTTCTAGAGAAAAAACAAAGACCTAAAAACTGAAGTCCATAGCGCCCTAACTAAGTATTTATCTTAAATGTTCTGGCAATGTTTAGAGTGTTTGAGATGACCGACTTCTGCATCCGCTCAAGTACGCTCCGTGCTCTCGCTCCAAGTAGCTTCCTCACCGACTTCTCTAGGTGTTTAGAGTAACTCCCCAGTACGTTGCAATTATTACGTTGTACTGTTCAACCCTGTAACCATTGTATCTCTGCTTCAGCTCCCACATCATGGGCCCATACTTGAGTGTCTTTTCCTCATCTTTCTTAGCTCTACTCTCAATCCATTATTATTATTATTATTATTATTATTATTATTATTATTATTGCCCCCGCATCCCGAGGATGCACTCTAGTAACTCGCGCGTATATTAAGGAAAGTACTTACAGTTGAAATATACAGTCATACAGTCAATATAGAAAAAATCTCGATTTGCTTGAACAGGGGCCGCGAGGAATCGGTAGGTAATGATGACGTTTCTATTGTTTCCGCCCGCAAGTGCGAAATGGTTAGGATGACGTAAAACACAAAAAATCCCGAAGGGACCGCTTACAATAGGTAGATTTTGTGACATTAATTGTTAGACTGCGCGAGCCTCACAGGCCCCCTAAGGCTTGTGAGCGTCTCTGTTTTTCAGCCTCGTTCCAGACCTTTTGTTTTGACTGCTCGCGCGTACTTGAAGACGCAAAAATACGGACTGTTTTGCAGTCTATTGTGCAGTCATACTTCGATACTCTTTTGCGTTACGTGTTATCAGTGACATTCTGTGCAGCAGTTGTTATGAAAGTTATGGACCAAGAGACACTCGTTAAGCGCAGATGAAGTTATAAGGTGACTAATGTGCGTATAACAGTGTATATTTTAACACCAAGTGAGTTTGCCAGACACGAGGTCACAAATCTTTGATTGGAAACCTTGCCAGACACTCTTCCTCTTTCTTTGACCGGAATAAGAGTCGGCCCCAAACAAGCAAGACGAGTGAATGATTCAACGGCTAGCTTATCACTAGCAGAAAGATGGACGATTACAGAAATTCGCCGACCATCAAATTCTGTGCTGACTTATTCCCTGCTCACAGATGTCCTTCCACTATACAAGTTTAAAATAAGACTAGAATGCGCGAGCGTGAATTGATCAAACGTCCTTCTAATTTCTAAGGCTTACTTTCCAGCAAATAAAATGAACTTAATGTAAAAAGTGAAATAGAAATAACGAAAAATTAAACTTCTAATCAAATCTTTTCTTATGGTTTAGAATAAACTATTCTCGAAACTGAGAATGTTTTGATCAAAGCTGTGTAAATTGAACCGAAACTGTGCATGGAACCTTGCGTTTATTTCCTGTATTTATCTCACCTATATTTATATTTATTTCCGGTATTTATCTCACGGAGACACAACGAGCAAGAATGCTATTGACCGACAATATACAGAGCGGGGGCAGCTGTAGTGTTAACTACGACAGGTTATTATTATTATTATTACTACTATTACCGTAAAATTCCGAAAATAAGCCCCCCAAACCGGTAACGCAACCGTTAAATCGTCTCACCAAATATAACCCCCCCCCCCCCGGGGGGGCTTGTACTTGGAAAATTGCCCTCAAATACAAAGTAAAACAAAGCAAAAACGGTAAATTTACCCTCAACTCAGTTTTCAACTATAAGGCTACCCCAATCGATTTCCCTCCGTAGATAAGCCCCTCCAAATATAAGCCCCTCGATAAATAAGCCCCTTAAAAAGGGCCTTTGAAAAACGTAAGCCCCGGGGCTTCTTTTCGGAATTTTACGGTATTTTCTCGTTTCCTTCGTCATCGCCGTGGTTGCTCAAGCTTGCTCTTGATATGCGACAATTTCGTTGAAAACCAGACGATTTGATGGAAAACTCGCCCCATGAGCATGTAAGGCAATCGACCAAGGCAGTCTTGGATTCTGCCATAGACTACACGTCATGGATTCCTGTTCCTTTGTCAGTGGAACTTGGATTCCGGATTCCAATCGTTGATGGGATTCCGGATTCC
>OZ037786.1:7739318-7754318 GCA_964035525.1 Porites cylindrica | reverse complement strand
TGAAAAAATGGCCGGAAGATGGGAGCCAATCAGAGACGGTGAAATATTTTGGATGAACAATAAACCTATGTAGCCCATAGTTGGCAATGCTCCTTCCCGGAGCGGTATTTTTTTTTTTCTACGACCATTATATCGTACCTTTGATGTAATAAACGTGATTGGCCCAAGGTCCACCTTCGCCATCAGCTCCACAGTCGTTAGATTGCCCATATTTGTCAAACGTCTCTGGAGCTGAAGCACTGGATGCACACCAGCCGCCAGCCTGAACACCAAACATACTGTAACCTGCTCTTATTGCAGCAACCGCACACTTGCCAATAGCATTTTTTCTAACGTGGAACTCTCCGTCCAAAATAGGATCCATCCCCTCCAGGGATGGAATTGCTCGATCGCTGGTATCGTTGTAACATCCAACGCTATCATATCCTGAAAAATGGAAATTGCGTTGGTACTAGTTAATAACCAAAGAATACGAAAGGAATGCACAACCGAATTTATGACGCTGGCTGACTACGTCATCCCGCGTAATTAAGCCCCGCCCACTCGTGTTCAGGTTTTATTTAATTCGCCACTTCACAGAAACCTTGCTTTGTTACATCTTCGCGTTTCGTTATTACCATTTATGGTTTTGTTGCATAATAAACAAACTACACTTGTTGAAAATGGTGAAAATTTAATAAGCGCCCAGCCTTGAATAAGCGCCCACTCTCAAGGCCCAAAAATTTAATAAGCGCCCAGGAAGGTTAATCGAATAAATACGGTAAGCAAAACTTTTGCCGTTATACAGAAAGACATCTGGTCCCAGTTGCGGTCAAAAAGGTGGAAAGTGCTATCCAATGGATAAATTACTATCCAAAGGATAGCGCACAATTGGTTCTCGTGATACTCATCAACCGAATAGCAATTTTCCAGGTGGAAATCGCTATCCAACGTTTGACGATCAGCTTCTGCAGTATGTTTGAGATCTTGTTTCCCACCGACTATCCCGCGATTTCTATTGTTCAGTGCGAATCTGGTTGTGTCGCGAAATTCTCTCAACTGCTTCATTCCGTAAGATGATTGTTGCAGTCTGCAAATCCTAAGGTACTACTTTAGATCGGGGATATACTACTAAGACCGTGGAACCCTTATAGTCTATAGCAGATCAAGAGATCCTCTCTTGACTCTTACCAGATTTAGTTTAGCTGACTTTTGTTACACTATACCTGACTATTAAAACTCCCAAAATCCTTCCCATCCTTGAGTCGCTATTTCCAGACAATGCCAAAGTCGACGCTTTTGCTATTAAACTGAGTTGTCAGCAAATTTGAATTTTCTGATTTCATGTTTTAGGTGTCAATTCGCAGTTTCCCAAGTCCAGACTAAAATCATCAACCATTTGTTCAGTTTCCTGGAAAATGATACCCAGTTCTAGACCAAAACGCCCTGAATTCTATGACCCTATCCAAGACTAAACTGCTTGAAACCACAACCCTCAGAGTGGTACATTAAACATCATTATTGCATGACGCTGAGGTTCATGAGAATAATTATGCAGGTCGAGAAGAATGTTTTTGGGCGAGGTGGATAACAGCCTCCGAGATCAGCATAATTCTTCACATTATACGAAAGCCCAATTCAATAATTGTTTTATTATTCATTCAAAATATTTCTTAGTTCTAGTAAAGTGAGCATAAATCCTCGTACACTTTGTTGAAAACTTAGTCTTTAGTTTTTTGGAAAGCCGAGAACGCCGTCTATTAATTTACTGTCACTTAAACAGCCTCGATTTCAGGCAAATATATCATCGAACAACCTAAATATACCATCGCATCGATGATACATTGCTCGCATCTTCCAAATCTGATAACTGCCAGTTGCTTATGAAAAAATGGCCGGAAGATTGGAGCCAATCAGAGACGGTGAAATATTTTTGATGAACAATAAACCTATGTAGCCCATATATGGCAATGCTCCTTCCCGGAGCGGTATTTTTTTTTTTTCTCTACGACCATTATATCGTACCTTTGATGTAATAAACGTGATTGGCCATCACTCCTCCTTCCCCATCAGAATGACAATCATTTGATTCTCCATATTTGTCAAACGTTTGCGGTGCTGTGGCACTTGAGAGACACTGACCACCATCCTGAATTGCAAAAATAATGAAACCCGCTTTGATGGCAGCCGACGCGCATTTGGAAATGGCGTTTTCTCGTTCCGTGAATGGTCCATCTAAAATTGGGTCCTGTCCTTCTAGACTTGAGATTGTTCGATTTGCGGTGTCGTTATAACATCCAACGGTTTCGTAAGCTGGAGGAAATGAGCAACAGATTATTTTCATCTTATTGCATTTAAAAAATATGACGAAATGTATGCCTGCTTATATTCTTTAAATGCAGCAAAATCAAACACACGATTAACAGTACATTATAAATTCTAGGTGGCGTCTCTGAAACTCGTTAACAACACATGGAGGAGAAACAAAGAAATGGAATGTTGATCGTCATAGCATGTTTCGAATTTCGAAGAATGAATTTCTCTAAAACTTGAATAGAGCTGATTATTTGAGGAGCTATATATAAACGCGCCTGCTAAAATGACGTGTTTCAACCGATATTCAGAAACATCAGAATCGACGGGAAAAATGGGTCGCGACTCTTTTCAATAACTTCAATTGTGTCTTGATATCAGTTGAAACACTCCCACTCGTGTTTGAATATTTCCACTGGTGGCCGCGGGATATTGGATGAAACACTCCCACTGGTGATTCGTGTTTCACTTTTCATTTTGTCCTGATATCAGACGAAACGCTCCTACATCTGTTTGGTATATCACCTCTGAGAGTCTGGATATCTCACTAGATTCTGCCATCCGTTTTTGAACACACGCAGTCACAGTGCTGGGATATCGTGCGTGTTTGTTAAATCTCGGTGATTGAATATCAAACGAAACACTCCCACTCGTCTTCTTTAGATAATCTGTCAATGAGCGTCTCGATGTCAGACAAAACACTTTCAGACATGTTTTAAATATTTGCAGATAGTTAGTTTTCTTTTCTTTTCAAATGTTTTGCAAATCATTTCAACCCAGCTACCATATCCCTACATTGATTTTTCCCTCTCCTTATGTTTCCTCTCAATTCTTGATCTAATATGTATGATTCAATCAGTCTAGTTATTCCTCATTAGTAAAATTCAACTAGTGGTCTATTATCAATGCTGCGTTCTGATTGGTTGAGCTACTACTAGGTTATATGTTATAGCCCACTAGTAGCGAAAAGCGTGAGCTTTTAAGCGACAAAAAGGGATTAAAGTCTAGCTTTAACTAGCTAATTTTTTTTTATTCTCGACATATTTGACCAACTAGTTGTATTTTACTAAAACAATTATTCCTCTCGCCCTTATCGCCTCTGAGTCAATAGCCCATTCGGCCTTCAGCCTGATGGGCTATTGACTCAGAGGCCATTCGGGCTCGAGGAATAATTGTTAAATAGACGCACGTATAGTTAAGAATTGTTTATAGTAGAACTACACCTTTAGGTTATTATACTTTTAATAGGTTATAGGTTATTCGCTTTACCTTTGCAAGCCTTGCCATCACCAGCAAACCCCTCCTTACATGAACACTGGTAAGATCCTTCACTATTCCGACAGATAGCATTTATATCACAGATGGAGGGAAAGACACTGCATTCGTCGATATCTGGGCAAATTGAAATATTTGAGGACAAAATTTGAAAGGAGTTGCTCGCTTAAAGCTACCAAGAAAACAACAGCCAAGCCATCCCACTGAATTGTCTCAAAACAACGCCTAAAGCATAGTCATGTCAGTCTGTGAATCACAATATTTCTGAACCAAGCAGAAATAATTATTGTTTCATTTGTTTTGTCATGAAAAAAGTACTTTGTCAACTGTATTCTTGAAACAAAAAAATTGCGTGTGTAGCTAAAATCTGTGTGTGAGGTGAAGGGAAAACGAGTATTTAAGTTCCCCTTTAACTCGGTTGCCAAGTAAACTAGGAAGGCCATGCGCGCTCTTTTTGTTCTTTCCAGAAAGCAATATTCTGCCCCCTTAATTGTCCCCGAGTGTGCTTTCGTTCGTCCTGACGACCTCACAAAGTTGTGAGCAAGGATTCATACAGAGTACTCCCTAGCTTTATTTTACTTCTTTTGAGTAACAATAACAAATGAAATCAAAGCTGGCTCTTAAAATAATTCTTAATCAGCAGCATCCTTCAGGTAATGGTGTTAGAAGGAATGGTAGAAAAACAAAATCGTTTTCAATTCATTTATTCTTACCCTGCCCACAATCTTCGCCGGTAAATCCCGGCGCACATACGCAACTATACCGTTGGTCTGTAAATCCCGACTGGCAGGTAAACTTGTTATGGCACGGATTGAAGTCACAAGCACTCTTTCAAGAAACAAATGAACAGTGAATGAGATGAAATGTAGCAAATCCAAGTAATCAAAGCGAAACTTGTCTGGGTAAGACATGCGAAAATTTCCTCCTCACAAAAAGGATAGTCGGCAGATATGGCAAATTAGACAATATGACGACAGTGACATAGGCTCGCGCAGATCGAAAAACCGAAATGACCCATGGCCGAGAGGCTAATTAAAGCTCTGCAATTCGCTTTCACCTTTCAGCGCTCTATCATGTTCACATTTGCTGTTATGTTGACTATATCTGCCGAGTAGACATGCTGTTGTCTATTTCTGCATCCAATCTGCATACAGGAAAGAAAGTGTGGGTATTAAGTGGGGCACTTTTTCAAAAAAAGCCTCTCCTAGTTTTTTACATGGCTATAATAGTATGCGCGCTATGATTGGCTGTTTTCTTGTAATGACTGGGCATTACTAACAAGGTTTTCAAGGCATATACAATAGTGGACATCCATATGGCCATACAGACAGCTGTCAGAAAAGGACATCTGCTGACCAGTGTCACCTGACTGTGTCGCGGGTTCAAGTGTACAACTCATTAAGGTGACGTGTTATCTGCTGGCCAGTTGCTGGTTTTAATTGATCGCATGCTGACTGAGGCAGTCCATAGAGAAAAGGCCATATAATAAACAACTAACTGAACTCGTCCGTTTGGTCGTTACAGGGAAATCTCAGACCTCGGTCTTGATTTATTGCCGTCGCGTTCGCTCGGTCAATACATCAAGGCCTCGCGGTCTGAGATTTGCCTGTAATGACCTCGCTCTCGGTTAATAAGTAATATACAATTTCAGTTGAAATCGGAAGGGTGAGGCCAAATCTCCCAGGCAGGGCTTTGGCAAGCGTTTTTGCCAGCCCAAAGTCCTAGGGTAAGTTCCTTTAAGATGATCCGGATCAGGATCAGTGATCCGAGATCACTCGGATCATAGTAGATCAAATGCAAATGATCCGATGAATCCACTCTGGACAAGGATTCATTGGTTCACTCGATTTACCATGATCCGAGTGATCGCGGATCAGTGATCCTGATCCAGATCATCCCAAAGGAACTTACTCCTAGGAACGTGCGTCAGAAGCCAGGTGTAGGCATTACCAGTAAACATTTTACAGTTGAATCTTGTGGCGTACTTGATAGTGCAGCACCATGGGTAAGAAAATTTGGTTACTAATCTATGGTTGTTTAGCATTTACACGGGCAAACCGCGGTCGGTCCACAGTTTAGGCAAATGGTAAGCAAAATTCAGGACTTGAAAATTTCGTCCCGCAACCGCTTTCGCCATTTGTACAAATCACTTCCATTTACTGAAAAACGACCTTGAAGCTGGTATCAAGGGTGACTCTTAAGAAATGGAACACGAATTTCCGTTTGGAATATTCCGTCCCGAAAAACAGGACTACCTTTTCAGGTGTTCCGTTGCTCCTGGAAATTGTCCGCAGGAACTATCCAAAACGTTTTGTTCCATTTGCTTTATCCAACCGGATTTTCTAGAAACTTTTTGTAAATGGTAAACATGCAACCTATGCATCCAAGAAATTTGGTTCCGACAAAATCGTCCGTTCGTACTTCCGCTTGTTCATGTTACCAGATGTGAAATGCCTCGCATCCATGTTATGATCTATTGACAACTGTCACAATAGGGTATCTGCTGACCAGTGCCACATGACTGTATCGCTTGCTCAGGTGAAAAATTCATTGAGGTGACGTGTTTTATTTAATTTTTCTGCTGCCCGGTTATGGTACTCAACTGATCGCAGGCTTAGAAAACTTTACTTCAGAAAGACATTTCTTCACAGTTGACACGAGAGCTTCGTTTTTGGCTTTGCTAATCTAAATCTAAATCTAAATGTTATGATGTACTCTTACATCTGCTCCATGGTATACGTAGTCAGCATCGTCCACAAGGTGATAATCATACCTCCGATGAGTTGCATTGTTCAACTCACAGCTCCCTGTTTCCTCTTTGAAATTAATACTGACGCAGTTAGATTCCCAGAAACAAAGGCGCTCGCAGCTATTTACATCTGGGACCCGCTGAGTTCTTATTGTGTGGTTCTGCAGACGTTTAGCTGTAAAGGAGAGGGAAGCTCGAAACGACAGTTGTCGACATCCACCTGAAACAGTCAACATCCGTCCTCTCACATGAACAAAAAACTGCACAAAAAAATAGATCAAACTTGCTGTGGACAAATATATGTTGCAAAAAGCGGGGACAAAGATGGCAAATACTGTATTGGTATCCTTAATTTTATAGGGTTGTAAGGGGGTAAAAGGGGTAGTTAATCGTGAAACATTTATGTACGTTTGTGTTGTTGTACACTGAAACGAGAGAGTCAGTTTATGTTGAAACTGGTTTACTTTAGCACCAGAAATGACATCCAACAGCGGAGAAGTGTATGAAAATACAAGCGCTAGGCCGTGAAGAGAGGAGAAAGCTTAGCTTAGGGCTCATGTTGCTCTGCTGAATAGATGACAACTTTTATGTGACGAGAAATTGATGAGCGGAATTTTTTCAGCTGCGTTATATCTGATCCAGAGCAGGACAGATTTTGAAAGGTACTTATTTGGAAGCGCTTGGTTTTCAATTGAAAAGTAGCTTTCATACCTGCATGTTATTAAATATATGTTTATAATTTAAGTGATTTTAGATTCTTAGTTTTTATTGATGTACATCTCATGTTTTAAACTTTTATCATGTAACTTTTTTAAAAACTTTTACCATTTTTTAAACTTTCAAAATCATGTAAATTGTTATTTTCGTTAATGATTTTAGTCTAAGAGGACCCGCTCCTGTAAACCTCTAGTTAAGTGAAGTTGGCATCCTCAATCAAGATTATCAGTAATCATTCATCATTCAATGCTAAGCAATTACAGGGTTTACTTCACGCTATCTGCTACCCTTTTAAAACCTGCTATAAAATGTGTATTTAGTTTTAGGCAAACTTTTTCCGGTCGTCTCTTGCAACGGATGGCAAGGATGGACATTGAAACTTGAAAGTGATAGGATTTTTGAAGTGTTAAACCTATGCATGGAAAAATGACTAAGAAAGTTATTAGACAAGTGATCCCTGCTGTAATGGAGAGGAGAAGTCCTTACGTCACGTTACCATGGTAGCAAAATTTCTGGATGACAACAAACCGGAAAACGTCACGTAAAACTGTTTCAGACCTCATCGATCTCGTTCAGTTTCAATTAATTTGACAAATGTTGGCTAAATTTCCTGGGGTTAAATACGAAAGGACATTATTTAAGCTATAAAAAAAATCGTGTTGTGTTCACCTAGTTTATAAAGCGGACGCGTGAAATTAGGAAGTTTCACGTGGTTTTTTTATAGTCATGCTACGACGGCTAAAAAATGTACAAAAAAGCGTGATGCAGGTGCAAAGTTGTTGTTTTGCTATTCTAAACTTATTGCTTTTTTGCCGTTCTCGTTGCCGTCGCCGTCGTTGTTGTTTAAGCTCCCTATTGTTGTGATCCAAATATTTTGCTACCATGGTAACATGAAGTCACACTTGTTCTCTCTATTTGTTTGATATTTTCTTAACCAGTCGATACAACTGTCTATAGGAGTATTTTGAGCTTGAACAAATTTAAAAAAGCACAAAGTAATGGCTTCAGCATCACAGAATTGATCATGATTTGAAACAGCAATATCCTTGTGACGTACGTAACCCCTTTGGGTAATAAATATATATATATTTTTTATCTTAGAAATTCAGAGAGCATTCATGCACAACGTAAGCGTTTCATGTGATAAAAGAGTGTTGAAACCCAGTTGTACAGAAATTGCAACATTTATTGAGGAATAAATTAACAGCTAAGTTAAAGAAGGAATCTTACAGAAAATATTTAAGTTGAAAATAGGTGCATATGAATTTAAAATCTGTTTATATCTATATATTATTTCATAGTTCAGAATGGTTCAAAAAGGGGCAGACTCAAAAGAAATAAGCCAAAGACACGTGCAGTGGATGAAAATGAAAACCATGCTCGTTCCATACTGTGAAAATTAGAATTTGTTCATATAACCAAGACATGATATAAAGTAATCCAAAAATATTTAAATGGAAGAGTTTAACTTAAAAGAACTAAAATCGCAGCACTAACCTTCCACGTAAGCTAAGTAAAGTTCTAATGACAAGAACAAAATGGTAACGCTTTGACCGCGAAGAAAGGAGTTCATATTTCTTGCATGTCAACTCATCGCTTTCTGAACCGACCAGCGCACATCACCACTTAAGCAGCCAGAACTGGTAAACGGAAGTTGAAACTCCAATAGATAATGAAAACGCCTTCATAATAATGCTTAATAATGCTTCTAAATCCACCTGCTGTAGACACAAGTTAAAAATTAAACAGCTGCATACTGTCATTTACATAGTGTTGTACCGAAGTTCGAATTCAGTTTGAAAATTAAATCAAACATGTGTTGAAACAGTTAGACAATTTGTATACTGAAAAGCCTTTGCAATCCTCCTATAGTTTCTAGGCACGATACCGCGGTTTGCAAAGAGGCTGAAACGAGGCGTACTATTTTAACATAACAGGTATTCAAGACGAAAAAATGCGTGACCAGGGGCTACGAATCGACCGAAGACGGTCGGCAAGGTTTTAAAGCTTAATTGAAGTTTATTAATATTCATTAGAGAAAATTAAATGCCCCACCAGTATTCTTTGAAAATTACTCAGCAGAAAAGAGGTGATCTGGCTTTTCTCCATATCTACATACTCAGCTTATTTTCTCAGTTAATAGGCCGATCCTTCGGCAAATGAACCGGGATTTTGCGGTCATGATTTTCTACGTGCAGAGAAAGTTTGTTTGACTATTCAGGAGCTAAATGCTTTTGAAAAGCTAAGAACAATATTCTTTTGTGATGGTGTTAGAGTTTCAAAATATGCATGGGGTGCAAATTGATAATGTTTTTTTCAGGAAGTTCGATTCAATAAGGGTCCGCACGCGGCAGTCTATAAGAGTCTGAAACATTCACTAATTTTTTAATTTATATGCATGGAGAAAATAATTAAGACACCAAATTTGGCATGATAAAGATGTTCATGATAATAAAATACCGTAAAATTCCGAAAATAAGCCCCTCCAAATATAAGCCCCCGGGGGCTTGTACTTAGAAAATTGCCCTCAAATACAAAGTAAAACAAAGCAAAAACAGTAAATTTACTTTCAACTAAAAGGCTAGCTCAATCGATTCTGAAACGCAAATTTCCCTCCATAGATAATCTTCTGCGAATATAAGCCCCTCCAAAAATAAGCCCCTCAAAAAGGGCCTTTGAAAAATATAAGCCCCGGGGCTTATTTTAGGAATTTTGCGGTATACCAGACTAACGTAGCGATATAGTTAAAGATGGGAAAAGAAGGGCCATCAGTATTATCACTTGTTGCAACTACACAAATAACAGTCTGTGACTTGAGTAACGAAAGTTATTGACCTGTCAACTAATCTGACTAATATTTTTTCTCACGCGGGAGAAAGCTGTTTTTCCAGTTCTGGTTCTAATTTTCACTTTCACCAAAGAAATTTTCCAAGGTTCTGAAGGCATCAGAGTCGTTTCTGGGTAATATCAATTTAATAAAACTTCTCATAGGAGATTATATTATCATAAATGATTGTCCTATGGCGAGTGGCAAGTTTATGAATTCTGTTAAATAGGGTACTTGATTTTTGCTTAATTCTAAAATTCTACAACTTGTTCATTTTAATCTAGTGAATACATCAGTCAGTGCTTTTGCTCTATTGGAATCTCTTCTCCTTGTAAGCAGAAAAATTTATTCGTTTCCTAGTATTCAGTTTTTTTCTTTAGTATTTACAAAAACAAAACACTTATGTACGGTGGTTCTTGACAACACAGTTCATAAAATTTTTGCAATCAAGTTTCAATAGGTCATTTTCACGATGACGATGTTTGACTTCAACTACTAAAATTCATTTCGTCTTTACTTTCTTGTTTAAATTGGTCAATTCCACTGAGGTTTAAAGAACAAAAGCCTTAATTTGCACAAGAAAACAGCAAACTGAAGGATTCTGGTAGTTGTAGTAAAATGACGTCATCATGCAATTGTCCTATTAGGGCTTAGAAACACCTCTAAAAGGCTATTTCAGGATAATCAAGGAGAGTAAGTTAATTATTAAAGAACTAATTTCTTTCCTGGAAAGGTGTTTGCATTTGCGATATCGAAACTGATAAATAATTTTGGCAACAAGCTTCGTTTGTTCAAGTGACTAGTTCGTTCACACCAGCCTCTACTCTGAAGGTCGCACAATAACCAATTTCGCTGGTCTCATTAGAACCGTCCTAACTTTAATGCCACACGCCCTGATCATGACACCTTTTAACTTATTTTTGGGTGAGCTATTTTCAGCCGAATTTCACGGCTCACTTTCCCGACTGTAAACTGGAATCTCGACTGCATGCTTTGAAATAATCTTAGTACAACTCAGTTCATTTCTAACTAACGATTTGTTTCTTAAATATATGACTTAAGTCAGCAAGTTTTTTTTCCATTTTTGCAAAATTCTCCACTGTTTAAAAATTCGTCACCTTTAATAACAGCTCCACAAATAGTAAAATACTTCATGAGTCCAGTTAGTAACTGAAACAGTGACTTATACAGCATACTAATCAACAATAGCAGTGAGCTGGCTACACTAATTAGAGTACACGAAAAGAAGAAAAAAGAAAAAAGTAAATGACTATCAAATGAAAACAATGAGAATGAGAAGAAAAGCCAAAAATATGAAAGCTGTTAGTTGAACACGATTCCCCTAATGGACTCTTGGAAATTAGCGAGCAGGATCAAGGAAGATTGGTCCATCTTGTCCGCCAAAGTTACCAATCAAAACACAGGATTCGATTAATGAACCAGCCTTCTCGCTTAGGCAGCCATAAAATGATCGCCAAGACTTTTTAGGACAATACCTCCCAAGTTTTATTAACTGCTAATTTTAAAGGTCTTTGAGAACTTGTACGCCAGTAACAAAGCCTTGAAATATTTTGTCGCAAATCTCGCACTACAAGTACATGAGAGGGATGGCCTTTGTCTACAGCATTAACTAAATGCAATACCTCCCAAGTTTTATTAACTACTAATTTTTAATGTCTTTGAGAACTTGTACGCCAATAACAAAGCCATAAAATGTTTGTCGCAAATCTCGCACTACAAGTGCATGAGAGGGATGGCTTTTGTCTACAGCATTAACTAATGCATGGCAATGAATTTAAAATTATCAGAAACATTGAACGATCGCTGGTGATGCTCAATAGACCAGTTCCGATATATTAAAATTCAGGGTCAAAAATGAATAATACATTCCTTTTGTTTTATTCCCCCAAACCTGAAAGCCAAGTATGAAGTTTAATATATCGAAAATGGTCTATTGACTGTTTACGCAAGTACTGTAAAAATACGGTCAAATACTGGGTGCTAGCGGTTTTTTCTCGCTGCGAAGTTAAGATGTCGGCTATAGATGGTTTTCACAGTGACGTCATTAAATTGTAAAGTCAAAATAGCGAAGTTTTACGAATTCTTATTTACACTAGGTTAAAGATAAACAAAAAATAAATCTTTGCACAAGTTTTCATTCCCGTAGCATGTTTCATTTCGAAAATACCGCAATTTGAACTTCCGAATTTTCACACTGCGTGACAACATAATAGGAATGCTGTCTCGTTGAAAAAAAAGTCTCTCCTCTTGATTTTCAGCGGTATAACCATCTCAAGTATTAGAAGATATGTATATACTCTCGTATGCTAGTTTTCGAGTGAAAAGAAAGAGTTTTTATAGAAAAAGTGAACTGCATATGTTTTTGTTGATTTCCGGCGGCCATATTGGTGCACCAAAACCGTACACCATGTGGCGTCTCCTTACAAAGCTCTACTTAGGTGTGTGAAACGTTTTGGCGAATTACTCAGAAACTGTGGGCCACAAAGACCTTAGACTATTATTATTATTATTATTATTATTATTATTATTATTATTATTATTATTATTATTATTATTAGTACTTATTACTCATTATAACAGCAATTGGCCGCCCATTCTTCAGTGCCTCATTATCTATTAAGTAATTTTACTTTCTGTTCAAACAAGGAAATGCTAACAGAAACGTTATTTGATGACTTTAAGATATCTTCTTATGATTTATCCTATTATGTGTTTATGAAAATAACGATTAATAATTATTATCATTGTTTATAATTATTACTATTAAATTATTATTATGTTTGTTTGTTTTTTCCTTTCTCTAAGGTGCATCTGACCCTCACTTTTTTTTTTTCACTTTTAGCGAACAAAGTTCACTAAGTTGAATGTCTCGGTGCATTACATTTACTGGTCAAAGAAATACCCTCAAAATCCAGACGATCCTATATGCAAAGCAGTGGTCATTGAATAGCAGACCGATGATCCTCGATATAAGAGAACATGAATTTTCTCGCTTTAATGTACTCATTGATTATAAATTTACTGCTGTATCGCAAGTCAACTGAACCAATCCAGGAAGAGATTTTATCGTAAGTACTAATAAAACCTCTCTCAAAGCTCTTACAAAAAATATCCGTTTTTTTTCTTGTCTTTTGCATATGTGAGTAGCCTGATTACAAGAGAGCCCAGAGGTCATTCGCGGTTACACACTCTGTTGTGCCAAAGGGGGGTATTTAAAAAGCACGATATGCGAGATCACCCTGGTATTGAGTAGATCTAAAAGAGCTTATAAAATAAGGGGGTACCGAGAGTAAAAAGTGTTAAAATATAATATTCGAATACTCTGAAATTCCGTACTCTTTAATCATTCTTTTTTGGGTCGTGTTTGTATCGTAAAATGGAATTTGCTTAAGTATTTCAATTTGTACTCAACTTTGTGATGAGTGATATTTTTTTTTTTTACTGATTTGGAATCAACTACGTAGTAACTGTTTTATTAACTTGATCATCAAGATTTTTTACAAGCTTTCTTTATTACGGGTGTTAATTAATAGATCATTCTCCACTGATCTTAATCTCTGTCCAGTGGATAACACAATTGCATTTCCCAATACGTATCAACCGGATATAAAGTGAATTATCCGGTGGACCGTTCGTACTATTAATCTTTTGAACCTACCGGGAGCAGGAAGACATTCGATTCTGTGTCTTTTATATTGAGGCTCTCTATTCCGACGAAATCAAGTCGCGACGATCGCTATTGGTTGGAGGACGATCTTAAAGGATAACCCTTTAAGCCCTAAGAGTGATCAGCATGAATATTCTCCTTGTAAAATTCAATGCTTTGTAAAACAGAGTGGTTATGAGGATTACGGACATGATTACACACTCCAAGATTAATTTATTTGATATTTTATCTACTTCTCGCTACTACTTCTGTAGGAAATGAATAGGGGTATAACAAATGAGAATTCAAATTTTGATCTTAGGGTTTCGCGACGAAAGCGACGTACACAGGTACCCATAGAGGTGCTCTATATTACAGTATAAACATGATTGGCAAAAATTCCGCCTTCGCCATCAGCTTCACAGTCGTTAGATTGCCCATATTTGTCAAATGTCTGTGGAGCTGAAGCACTAGATGCACACCATCCGCCATTCTGAACACCAAACATACGGTAACCTGCTCTTATTGCAGCTAGCGCACACTTGGCAATAGCATTTTTTCGATCACTGTAAAATCTGTCCAAAATAGGATCCCTCCCCTCCAGGGGTGGAATTGCTCGATCGATGGTATCTCTGTAGCATCCAACGCTATCATATCCTGAAAAATGGAATTTGCGTTGGTACTAGTTAATAACCAAAAAATACGAAAGGAATGCGCAACCGAATTTATGACGCTGGCTGACTACGTCATCCCGCATAATTAGTAGGCCCCGTCCACACGTGTTCAGGTTTTATTTATTTCGCTACTTTTCTTTTGACATACCTTATTTATTCGAATAAGCGCCCAACCTCGAATTAGCGCACACCTCAAATAAGCGCCCATCCTAAAGGCGGAAAAAGTCAGTAAGTGCCCACCCCCACCCCACCCACTTGGGTTACAATGAGATTGAATAAGTACTAACATAAAAAGACTTCCCCGAAGACGGAGTTTTCTTCAGAGTACGGGTGGTTTACAGAAACCTTGCTTTGTTACATCTTCGCGTTTCGTTATTACCATTTATTGTTTTGTTGCAAAAAAAAAGGTATGCTTGTTGAAAATGGTGAAAATTCAATAAGCGCCCAGCCTCGAATAAGCGCTCACCTCAAATAAGCGCCCACTCTCAAGGCCCAAAAATTTAATAAGCGTCCAGGGCGGTTAATCGAATAAATACGGTAAGCAAAAGTTTTGCCGTTATACAGAAAGAGATCTGGTCCTAGTTGAGGTCAAAAAGATAGAAAGTGCTATCCAATGGATAAGATACTATCCAAAGAATAGCGCACAATTGGTTCTCGTAATACTCATCCACCGAATAGCAATTTTTCAGGTGGAAAGCGCTATCCAACTTTTGACGATCAGGTTCTGCAGTATGTTTGAGATCTTGGGGTCACAACTACCATCCCGCGATCTCAATTCAGTGCGACTCTGGTTGTGTCG
>OZ037786.1:7681818-7734318 GCA_964035525.1 Porites cylindrica | reverse complement strand
CTTGTGGGTATTAAGGGTGCACTTTTTCAAAAAACGCCTCTGCTCATTTTTTGCATGGCTACAATAGTATGCGCGCTCTGATTGGCTGTTTTCTTGTAATGACTGGGAATTACTAGCTAGGTTTCCAAGGCATATACAATAGTGGACATCCCTATGGTCATACAGACAGCTGTCAAAAAGGGACATCCACTGACCAGTGTCACCTGACTGTGTCGCGGGTTCAAGTGTACAACTCATTAAGGTGACTTGTTATTTGCTGTCCAGTTGTTGGTTTTAACTGATCGCATGCTGACTGAGGCAGTCCATGATGAAAACGCCATATAACTGATATAACTAATTGACCTCGTCCGTTTGGTCATTATAGGGAAATCTCAGACCTCAGCCTTGATGTATTGCCGTTGCGTTCGTTCGGTCAATACATCAAGGCCTCGCGGTCTGAGATTTGCCTGTAATGACCTCACTCTCGGTTAATAAGTAATATATAATTTCAGTTGAAATCGGAAGGGTGAGGCCAAACCTCCCAGGCAGGGCTTTGCCAAGCGTTTATGCCAGCCCAAAGTCCTAGGGTGCGTTCCTTTGAGATGATCCGGCTCAGGATCAGTGATCCGAGATCACTCAGATCATGGTAGATCAAATGAACCGATGAATCCACTCTGGATAAGGAGTCATCGGTTCACTTGATCTACCATGATTCGAGTGATCTCGGATCAGTGATCCTGATCTAGATCATCCCAAAGGAACGCACTCCTAAGGACGAGCGTCAGAAGCTAGGTGAGAGCATTACCAGTAAACATTTTACAGTTGAATCTTGTGGCGTACTTGATAGTGATTTATCGATTTATCGGTCCACAGTTTAGGCAAATGGTAAGCAAAATAATTCAGGACTTGGAAATTTCGTCCTGCAACCGCTTTTGCCATTTGTACAAATCACTTCCATTTACTGAAAAACGACCTTGAAGCTGGTATCAAGGGTGACTCTTAAGAAATGGAACACGAATTTCCGTTTGGAATATTCCACCGGGAAAAACAGGATTACCTTTCCAGATGTTCCGTTGCTCCTGGAAATCGTCCGCAGGAACTACCCAAAACGTTTTGTTCCATTTGCTTTATGCAACCGGATTTTCTAGAAACGTTTTGTAAATCTATGCATGCAAGAAATTTGGTTCCGACAAAATCGTCCGTTCGTACTTCCGCTTGTTCATGTTACCGGATGTGAAATGCCTTACTTGCTCGCATCCATGTTATGATCTATTGACAGCTGTCACAATAGGGTATCTTCTGACCAGTGTCACATGACTGTATCGCAGGCTCAAGTGAAAAATTCATTGAGGTGACGTGTTTTATTTAATTTTTCCGCTGCCCGGTTATGGTATTCAACTGATCGCAGGCTTAAACAACTTTACTTCAGAAAGACATTTTTTCAAAATTCCCACGAGAGCTTCGCTTTTGGCTTGGCTAAATCTAAATCTAAGTCTAAATCTTATGATATACTCTTACATTTGCTCCATGGTATACGTAGTCGGCATCGTCCTCCAGGTGATAACCATACCCTCGATGAGTTGCATTGTTCAACTCACAGCTCCTTGTTTTCACTTTGAAATTAATACTGACGCAGTTAGATTCCCACAAACAAAGTATCTCGCAGAAACCTACATCTGGGACCTGCTGAGTTCTTATTGCGTGGTTCTGCAGACGTTTGGCGGTAAAGGAGAAGGAAGCTGGAAACCGCAGTTCTCGACATTCACCTGAAACAGTCAACAACCGTCCACGCACATGAACAAAACACTGCACAAAAAAAATAGATCAAATTTGCTCTGGGCAAATATATGTTTCAAAGGGGGGACAAAGATGGTAAATACTGCATTAGCATCCTTAATTTTATAGGGCTGTACAGTGGTGGATCTAGGGAAAGGGCGTACTTACCTACCCAGCCCATACATGTATATGGGATTATCCCTCCCCCACCCCCGAAGACTTCAAGTGTCACGTGGCAAGCAAACATGGATTGGGACGACGAATGCCAGGTTATTCATGAATTTTCTGTAGTTAAATGTTGTTTTTGTCATTTAAATATTTTTTAATTCAAATATATCAAATGACTCATATCTTTTATTTGGCAACATGTCACAGGAAGTTTCATGTCTTTCATAAAAGCAAGAGCCATGATGGATTCTCGTTGGTCACGTGATTAAGCTCGAAGATGATTTGCGCAATGTTGCCACCTGGTGTTGCATAAATGATTTGTTAATATTTGTTAATAAACCCTGAGAAAACGAAGTTCATGTTGATCGGCACCGAGCAAATGATAAGTAAACATTCAGTTAATTTTACTGTTTCGTTTATTGGAAAGACTCTTATGGCTGTCGAATCAGCAAGAGATCTAGGAGTATACATAGATTTACACCTGACCTATGACACTCATATCTCCCACTTAGTCTCTTCTTGCTTGACTAAACTAGTTCAGATCAACTGCGTGAAATATTGTTTTGATAGAAAGACTTTGGTTTTAATTATTACATCTCTTGTCTTTAGCAAAATGCTCTACTGTTCGACCGTGTGGTCTAATACTTCATCTAAGAACATCCAAAAGCTGCAACTTATTCAGAATTTCGCCTGCAAAATTATCTGCGGCGCTCGGAAATATGACCACGTGACGCCATTACTTGACGAACTCAACTGGCTTCCAGTTAGCAAGATGCTCAAATTCAGAGACGCTGTTATGGCTTATAAATGTGCCAGCAATTTAGCTCCTGAATACCTATGTGCTAAGTTTCAAAAACGATCTTCTGTACATAATCGCACAACCCGTAATAATGAGAAGTTCGAAATCCCATTATTCAGGTCAGCCACTGGCCAACGTTCCTTCGCCTATAGAGCAGTATCCCTGTGGAACACGTTAGACGAAGACCTTAGAAACGGTACAACTGTAAAGGCCTTTAAGAAAGCCCTGAAACTTGTAATGAATGAATGATCGAATGACAGTTAGCATTTAACAATTATTAGCTTGTTACATATAGCTTGCATTTATATTTGTAAATAGGTACTTAAAAAACCTTTTTTGGGGAGTATTTATTAAAGTTTTAATTTAATTTAATTTAATGATTAATTAAGGCAGAAAAATTATGTCGGAAGACATGCATGTTTGACCACAGAAAACAATTTAAGTTCATTACAAAGTACGATGGAATTATTACAAATTGCGACAGCTTAGTTTATTACAAAGTGCAATGGACAGTTATTACAAATTGCGACAGCCTTTTTATTACAAAGTACGACACGGTTCATTACAAGCTGCGACACTGAGGTTTTACTAGCCTGCGAACAGCAGACGCATTTCCGGTCGTCGCTTCTCTCCCTCCGAAAAATAGCGTCTGCGAACCCGAGCGGCACAACGATTTCCGTGACGTGAACCTTTTGTTTTGATGTTGACCAATCAGATCAAAGGATAGAATAAGACTCGAGTGACTCCTCGCGACCTCGCGCGCTGAAGCGTCTAGGATTTCGGCGAGAGTTACCAACAACGCTTTGGAACGTGAATTTCGCGATCATAACAAGGTTTCCTGCGGCGTTGAATGCTGACTTCTTTATGAAGCAACTGCTTCTTAAGCTATGTATGTAATGTGGGCTTTTGGTTTCGCTTTATAAAATACAGTAGTACGTGACATAAAAAAAAACCTGGACAAAATAATCGCTACAACGAAAGGGAAGTAACATAGCTTAATTAATGACATTGCGCTCAGACTTATTTATTTCAATTTCATGACCAGCGCTGACAAATGGTGGTGAATCAATAATTATACAGACACATCCTTGACTGATTCAGAAATCTCTGACAATCGCTCGTTAATAATTCTAGGATCGCCACAACACAATGATCTGAAATATTATAAACTAAACCTGGGCTAGACCCAGCGTGAAATAAATAGTTACAGCAGTAAATTGATCATAGTCAAGATGCAATTTCAGCTACAACGCGTCGACTCACCTCGCAAAAAACTGTGGAAGTTAAAACCTTGAAAAGAACATGATTTTAAAGAAATATAAGAACAAATATAAAACGCTTTCGATATGATCAAAGTTGTGTCTGAATCAAGAAGCAACCACGCTTGAAAAAACAATTATCACACGTCCTAGCTTTCAAAGATAAAGGATATCTACTCAAAAAATACAATGTCTAAAGCGGCACACGACAAACTATCGAAGAGTTCTCCGAAGCATACTTTCCTGCCAGGAACCAGAAAGGAAAAGAAGCAACAAACGGCATGATGCGTCTACTCTCATTAGAACATTTATCGTTTCGAGTATGATCAAAACAACTAGGTGTGATATCATTGACTCCGTAAGCAAATAGATAAAAAATGTCCTCAAATCTTTTCTTCGATGTGAATCCTCTTGATGCTTATTTCATCAATCAGTCCCACGATCCTGGCAAATTAACTTTCGTAAACGCGTCGATCTGAGAAAAAAGGGCGGCTATACACAAGCTACGTCGTCCTTTCAATTTGGACTTGTAAACATATCCACCGCGCACGATCTTGCGAGAAGTCTCGCGAGTTAGTTCCTTGATTTTAAGAGCTAAATCGTGATTGGCTAAAAAGGTTTTACGTCACGGAAATCGTTTTGCCGCTCGGGTTCGCAGACGCTATTTATCGGAGGGAGAGAAGCGACGACCGGAAATGCGTCTGCTGTTCGCAGGTTAAGGTTTTACAAAGTGCGATAGATTTATTACAAATTGCGACAGTATAGTATTAGAAGTTGTTACGTCACGTTGCCAAAATTTCTGGATGACAACAAGCCGGCAAACGTCACGTAAAACTGTTTCAGACTTCATCGTTCTCGTTCAGTTTGAATTAATTTGTCAAATGTTGGCTAAATTTTCTGGGGTTAAATCCGAAAGGACCGTGTTTACGTTAAGAAAAAGAAAAAGAAATTGTGTTGTGTCCACCTAGTTTATAAAGTGGACGCGTAAAATTAGGAAGTTTCACGTCGTAGTCGTGCTACGACGGCTAAGAAATGTACAAAAAAGCGCGATGCAGGTGCAAAGTTGTTGTTTTGCCAATCTGAACCTATTGCCTTTTGCCGTTCTCGTTGCCGTCGCCGTCACTTCTCCTCTCTACTTGTTTGATATCTTCATAACCAGTATATAGGAGTATTTTGTGCTTAAACAAATTTAAAAAAGCACTAAGTAATGACTTCAGCATCACAGAAGTGATTATGACCTGAAACAGCAATATCCTTGTGGGACGTACGTATTACCCCTCTGGGTAATAAATATATATTTTTTTTATTTTAGAAATTCAAAGAGCATTCATGCAGAAGGTAAGCGTTTCATGTGATAGAAGAGTGTTGAAACCCAATTGTGCAGAAATTGCAACATTTATTAAAGAATAAATTAACAGCTAAGTTAAAGAAGGGATCTGACAGAAAATATTTAAGTTGATAATAGGTGCATATGAATTTAAAATCTGTTTATATCTATATATTATTTCATAGTTGAGAATGGTTCAAAAAGGGGCAGAATCAAAAGAAATTAGCCAAAGACACGTGCAGTGGATGAAAATGAAAACCATGCTCGTTCCATACTGTGAAAATTAGAATTTTTTCATATAACCAAGACATGATCTAAAGTAATCCAAAGATATTTAAATGGAAGCGTTTAACTTAAAAGAACTAAAATCGCAGCACTAACCTTCCACGTAAGCTAAGTAAAGTTCTAATGACAAGAACAAAATGGTAACGCTTTGACCGCGAAGAAAGGAGTTCATATTTCTTGCATGTCAACTCATCGCCTTCTGAACCGACCAGCGCACATCACCACTTAAGCAGCCAGAACTGGTGAACGGAAGTTGAAACTCCAATATATAATGAAAACGTCTACATAATAATGCTTAATAATGCTTCTAAATCCACCTGCTGTGGACACACGTTAAAAATCAAACAGCTGCATGCTATCATCGACATAGTGTTGTACCGAAGTTCGAATTCAGTTTGAAAATTAGATCAAACATGTCGTGTTACAACAGTTAGACAATTTTTATACTGAAAAGCCTTTCAACAGTTATCTGCAATCCTCCTATAGTTTCTAGGCGCAATACCGCGGTTTTCTGACGATCTTTTACAGTGTAATTTAAGACTCTTTGGGAGGTCGAGGTAATATCACTCCGATAGAAATACAGCATGTTTGTTAAACCAGGCTTTAAAAAATGAAATGTCTTAAAATATTATTAATAGACTGATTTTAAAATCAGACATTTGCAAAGAGGCTGAAACGAGGCCTACTATTTTAACATAACAGGCATTCAAGACGAAAAAATGCGTGACCAGGGGCTACGAATCAACCGAAGACGGTCGGCAAGGTTTTAACGCTTAATTGAAGTTTATTAATATTCATTACAGAAAATGCCCCACCTGTATTCTTTGAAAATTACTCAGCAGAAAAGAGGTGGTCTGGCTTTTCTCCATATCTACATGTTCAGCTTATTTTCTCAGTTAATAGGCCGATCCTTTGGCAAATGAACCGGGATTTTGCGGTCATGATTTTCTACGTAGGTTGCAGAGAAAGTTTGTTTGACTACTCAAGAGCTAAATGCTTTTGAAAAGGTAAGAGCGATATTCTCTTTTGATGGTGTTATCTTGGTCGTTGGCAGAGTTTCAAAATATGCATGGGATGCAAATTGATAATGTTTTTTTCAGAAAGTTCGATTCAATAAGGGTCCGCAGGCGGCAGTCTTTAAGAGTCTGAAACATTCACTATTTTTTTAATTTATATGCATGGAGAAAATAATTAAGACACCAAATTTGGCATGATAAAGATTTTCATAATAATAAAATACCGTAAAATTTCGAAAATAAAGCCCCTCCATGTATAAGCTCCACCAAATATAAGCCCCCCCCCCCCCCCCCCCCAAATCGTAACGCAAAAAACCCTCCGTTAAATCGCCCCTCCAAATATAAGCCCCCGGGGGCTTGTACTTAGAAAATTGCCCTCAAATACAAAGTAAAACAAAGCAAAAACAGTAAATTTACTTTCAACTAAAAGGCTAGCTCAATCGATTCTGAAACGCAAATTTCCCTCCATAGATAATCCTCTCCGAATATAAGCTCCTCCAAAAATAAGCCCCTCAAAAAGAGCCTTTGAAAAATATAAGCCTCGGGGCTTATTTTAGGAATTTTGCGGTATACCAGACTAACGTAGCGATATAGTTAAAGATGGGAAAAGAAGGGCCAACAGTATTATCACTTGTTGCAACTACACAAATAACAGTCTGTGACTTGAGTAACGAAAGTTATTGACCTGTCAACTAATCTGATTAATATTTTTTCTCACGCGGGAGAAAGTTGTTTTTCCAGTTCAGGTTCTAATTTTCAGTTTCACCAAAGAAATTTTCCAAGGTTCTGAAGGCATCAGAGTCGTTTCTGGGTAACATCAATTTAATAAAACTTCTCATAGGAGATTATATTATCATAACTGATTGTCCTATGGCGAGTGGCAAGTTTATGAATTCTGTTAAATAGGGTACTTGATTTTTGCTTAATTCTAAAATTCTACAACTTGTTCATTTTAATCTAGTGAATAGTATTTAGTATTTACAAAAAAAAAAAAAACACTTATGTACGTTGGTTCTTGACAACACAGTTCATAAAATTTTTGCAATCAAGTTTCAATAGGTCATTTTCACGATGACGATGTTTGACTTCAACTACCAAAATTCATTTCGTCTTTACTTTCTTGTTTAAATTGGTCAATTCCACTGAGGTTTAAAGAACAAAAGCCTTAATTTGCACAAGAAAACAGCAAACTGAAGGATTCTGCTAGTTGTAGTAAAATGACGTCATCATGCAATTGTCCTATTAGGGCTTAGAAACACCTCTAAAAGGCTATTTCAGGATAATCCAGGAGAGTAAGTTAATTATTAGAGAACTAATTTCTTTCCTGGAAAGGTGTTTGCATTTGCGATATCGAAACTGATAAATAATTTTGGCAACAAGCTTCGTTTGTTCAAGTGACTAGTTCGTTCACACCAGCCTCTACTCTGAAGGTCGCACAATACCCAATTTCGCTGGTCTCATTAGAACCGTCCTAACTTTAATGCCACACGCCCTGATCATGACACCTTTTAACTTATTTTTGGGTGAGCTATTTTCAGCGGAATTTCACGGCTCACTTTCCCGACTGTAAACTGGAATCTCGACTGCATGCTTTGAAATAATCTTAGTACAACTTAGTTCATTTCTAACTAACGATTTTTTTCTTAAATATGACTTAAGTCAGCAAGTTTTTTTTCCATTTTTGCAAAATTCTCCACTGTTTAAAAATTCGTCACCTTTAATAACAGCTCCACAAATAGTAAAATACTTCATGAGTCCAGTTAGTAACTGAAACAGTGACTTATACAGTGTACTAATCAATAACAGCAGTGAGCTGGCTACACTAATTAGAGAACAATTAAAGAAGAAAAAAGTAAAAAAGTAAATGAGTGACAAATGAATAAACATGAGAATGAAAAGAATAGCCAAAAATATGAAAGCTTTTAGTTGAACACGATTCCTCTAATGGACTCTTGGAAATTAGCGAGCAGGATCAAGGAAGATTGGTCCATCCTGTGCGCCAAAGTTACCTATCAAAACACAGGATTCGATTAATGAACCAGCCTTCTCGCTTAGGCAGCCATAAAATGATCGACTTAAGGAGGCCCGCCAAGACTTTTTAGGACAATACCTCCCAAGTTTTATTAACTGCTAATTTTAAAGGTCTTTGAGAACTTGTACGCCAGTAACAAAGCCTTAAAATATTTTGTCGCAAATCTCGCACTACATGTGCATGAGAGGGATGGCCTTTGTCTACAGCATTAACTAAATGCAATACCTCCCAAGTTTTATTAACTACTAATTTTTAATGTCTTTGAGAACTTGTACGCCAATAACAAAGCCATAAAATGTTTGTCGCAAATCTCGCACTACAAGTGCATGAGAGGGATGGCTTTTGTCTACAGCATTAACTAATGCATGGCAATAAATTTAAAATTATCAGAAACATTGAACGATCGCTGGTGATGCTCAATAGACCAGTTCCGATATATTAAAATTCAGGGTCAAAAATGAATAATACATTCCTTTTGTTTTATTCCCCCAAACCTGAAAGCCAAGTATGAAGTTTAATATATCGAAAATGGTCTATTGACTGTTTACGCAAGTACTGTAAAAATACGGTCAAATACTGGGTGCCAGCGGTTTTTTCTCGCGGCGAAGTTAAGATGTCGGCTATAGATGGTATTCACAGTGACGTCATCAAATTGTAAAGTCAAAATTGCAAAGTTTTACGAATTCTTATTTACACTAGGTTAAAGATAAACAAAAAATAAATCTTTGCACAAGTTTTCATTCCCGTAGCACGTTTCATTTCGAAAATACCGCAATTTGAACTTCCGAATTTTCACAGTGCGTGACAATAAAATAGGAATGCTGTCTCGTTGAAAAAAAAGTCTCTCCTCTTGATTTTCAGCGGTATAACCATCTCAAGTATTAGAATATATGTATATACTCTCGTATGCTAGTTTTCGAGTGAAAAGAAAGAGTTTTTATAGAAAAAGTGAACTGCATATGTTTTTGTTGATTTCCGGCGGCCATATTGGTGCACCAAAAATGTACACCATGTGGCGTCTCCTTACAAAGCTCTACTAAGGTGTGTGAAACGTTTTGGCGAATTACTCAGAAACTGTGGGCCACAAAGACCTTAGACTATTATTCTTATTATTGTTATTATTTTTATTATTATTATTATTATTATTACTTATTACTCATTATAACAGCAATTGGCCGCCCATTCTTCAGTGCCTCATTATATATTAAGTAATTTTACTTTCTGTTCAAACAAGGAAATGCTAACAGAAACGTTATTTGATGACTTTAAGATATCTTCCTATGATTTATCCTATTATTTGTTTATGAAAATAACGATTAATAATTATTATAATTGTTTATAATTATTACTATTAAATTATTATTATGTTTGTTTGTTTGTTTGTTCCTTTCTCTAAGGTGCATGTGACCCTCACTTTTTTTTTTTCACTTTTAGCGAACAAAGTTCACTAAGATGAATGTCTGGGTGCATTACATTTACTGGTCAAAGAAATACCTTCAAAATCCGGACGATCCCATATGCAAAGCAGTGGTCATTGAATAGCAGACCGATGATCCTCGATATAAGAGAACATGAATTTTCTCTCTTTAATGTACTCATTGATTATAAATTTACCGCTGTATCGCAAGTCAACTGAACCAAGCCAGGAAGAGATTTTATCGTAAGTACCAATAAAACCCCTCTCAAAGCTCATACAAAAAATATCCGTTTTTTCTTTTTTCTTGTCTTGTGCATACGTGAGTTGCCTGATTAAAAGAGGGTCCAAGGGTCGCTCGCGGTTACACACTCTGTTGTGCCAATAGAAAAAAGTGGGGGGGGGGGGGGTATTTAAAAAGTACGAATTACGAAATCACCCTGGTATTGAGTAGACCTAAAAAAGCTTATAAAATAAGGGGGGAGATTGAAAAGTCTCAAAATGTAATATTCGAATACTCTGAAATTCCGTACTCTTTAATCATTCTTTTTTGGGTCGTGTTTGTATTGGTAAAATGGAATTTAATTAAGTATTACAATTTGTACTCAACTTTGTGATGAGTGATATTTTTTTTTACTGATCTGGAATCAACTACGTAGTAACTGTTTTATTAACTTGATCATCAAGAGTTTTTACAAGCTTTCTTTATTACGGGTGTTAATTAACAGATCATTCTCTACTGATCTTAATCTCTGTCCAGTGGACAACACAATTGGTTTCCCTATCCGGTGGACCGTACGTACTATTAATCTTTTGAACCTACCGGGAGCAGGAAGACAATCGATTCTGTGTCTTTTATATTGAGGCTCTCTATTCCGACGACATCAAGTCGCGACGATCGCTATTGGTTGGAGGACGATCTTAAAGGATAACCCTTTAAGCCCTAAGAGTGATCAGAATGAAATTTCTCCTTGTAAAATTCAATGCTTTGTAAAACAGAGTGGTTATGAGGATTACGGATATGATCACACAAGATTAATTTATTTGATATTTTATCAACTTCTCGTCACTACTTCTGTGGAAATGAGTGGAGGTAACAAATGAGAATTCAAATTTTGATTTTAGGGTTTTGCGACGAAAGCGACGTACACACTGGTACCCATAGAGGTTCTCTATATTACAGTATAAACATGATTGGCCCAAGGTCCACCTTCGCCATCAGCTTCACAAGCGTTAGATTCCCCATGTTTGTCAAATGTTTGGGGAGCTGAAGCACTAGATGCACACCATCCGCCATTCTGAACACCAAAAATACTGTAACCTGCTCTTATTGCAGCTACCGCACACTTGGCAATTGCATTTTTTCGAACTCGGTAGTGTCCGTCCAAAATAGGATCCCTCCCCTCCAGGGATGGAATTGCGCGATCGCCGGTATCTCTGTAGCATCCAACGCTATCATATCCTGAAAAATGGAATTTGCGTTGGTACTATTGAATAACCAAAAAATACGAAAGAAATGCCTAACCGAATTTATGACGTTGGCTGACTACGTCATCCCGCGTAATTAGGCCCCTTCCACACGTGTTCAGGTTTTATTTAATTCGCCACTTTTCTTTTGACACACCGTATTTATTCGAATAAGCGCCCAACCTCGAATTAGCGCACACCTCAAATAAACACCCATCATAAAGGCGGAAAAAGTTAATAAGCGCCCACCCCCACCCCACCCACTTAGGTTACAATGAGATTGAATAAATAATGACATAAACAGACTTCCCCGAAGACGGAGTTTTCTTCAGAGTAGGGGTAGTTTACAGAAACCTTGCTTTGTTACATCTTCGCGTTTCGTTATTACCATTTATTGTTTTGTTGCAAAGAAAACATACTATACTTGTTGAAAATGGTGAAAATTCAATAAGCGCCCAGCCTCGAATAAGCGCCCATTCTCAATGTCCAAAAATTTAATAAGCGCCCAGGGCGTTTAATCGAATGAATACGGTAAGGAAAACTTTTGCCGTTATACAGAAAGAGATCTGGTCCCAGTTGCGGTCAAAAAGGTAGAAAGTGCTATCCAATGGATAAGATACTATCCGAAGGATAGCGCACAATTGGTTCTCGTAATACTCATCCACCGAATAGCAGTTTTTCAGGTGGAAAGCGCTAACCAACTTTTGACGATCAGGTTCTGCAGTATGTGTGAGATCTTGGAGTCCCAACTACTATCCCGCGTTTTCAGTTGTTGAGTGCGACTCTGGTTGTGTCGCGAAATTCTCTCCTACTGCTTCATTCCATACGATAATTGTTGCAGTTTGCAAATCCTAACGTGCTACTTTAGTTTGGGGGATATACCGCTGGGACCGTGGAACCCTTATAGTCTACAGCACATCAAGAGATCCTCTCTTGACTTTTGGTCAGATCTAGTTTAGCTCACTTTTGTTACCCTATACCTGACTATTAAATCTATTAAAATCCTCTCCCATCCTTGAGTCGCTATTTCCAGACAATACCGAAGTCGACGCTTTTGCTATTAAACTGAGTTGTCAGTAAAGTTGAATTTTCTGATTTCATCTTTTAGGTGTCAATTCGCAGTTTCCCAAATCCAGACTAAAATCATCAACCATTTGTTCATTTTCCTAGAAAATGGTACCCCGATCTAGACCAAAACGCCCGGAATTCTATGACCTATCCAAGACTAAACTGCTTGGAACCACAACCCTCAGAGTGGTACATTAAACATCATTATTGAATGAGGCTGAGGTTGATGTGAATAATTATGCAGGTCGAGAAGAATGTTTTTGGCCGAGGTGGAGAACAGCCTGCGAGATCAGCATAATTTTTCACATCATACGAAAGCCCAATTCAATAATTGTTTTATTATTCATTCAAAATATTTCTTGGTTCTAGTAAAGTGAGCATAAATCCTCGTACACTTTGTTGAAGACTTAGTCTTTGGTTTTTTGGAAAGCCGAGAACGCCGTTTATTAATTTACTGTCACTTATTAATAAGCAGCCTCGATTTCAGGCAAATATACCATCGAACAACCTAAATATACCATCGCATCGATGATACATTGCTCGCATCTTCCAAATATGGTAAGCGCCAGTTGCCTATGAAAAAATGGCCGGAAGATTGGAGGCAATCAGAGACGGCGAAATATTTTGGATGAACAATAAACCTATATAGCCCATATATGGTAATGCTCCTCCCCGGAGCAGTATTTTTTTTTTTCTACGACCATTATATCTTACCTTTGATGTAATAAACTTGATTGGCCATCCCTCCTCCTTCCCCATCAGACTGACAATCATTTGATTCTCCATATTTGTCAAACATTTGCGGTGCAGTGGCACTAGAGAAACACTGACCACCATCCTGAATTGCAAAAATAATGAAACCCGCTTTGATGGCAGCTGACGCGCATTTGGAAATGGCGTTTTCTCGTTCCGTGAATGGTCCATCTAAAATTGGGTCCTGTCCTTCTAGACTTGAGATTGTTCGATTTGCGGTGTCCTTATAACATCCAACGGTTTCGTAAGCTGGAGGAAATGATCAACAGATTATGTTCATCTTATTGCATTTAAAAAATATAACGAAATGTATGTTCAGTTTGTTTTCTTTTTAAAAGTTTTGCAAATCCTTTCAACCTATCTACCATATCCCTACATTGATTTTTTCCTCTCCTTATTTTTCATCTTCATCTAATATGTATGATTCAATCAGTCTAGTTATTCCTCAATAGACGTACGTATAGTTAAGAATTGTTTATAGTAGAACAACACTTTTAGGTTGTTATACTTTTAATAGGTTATAGGTTATTCAGTTTACCTTTGCAAGCCTTGCCATCACCAGCAAACCCCTCCTTACATGAACATAGGTAAGATCCTTCACTATTCCGACAGATAGCATTTATATCACAGATGGAAGAAAAGACACTGCATTCGTCGATATCTGGGCAAATTGAAATATTTGAAATAAGGAAAAAACTCTCTATAATAAAAAACGACACAGGACTAAATTTGAAAGAAGTTGCTCGCTGAAAGCTACGAAGCAAACAACAGCGAAGCAATCCCACTGAATTGTCTAGAAACAACGCCTAATGCGTAGTCGTGTCAGCCTGTGAAGCACAATATTTCTGAACCAAGAACAAATAATCATTCTTTCATTTGTTTTGTCATGAAAAAAGTACTTTGTCAACTGTCCTCTTGTAACAAAAAATTGCGGGTGTAGCTAAAATCTGTGTGTCAGGAGAAGGGAAAAGGAATATTTAAGTTCCCCTTTACCTCGGTTGCCAAGTAAACTAGGAAGGTCATGCGCTCTCTTTTTGTTCTTTCTATAAAGCAATATTCTGCCCCCTTAATTGTTCTCGGGTGATCTTTCGTTCGTCCTGACGACCTCACAAAGTTGTGAGCAAGGATTCATACAAAGTACTCCCTAGCTTTATTTTACTTCTTTTGCCTAACAAACACAAATGAAATCGAAGCTGGGGCCCGTTTCTCGAAAGTGCCGGTAACTTTACGGGCCCGAAATCAAATATTCAAATCGAAATATAAAGAATAAGAGCGCGGGTCCTGGCTAGCAAACTACTCCATTTTGTTTCATTAACTGACAGTTTTATCGTGTTAGATGCAAAACCATTGAAATCTCGATCTTTAATGCGAACGGAGACCGCTTACCGGGCCCGTTAATTATCGGGACTTTCGAGAAACGGGCCCCTGGCCCTTAAAATAATTCTTAATCAGCAGCATCCTGCAGTTAATGGTGTTAGAAGAAATGGTAGAAAAACAAAATCGTTTTCAATTCATTTATTCTTACCCTGTCCACAATCTTTGCCGGTAAAACCCGGCGCACATACGCAACGATACCGTTGGTCTGTAAATCCCGACTGGCAAGTAGATTCGTTATGGCATGGATTGACGTCACAAGCACTCTTTCAAGAAACAAATGAACGGTGAATGAGATAAAAAGGTATTAAATGATGTAGCAAATCTAAGTAATCAAAGCGAAACTTGTCTGGGTAAGACATGCCAAAATTTCCTCCACAATCAAAGGACCGTCGGCAGATATGGCAAATTAGACAATGTGACGACAGTGACATAGGCTCGCGCAGATCTAAAAAACCAAATGACCCATGGCAGAGAGGCTAATTAAAGCTCTGCAATTCACTTTCACCTTTCCACGCTCTATCATGTTCACCTTTGCCGTTGTGTTGACTAAATCTGCCGAGTAGACATGCTGTTGTCTATTTCTGCATCCGATCTGAATACAGGAAAGAAAGTGTGGGTATCCGCAGGAACTACCCAAAACATTTTGTTCCATTTACTTTATCCAACCGGATTTCCTAGAAACTTTTTGTAAATGGTAGACATGCAACCTATGCATCCAAGAAATTTGGTTCCGACAAAATCGTCCGTTCGTACTTCCGCTTGTTCATGTTAGCGGATGTGAAATGCCTTACTTGCTCGCATCCATGTTATGATCTATTGACAGCTGTCACAATAGGGTATCTGTTGACCAGTGTCACATGACTGTATCACGGGCTCAGGTGAAAAATTCATTGAGGTGACGTGTTTTATTTAATTTTTCCGCTGCCTAGTTACGGTATTCAACTGATCGCAGGCTTAGAAAACTTTACTTCGGAAAGACATTTCTTCAAAGTTTCCAAGAGAGCTACGCTTTTGGCTTGGCTAAATCTAAATCTAAATGTAAATGTTATGATGTACTCTTACTTCTGCTCCATGGTATACGTAGTCGGCATCGTCCTCCAGGTGATAACCATACCCTCGATGAGTTGCATTGTTCAACTCACAGCTCCTTGTTTTCTTTTTGAAATTAACACTGACGCAGTTAGATTCCAAGAAACAAAGAAGCTCGCAGCTATCTACATCTGGGACCTGCTGAGTTCTTATTGTGTGGTTCTGCAGACGTTTAGCTGTAATGGAGAAGGAAGCTGGAAACCGCAGTTCTCGACATTCACCTGAAACAGTCAACATCCGTCCTCTCACATGAACAAAACACTGCACAAAAAAATAGATCAAATTTGCTGTACGTGGACAAATATATGTTGCATTGGTATCCTTATTTTTATAGGGTTGTAAATCGGGGGTAAAAGGGGTAGTTAATCAGGAAACATTTACTGTACGTTTGTGTTGTTGCACACTGACACGAGAGAGTCAGTTTATGTTGAAACTGGTTTACTTTGGCACTAGAAATGACATCAAACAGCGGAGAAATGCATGAAAATACAAGCGCTAGGCCGTGGAGGGAGGAGAGAGTTTAGCTTAAGGCTCATGTTGCTCTGCTGAATAAATGACAACTTTTATGTGACGAGAAATTGATGAGTGGAATTTTTTCAGCAGCGTTATATCTGATCCAGAGCCGAACAGGTTTTGAAAGGTACTTATTTGGAAGCGCTTGGTTTTTAATTGAAAACTAGCTTACATACTTGTATGTTATTAAATATATGTTTAAAATTTAAGTGATTTTAGATTCTTAGTTTTTATTGATGTTCATCTCATGTTTTAAACTTTTATCATGTAACTTTTTTTAAAACTTTCACAATTTTTTAAACTTTCAATATCATGTAAATTGTTTTTTTTCTTTAATTATTTTCGTCTAAGAGGACCCGCTCCTATAAATCACTAGTTAAGTAAAGTTGGCATCCTCAACATAGATTATCAGTCATCATTCATCATTCAGTACTAATCAAATACAGGGTTTACTTCACGCTATCTGCTACCCTTTTAAAATCTGCTATGAAACGTGTATTTAGTTTTAGGCAAACTTTTTCCTGTCGTCTCTTGCAACGGATGGCAAGAATGGACATTGAAACTTGAAAGTGATGGGAGTTTTTAAGTTTTAAACCTATGCATGGAAAAATGACTAAGAAAGTTATTAGACAAGTGATCCCTGCTGTAACAGAGAAGAGAAGTCGTTACGTCACGTTGCCATGGTAGCAAAATTTCTGGATGACAATAAACCGGAAAACGTCACATAAAACTGCTTCAGACTTCATCGATCTCGTTCAGTTTCAATTAATTTGTCAAATGTCGGCTAAATTTTCTGGGGTTAAATCCGAAAGGACCGTATTTAAGTTAGAAAACGAAATCGTGTTGTGTTCACCTAGTTTATAAAGCGGACGCGTGAAATTAGAAAGTTTCACGTCGTTTTGTTATAGTCATGCTACGACGGCTAAGAAATTTACAAAAAAGCGTGATGCAGGTGCAAAGTTGTTGTTTTGTTACCTAAACTTATTGCTTTTTTTGCCGTTCTCGTTGCCGTCGGCGTTGTCGTTACTTAAGGTCCCTATTGTTGTGATTCAAATATTTTGCTACCATGGTAACATAACGTCACACTTCTCCTCTCTACTTGTTTGATATCTTCATAACCACTAAATATAGGAGTATTTTGTGCATTAAACAAATTTTAAAAAGCACTAAGTAATGACTTCAGCATTACAGAAGCGATCATGACCTGAAATATCTGGGTAATTATTATCATTATTATTTTCATTTTTATTTTAGAAATTCAAAGAGCATTCATGCAGGAGGTAAGCGTTTCATGTGAAAAAAGGGTGTGGAAACCCAATTGTGCAGAAATTGCAACATTTCTTAAAGAATAAATTAACAGCTAAGTTAAAGAAGGAATCTACCAGAAAATATTTAAGCTGAAAATAGGTGCGTATAAATTTAAAATCTATTTATATCTATATATTATTGTGTAGTTGAAAATGGTTCAAAAAGGGGCAGACTCAAAAGAAATTAGCCAAAGACACGAGCAGTGGATGAAAATGAAAACCATGCTCCTTCCCTATTATGAAAACTAGAATTTGTTTACTTAACCAAGACATGATATAAAGTAATCCAAAGATATTTAAATGGAAGCGTTTAACTTAAAAGAACTAAAATCACAGCACTTACCTTCCACGTAAGCTAAGTAAAGTTTTATTGACAAGAACAAAATGGTAACGTTTTGACCACGAAGAAAGGAGTCCATATTTTTTGTATCTCAACTCATCGCTATCTGAACCCGTCAGCGCACATCAACACTTTAGCAGCCAGAACTGGTGAACGGAAGTTGAAACTCCAATAGATAATAAAAACGCCTACATGGAGGGTTCTTAATAATGCTTCTAAATCCACCTGCTGTAGACACAAGTTAAAAATTAAACAGCTGCATACTGTAATCTACATAGTGTTGTCCCGAAGCTCGAATTCAGTTTGAAGATTAAATCAAACATGTCGTGTTGCAACAGTTAGACAATTTGTATACTGAAAAGCCTTTCAACCGTTCTCTGCAATCCTCCTATAGTTTCTAGGCGCGATACCGCGGTTTTCTGACGATCTTTTACGGTGTAATTTAAGACGCTATGGGAGGTCCAGATAATATCACTCCGCGAGAAATGCAGCACGTTTGTTAAACCAGGGTTTTAAAAAATGAAACATCTTAAAATATTATTAATAGACTGATTTTAAAGAGATTTGCAAAGAGGCTGAAACAAGGCGTACTATTTTAACATAACAGGCATTCAAGACGAAAAAATGCGTGACCAAGAGCTACGAATCGACAGAAGACGGTCTGCAAGGTTTTAACGCTTAATTGAAGTTTATTAATATTCGTTAGAGAAAATGCCCCACCTGTATTCTTTGAAAATTACTCAGCAGAAAAGAGATGATCTGGCTTTTCTCCATATCTACATGTTCAGCTTAATTTCTCAGTTAATAGGCCGATCCTTTGAAAAAATGAACCGGGATTTTGCGGTCATGATTTTCTACTTGCAGAGAAAGCTTGTTTGACTACTCAGGAGCTAAATGCTTTTGAAAAGGTAAGAGCAATATTCTTTTGTGGTGGTGTTATCTTGGCCGTTGGCAGAGTTTCAAAATATTCATGGGGTGCAGATTGATAAAGTTCTTTACAGGAAGTTCGAGTCAATAACGGTCCGCAGTTGATAAAAGTCAAACATTGACTCATGTTTTATTCATGCATGGAGAAAAGAATTAAGACAACAAATTTGGCATGATAAAGATGTTCATGATAATAAAATATACCAGACTGACGTAGCGATATAGGTAAAGATGGCGGGGAACAAGGGCCAAAAAATATTATCACTTGTTGCAACTACACAAATAACAGTGAGTGACTTGACTAACGAACGTCAATGATTGACCTGTCAACTGCAATGTGTATAATCTAAACCTGACTTTTTCCTCACGCGCGACATAGGTGTTTTTCCGGTTCAGGTTCTAATTTTCAGCTTGTACCAAAGACATTTTCCAAAGCTGTGAAGGCATCAGAGTCGTTTGTTTTTTATTATTAATTTTTGTCCTCAGTTTTCCTATAAGATGGGTAATAACAATTTAATAAAACAGGAGATTATATTATCATAACCGATTGTTCTATGGCGGGTGGTAAGTTTATGAACTGTTTAATAGGGTACTTGATTTTTGCTTAATTCTAAAATTCTACAACTTTTTCACTTCAATCTAGTAAATACATCAGTGAGTCCTTTAATTTGCTCTATTGTAATCTCTTCTCCTTGTAAGAATAAGAATTTATTCGTTTCCTAGTATTCAGTTTTTTTCTTTAGTATATACTTGAAAAAAACTTGAACACTTAATATGTACGTTGGTTCTTGACAACACACTTCATTTAACTTTTCAGAGCAGTCAAGTTTCAATTAGGGCTTAGAAACACCTCTAAAAGGCTATTTCAGGATAATGAAGGAGAGTAAGTTTATTATTCGAGAACTTATTTCTTTGCTGGAAAGGTGTTTGCATTTGCGATATCAAAACTGATAAATAATTTTGGCAACAAGCTTCGTTTGTTCAAGTGACAAGTCAGTTCACACCAGCCTCTACTCTGAAGGTCACATAACAACCAATTTCGCTGGTCTCATTAAAACCGTCCTAACTTTAATGCCACACGCTCTGATCATGACACCTTTTAAGTGCTTTATTTTTGGGTTGAGCTATTTTCAGCCGAATTTCACTCACTTGGAGTTCTAGGAGGCCCATGGCCACAACTGAACGTTTCTCAAATTTTGTTAGTTTTAAATATTAATCTTGTCAACAAATGTAACCTATTAGTATATATATCACAGCTTGTAAGGTATCCTACAATTAGGTCTATGTTATTTATTCGGAAAAACTTATAAACAGCCCACAGTAGCTCCACTCAAGTCACTGAAATCAACACATTCGACCAAATTACTGCATTTATTGAGACGGACCATACGATATCACTAGCCTTAAATAAATAGAGGTTTCGCTGTAAGCAATCCTTACGTTTAAAACATGCCATGATCAAATTAAAGCCCGGTTTCCATATGATCGCTACTTACCATCGCTGTGATCGCTGTGATCGCTGAGAAAAGAAAATACCTTCAGCGATCGCAGCGATCATAGTGCTCATATGAAACCACTCTCCTGCAGCGATCGCAGCGATCGCAGCGAAAACAATCGCTGAGATATAAAAAGTTCTATCTCAGCGATCGTTGTCACAGCGATCGATGGAGAGTGGTTTCCATGTGATCGCTGAACTTTTTTTCTCAGTGATCGCAGCAATCACAACGATCGTAGCGATCATATGGAAATCGGGCTTAATCTATCGCAATAACCATCCACCCTTCCTCCTCAACTGCTACCTGTACGCCTTACTAACTATATCGAACGCACTCTTCTAAGCTCCGACTACTCCTAGTTTAATATTTTTTCAACTTTTTTCCCTACTTGTTATCATTATCTTATCATTGACATTCTTCGTCTTAATTTCTTATTATTATTATTATTATTATTATTATTTCCAAGAGAGGATAAAAGGGACAGAGAAGGCATCCCCCATACACACCCTATTCCATAGGTAATTCGTCTCGAGTTATTTTTAAGACTATAGATCCAAAGGGGGATTAGACAACAGCCAATCACATAACGCGAATGTGTTCCGCGTGGATGACCCACGCTCAGAGCCTCGTGTCCTTGAAGAAATGACGCAGAAAAAAATGGCGGAAGACGCGGAGAGCGATATTGCTATTTGTTTTGTCGGCGAAAACGACTAAAGAGAGATTTCTGCTAAAGCTGTGTTACCGAAACGGAAATTAAAAAATAATTGCCCTTCTTCTCTTGTATAGAGCTAACAGTACAGCAGGGAAATCCTTAATTAACAAGTGAATATTCTCTCAGGGTCATTTATAATTTACAGTTTGAAGAGAGCAATCTCTGGTTTGATATTTCTTCTTTTATTAGTCTTTTATTATTCAACAAAAATAACACTTGGCGTCCTACTGGCTTGCGGTTTCAATAGACCGGCGAAATTTCTCATCTTATTAAAGCACTGAGATTACGACAACTTCGAGTTAAACTGATTTCACGGGTTGTCAGAGAGTCCAGAGATTCCCTTTTCCCAGGTGAGCGCCGACTCATTTCGCTTCAATATTCAGAAATGCTGTCGATCTCTTTACGCTTTCATTGCCTTTCGCCCGACATGTTTTGCACGGCGTTTAGTCATGCGAAACCTGCACGAAACATCCACGCAGCGCGCGAGGTAACTTTATCCCGATTCTAAAAATAACTCGAGACGAATACCTGTGGAATAGGGTGTGTATGGGGGATGCCTTCTCTGTCCCCTTTATCCTCTCTTGTTATTACTTATTACTTATTATAACAGCAATTGACCGCCCATTCTTGAGTGCCTCATTATATATTAAGTAATTTTACTTTCTGTTCAAACAAGGAAATACTAACAGAAACGTTATTTGATGACTTTTGCGCATGCTCTTATGATTTATCCCATTATGCGTTAATGAAAATAACAATTAATAATTATCATAGTTATTTATAATTAATACTATTAAATTATTATTATTGTTTGTTTGTTTGTTCCTTTCTCTAAGGTGCATCTGACCCTCACTTTTTTATTTCACTTTCAGCGAACTAAGTTCACTAAGATGAATGTCTGGGTGCATTACATTTACTGGTCAAAGAAATACCCTCAAAATCCAGACGATCCTATATGCAAAGCAGTGGTCATTGAATAGCATACCGATGATCCTCGATATAAGAGAACATGAATTTTCTCGCTTAACTGTACTCCTTGATTATAAATTTACCACTGTATCGCAAGTTAACTGAACGAAGCCAGGAAGAGATTTAATTGTAAGTACTAATAAAACCTCTCTGCAAGCTCATACAAAAAATATCGGTTTTTTTTTTCTTGTCTTATGCATATTTGAGTAGCCTGATTTAAAGAGGGTCCAGAGGTCGCTCGCGGTTACACACCCTGTTGTGCCAATAGAAAAAAAGGGGGGTGGGGGGTATTTAAAAAGTACGAATTACAAAGCTCATACAAAAATATCTCTTTTTTTTTTCTTGTCTTTTGCATATGTGAGTAGCCTGATTATAAGGGGGTCCAGAGGTCGCTCGCGGTTACACACTCTGTTGTGCCAATAAAAAAGGGGGTATTTCAAAAGCACGAATTACGAAATCACCCCGGTATTGACTAGATCTAAAAAAGCTTATAAAATAAGGGGGGAGAGGAAAAGTGTCAAAACATAATATTCGAATACTCTGAATTTGAAATTCCTTACTCTTTAATCATTCTTTTTTGGGTCGTGTTTGTATCGGTAAAATGGAATTTAATTAAGTATTACAATTTGTACTCAACTTTGTGATGGGTGATATATTTTTTTTTACTGATTTGGAATCAACTACGTAGTAACCGTTTTATTAACTTGATCACCAAGAGTTTTTACAAGCTCTCTTGATTACGGGTGTTAATTAACAGATCATTATCTACTGATCTTAACCTCTGTCCAGTGGATAACACAATTGGTTTCCCTAATACGTATCAACCGGATATAAACTGAATTATCCGGTGGACCGTACGTACTATTAAACTCTTGAACCGACCGGGAGCCGGAAGACATTCGATTCTGCGTCTTTTATATTGAGGCTCTCTATTCCGACGAAATCAAAGTCGCGACGATCGCTATTGTTTGGAGGACGATCTTAAAGGATAACCCTTTAAGCCCTAAGAGTGATCAGCATGAAATTTCTCCTTGTAAAATTCAATGCTTTGTAAAACAGAGTGGTTTTTGAGGATTACGGACATGATTACACTCTCCAAGATTAATTTATTTGATATTTTATCTACTTCTCGCCACTACTTCTGTAGGAAATGAATAGGGGTAACAAATGAGAATTAAAATTTTGATCTTAAGGTTTCGCGACGAAAGCGACGTACACAGGTACCCATAGAGGTGCCCTATATTACAGTATAAACATGATTGGCAAAAGGTCCACCTTCGCCATCAGCTCTGCAGTCGTTAGATTGCCCATATTTGTCAAATGTCTGTGGAGCTGAAGCACTGGATGCACACCATCCGCCATCCTGAACACCAAACATACGGTAACCTGCTCTTATTGCAGCTACCGCACACTTGGCAATAGCATTTTTTCGAGCAAGGTACGTCTGTCCGTCCAAAATAGGATCCATCCCCTCCAGGGGTGGAATTGCTCGATCCCAGGTATCTCTGTAGCATCCAACGCTATCATATCCTGAAAAATGGAATTTGCGTTGGTACTAGTTAATGACCAAAAAATACGAAGGGAATGCGCAACCGGATTTATGACGCTGACTGACTACGTCATCTCGCGTAATTAGGCCCCGTCCACACGTGATCAGGTTTTATTTAATTCGCTACTTTTCTTTTGACATACCGTATTTATTCGAATAAGCGCCCAACCTCGAATTAGCGCACACCTCAAATAAGCACCCATCCTAAAGGCGCAAAAAGTTAATAAGCGCTCACCCCCACCCCACCCACTTGGGTTACAATGAGATTGAATAAGTACTAACATCAAGGGAATTCCCCGAAGACAGAGTTTTCTTCAGAGTGGGGGTAGTTTACAGAAACCTTGCTTTGTTACATCTTCACGTTTTGTTATTACCATCTATTGTTTTGTTGCAAAATAAACATCCTGCACTTGTTGAAAATGGTGGAAATTTAATAAGCGCCCAGCCTGGAATAAGCGCTCACCTCGAATAAGCGCCCACTCCCAAGGTCCAAAAATTTAATAAGTGCCCCTGGGTGGTTAATCGAATAAATACGGTAAGCAAAACTTTTGCCGTTATACAGAAAGAGATCTGGTCCCAGTTGCGGTCAAAAACGTAGAAAGTGCTATCCAATGGATAACTTACTATCCAAAGGATAGCGCACAATTGGTTCTCGTAATACTCATCCACCGAATAGCAATTTTTCCGGTGGAAAGCGCTATCCAACTTTTGACGATCAGGTTCTGCAGTATGTTTGAGATCTTTTTTCCCACCTACCATCCCGCGATTTCAATTGTTCAGTGCAACTCTGGTTGTGTCGCGAAATTCTCTCCTACTGCTTAACCCATTCGCCCCTGAACCGCCCGTAACCGCCCCTCGGATCCACGTCCTTTCCACCCCTTGTGACGTCATCAGTTTCAACGATCAAGGACGACTTTGTCCGCTAACTTGTACAGAGTGAAGAGATCTTTCAAACCATACCAGAATGAGCACAATTCAGTCAACGACACCGGAGAAACAGGCAAAAAAACCATGTAATATTGACCTGAAAATCTTCATGAAAATCTTGTTCCATTGCTCAGCTACCTTTCCTTTCACCTAATCCTAAGATCCTAAAGGCTTTCCTACAAACTCTTTCCACCAAAATGAAACCTGCTAAATGCCGAAAAGCGAAAAAAGAGGGGAAATTTTGCTTTCTGCGCATGCCCGAACTTCGCAAGCTGATATTTTGCATCTGGATCAGAAGGCCGTGAAGGGTACGACCTGTAAACCGGTTTGTGGTAAGTTGTAGCTCTTTATAGCACGACAGTGACCAGAAAAACACTCGACTAGCTTCAAAAGGCGTTTTTCGGCAAAATCTCCAGGAGCAAATGGGTTAATTCCATACGATGATTGTTGCAGTTTGCAAATCTTAAGGTGCTACTTTCGATCGGGGGATATACCGCTGGGACCGTGAAACCGCTATAGTCTATAACAGATCAAGAGACCCTCTCTTGACTCTTGACCAGATCTAGTTTAGCTGACTTTTGTTACCCTATAACTGACTATTAAAACTCCCAAAATCCCTTCCCATCCTTGAGTCGCTATTTCCAGACAATGCTGAGGTCGACGCTTTTGCTATTAAACTGAGTTGTCAGTAAATTTGAATTTTCGGATTTCATCCTTTGGGTGTCAATTGCGCAGAATCCCAAGTCCAGACTAAAATCATCACCCATTTTTTCAGTTTCCTGGAAAATGATACCCCGTTCTAGACCAAAACGCCCTCAATTCTATGACCCTATCCAAGACTAAACTGCTTGGAACCACAACCCTCAGAATGGTACATTAAACATCTTTATTGAATGAGACTGAGGTGGATGTGAATAATTATGCGGGTCGAGAAGAATGTTTTTGGCCGGGGTGGATAACAGCTAGGGGCACCCAACGACTGTTTTCTGTAAAATATCTGTTCGGAGAAGCAAATATTGCCTAGAACATTCTATTGCTTGAATACGGCTAAAAATTTCTAGAAGAGCGTTCCATTCAGGTACAATTTTCGAAGCTTATCTAAAAAAATCCCTACTATTTTCTGAAGTGTAATTTTTAATCTTTTACCCCTTATGTTTGGCTAATTTTCGTAAAAAAAGAAAACCTAAAATTTTCGGATTCAAAAATGAGATGGAAAGTAGAACAAGAAAAATTCTCACTTTCGTAACACGTTCAACTGCATCTAAAATTTTCGGAAAAATAACACTGAAACCCTTGTAATTTCGAAAGGCCTCAGGTTCCCCTAGGATGACCGAACAGATGCAAATTTTATAGCGCTGCTAAGAATACATTTCTAGAGATCTAAAAGTACTCTGGATAGCATAAAAAGACTTTTCAATGCGTTTAGGAGGAAACCGTCCTTGGGTGCCCCTGAACAGCCTCCGAGATCAGCATAATTCTTCGCATCATACGAAAGCCCAATTCAATAGTTGTTTTATTATTCATTCAAAATATTTCTTAGTTCTAGTAAAGTAAGCATAAATCCTCGTATACTTTGTTGAAGACTTAGTCTTCGGTTTTTTGGAAAGCCGAGAAAGCCGTTTATTAGTTTATTATCACTTACGCAGCCTCGATTTCAGGTAAATATACCATCGAACAACCTAAATATACCATCGCATCGATGATACATTGCTCACATCTTCCAAATATGGTAAGCGCCAGTTGCCTATGAAAAAATGGCCGGAAGATTGGAGCCAATCAGAGACGGCGAAATATTTTGGATGAACAATAAACCAATATAGCCCATATATGGCAATGCTCCTTCCCGGAGCAGTATTTTTTTTCTATGACCATTATATCGTACCTTTGATGTAATAAACTTGATTGGCCATCCGTCCTCCTTCCCCATCAGACTGACAATCATTTGATTCTCCATATTTGTCAAACGTTTGCGGTGCAGTGGCACTAGAGAAACACTGACCACCATCCTGAATTGCAAAAATAATGAAACCCGCTTTGATGGCGGCCGACGCGCATTTGGAAATGGCGTTTTTTCATTCCGTGAATGGTCCATCTAAAATTGGGTCCTGTCCTTCTAGACTTGAGATTGTTCGATTTGCGGTGTCGTTATAACATCCAACGGTTTCGTAAGCTGGAGGAAATGAGCAACAGATTATTTTCATCTTATTGCATTTAAAGAATATGACGAAATGTATGCCTGCTTATATTATTTAAAGACAGCAAAATCAAACACACGATTAACAGTAACTTTATAAATTCTAGGTGGCGTCTCTGAAACTCGTTAACAACACATGGAGGAGAAAGAAGAAAATGGAATATTGATCGTCATAGCATTTTTCGAACTTCGAAGAATGAATTTCTCTAAAACTTGAATAGAGCTGATATTTGAGGTAATATATCAAACATGAGACGTAGTGTTTCATCACCAGATGAAACACCGAGAAGAGAGTTGAAAATACGACGCGCAGCGGAGTATTTTTGACGAACTTCGAGGTGTTTCATCTGGTGATGAAACACTGTGTCGAATGTTTGATATTTCTTCTCAAACAAAATCATTTTTGAAGGAGAAATTAAGGATGCAAAAATGAGCAGTTTTTCATCTGATATCCAAACACTCATTAAACATTAATTTCCTTTGAATTTTCTTTATGAATTATTAATGAGTTTGAGAAGTATGATTCAATCATTCTAGTTATTCCTCATTAGTAAAATCCAACTAGTGGTCTATTATCAATGCTGCGTTCTGATTGGTTGAGCTACCACTGGGCTATATGTTATAGCCCACTAGTAGCGAAAAGCTACCCATGATATCCCGCGCGCGCCTCAACCTGAGCCCCAATCTTCTCTTCTAACCCTTACCCTAACCCCTAACCCAAAACATGTATATAGCGTCTGGGTACGAGTCTGTTCTGCCCCCTTAATTGTCCCCAGGTACGCTTTCGTTCGTCCTGACGACCTCACAAAGTTGTGAGCAAGGGTTCATACAGATTACTCCCTAGCTTTATTTTACTTCTTTTGCCTAACAAAGAAAAATGAAATCAAAGCTGGCCCTTAAAATAATTCTTAATCCGCAGCATCCTTCAGGTAATGGTGTGAGAAGGAATGGTAGAAAAACAAAATCGTTTTCAATTCATTTTTTCTTACCCTGTCCACAATCTTCGCCGGTAAAACCCTGCGCACATACGCAACGATACCGTTGGTCTGTAAATCCCGACTGGCAGGTAGAATTGTTATGGCATGGATTGACGTCACAAGCACTCTTTCAAGAAACAAATGAACGGTGAATGAGATAAAAAGGTATTAAATGATGTAGCAAATCTAAGTAATCAAAGTGAAACTTGTCTGGGGAAGACATGCCAAAATTTCCTCCACAATCAGAGGACCGTCAGCAGATATGGCAAATTAGACAATGTGACGACAGTGACGTAGACTCGCGCAGATCTAAAAACCGAAATGACTCATAGTAAGAGGCTAATTAAGCTCTACAGTTCCTTTTCACCTTTCCGCGCTCTATCATGTTCGCATTTGCCGTTGTGTTGACTAAATCTTCCGAGTAGACATGCTGTTGTCTATTTCTGCATCCGATCTGCACACAGGAAAGAAAGTGTGGGTATTAAGCGGGGCACTTTTTCAAAGAAAGTCTCTCCTAATCTTTTACATGGCTACAATAGTATGCGCTCTCGGATCGGCTGTTTTCTTGTAATGACTGGGAATTACTAGCTAGGTTTCCAAGGCATATACAATAGTGGACATCCCTATGGCCATACAGACAGCTGTGAAAAAAGGACATCCGCTGACCAGTGTCACCAGACTGTGTCGCGGGTTCAAGTGTACAACTCTTGTTATTTGCTGACCAGTTGTTGGTTTTAATTGATCGCATGCTGACTGAGGCGGTCCATGATGAAAAGGCCATATAATATATAACTAATTGACCTCGTCCGTTTGCTCATTGTAGGGAAATCTCAGAGCTCGGCCTTGATGTATTGCCGTTGCGTTCGCTCGGTCAATACATCAAGGCCTCGCGGTCTGAGATTTGCCCCCACTCTCGGTTAATAAGTAATATATAATTTCAGTTGAAATCGGAAGGGTGAGGCCAAACCTGCCAGGCAGGGCTTTGCCAAGCGTTTATGCCAGCCCAAAGTCCTAGGGTGCGTTCCTCTGAGATGATCCGGCTCAGGATCAGTGATCCGAGATCACTCAGATCATGGTAGATCAAATGAACCGATGAATCCACTCTGGATAAGGAGTCATCGGTTCACTTGATCTAGCATGATCCGAGTGATCTCGGATCAGTGATCCTGATCTAGATCATCCCAAAGGAACGCACTCCTAAGGACGGACGTCAGAAGCTAGGTGAGGGCATTACCAGTAAACATTTTACAGTTGAATCTTGTGGCGTACTTGATAGTGATTTATCGATTTATCGGTCCACAGTTTAGGCAAATGGTAAGCAAAATTCAGGACTTGGAAATTTCGTCCTGCAACCGCTTTTGCCATTTGTACAAATCACTTCCATTTATTGAAAAACGACCTGGAAGCTGGTATCAGGGGTGACTCTTAAGAAATGGAACACGAATTTCCGTTTGGAATATTCCGTCGGGAAAAACAGGACTACCTTTCCAGATGTTCCGTTGCTCCTGGAGATCGTCCGCAGGAACTACCCAAAACGTTTTGTTCCATTTGCTTTATCCAACCGGATTTTCTAGAAACTTTTTGTAAATCTATGCATGCAAGAAATTTGGTTCCGACAAAATCTTCCGTTCGTACTTCCGCTTTTTAATGTTAGCAGATGTGAGATGCCTTACTTACTCGCATCCATGTTATGATCTATTGACAGCTGTCACAATAGGGTATCTACTGACCAGTGTCACATGACTTTATCGCAGGGTCAGGTGAAAAATTCATTGAGGTGACGTGTTTTATTTAATTTTTCCGCTTCCCTGTTATGGTATTCAACTGATCGCAGGCTTAAACAACTCTTTACTTCAGAAAGACATTTTTTCAAAATTCCCACGAGAGCTTCGCTTTTGGCTTAGCTAAATCTAAATCTAACTCTAAATCTTATGATATACTCTTACATTTGCTCCATGGTATACGTAGTCGGCATCGTCCTCCAGGTGATAACCATACCCTCGATGAGTTGCATTGTTCAACTCACAGCTCCTTGTTTTCTCTTTGAAATTAATACTGACGCAGTTAGATTCCCACAAACAAAGTATCTCGCAGAAACCTACATCTGGGACCTGCTGAGTTCTTATTGCGTGGTTCTGCAGACGTTTGGCGGTAAAGGAGAAGGAAGCTGGAAACCGCAGTTCTCGACATTCACCTGAAACAGTCAACAACCGTCCACGCACATGAACAAAAAACACCGCACAAAAAAAATAGATCAAATTTGCTCTGGGCAAATATATGCTGCAAAGGGGGGACAAAGATGGTAAATACTGCATTAGTATCCTTAATTTTATAGGGCTGTACAGTGGCGGATCTAGGGAAAGGGCGTACTTACCTACCTAGCCCATACATGTATATGGGATTATCCCTCCTCCACCCCCGAAGACTTCAAGTGTCACGTGGCAAGCAAACATGGATTGGGACGACGAATGCCAGGTTATTCATGAATTTTCTGTAGTTAAATGTTGCTTTTGTCATTTAAATATTTTTTAATTCAATTATATCAAATGACTCATATCTTTTTTTTGGCAACATGTCACAGGAAGTTTCATGTCTTTCATAAAAGCAAGGGCCATGATGGATTCTCGTTGGTCAAGTGATTAAGCTCGAAGATGATTTGCGCAATGTTGCCACCTGGTGTTGCATAAATGATTTGTTAATAAACCCTGAGAAAACGAAGTTCATGTTGATCGGCACCAAGCAAATGATAAGTAAACATTCAGTTAATTTTACTGTTTCGTTTATTGGAAAGACTCTTATGCCTGTCGAATCAGCAAGAGATCTAGGAGTATACATAGATTTACACCTGATCTATGACACTCATATCTCCCACTTAGTCTCCTCTTGCTTGACTAAACTGGTTCAGATCAACCGCGTGAAATATTATTTTGATAGAAAGACTTCGGTTTTAATTATTACATCTCTTGTCTTTAGCAAAATGCTCTACTGTTCGACCGTGTGGTCTAATACCTCATCTAAGAACATCCAAAAGCTGCAACTTATTCAGAATTTCGCTTGCAAAATTATCTGCGGCGCTCGGAAATATGACCACGTGACGCCATTACTTGACGAACTCAACTGGCTTCCAGTTAGCAAGATGTCATGGCTTATAAGTGTGCCAGCAATTTAGCTCCTGAATACCTATGTGCTAAATTTAAAAAACGATCTTCTGTACATAATCGCACAACCCGTAATAATGAGAAGTTCGAAATCCCATTATTCAGGTCAGCCACTGGCCGACGTTCCTTCGCCTATAGAGCAGTATCCCTGTGGAACACGTTAGACGAAGACCTTAGAAACGCTACAACTGTAAAGGCCTTTAAGAAAGCCCTGAAACTTGTAATGAATGAATGATCGAGTGACAGTTAGCATTTAACAATTATTAGCTTGTTAGATATAGCTTGCATTTATATTTGTAAATAGGTACTGAAAAACCTTTTTTCGGGAGTATTTATTAAAGTTTTAATTTAATTTAATTTAATGATTAATTAAGGCAGAAAAATTATGTCGGAAGACATGCATGTTTGACCAAAGAAAACAATTTAAGTTCATTACAAAGTGCGATGGAATTATTACAAATTGCGACAGCTTAGTTTATTACAAAGTGCAATGGACAGTTATTACAAATTGCGACAGCCTTTTTATTACAAAGTGCGACACGATTCATTACAAGTTGCGACACTGAGGTTTTACAAAGTGCGATAGATTTATTACAAATTGCGACAGTATAGTATCAGAAGTTGTTACGTCACGTTGCCAAAATTTCTGGATGACAACAAGCCGGCAAACGTCACGTAAAACTGTTTCAGACTTCATCGATCTCGTTCAGTTTGAATTAATTTGACAAATGTTGGCTAAATTTTCTGGGGTTAAATCCGAAAGGACCGTGTTTACGTTAAGAAAAAGAAAACGAAATTGTGTTGTGTCCACCTAGTTTATAAAGTGGACGCGTGAAATTAGGAAGTTTCACGAGGTAGTCGTGCTACGACGGCTAAGAAATGTAGAAAAAAGCGTGATACAGGTGCAAAGTTGTTGTTTTGCCAATCTGAACCTATTGCTTTTTTGCCGTTCTCGTTGCCGTCGCCGTCACTTCTCCCCTCTACTTGTTTGATATCTTCATAACCAGTATATAGGAGTATTTTGTGCTTGAACAAAAAAGCACTAAGTAATGACTACAGCATCACAGAAGTGATTATGACCTGAAACAGCAATATCCTTGGGACGTACGTATTACCCCTCTGGGTAATAAATATATATTTTTGTTTATTTTAGAAATTCAAAGAGCATTCATGCAGAAGGTAAGCGTTTCATGTGATAGAAGAGTTTTGAAACCCAGTTGTGCAGAAATTGCAACATTTCTTAAAGAATAAATTAACAGCGAAGTTGAAGAACGAATTTGCCAAAATAGATTTAAGTTGAGAAAAGGTGCAAATAAATTTAATTCATTTATATCTATATATTATTCTATAATTGAAAATGGTTCGAAAAGGGGCAGAAATTAGCTAAAGACACGTGCAGTGGATAAAATTAAAAATTGATAACCACACTCGTTCCATTCTGTGAAAATTAGAATTTGTTCACGTATAACAAGACATGATGATATAAAGTAATCCAAAGATATATTTGAACAGAAGCGTTTAACTTTTAATTAAAAGAACTAAAATCGCAGCACTTACCTTCCACGTAAGCTAGGAAAAGTTCTAATGACAAGAAGAAAATGGGAACGCTTTGACCACGAAGAAAGGAGGCCATATTTTTGCATCTCAACTCATCGTTATCTGACCACTTTAGCAGCCAAAACTGGTGATAATCATGAAAACGCCTACGTGCTGTAGACACAAGTTAAAAATTAGACAGCTGCATGCTGTCATCTACGTGCTGTCGAATTCAGTTTGAAAATTAGATCAAATATGTCGTGTTACAACAGTTAGACAATTTGTATATTGAAAAGCCTTTTGATATTTCTCTGTAATCCTCCTATAGTTTCTGGGCGCGATACCGCGATTTTCTGACGATCTTTTACGGTTTAAAAGGTGCTATGGGAAGTCGAGGTAATATTACCCCGCGAGAGATGAAACATGTTTCTCAAAAAAAAGTAAACATCTTATATAATTAAAATATTAATGACTGATTTTAAAATTAGAGATTCGCAAAGAGGCTGAAACAATTAAGGTGTACTAACAGGGGCACCCAACGAGAATATAGTTCAAAACCACATAAACATAGCATTGTTGAACGTACTTTAGTATTTAAACGGTAGATAAAGGCTTATTTTTATCCCCTAAAATTTTTTCATCTGTTCGGATTTCCTAGCTGAAAGTATAGTGATCCGAAACTTATAGGGATCAAAATTTACCTTTTCGAAAATTTCAGCCACAAAAAAGGCTCCCGAAAATTCTAGGTGACTTTTTTAGGGTAAAAATCCGTTAAAAATGGGCAATTATACGATTTTTATGAAGTTCGAAAATCCTAGGAGAGGCAGGCAAGCAAGAAATTTTTCAGAAAATGATCCGAACAGATAATTTTCCGAAAATTGTCGTTGGGTGCCCCTGTACTAATTTAACATAACAGGCATTCAAGACGAAATGCGTCACCAATGGCTACGCATAGACCGAAGACGGTCGGCAAGTTTATTAATATTCGTTGGAGAAAACCCCCCACCTGTGTTCTTTGAAAATTACTCAGCAGAAAAGAGGTGATCTGGCTTTTCTCCATATCTACATGTTTAGCTTATTTTCTCAGTTAATAGGCCGATCCTTTGGCAAATGAACCGGGATTTTGAAATCATGATTTTCTACGTTGATTGCAGAGAAAGTTTGTTTGACTACTCAAGAGCTAAATGCTTTTGAAAAGGTAAGAGCGATATTCTTTTGTGATGGTGTTATCTTGGTCGTTGGCAGAGTTTCAAAATATGCATGGGGTGCAGATTGATAATGTTTTTTTTTTTTTTTTTTTTTGACGAGGTTCGAGTCAATAAGTAAACGGTCCACACGCGGCAGTCGATAAGAGTCTGAAACATTCACTAATTTTTTAATTTATGTGCATGGAGAAAATAATTAAGACAACAAATTTGCCATGATAAAGATGTTCATGATAATAAAATACCCTAAAATTCCGAAAATAAGCCCCGGGCTTATATTTTTCAAATGCCCTTTTTGAGGGGCTTATTTTTGGAGGGGCTTATATTCGGAGGGGCTTCTCTACGGAAGGAAATTTTCGTTTCAAAATCGATTGGGCTAGCCTTATAGTTGGAAGTAAATTTACCGTTTTTGCTTTAACTACCGTAAATTCCGAAAATAAGCCCCGGGACCTATATTTTTCAAAGGCACTTTTTGAGGGGCTTATTTTTGGAGGGGCTTCTCTGCGGAGGGAATTTGCGTTTACAAATCGATTGGACTACCCTTATAGTTTGAAGTAAATTTACCGTTTTTGCTTTGTTTTACTTTGTATTTGAGGGCGATTTCCAAGTACAAGCCCCCCGGTGGCGGGGGGCTTATATTTGGAGGTGCTTATACATGGAGGGGCTTATTTTCGGAATTTAACGGTATACCAGACTGACGTAGCGATATACCGTAAAATTCCTCCATGTATAAGCCCCTCCAAATATAAGCCCTCCAAACCGGTGACGCAAAAACTCTCCGTTAAATCGCCCCTCCAAATATAAGCCTCCCAGGGGCTTGTACTTGGAAAATTGCCCTCAAATACGAGGTAAAACAAAGCAAAAACGGTAAATTTACTTCAAACTATAAGGCTAGCCCAATCGATTTGTAAACGCAAATTTCCCTCCGTAGAGAAGCCCTCCGAATATAAGCCCCTCCAAAAATAAGCCCCTCAAAAAGTGCTGTTGAAAAACACAGGCCCCGGGACTTATTTTCGGAATTTACGGTAGTTAAAGATGCAAAAAGAAGGGCCAATAAATATTATCACTTGTTGCAACTACAACGTGAATAACAGTGAGCAGGGTGAGTGACTTGAGTAACGAAGGTTATTGACCTGTCAACTAATCTGACTAATATTTTTTCTCACGCGGGAGATAGGTGTTTTTCCAGTTCAGGTTCTAATTTTCAGTTTCACCAAAGAAATTTTCCAAAGTTCTGATGGCATCAGAGTCGTTTTTTTTTTTTTTCTTATTTTGTCCTTAGTCATCCTAAAAGATGGGTAATATCAGTTTAATAAAACTTCACATAGGAGATTATATTATCCCAAGTTGTCCCAGTCTATGGCGAGTGGCAAGCTTATGAATTCTGATAAATAGGGTACTTGATTTCTGCTTAATTCTAAAATTCTACAACTTGTTCATTTTAATCAAGTGGATACATCAGTCAGTACCATAGTCCTTTTGCTCTGTTCTAATCTCTTCTCCTTGTAAGCAAAGAAATTTATTCGTTTCCTAGTATTCAAGTTTTTTTATTTAGCCGGTTGTATTTACAAAAAAAAAAAACACTTATGTACGTTGGTTCTTGACAACACAGTTCATTAAACTTTTGCAATATCTATTGAACGATAGCTGGTGATGCTCAATAAACCAGCTCCGATATATTAAAATGCAGGCTAAAAAATAAATAATACATTTCTTTTGTTTTATTGCCCCATGCCTCGGAGCCAAGTATGAATTTTAATATATCGGATACTACTGTAAAAATACCGTCAAATACTGGGTGCCAGCGGTTTTTTTCTCGTGGCGAAGATGATGTGTCTTCACAGTGACGTCATCAAATTGTAAAGTCAAAACTGAGCAAAGTTTTACGAATTCTTATTTACACTAGGTTGAAGATAAACAAAAAAAATCTTTGCACAAGTTTCCATTCCCGTAGCACGTTTCATTTCGAAAATACAGCAATTTGAACTTCTGAATTTTCACAGTGCGTGACAACAAAATAGGAATGCTGTCTCGTTGAAAAAAAAGTCTCTACTCTTGATTTTCAGCGGTATAACCATCTCAAGTATTAGAAGATATGTATATACTCTCGTATGCTAGTTTTCGAGTGAAAAGAAAGAGTTTTTATAGAAAAAGTGAACTGCATATGTTTTTGTTGATTTCCGGCGGCCATATTGGTGCACCAAAACTGTACACCATGTGGCGTCTCCTTACAAAGCTCTACTAAGGTGTGTGAAACGTTTTGGCGAATTACTCAGAAACTGTGGGCCACAAAGACCTTAGACTATTATTCTTATTATTGTTATTATTATTGTTATTATTATTATTATTATTATTATTATTACCTATTACTCATTATAACAGCAATTGGCCGCCCATTCTTCAGTGCCTCATTATATATTAAGTAATTTTACTTTCTGTTCAAACAAGGAAATGCTAACAGAAACGTTATTTGATGACTTTAAGATATCTTCTTATGATTTATCCTATTATGTGTTTATGAAAATAATGATTAATAATTATTATAATTGTTTATAATTAGTACTATTAAATTATTATTATCGTTTGTTTGTTTGTTCCTTTCTCTAAGGTGCATGTGACCCTCACTTTTTTTTTTTTTTTCACTTTTAGCGAACAAAGTTCACTAAGATGAATGTCTCGGTGCATTACATTTACTGGTCAAAGAAATACCCTCAAAATCCAGACGATCCTATATGCAAAGCAGTGGTCATTGAATAGCAGACCGATGATCCTCGATATAAGAGAACATGAATTTTCTCGCTTTAATGTACTCATTGATTATAAATTTACTGCTGCATCGCAAGTCAACTGAACCAAGCCAGGAAGAGATTTTATCGTAAGTACTAATAAAACCTCTCTCAAAGCTCATACAAAAAATATCCGTTTATTTTCTCTTGTCTTGTGCTTATGTGATTAGCCTGATTAGAAGAGGGTCCAGAGGTCACTCGCGGTTACACACTCTGTTGTGCCAAAGGGGGGTATTTAAAAAGCACGAATTACGAGATCACCCTGGTATTGAGTAGATCTAAAAAAGCTTATAAAATAAGGGGGTACCGAGGGTAAAAAGTGTTAAAATATAATATTCGAATACTCTGAAATTCCGTACTCTTTAATCATCCTTTTTTGGGCCGTGTTTGTATCGTAAAATGGAATTTGATTAAGTATTTCAATTTGCACTCAACTTTGTGATGAGTGGTATATTTTTTTTACTGATTTGGAATCAACTACGTAGTAATTGTTTTATTAACTTGATCATCAAGAGTTTTTACAAGCTCTCTTTATTACGGGTGTTAATTAACAGTTCATTCTCCACTGATCTTAATCTCTGTCCAGTGGATAACACAACTGGATTTCCCAATACGTATCAACCAGATATAAACTGAATTATCCGGTGGACCGTACGTACTATTAAACTTTTGAACCTACCAGGAGCCGGAAGACATTCCATTGGTTGGAGGACGATCTTAAAGGATAACCCTTTAAGCCCTAAGAGTGATCAGCATGAAATTTCTCCTTGTAAAATTCAATGCTTTGTAAAACAGAGTGGTTATGAGGATTACGGACATGATTACACTCTCCAAGATTAATTTATTTGATATTTTATCTACTTCTCGCCACTACTTCTGTAGGAAATTAATAGGGGTAATAAATGCGAATTTAAATTTTGATCTTAGGGTTTCGCGACGAACGCGACGTACACAGGTACCCATAGAGGTGCGCTATATTACAGTATAAACATGATTGGCCCAAGGTCCACCTTCGCCGTCAGCTCCACAGTCGTTAGATTGCCCATATTTGTCAAATGTCTGTAAAGCTGAAGCACTGGATGCGCACCATCCGCCATTCTGAACACCAAAAATACTGTAACCTGCTCTTATTGCAGCTACCGCACACTTGGCAATAGCATTTTTTCGAGCTTTGTAAAATCTGTCCAAAATAGGATCCATCCCCTCCAGGGGTGGAATTGCTCGATCGCTGGTATCTCTGTAACATCCAACGCTATCATATCCTGAAAAATGGAATTTGCGTTGGTACTAGTTAATAACCAAAAAATACGAAAGGAATGCGCAACCGACTTTATGACGCTGGTTGACTACGTCATCCCGCGTAATTAGTTTACTGTCACTTAAGCAGCCTCGATTTTAGGCAAATATACCATCGAACAACCTAAAAATATCATCGCATCGATGATACATTGCTCGCATCTTCCAAATATGGTAAGCGCCAGTTGCTTATGAAATATGGCCTGAAGATTGGAGCCGATCAGAGACGGCGAAATATTTTGGATGAACAATAAACCTATATAGTCCATATATGGTAATGCTCCTCCCCTGAGCGGTATTTTTTTCTCAGTTTTTCTAATGTACCTTTGATGTAATAAACGTGATTGGCCATCCGTCCTCCTTCCCCATCAGACTGACAATCATTTGATTCTCCATATTTGTCAAACGTTTGCGGTGCTGTGGCACTAGAGAAACACCGACCACCATCCTGAATTGCAAAAATAATGAAACCTGCTTTGATGGCAACCGACGCGCATTTGGAAATGGCGTTTTCTCGTTGCGTGAATGGTCCATCTAAAATTGGGTCCTGTCCTTCTAGACTTGAGATTGTTCGATTTGCGGTTTCCTTATAACATCCAACGGTTTCGTAAGCTGGAGGAAATAGCAACAGATTAGTTTCATCTTATTGCATTTAAAAAATATGACGAAATGTATGCCCGCTTATATTCTTTAAATGCAGCAAAATCAAACACACGATTAACAGTAATTTTATAAATTCTAGGTGGCGTCTCTGAAACTCGTTAACAACACATGGAGGAGAAACAAAGAAATGGAATATTGATCGTCATAGCATTTTTCGAACTTCGAAGAATGAATTTCTCTAAAACTTGAATAGAGCTAATTATTTGAGAAACTATATCAAAACGCGCCTGCTATAAATGACGTGTTTCAACCAATATTCCGAAACATTGAAATCAATGAGGAAAATGGGTCGCAACTCTTTTTAAAAACTTCTTTGTGTCTTGATATCCCACTCGTGTTTTGTATATTTCCACTGGTGGCCGGATATTGGATGAAACACTCCCACTGGTGATTCGGTATTTCACTTTTCATGTCCTGATATCAGACGAAACGCTCCTTTATCTGTTTGATATATCACCTCTGAGAGTCTGGATATCACACGAGATTCTGCCATCCGTTTTTGAACACACGCGGTCAGTACTGGGATGTCAGATTTAACACTTCCTCTCCTGCGTATTTCTTAAATCTCGGTGATTGAATATCAGACGAAACACTGCCACTCGTCTTCTATAGATAATCTGTCAATGAGCGTCTTGATGTCAGGCAAAACACTTTCAGACATGTTTGAAATATTTGCAGGTAGTTAGTTTTGTTTTCGTTTTAAATGTTTTGCAAATCCTTTCAATCCATCTACCATATCCCTACATTGATTCTCCCTTTTCCTTTCAATTCTTGGTCTAATATGTATGATTAAATCGGTCTAGTTATTCCTCAATAGACGCACGTATAGTTAAGAATTGTTTATAGTAGAACTACACTTTTGTTTTGTTTTGTTTGCTTTTGTTTTTGTTTTATAATAACCTATTTAAAAATAGGTTATTATACTTTTAGTAGGTTATAGGTTATTCGCTTTACCTCTGCAAAGCTTGCCATCACCAGCAAACCCCTCCTTACACGAACATAGGTAAGATCCTTCACTATTCCGACAGATGGCATTTATATCACAGATGGAAGAAAAGACACTGCATTCGTCAATATCTGGGCAAATTGAAATATTTGAGATAAGGAAAAAAACTCTGTATAATAATAAACGATACAGGACTAAATCTGAAAGAAGTTGCTCGCTTAAAGCTAGCAAGCAAACAAACACCCCAGCGATCCCACTGAATTGTCTCGAAACAACGCCTAATTCATAGTCATGTCAGTCTGTGAATCAGAATATTTCTGAACCAAGAACAAATAATCATTGTTTCATTTTTTTAGTCATGAAAAAGTACTTTGTCAGTTGTACTCTTGTAACAAAAAATTGCGTGTGTAGCTACAATCTGTGTGAGAGGGAGGGGAAAAGGAGTATTTAAGTTCCCATTTACCTCGGTTGCCAAGAAAACTAGGAAGGCCATGCGCGCTCTTTTTGTTCTTTCCACAAAGCAATATTCTGCCCCCAGACTCGTACCCAGTCGCTATTTATGTGTTTTGGGGGTGAGAGAAGATTGGGGGTTAGATTGAGGCGCGCGCGGGGTCTCATGGGAAGGGACGCTATTTTTCCTTCGTCCCTTCCCATAACACCCCGCGCGCGCCTCAACCTAACCCCCAATCTTCTCTCACCCCCAAAACACATAAATTGCAACTGGCTACTAGTCTGTTCTGCCCCCTTAATTGTCCCCGGGTACGCTTTCGTTCGTCCTGACGACCTCACAAAGTTGTGAGCAAAGGTTCATACAGAGTACTCCCTCGCTTTATTTTACTTCTTCTGCCTAACAAAAACAAATGAAATCAAAGCTGGCTCTTAAAATAATTCTTAATCAGCAGCATCCTTCAGGTAATGGTGTGAGAAGGAATGGTAGAAAAACAAAATCGTTTTCTATTCAATTATTCTTACCCTGTCCACAATCTTCGCCGGTAAAACCCGGCGCACATACACAACGATACCGTTGGTCTCTAAATCCCGACTGGCAGGTAGACGCGTTATGGCATGGATTGACGTCACAAGCACTCTTTCAAGAAACAAATGAACGGTGAATGAGATGAAAAGGTATTAAATGATGTAGCAAAATCTAAGTAATCAAAGCGAAACTTGTCTGGGAAAGACATGCGAAAATTTCCTCCACAAACAAATGACAGTCGGCAGATATGGCAAATTAGACAATGTGACGACAGTGACATAGGCTCGCGCTGATCTAAAAACCGAAATGACCCATGGCAGAGAGGCTAATTAAGCTCTACAATTCCCGTTGACCTTTCCGCGCTCTATCATGTTCACATTTGCCGTTGTGTTGACTAAATCTGCCGAGTAGTCGTGCTTTTGTCTATTTCTGCATCCGATCTGCATACAGGAAAGAGAGTGTGGGTATTAAGTGGGCAGGTCTGTTTTAATTTTTTACAAGGCTACAACAGTATGGACCTATGCTGTATTTCTTGCATGGTTTTGTCCGTGTTTTCTAGGTTGGTTGTGGCCAATTTTTTATTTTCTCTGCGAGACATCAACTTGACACTTGGACTCTTGCCCCCCAGAAGACACGTGGTATAGAGTGATTCTGTGGGTGTTAGGAGTTCTGGGTCAGGACTAAAATCAGAGTGCGCGGATATTTTTTCATCAGAGCCTGATCTCTGGTTGTTACGCCATACTGACGAGCCCCAAAGAGGCCGAAACAGCTGTCTATGGCTACATCCCGCTCTGTTTTGAGTTCTTTCGGTGTCGTGTTGATGTCTTGCAGAGTTAATTTTCACGTAGTACGATCAGCATTACAGTATTCTGCTTGCAGAATTTAATACGTCTACAATAGTATGCGCTCTCTGATTGGCTATTTTCTTGTAATGACTGTGCATTACTAGCTAGGTTTCCAAGGCATATACAATAGTGGACATCCCTATATGATCTAATGACAGCTGTCACAATAGGGTATCTGCTGACCAGTGTCACATGACTGTCTCGCGGGCGTAGGTGAAAAATTCATTGAGGTGACGTGTTTGATTCAATTTTTCTGCTGCCCAGTTATGGTATTCAACTGATCGCAAGCTTAGAAAACTTTACTTCAGAAAGACATTTCTTCAAAGTTCCCACGAGAGCTTCGCTTTTGGCTTGGCTAAATCTAAATCTAAGTCTAAATCTCATGATGTACTCTTACATCTGCTCCATGGTATACGTAGTCGGCATCGTCCTCCAGGTGATAACCATACCCTCGATGAGTTGCATTGTTCAACTCACAGCTCCTTGTTTTCTCTTCGAAATTAATACTGACGCAGTTAGATTCCCACAAACAAAGTATCTCGCAGAAACCTACATCTGTGACCTGCTGAGTTCCTATTACGTGGTTCTGCAGACGTTTGGCGGTAAAGGAGAAGGAAGCTGGAAACCGCAGTTCTCGACATTCACCTGAAACAGTCAACATCCGTCCTCTCACATGAACAAAACACTGCACAAAAAAATAGATCAAATTTGCTCTGGGCAAATATATGCTGCAAAGGGGGGACAAAGATGGTAAATACTGCATTAGTATCCTTAATTTTATAGGGCTGTACAGTGGTGGATCTAGGGAAAGGGGCCCCCACCCCCCCCCCCCCCCCCCATTTATTTTTAGACCACACTGAGACCCGAAGGGCCGAAAAAATTTTTTTGGAGAACGCCCTAGCTGTACTGTCGCAATTTGTAATACAGTCGACTCCCGATAACTCGAACCTTCAAGGGAAATAGAAAAAAGGTTCGAGTTATCGTGAGTTCGAAGAAAATAGCCTACAGTAAGGTAAAAAACAGTTCTTACTGCACAGTGAACATTTTAATCACATTTGATTGTAGAAATGTCAAGTGAAAATTAAAAGATAATTCTAGATTATAAATCAGAAGCTAATGTAACAAAAGATAGCCTATATAGAGCATGCGTTTTACTGTTTGTTTTTTTTTTCACGTTAGCCTGTGACAATTAACATCAGCTTCCACTAGTAAACTATACTCCTACAACTCGTCAATAGGAAATCCAAAATTCAATGTTTCGGACGCCAGTATACGGCTTTTTTTCCGACTGTTTAAGGGCGCAAAAAATGGTTCGAGTTATCGGGGGTAAAATTATATAGAAAATGACCTGAGGGGAAACGAAAATTGGTTCGAGTTAACGGGAGTTCGAGTTATCCGGAGGGTTCGAGTTACCGAGGGCAAAAATTAAAGTGAATGAATGACGGAAATCCAAGGGAAATCGATTTTGGTTCGAGTTAGCGAGAGGCTCGAGTTAGCGAGGGTTCGAGTTATCGGGAGTCGACTGTAATCATCGCAGTAATACCAGTCGCAATTTGTAATAACTGTCTATCGCACTTTGTAATAAACTAAGCTGTCGCAATTTGTAATAATTCCATCGCACTTTGTAATAATGTTTTGAGCGTGATTCAACTTACTTCGTGAACATTAATATAATGCCGAAATATCAATGGTACCTCGTAAACAAAGATGAGGACGTCTCGATCTGCAAGAACGTAACTTACAAAATTACTTTTAAAATTTATACCTGCGCTCATTCAAACCAGTTAACTTATTCACGGTCCTAAACATTTTTTAAAAAAATTAATGTTGATAAGTTATCTGACGTACGAAATTCTGTATTCTTAAACTTTGCTATTGTATTGGATGGTTTGCATGCAATGGTTACCTGCCGGGCGTACTCCCTTATATGGTCAATATGGGAATGTGCCGCTGGACAGAGCGTTGTCAGAGTACAGAATCTAGACACACTAGACACAAATGACCCTTATTAAAAGGCATTTAATTTCCACCCCGAAGACTTCAAGTGTCACGTGGCGAGCAAACATGGATTGGGACGGCGAATGCCAGGTTATTCATGAATTTTCTGTTGTTAAATGTTGCTTTTGTTAATTAAAAATTTTTGAATTCAAATATATGAAATGACTCATATCTTTTTTTGGTGACATGTCACAGAAAGTTTGATGTCTTTCATAAAAGCGATTCTCGTTGGTCACGTGATTAATTAGGGCAGAAAAATTTACGTCGGAAGACATGCATGTTTGACCAAAGAAAACAATTTAAGTTTATTACAAAGTGCGATAGAATTATTACAAATTGCGACAGCTTAGTTTATTACAAAGGGCGATGGACAGTTATTACAAATTGCGACAGCTTTTTTATTACAAAGTGCGACACGGTTTATTACAAGTTGCGACAGGTATTACAAAGTGCGATAGAATTATTACAAATTGCGACAGCTTAGTTTATTACAAAGGGCGATGGACAGTTATTACAAATTGCATGCGACAGCTTTTTTATTACAAAGTGCGACACGGTTTATTACAAGTTGCGACAGGTATTACAAAGTGCGATACATTTTACAAATTGCGATGGTAGCCCCCCCCCCCCACATCTCAAAGTCTGGATCTAGCATTGTTGTAAATCGGGGGTAAATGGGGTAGTTAATAGTGAAACATGTATATACCGTTGTGTTGTTGTAGACTGAAACGAGAGAGTCAGTTTATGTTGAAACTGGTTTACTTTGGCACCAGAAATGACTTCAAACGGCGGAGAATGAATGAAAATACAAGTAGGCCGTGGAGGGAGGAGAGAGCTTAGCCTAGAGCTCATGTTGCTCTGCTGAATAGATGACAACTCTTTTGTGACATCCAGTTCCGGACTGATTTTGAAAGGTACTTATTTGGAAGCGATTGTTTTTCAATTGAAAAGTAGCTTACATACTTGTATTTTATTAAATATATGTTTATAATTTAAGTGATTTTAGATTCTTAGTTTTTATTGATGTCTATTTTATGTTTTAAACTTTTATAATCATGTAATTTTTTTAAACTTTTACCATTTTTTAAACTTCATCGTGTAATTTTTTTTAAACTTCAATATCATGTAAATTGTTATTTTCGTTAATGATTTTAGTCTAAGAGGACCCCCTCCTGTAAATCACTAATTAAGTGAAGTTGGCATCCTCAATAAAGATTATCAAGCATCATATTCATCATCTCAATGCTAAGCAATTACAGGGTTTACTTCACGCTATCTGCTACCCTTTTAAAAACTGCTATAAAACGTGTATTTAGTTTTAGGCAAACTTTTTCTTGTCGTCTCTTGCAACGGATGGCAAGTATGGGCATGAAACTTGACACTGATGGGATTTTTCAAGTTTTAAACCTATGCATGGAAAAATGACCAAGAAAGTTATTAGTCATCCCTGCTGTAATAGAGAGGAGAGGTAGTTACGTCACGTTGCCAAGAAATTGTGTCGTGTTCACCTAGTTTATAAAGCGGACGCGTGAAATTCGGAAGATTCACGTCGTGGTCGTGCTACGACGGCTAAGAAATGTACAAAAAAGCGTGATGCAGGTGCAAAGTTGTTGTTTTACCAATATGAACCTATTGATTTTTTGCCGTTTTCGTTCCGTCGCCGTCACTTCTCCACCTCTACTTGTTTGATATCTTCATAACCAGTTTATCGGAGTATATTGAGCTTGAACAAATTTAAAAAGCACTAAGTATTCATCATCACAGAAGTGATCATGACCTGAAACAGCAATATCCTTGCGGGACGTACGTATTACCCCTCTGGGTAATAAATATATGTTGTTTTTTTTTATTATTTTAGAAATTCAAAGAGCATTCATGCAGAAGGTAAGCGTTTCATTTGATAGAAGAGTTTTGAAACCCAGTTGTGCAGAAATTGCAACATTTCTTAAAGAATAAATTAACAGCTAAGTTAAAGAACGAATCTGCCAAAATAGATTTAAGTTGAGAATATGTGCATACAAATTTAAAATGTATTTATATCTATATATTATTCTATAATTGAAAATGGTTCAAAAAGGGGCAGAAATTAGTTAAAGACACTTGCAGAGGATAAAATTGATAACCACACTCGTTCCATTCTGTGAAAATTAGAATTTGTTCGTATAACAAGACATGATATAAAGTAAGCGAAAGATATATTTAAACGGAAACGTTTAACTTTTAATTAAAAGAACTAAATCGCATCACTTACCTTCCACGTAAGCTAAGAAAAGTTCTAATGACAAGAAGAAAATGGGAACCCTTTGACCACGAAGAAAGGACGCCATATTTTTGCATCTCAACTCATCGCTATCTGACCACTTTAGCAGCCAAAACTGGTAATAATAATGCAAAAGTCTATGGAGGACTCTTAATAATGCTTCTAAATCCACCAGCTGTAGACACAAGTTAAGAATTAAACAGATGCATGCTGTCATCTACGTGCTGTCGAATTCAGTTTGAAAATTAGATCAAATATGTCGTGTGACCACAACATGTTAGATAATTTGTAAATTGAAAAGCCTTTCAACATTTCTCTGCAATCCTCCTATAGTTTCTAGGCGCGATACCGCGGTTGTCTGACGATCTTTTACAGTGTAAAAGGCGCTATGGGAAGTCGAGGTAAGATCACTCCGCGAGAGATGAAGCATGTTTCTTAAAAAAATGAAACATCTTAAAATATTAATAGACTGATTTTAAAATCAGAGATTCGCAAAGAGGCTGAAACAATTAAGGCGTACTATTTTAACATAAGAGGCATTCAAGACGAAATGCGACACCAAGGGCTACCAATAGACCGAAGACGGTGGGCAAGTTTATACTGAAGTTTATTAGTATTCGTTAGAGAAAACCCCCCACCTGTATTCTTAGAAAATTACTCAGCAGAAAAGAGGTGGTCTGGCTTTTCTTCATATCTACATGTTCAGCTTAATTTCTCAGTTAATAGGCCGATCCTTTGGCAGTGAACAGGGATTTTGCGGTCATGATTTTCTACCTTGATTGCAGAGAAAGTTTGTTTGACTACTCAAGAGCTAAATGCTTTTGAAAACGTAACAACAATATTCTTTTGTGATGGTGTTATCTCGGTCGTTGGCAGAGCTTCAAAATATGCATGGGGTGCAGATTGATAATGTTTTTTTCACGAAGTTCGAGTCAATAACGGTCCGCACGCGGCAGTCGATAAGAGTCTGAAACATTCACTAATTTTTTAATTTATATACATGGAGAAAATAATTAAGACAAGAAATTTGCCATGATAAAGATGTTCATGATAATAAAATACCCTAAAATTCCGAAAATAAGCCCAGGGCTTATATTTTTCAAAGGCCCTTTTTGAGGGGCTTATTTTTGGAGGGGCTTATATTCGGAGGGGCTTATCTACGGAGGGAAATTTGCGTTTCAAAATCGATTGGGCTAGCCTTATAGTTGGAGGGAAATTTACCGTTTTTGCTTTAACTACCGTAAATTCCGAAAATAAGCCCCGGGACCTATATTTTTCAAAGGCACTTTTGAGGGGCTTATTTTTGGAGGGGCTTATATTCGGAGGGGCTTGTCTACGGAGGGAAATTTGCGTTTACAAATCGATTGGACTAGCGTTATAGTTTGAAGTAAATTTACCGTTTTTGCTTTGTTTTACTTTGTATTTGAGGGCAATTTCCAAGTAAAAGCCCTCCGGTGGCGAGGGGCTTATATTTGGAGGGGCTTATTTTCGGAATCTAACGGTATGCCAAACTGACGTAGCGATATACCGTAAAATTCCGAAAATAAGCCCCTCCATGTATAAGGCCCTCCAAATATAAGCCGCCCAAGCCGGTGACGCAAAAAACCCTCCGTTAAATCGCCCCTCCAAATATAAGCCCCCCCCCCCCCCCAAGGGCTTGTACTTGGAAAATTGCCCTCAAATACGAAGTAAAACAAAGCAAAAACGGTAAATTTACTTCAAACTATAAAGCTAGTCCAATCGATTTGTAGACGCAAATTTACCTCCGTAGAGAAGCCCCTCCAAAAATAAGCCTCTCAATAAGTGCCTTTGAAAAATATAGGCCCCGGGACTTATTTTCGGAATTTACGGTAGTTAAAGATGCAAAAAGAAGGGCCAATAAATATTATCACTTGTTGCAACTACACAAATAACAGTGAGTGACTTGAGTAACGAAGGTTATTGACCTGTCAACTAATCTGACTAATATTTTTTCTCACGCGGGAGATAGGTGTTTTTCCAGTTCAGGTTCTAATTTTCAGTTTCACCAAAGAAATTTTCCAAAGTTCTGATGGCATCAGAGTCGTTTGCTTTTTTTTTTCTTATTTTGTCCTTAGTCATCCTATAAGATGCGTAATATCAGTTTAATAAAACTTCACATAGGAGATTATATTATCCCAAGTTGTTCCAGTCTATGGCGAGTGGCAAGTTTATGAATTCTGTTAAATAGGGTACTTGATTTCTGCTTAATTCTAAAATTCTACAACTCGTTCATTTTAATCAAGTGGATACATCAGTCAGTACCATAGTCCTTTTGCTCTGTTCTAATCTCTTCTCCTTGTAAGCATAGAAATTTATTCGTTTCCTAGTATTCAGTTTTTTTATTTAGCCGGTTGTATTTACAAAAAAAAAACACTTATGTACGTTGGTTCTTGACAACACAGTTCATTAAACTTTTGCAATATCTATTGAACGATAGCTGGTGATGCTCAATAAACCAGCTCCGATATATTAAAATGCAGGCTAAAAAATAAATAATACATTTCTTTTGTTTTATTGCCCCATGCCTCGGAGCCAAGTATGAATTTTAATATATCGGATATGGTCTATAAATACTGTAAAAATACGGTCAAATACTGGGTGCCAGCGGTTTTTTTCTCGTGGCGAAGATGATGTGTCTTCACAGCCCGGGGGGCACTTGGGTATTTTTTTGGGTGGGTATGTGCCGCCCGGGACTCCAAATTGGCACCCCGTTCTAAAAAAATTTCCCCTAAAATTGATACCCCGTTCTAGAAATGGGCCAATTTTTTATACCCCGTTCTAGGGTGCAACAAGAGTACAACAGTTTGCTTGTTAACGCATTGAACGGTATTTTTAGAAGCAATCTGTCCTTGAATGAAACAAAGTGAAATGGCTGCTTACAAAACTGGAGCTTTCGTACGTTCAAAATATTATACCCTGTTCTAGAAAACGCCTCTGAAATGGACACCCCGTTCTAAATCAGGAGCTTCAAAATCACGACCCCGTTGGGCGGCAAATACCCGTATAGGTAATGTATGGGAGTACCCCCCCCCCCGGCTTCACAGTGACGTCATCAAATTGTAAAGTCAAAACTGAGCAAAGTTTCACGAATTCTTATTTACACTAGGTTGAAGATAAACAAAAAAAATCTTTGCACAAGTTTCCATTCCCGTAGCACGTTTCATTTCGAAAAAACAGCAATTTGAACTTCCGAGTTTTCACAGTGCGTGACACCAAAATAAAAATTCTGTCTCGTTGAAAGAAAGTCTCTCCTCTTGATTTTCAACAGTATAACCATCTCAAGTATTAGAAGTATGGTGGCCTAGAACTGCCATAAGGAATTTTCTTGATAATTCAAGAAAATTCAACTTTTGTAATCGATTAATTTTAAAATTACTGCATTTTTTTTCTATAAAGAAAATATTAAAGATGTATTTTTTATTTTTTAAAGACAATTTATTTTTAAAACGCTTGAATTCGTTTGACTTTTGAAAGTACTACAAATTATTTTTAAAAAGATAATATTAAAAGGAGTATTTGTTTTCATATTAGAAACTGTTCATTTTTATTTTGGTTTTTGTTTTTTTTTTCCCCTAAGGCGAATATTTTTTTAAGGTTCTGGAACGTTTTTTTTTTTAATTTTTTTTTTCGTCTTGACAAGCCGAGAACTGCCATAACCCAAAATGCTCCTCGCACCTGATGTTATCCCATAATCCTTTTCGCTAATATCAATTGTGGCGCCAAACTCTGTGATTAACATGGCGGCTGGGCGTGATAAAGATTGGCGTAACTTTCAAAAGAAAATGAAAGAGAAAAGAGTCGCAGGGAAAGAGAAGAAAGCAAAGGGGAAAGGTGCAGTAGCAGAACCTGACGATACCATCACAGTTCAAAGGCTTAGCGCAGAAGTCACAGGGAAACTGCAGAAGTACTCCCGCATTGGGGCCCGTGTTCGTCTCTTATGAATTCGAAGAATACACGATCGAGAATATAAAGAGTGCTTGTATGAAGCACTTCGGGATTCCTGAAGATGGCATTTTATGCTGTGATGTCCTCGCAGGCGAACAAGGGCCTTCCTGCTTCTCTGTGAAACAAATTCCCGATTTTAAAGTTATTCACGTGAGGTTCATAGAGAGGTCGGATGGCGAAGGCGAACCGGAAACCAAACGCTCAAGGCCTGTTGCACGTTCAAGCCCAGTACGAGCACCACCAGCTCGGAGGGCTACTGCTGACGTGGAAATTGTGTCTACCAGTCATCCCTGTGGTATACGACCAGAAAAAGTATCTCCTGAAAGCAGATTCATCCCTAAGAGCCTCTCCGTCGTTGACATGTTAAAACTTGGCAACCAAATCAAGCGTACAACAACAGCTATAGAGATTTACAATTTTGACTTTCAAGCTATGGCTTGGTCAGCGTCCCCAGTTCTCGTCGACTTTAACATGGAAGAGACAGCTTTTGGAGCGGGCGGATTCAGGGAAGCTTTCAAGGCCACAGGCAAACACAAAGAGTACTCGTACACTACCTGGGTTGTGAAGCACTACCTCGACAAGTCTTTGGAAGATATGAGAACTCTTGGACAGACTCCAGAACAACACACAAAGAAATCAGTTCAACTGCACTATTTAGCTAGAAACTTTGCAGCCCAGTTACACACTGATCTTGAGAAAGAAGACAATTTAATTTTGTTTGGAGATTCCTTGTCTTACAACAAAGTTATGCTTGGATATATTAGAAATAGGGATGAGTACGTAACCGTCGAAGAATTTGTTAGTGGCAAGTTTGACAAGTACATCAATAATGATGGAACAATATGTGGAAAGAACAAGAACCTTACGGAAAAGGCAGAATGTTTGGCACACTATAGCTATGAGAAGTCAAAGAAGGAAATAATGGTGGTGGATATTCAAGGCTGTGGGGTGCGTTTGTTTGACCCAGAGGTTGCAAGTTCGCAAAATGAGTCGGACAATGAGGGAAAGCTTTTCTGTGCAGGTAACCTCAATAGCCATGCCATTGACAAATTTGTTGAGTTGCATAAGTGCAATAGCTTTTGTCAGCTATTGGATCTGTCAGTTTTGCGTTAGAAGTGTTGGACAGTGTAGGTCCATCTGAACAAATCCAGGTATTTTGGTTAAACCCATCTTATTTGTTGTGTTGGTTGTTCAAATTCAAAGCTACAGTGTTTTGTACAGATATTTTAACTTTGATCCAAGGCAAAGGTTTAAATAGATTTAACCATGAAGTGGAGATTTAAATAAATTATAATTACAGATTAGTTTAGTCAAATGGAAGCCCTGTTTTCATATTTTATGTCGATATTTTGGTGTGTTATCTTCAACAGTGACTCAAAAGCAAAAACGTTTTTTAGATTACCTAGCATCAATAGTCTGATTTATTGTCATTTGTGTAATTAAATCTGATAATTGCTTGACAGAAGTTTGTCCACTCAAACTGTGATTTATGTGAAAGTTTCAGATAAATATGTATTCTATTTCACCTGTAAAATAATATTTTACTGTTTATGTTGCTGTTATTGTACTCCAGACATTGGTACTCTCAATGGGGGGGTGGGGGAGGGGGTATTAGGCACGTCCTGGGGGATAGAACTGTTAGTAACTTCAAACGTGGGGAAATGATCGGCTTCTAAACAGTATCATTGGTTCAAAATAGTATCAGAAATACTTATTTTTTTAAAGAAAAATTGAGCTATTTATTTTTAATTTCCCAAGGGTCTGCCAGATATCCCCTCAAGGAAAAGTTTTAGCTCATAAATCTGGAGACACAATATTCATAACTCATCAGGTGATTTCATAAGTTGACGTAGCAAGACCGAAAAGCTGACAGATATTTTTAGAATTCTCTAGGGTGGACTTTTTATCCCTTTATATCTCTGTTACCCATCAGAGCCGAGGCATTCATTTTATTTTACAGACAAGTTGTGAGGCTCAGTGTGCTAGCTATTTCGAGTTATCCAGTTGAGAAGTTCCATACTTACCAATGGCCACCCTCTGTTTGACTGTTACGTTGTTGCAAGAAGACAAATAAATTCTTAATTTCAAAAGTATTCACCAATGTCATTATCTATTTAAGTGGTTGAAATGGATTTCACCATTTCATTACACTTTCTGGGTACAAGAAAATACTCCCCCCCCCCCTCCTTCTTGTCCTCCTCCCATGTGCTTCCATACACATGAGAGGCCCACAACATCATTCATCACCTTTCAATGTAAAATAGTGATTTGTAAAAAAAAATGTTCTTTTTAACCCCTGTTAAATAAGGCAGTAAATACTATCGCTCAATGTAACCTCTGGAATTTTTCTTCTGGAATAATCCCTGTCAAATGATTTCTTAAGGGTTCTCAATTAGTGCTGATAACTACCTAAAGGAGAATGACAAATGTTATCTTGTGTTAAATTACAAATTTTGAGTTAGCTACCCAACTAAATTGGTCTAGACTTCATGGATGTAGAAGCTGATTAAGGGTCAGACCACCATTTTACCAGTAGTATTCAAAATGTTTCTGTATGCAGCCTCCTTGTTTGGTGAGACATTGTTTCTAATAAGTCCTCTCCCAACTTGAAGGTACGCTCCTGTCCTTGAAAACATAAAGTAGTCTACTCTAATACTCTGAGACCTCAAGTTCTGCTGCTAAAAATAGGTTTAAAGGAAACATTGGGTACAAATCAACTAAGGAAAACTTCCACCATTCAGTTGAAAGATGTATCATGTTTCTTTAATTTTTCATCCAAAAAGGGTGAATACAGGCATGCCGGGACCTCCCACCAAGCTATATTACTACCCCTGATTTGCCCTTTAAGGGACAAAGTTGGTTTTACAGTAAAAAAATGAGAGGTTATTTTGTCGTCTGTAAGGAGCTAGAGCCCAGAATCATGCAGTTTGGTAAAGGTAATCTGTCCCAGGCTCACATACGGAACTTCATTCCTTGCCACAAGTACAGTGATTACTTCTATCTATTACAATTAACTGCATTCGAGTGACTGGACCCAGTACACTGTAATCTTCCAATCAACTGTTAAATTTTGGGTTTTGTTTTATAAGCTTTTCTTTTGATAAGATTCCCTCTAAGGGTGCGTAATTATGTCCCTATACCTGAA
>OZ037786.1:7606818-7676818 GCA_964035525.1 Porites cylindrica | reverse complement strand
TAAATTACAGAAACAGTTAAGTAATGAAATATTCTAGCCGCCTGTAGTTATAAATAATTGACCAGTCAGAAACCAGCCATGACCGAGCTAAAACTTATTTGGCCAATCAACATGACTGGCCATGGTCCAAAAGTTATTTTGAGCCCTATGGATGGCCAAAGATTGTCACTTATTATGTTTTGGAGGCTTAAGGTACTATATACTGGTTTTCACTGTCATGCCATCGAAAATAAAAATCAAATCCATCAAATAGATGAGTGAAGGTAAATATGCAAAGATCGTTGCCAAGATGTAGGCTGGTGCAATTTTTCATATGCACGATATTAGAGAAATGTCTAACCTAATTTTACAGAGCTTGTGTGGAGATGCCATATTGCTCTCACTCTGAGGGGAACCAACATAACAGCAAGAAACCAACAGAAACATCTGTTACCGAGTTTTGCTGTGAAAGCGTGAATTCATTCTTTGAGGAGCTCATAAGAATTAATTTTAATTGATGCTTTTCCTAATGCAAGGACTGTTCAGGTTGCAAACCCCAAAGTAAGTCAGTGTTTCAACCTACATGACAGCTCTCTCGGCTGCCATATAAATGCCACGTCATGCAAAAGGTTAGAAATTCAATTGTACTGACTATCACAAAATGAAAACCCCTTTCAAAGTTAAAGCTATAGAGTAAAGGTTTTAGCTGCTAATACATACTTCATGAAATAAAAAACTCAGAAGGATCGATAATTCTTTAGTTTTAATTTTGATCATTTCATGTGAAAACCAGCAACTGGTTAACTAACACATCCTGTTTACAAATTCTAGCTCTCAGTGACAAACTTCAAAGATGATGTTTCTCTCTTAAGACTTCTGGGTTGCATAAATTCCACCTTCCAAGAACTTAAACACCATGAGGAAATTGAGAATACCTGCATTTTGGAGGAACTTCAGCATCGTCTTATTAATCAGCAATTACTTGCTGTTGTTAATGATGTACACAAGGACAGGCATGTTTTGGAGATTTTATCATTAGCGAGGAAAGGAATGAAAAGTGCGTCAAAAAATGGAACTTGTTTGAACAGAAATACGTTTGAGGATAGGCTCAGGGAAGCTCTGCAATCCTTTAAACGAGATTTTCTTCCACATATGAGGCACGAGGAAGAGGTGAACACCTGTGATTTAACTCATTTATTTTTAGGGTTGATGTGTAAGTTTTTGTCCCCGCCAAATTTGAATCGTGTCAAGGTGTGAAAATGCAGGACATAAAATAAACTTTTTTCCAGGAGTCACTCAGGAGGTCTTTATATTTTTCCAAAGTGACATAAGCTTAGATTTATTTAGCATTATGGTTTGTTAATTAATGCAGTTCTTATTAATGATGGATGTCATTTGTGAGCAATAGTGGTGAGAGGAATTGCTCCATATTGCATTATTCTTAAAGTCCTGTAAGTTGGAGGAGGTAAAGAATGGCTGTGGAGGTGAATTTGGGACTATCAAGCCAGCAGTCAAGAAAGAAGTCATACGATATGCTCCTTTAGGATGTCAGATTTTTTATCTTTGCAGGCTTGCAAATAATTTTTCCTTTTACAGATGACATAATAATGTCCAACCAGTTAAGTCCAACAAACCAGAAGAGATGTCACACACTCATCATGTGTTGACTGTATAATTTGGTTTTAATTTATTAACATGCAAATTGCATTGTCAGTTACTTAATGGTAGTGTAGTCAGTTCAACCTCTATTTAGCGGCCTTACTCTATTAAGTGGCCAATAATCAAAGTCCAGAATTAATAATTGTACAAAAGAACTGTATTATACTATAACAAGAATGCTCTATACAGGAGCAGTCGGTCTAGCTTGCTTGAAGATTAGATCAAGAAATAAGGAAGCCATAAATTCTACACAAAAGAGGATTTACTCGCTAAAGGTTTTTTACTTTCTACTTTATTGACATTGATACTCTTTTAAATATTTGTTTCTGAATTGATTTAGTACGTGTGTTAGTGACAACTGGAAATATGTCTGCTGTCGCAGACTATATGCGTGTATAAATACATGAAAATTCAAGGACCATGATTCCAGAGAAATTGCATCATTGCCAGAGATGAAAAAAGTGATTTACATGACACATCATTTCAGTCATCGCTGAAAATAAACCGCATGCTCATCACAAGACCAATTTGTATACGATGAAAGTTTCCAACACCCGGCCATCGCAGTTTTGCTAATTAAGATTCCTATTTTTTTTCGACCACTCAGTAGTGTTCACTTGTTGCAAAGTAATCAATGCCTTCAAGCGATAGAATTCGTGGACCAACATGTTTCAGAAAAGCTCTTAATGTAATCTTTCCTAAGCTTTCTTCGCAAAATATTTGTGGCTTTGATCACGCAACGATTCTTAGTCCCAGTTTCCACGGTCTCCGCAAGGAACGCCTGGCACAATGACTCCCCTTTTGTGCCTTAAATGCGACTAAAAACACGTTGCAGATCATGAGTCTCGCTGCTTATGCATGCAAGACTAGTAAGTGAAACCTCTAGATCCACCAGCAATAACATGTATTGTTTTATTTATTGTGCCAGGTATTTCAACCACTCCTTATGGAGTATTTCAGTTTTGAAGAGCTGAAAGAAATCAAGGCAAAGGTGTTACATCTCCATTCTGTTTATACTAATCTCAGCAAGGTAAGTTTTAAAATTTCATTCCGTTGCCTGCAATTAATAAAGTGGAAATAAACATTAATTGATAATTACCCCTCATGATTCCTTATTTTTGCTTCCATTATAAAAATGGCTCTTTTTGTTGGAGTTCTATTTGCAGGTACAGTCGAACCTCTATGTGAACCAGCTCTCATAAGCAACCACCCATCCAAAACACCAAAATATCCCCATGATATCTGTATAATCAGAACCTCTCATAACTTTAAGTGACTGCAACCACTTTTTGGCCTTGAGGGCTTATTATTTTCCATTGGTTTTGACCTCTTACAAGTAAGCTAAGCAAACACTTGACACCTAATGTGGTCTCTGTTTGCTGTATGTACATGTACTATCTTACTGCTTAGAATAACAAGAACTTTCAGTGACAACAAGGAGCAGCTCCTATACTTGTGCATAACTGAAACCCTGCCAGGGTAAATTCTGACAAGTGACTTGACCCAAAAAGTAGTGACAGAGCGTAAAAAGAAATCGTGACGAGAGACAACCTTGCTCTGCCAAATTGCAACAGTGACAGCAAAGCCAAGAATAAGTGACAAAGAATGGTGGTTTGGCTAATTTATCACCTGTCCTGAATGCAAAGAAAATGCAACTTTTGTCAATTTTCCTTGCACTTCAGAGAATGTCTCTTGTCAGTGAGCTTCGGTGGACCCTCCCGAGTGCATGTCACGTTACACTTTATGGAGGGACCTTACAAAAACATGACGGTGAAGGCAACGTCTAAAAACTAAAAGGTTTAATGAGCAAAACAACAAGTCTGCACGTGCATCACGCTTTCTCGTACATTTTGTTGCCGTCCCTACACAACTACGTCATGAAATGACCAAATTTTAAGTTTACTTCAGAAAGGCAACGGCAAGCCGATAAATTCTACCATCTCTGTCTGAACTTGGGCGCCGTCCCCTCTCTTCACCTCCAACCTAAATTCCCTCTTTTTAAGTAACTGGGCGACTTGGGATAATTGCCAAAAAAAGGGAAAAGATGCGAAGTCTATTTTTCAGGAACGTTTTCATGGACGTCGCCATTGTCAAATCGTTACGCAAGCCCGCACAACTCCTGAGACACCTGGGAATGAGGTTGTCCATCACATAGCTTAATTTTATGCACACTATGCTTTGCTTGCCCCTGAACTTCTAGACCTTCTGACATCCTTGTCAGGTAGAACCGTGAGAAGACCACTATTGCTTGATTTGTTGGCTCATCAGACTGGCGCTTTCCTCTGTGAATGTAGTGTGAAGTGACTAGTTCTAAGATACTACATCTCCATAAATGGGATGTTAGAACATCGCAAGGCTTTCAATTCCTGGCCAGCATTATGATCGTCATACCCACTATACGCTTGGGTGAAGAGAGACAATGTGATCCAGACTTAAGTTTCTTGTTTAAATGTAAGCAACACGACAGTGACAACGGTGGACAGACCAAGGATCAGGTACATATAACCTTACCACCGACCTTCCAACTGCTCTCACAGAGTAGACCACCATGCCTTCACGATTTCTCAGGTCAGTTAGTCTTAAAAATGTTGATCGTGGATCACTTAATTGTGAATGGCAATGTTTTTCTGTTCGACACATGAAATTTTAACTGAAAAATTTCAGAACTGTAATGGTTTCTTTACAAGGCATCGCTATGCCCCTTTTTTACAAGTTCCTAAAATTCCGACAAAGACAAAGAATTTTCATTCAATTTCTGACAGCGTCATGAAGCATTTAGAAACACTGACACAAGACATTTTAAAATTCAGGCGAGCGACATGGGACTGCTCCCTGGCAGGGCCTCAGAACTTAAAAATTGCATGTAATAAATCATCTTCCAAAATTGGTTGGTTGAGATCTCTACTCAGAAGAGACCCCCTGTTTGTTGATTCTCGTATAAGCAACCACTAAATCTTCTCATTTTGGGTGGTCGCTTATGGGAATTTTGATCGCATTATTATAAACGTACTATTTACAGCTCACATTCCCCTCACAATCAAATTCTTTTTCTTTTTCAGCACTGCAAGGTTGAAAGCACAGACTCTCCAGAAAAAGACAGTATTCAAATTGATAGTTCATCTGAACATGAGTCTGATCAAGACATTGATTTTGAAAAATCTGCCGCAGTAAGGACTAAAAATTCAAGTCTCAGAGCTCATTGCTCAAAAGAAAGGACTTCAGCATCAAATTTAGATGCATCTACTCATGACATTTTTGCAAATTTTACATTGACTGAAAGCAGTGTGGTAAATAAGACTTCAACCTCTGAAAGTGATGTTGGCGCTGAACAAAAGCAATCTTTGCTTCTGCGCTTTCCTTCTGAAATCACGCTTAAAATATTCTCTTACTTGGGACCCAAAGACTTATGCCGATGTGCCCAGGTTTGTCGCCTTTGGTCACAATCTGCAAGAGATGGCGAGTTATGGCGAGAGCTTTACCCTGTGCGCTGGATTTTCAGGAAGGATTGGCGGTTTGGTGCAGATGTTGATGATATGTGCTCATGTAACTGTGATTCTGAGATTCAGAGTTTTGAGTCTGGATCTATGAACAGGTAAGTTATTATTGTCTGAAACTACTGGTTGGATAAAATTTACAACAAACTGGGAATCAGACAAAGCGCTGCCACATATAATACCCTATACACTCTTTCATTACCAATAGTAGCCCAGTATTCTTTCCAGAAATTTCAACACTGGGGTCCACAGGACCCATAGTCGATAGAGAAGCTAAAAGGGGTTCATGAGGAAGAAAAGCGGGTCACAATTTTTAGATACAGTCAACGCCAACTCAACGTTTTACAGCTAAGGGTTAGAGTAAATACTTCATACTTTCTAAAAAAGTAGATGTCCTTGGGACCCCTTGGGCTAATAATTATAGTGTGGCATTTTTTGAAAAAGTGCGGCAATGCCACAATGCCCCGGTCTGGTAGGAAAACTGGTGGCCACAGTCAAAACAAACAATAAGCACTCTACTTTTATTGTTACCTGCTGCTTTGGAATTACTTATTTCATGAAGTAACTTTTCTTCTGTGTCAGTATGACTCCTCATACTGCTGCATTATTATGAGGCCATGCCAAGGTAAATTCCGACAAGTGACATGGTCCAAAAAGTAGAACAACGCATAAGTCAGTTCAAAAACCGTAGTTACTAAAACATGGAACGACCTAAAACCACCTAAAACCACCTAAAACCATCTACAACCACCTAAAACCACCTACAACCACCTCAAAAAATTCAACAACCACCTACAACCATCTACAACCACCTCAAAAACATCTACAACCACTCGCAAACAATCTAAAACCATCTAAAACAAGGTATAAATGTCTCATATAAGGCGAGACAACATGTCACGTACATGAAATACGAGAATCGAACAAAACATCCACTTCCCCCCAAAATCTTACTCTCCCTGGTCCCTTGTATCATCAACCATTAAGCTTAACAAGTCAGGCTTTCGACTACGAGTTTGTTATTTTATTTTATTATTTTTTGTGACTTGATAGTTCATTTTGTAAAGTTCTTTAAGTCTTTTAATATACTTAGCATGATCTCGCATTTCATTTCGTGACTTAAGCCAATGGTTGATGATACAAGGGACCAGGGAGAGTAAGATTTTGGGGGGAAGTGGATGTTTTGTTTGATTCTCGTATTTCATGTACGTGACATGTTGTCTCGCCTTATTTGAGACATTTATACCTTGTTTTAGATGGTTTTAGATTGTTTGCGAGTGGTTGTAGATGTTTTTGAGGTGGTTGTAGGTGGTTGTTGAATTTTTTGAGGTGGTTGTAGGTGGTTTTAGGTGGTTGTAGATGGTTTTAGGTGGTTGTAGATGGTTTTAGGTGGTTTTAGGTCGTTCCATGTTTTAGTAACTACGGTTCAAAAACTTAACCAGACCATTTACGAAATGACTCAATAAATTATTTAAAGTGCCATGTGGGAAATATGACCCACTTTGACTAATAATTATTTCTAGGTTGAACACTGCTAGCCATGATGTTAAAAGCTTTGCCATTTGCGCATTTGTCAAGGGCATTGTTGTTGAAAGAGGAAATGATTATCTCTATTCAGGGTTGTCATTAAGAGCGGGGGGGCGGGGATTTTCCCCGGCTACTAAGAGAGTGGCCCCAGGCTACTTTTATCGGAAAATAGAAGAAAAATAGAACCAAAAGAAATCCCTAGCCGTTTGATTCCCCGCCTACTTGTTGTGTTTACCTGGCAACTTGAAATCTTAGTGACAACCCTGTCTATTAAAAAGAACGTAAAAATGTTCATCAAATCAGGACAAAACAAATTGATTTCCAGTGAATTTGCCCAGAAAATTCCCACAAATTTTGGCCGTCGTTACCGGTCGCTTTTTGCTGAAGTTTGCCCCTAAAATTTCACAAAATCAGCTGATTTTACAGCAAATTTGTCTTTGAAAATCCCGCATAATTGGACTTTTCTCTGTGACCTATCAGAAGCCCTGATAATTGTTTTATATGCTTCAACCAGTCAGACCCTTCTTCTAACTGTATTTTTCTCTGTGAAAGTACTTTTGCCAATACAGATGCTGACAAGGAAAGCTGCAGTGACACTGGATCCAGCTCTGGAGCCGACAGTGACAGTGAGTCACCTCCAGAGATGCAGCAGCTGCTGGGTCTGGTGCGATACCTGGTGCCAAGGGTTGGACCATCTGTGTGGGTGTTAAAGCTTGGGTGCTGTCCAGTGTTAAGTAATGGTTTGGTGAGTAAAGAGGGTTGTACGTAGGTTCTTTGCCTGACCTGCTGTTGGAAAGTGCATTGTATCACGACCCAAAGGGAGGTGGACTTTTTCCAGACCCTTCCAGATATTTGTTGAAATGGTATAATGGCGTACCATATACAGAAGTACAGACCATGTGCTTTCTGTAGAAAACTCTGGAGTCCGGACATCTGTAATAATTGTAATTTGTTACACACTGAAACTAGATGTATGCTGTGATTTGCTGGTTTTCAGTTCTTTGTGAGTTGGAATACTGAGCACAGGTACTATGTAGGTCTAGGCTTGGAATCCCAATCAACACTGACAAGTAAGAAGTTGAATTTGAATTTTCCGTTGACAGTGAGGTATGTAGGGGACCAGTGACATAGGGTGCTTTCCATTATTGGAAATTTTCAATAAGAGCCAAAAGAATTCCCCTAAAAACTGAAAGCTGTAAAATATAGGCTAAGATTAAAATGATAACTTTGTTATTGAACCAAAGCAAATAAAAGAAAAGTTCCGGGAGGAAATTTTTTTAGTATTCGAGTTTTCTTTTACCTCACAAAGTTGTTCTGTTTTACTGGAATAATTATTTTGGAAAACAAATGATAAACATGTTCCTTCTAACCCAAAAAGATTTTTTTGGAATTTAAGTGAGGCATTTTTTTTTAGCAGAATTTGGAAAATTTCTTGGTTCCCATTTTTTACCAAGAGGTCTGTGAGTGTTAATTCGAGTAAAATAGTGCATGTGAATGTTATCAGACTGTGCTAAGAGCAGGGAATATGCCAGGTCAATCATCATTGCTGCAGGTGCCATAGCACCATCAGTAACAGAGGAAACATGCTCTTTTGTAGAGCTGTAAAATTTCTAGAACATCTCAATGTTTCCATTTTAATTTTTTTTACAGGCATTCAAGATTCTGTCCCACTGTCCTAATGTGAGGCATCTTGATTTATCACAAAATGCAGTTTCTGACTTTGGATTAAAAGGGTAAGTCAAAGTTAAAGATCTTGTTACATTTACAGGAAATAAGATATTTTGTCAGGGTGTAATTAGTAAGTACAGTCTAACCTCTTCTTACTGACACCTCTATAATACGGACACTTCTCTATTACGGACTCTAACTTCAATGCCATCCCTTGCCTCACAAATAAGCCACTTTGTCCTAACCTGTTCTGATGAAGATTTAACCATTTTTTCTGTTTCTTTTTTTCTTGTGATTTAGCTGACATATGACCGACTGTAATAACTTTTATTTTTCATCTTTTATCAGACTGTTCCGAAAGGGAGGAGGTCTTCATCTTCAACATCTTGATGTCTCTGGTTGTAAGAACATTACAGACAAGACTCTTTTCAAACTCTCTTCATCACTGGGCAAGCTGCCAGCTGATTCTGGAATCTCAGATATTGAGGACAGCAGTTGTGACTGCCACACTTCTTGTTCCTGTGGCAAATTGAGCAGCACTACTCCCAAAACAGTGAAGCGAGGGCTTGTTTATCTGGGACTGTCTGGCTGTTATCAGATAACTGATGCAGGCCTAAGGTGAAGAACTGATAAGTTAAGAACTTAGTCAATTAAACAGCTATGTTTTAATCATCATCATCATCGTCATCATCAATGTTCTATATAATTATAATTATTATTATCATTACTATTATTTATTTTTATATTTGTGGTGAGGGGGTGAGGAGGTGAGATTTCTAGACCACATTCATGCAGTGAAGTACAGTAAAAGATAATAGGGAGTTTAAGCAACGCATGTCAACTGGAAGTGGACTTTGGGCTGTGATTTTGAAAAAACGTCCTAGCAGATGGCCTCTCTGAGAGTAAAGACACGTAGCAAATACAATAATTTTGGTAGCATCAAGGCATTAAAATGGAAAAGGACTCACTTCTGGGTGACATGTGTTGCTTAGAAACATCTTTGCTTATACTCCCTAAAGTCAGCCTTCAAACCGAGTGGCCCATTAGGGCAGAGCTCATCCTGGTTCCTGTAGAATTAAGTGACTAGGAATATATCTACTCCCCCCTGCTACTACATCACGGGGTTATTCCCAACATAATCCGCTGGTACCCATGTCTAGGTGAAATGAGCATTGTTATATTGAAGTGTCTTGCTCAACAGCACAACACAATGCCTCCAGGAGGGATCAAACCTGGACCTCTTGATCCAGAGTCCACAGCACCAACCATTTTGGCCGCTGCACCCTCCACCGTGCAATAATGGGTGATATAAATCTGGCCATAAAAACACGGGCACCAATTAACAAGGTTGTTGGAGAAGTTTGGCACTCTAATAAGATGGCTGTAATAATGCAGTAGTCTTGTGGTGGTTGCAAGGAAGGCTCCATGACTACGTGTGTTAAGCTAATTCTTGTTATGACAAAGGGGTGGTTCATTTGTGGGTGTTAGGGTGAATGTACACTTCACGGCACTTTTCTGTCCGACACATTTTAGCAACCTGGAACCGTATTACTGGTAATACTAAGTAAACAGGATTTTTTTTCTTTTGTCAACTTTGCAATCCTTGATAATTTGGTCTATAACTTGTGGGAGGAAAATTAATATTTAGTATCACTTGTGTGGTAGCTTACTGCAGATAATGTATATTAAAGTTTTGTTGTTTGTTTTGTATGAAGAACTTTGGCAAAGTATGGAGGGCTACCAAAGCTTCGTCACCTGGATTTGTCAGGCTGTTTACAAGTGACAGCTGAAGGACTTTTAGACTTGGTGCAGGTGTGCCCTAATCTGGACCATACAGAGTTCTTTTACTGTGATAATATTGATGAGGGCCCCTACCCTGATACAGCAAGTGGATGTCAAAATCTTGAGTGCAAGAATCGTGTTTGTTGTCGCACTGGCCAGTGAGCATTCAGTACTTGAGGCACTTATTTTGCATTTGGCTCTTTGTGTAGTGTAGATCTTGTGGTTCAATTTTATCCTTGGTTCAAATTTAATTTTCCTTTGTTTCAAACTCATTATCATATATTACCACACCCAAAAACAAAGGAAAATCAAATTTAAACCAAGGACAAAATTGAACCACAACATATAGATATTTTTCTGAGCTCTACTGGTACATTTGCCTTGTTGAATCTTACCCAGGTAGTTAGATACATGTTAATAGTTCCACACTATTATAATTATAATTTGTGGGATTTTGTGAGAAATGGACACCAAATCTTTTAATTATGGTTCATCAGTGCTTCGCAGACTTAATCCAACCCTAGCTGGTAATGTCTTTGAAAAAGTGTTGATATCCTAGTTCTGGGCCCCCAACGGGCTTAACTAATTACCAGAAGTATGTTTCAAATTCCCCTGCAACTTCATTGGCAAATCGACAGTCATGGCAAACGATGATGCATATTCAAATCCTGGTACTCAGCTATTGGCCCAGAACAAGGATTTCAGTGCTGGCTTGCAGACAGACTAAACCAGGGGTTTAGTTTCATCTGTGGTACAGACAATACCAACCTTCACTGGTGGTTGGTTGGTTTTCTACTAGGTCATCCATCAAAATCATGTGGCGGTGTTGTTCATTAGGTAGTGAGTAAAAAAAAATATTTTGGTCCATAATTCATAGTAGTTTTCACAAAGCTAAAAAAAATAATCATATGTAAAGTGAATTTTAAGTGTATTAATTTTTCTGCATCTTAAATAGTTCCATTTTTTGTAATACAGAATGTTCTTAGCTGAAGGTGATTTTGTTTTGTTTTTTGTGATTTTTTTTTTAAGTTTACAAGAGGCATTAAATGCACAAGGCACTCTGTGTATCCCATTTCAAAACGTTATGCCAAAAAAAAGTTTGTAAGTAAAAATGTAGATCAACATAACTAAATATAGTTGAAGTTGACTTAAAACTTATATCAGAGGCTCAAAGCTCATTAATGTAATATTAAATTACCATTTTATTAGATGTAAATTTGTACTATAATTGTAAAACTTGAGCTTGCAGTGTAATGAATACCGTATTTATTCGATTAACCGCCCTGGGCGCTTATTAAATTTTTGGACCTTGATAGTGGGCGCTTATTCGAGGTGGGCGCTTATTCGAGGCTGGGCGCTTATTAAATTTTCGCCATTCTCAGCAAGTGTAGTATGTTTATTTTGCTACAAAATAATAAATGGTAATAACAAAAAGCGAAGAAGTAACAAAGCAAGGTTACAGCCCAATCTGTAAAATACTCTGAAGAAAACTCCGTCTTCGGGAGGGTCTCTTATTATGTCTTATTTGAGTTTGTGTGGGAGGGAGTGGGGTGGGGTGGGCGCTTATTCGAGGCTGGGCGCTTATTAACTTTTTCTGCCTTTGGGATGGGCGCTTATTCGAGGTGGGCGCTAATTCGAGGTTGGGCGCTTATTCGAATAAATACGGTAAGTAAAAAAAAAATATCCACAAATTAAAATTTGAGCCATTCTACATGAGATATGTGGCTGTATGTGTATTTTATACTTACTACTAATAAAAATAATTCCTTGTTGCTTTTTCAGCACTTCAACATGACTTTTCAGATTGAGTTTTTCACAATAATATTGTTAATAATTAATAAAAAATGTAGATTGCCAGTGGAATTATACACGTCCAGTGGAGGCCTTTGGCAAGCCTCTCATTCAACGTGAATCTCCTTGCTTTGACAAAGGGTTAGTTTAGTATTCTTATGAATCTGTTCATGATTCTATGGAATCTATTTGGGTTCAGATTTGAAAAGTTCCCTAACTTTACATTGTAGGAAAGACTTTCTGCCTTTTTACCTTTAGACTTCTAGTGGAAAGCAAGGGGATACGACTAGAGTCTAGTCTACAGTATTAAACAAACTCGGCCTTCATGGTGTCGATGCCAGGACTTGAACCCGGACTACTTTGGTGGAAAGCGAATGCTATCACCACTGCACCACCCTAACCCCCCTGGAACAAGACTATGCTATAGCTAGTAGCTGTAATGAGAGTTACTGTACTCTAATACATGTATGAATGCTCAGAGTCAGTGAAATCAGTTTCTCAATAATAGTTGCCCCTAAACATAAGTTCTTGATGTTGAAGGTGGTGGTGGCCGGGAGGGGGGAATTGGGTGAGGGCCCAAAGAGCTGTCTTGCAGGTAACAGGGTGACACAACAATAATAATACCTGGTGTGATGGGTGTGGTTATTTTTGAATTTTTATATTCATTTTTAAATATTTATATTGGGCGTGTACAGCTTAAATTTCAGGGGTATACCTCTAGTAGCACATTCTAGAGAGTGTGCGACTTAATGAGACTTGTATATTGAATTAAGCAACAAAGTATACAAGGATGGACACTGAATTTGAACTGGAGTGACAAAAAACTAAAAACAAAGAATTGACTCGGTTGCTTTGAAATAAATTCAATGTCTTGGACTTCTGTGCAAGGTTTTTTTCCTGGCTTGTCACGCGCTTAACATGGTTCGAATTATCGAGAGTAGAATTGTATAGAAATGATCTGAAGGGAAACGAAAATTACTTCGAGTTAGCGGGAGGTTCGAGTTAACGAGGGTAAAATTACAGTAAATGTGAGGGAATCCAGGGGAAATCGACTTTGGTTTGAGTTAGCGAGGGTTCGAGTTATCGGGAGTGAACTGTATACCGTAAAATTCCGAAAATAAGCCCCGGGGCTTATATTTTTCAAAGGCCCTTTATGAGGGGCTTAGTTTTGGAGGGGCTTATCTACGGAAGGGAAATTTGCGTTTCAAAATCGATTGGGCTAGCTTTTAGTGGGAAGGAAATTTACCATTTTTGCTCTGTTTTACTTTGTGTTCGAGGGCAAATTCCAAGTACAAACCCCCCGAGGGGCTTATATTCGGAGGGGTGATTTAACGGAGGGTTTTTTGCGTTACGATTTTGGGGGGCTTATATTTGGAGGGGCTTATACATGGAGGGGCTTATTTTCGGAATCTTACGGTATTATGAGGACCTTAATTGATAAGCAGTGGAAATCATTTCTCGTCTTTTACTTTCCATTAATGAAAGGCATTCTTGTAATAACAGTGACCTAACAAGCGTCTTCCAACCTTCAATCACTTTAAATCTCGGTGTTACAATTCTAACTTTGCCGACTTTCCTCCAAAATTGAAAATTTTCTTTGCCTGAAAAAAGAACAAAAAAATTCTCCGACCTTGAAAATTTATTTTTCCCCGGCTATTTCCCGACCTGTGAAAGACATGTAATGAAACATGCCTTCCCACCCAACCCTGTACCCCTAAGAATTTTCGTTATACTGGCGATGTTGTCCCCGCTATCTCCCTACCCCTCCCCTGATAACAAGAAAACCTTCAAAAACGCAATTTTCAAGATAATTCGTACTCTTTAGGGGTCAAATTATTTCAGATTATGACTTGTAAGACAAAGTATCAAATTATGAATAAAATTATATATTGCCTCAAAACAAACAGCTTGATCACTGCTTTGATGAACATTAAAAATGATGATGTTAGTGAAAAAAACAGTAGAATATGTCCTTGGCTAGTAGCTGGATAAAGGTCATCTTCTGTCATTTTAAAAAGGAAAACAACGATGATATTGGACAATTCACACCTGTAAATTATTTCAAAACCGGTTGAGTTTGGCAAAATTACAAATTATAGGGATTAATTAATTAAAAGTTCCGGGAAAATGAAATTTCTTTAGTTTAACATAAGTAAGGCACTACGCAATTTTCAGTCAGTGGCTTGATCTTGGTAAACACTTGACTATTAAAACTTTGAGGTGGGTGAACCAAAAGTTATCAAAAGCAATAAAATTAAACGCCAAAATAAGCCCTTAGCTATCAAATCAATTATTTACGAAGTCTTTGGAGCTCAGGGGCCGGCAGGTCAACTTGGTAAATATTTGCCTTTCTTGACATCAACAAGTTTACTTACGGCTATCTATGTTCCAGTTTTGTGTTTTTCATAATTCTAAAGTTATGCCTACATTCTACAGTTTATAAGACAGGTTTCTTGCAAATATTGGACCACAGGGTAAAGGAGGTTTTGATCTTCCAATGTAATTAACATGACACAATACAAAATCAGAATTATTGGGATATTCTAAAACAATGCCTTCTAAAATTGACTTGTTTTTGAAAGACTGCCTACCCTGAAATTGTCAAAATTAATCTACATCGAGAAAATTAAAAAAAAAAAAAAACAGGTCGGCAGTTAAGCATCATGCGTGGAGCCAAACACATTCTGAACATGCGTGATGCCACAACAAACGGAGCCTAATTTATGTTTTTCAAAATATTATTGCAGTTTCCTTTCGTCTGGTGGATTCTCAAACTTTTCCTTCTTAACAAAATAATTAAAGAAAAAACAAAAATAAAAAATGTCCCAGCCATCGTGAATTAGCATGTAACCGCAGACGAATTAAGAATTGATAACGCCGGGCATGTCACGCGACACTCAAAGCATGCACAAGGTTGAACTAATAGGTTGAGAACTTGGATGTTTACGTATATACGTAAACCTCATGATTTACTTCAGGGATGTGGGCATCAGCCTCACGAAATCCACGGTTCATGCTTGGATTCAATCAACTTGATTTTTGTTTTCTTCAGCAAGTAAAATGTTGCTATCTTTGGAAATGATTGAAGTCATGATTATAAACAATGCATTGTTTGGAAAAGTAGAATTCTTTAATCCTTTTCTCCATCTTTTACTATACAATGACTTTAAACGAAATTTGGTCCGCTTTCATGCGGGTAAAAAAAATTCATACTACTTATATATTTTTCTGAACGTGAATTCGCTAAGTACATGTGTATATACAACAACCTTGAATATTAATTACATCTAAGCACACTTCCGTACAGAGAATAAATTTTAAAATTCTTTTTACAACGTAGTTTTATAACTTAAATTCAATGATAAATCGAGCATTTGAGTTTTCTTGACAAAAATAGTGAATTCTTTTTCTTTGGCTTAAAAACATCCCATCCGTTAAAATATCTTACGTAAGTAAATACGTACGAGTTAGCATAAAAGATTTCCACGGCAAAAGCATGCAAGGACGAATATTTCGAATTCAACGTTGGCCGCAGATGAACTCAAAAAACTTAACAGACTTCACAGTTCTAACACCTCTAAAAGTAAAATAAGAAAAAATAATAAAGTTTCTTGACAATGAGTTCAAAGAACATTAATAACAGAGACAAAAAAAAAAGTTCCGATTGAAAAGGATGCTACAAGAAAATATAATGTTGCAATTTATCAGTCTGAAATTGAACAATATTATCTCCCGACTATTTTTGGTAGCACAGTTCTTGTGTTGAGCTTAGCAGATTCGCTAACTCTGTGTCCATCGTCCAAAATTTCCTCGATTTGCCTACGTGGCTTGGCTTTTCCCGAAGTAGGTGCAGCTGGTGGCAGTTTGGAGACGCCGGATCCTGAATTGTGTCGTTGATAACTCGATTTCTCGTTCGATTCAGGGGCTCGAGGCAAGCGCCTTCGAAGCCATGGATGCCGTAAGGCTTGCGAGGGGGTCATTCGTTGCGAAGGATCCCATTCTAAACATCTCTGAAGAAAATCAATGAACTGGGAGTCATCACAGCCTTTCAGAGCAGTTGTGAATTTCTTGGAGCCAGGTGGTCCCCGTGTTTTGCCGTGCCTTGAACGGCCACCGGTTAAAACAGTACTACCATCGGGAAGCGTCGTAGCAGTACAGTACCGCGGATGACCTTTAGAGTTGATGAAGTTCTTGGTTCGCTTTGATGTTTCTAAAAGCTTCTGAGGCGGCATCCCCAACAGCTCAACAATGCAAGCCAACTGATCTCCTTCATCCTCACCGGGAAACAAAGGATAGCCAGTTAATAGTTCAGCTAAAATACATCCGAAACTCCACATATCAATTGCCATGCCATACTTGGCGCCGAGTATGACTTCGGGCGCTCTGTAAAAACGGCTTTGAATGTACGTGTAAATGCGTTGATGTTCATAGCAACTAGATCCAAAGTCAATCACTTTAATTCCACTTCTTCCTTGCTGTTTTAGAAGAATGTTCTCCGGTTTTAAATCGCAGTGAATGATACGGTTTCGATAAAGAGCGTCGCTACATTGAAGAATGGAGTGTGCGAATTTGCGGACCAACTGCAGGCTAAAACCTTGAAATTTGTTCTTCTTTATGAGCTCGTAAAGATTCATACTAAGCAGTTCGAAAGTCATACAAACATGTCCGCGGAAAGTAAAATGTTCTAACATATGAATGATATTATGAACATTTTCCTTATCCTGCTTTCTCAAATGTTCTAGAATCCTGATTTCCTCCTGCGCCTGCCGGTGGAATCGCTTCTCGTTGCGGACCATTTTGAGCGCCACGTTAGTTTGCGTTTTATGATCATAGGCTTTCACGACTTGTCCAAAGCTTCCTTTACCGATAATTTTGACAACTTCATAGCGATAAGCGATGTGGTCATGTGGAACTTGGATGTAGGAGCCTTGATCGTCATCGTAGCCACCATTATTCGCACCACCAACCACACCCTGTCGTTTCTTTGCGTTTGGACCAACAAACCAGATTTCTGGATAATTAAAGATCTCATGATGTTCAAAACTAGTTAGTTTGTGCATGAACTGTTTCATTGCTGTCTCTGGCGACATCGGCAGCCCGCGAGCTTTAAGGGAACCGGAGCCATTTGTGCTAGGTCTTCTTCCCGACGCTGGCGATCCGTTTCCCGAAACAGATGCTGGCCTATGAACAGCCGGAAGGCCATGCATTTCGTTGGCGATCTTGTTCTTATTCTGTTGGTTGGTTTCTTCTTCAAACAGCTGTTGTACCTGAACGCCTCCGACAATCGGCAAAGCACTAGACACGGTCGAATCATGGGCTTTAACATTGCCTTTCGTCGACGGTTTCAATGGTGGTAAAGCATCCGTATTTCCATTTCTGTCCACATAAATCGCATCTCCACCCGTACTCCGCTTAGAAACCGGCATAGGTTTCCGTTGACTTGTTGTTATCATAATACTCTTTCTCTAGATTCGATCGTAGCCAGTATTACACCGTTCTAAATCTCTAAACACTTTCCTCAGAGTAATCAAGCCTCACAAATAGCTTTCTCTTTTGTCAGCCGCATTTGATGTTGTTTCGTTGCGTCGTTGCCTGGTGATTTTTAGCCAATCAGCGCGGGCAGTAAAAGCGTCTTGGAAACCACAAGACGTAAACAAACGAGTGCATTAGTGACGTCACAATTCGATCGACCATCGCACAAATTTTTGCGCAATCTTTTCTAAACTTGTTGGATCAGTCAAACCAAATTTAAAATAGGCAATTTAAAGGAAATATTGGATTTATCCTCTACACTGGATTGAAACAAGACAATCGGAAAAACAGCAAAGATCTTTCATTTTGGCGAGTGGTGTCTCAATGGCGCAAAATAAGGAATTTTCGCGGGAAACAAGTCAAACAAGCCTCGTTAGCTTCCTTTCAATCTAACGCGCTCTGTTACCCAAAATATACTTGTGTAAAAATTGATCCAGACGATTCTCATCAAAATTGAGCGCTCTGTACACACTAAAAATTTCTAGTCACGTTCTCAACGTCAGTTCAGATAATTTGTTGGAAAACGTGGTGTGTTCGAAAACGTGTGTGTCGATCGGTGAAATCTACAGATAAGATTGAGCCTAGATTTTAGACATTTGGATTGTTCCGTGACCCTCCATGTTTATTAGTTTTTATGTAACAATCTCTATAAGAATTAAAACAAGTTGTATAATTTTTTATGGTTGATACAGAAATGTAAGAAGTATATTTATTTTAAAAAATGGTCACGTTTTTCATATTGGTGCCACAGGCATACCAGACTAACTGATTCTTGCTCATTGCCAAACAAAAGGGCGGTTTACCTGCTTTACTAATCGAAATTAATTATTCATTTTGTTAAAAAGCTCTGGAAGCGCAGCTGTCTGATGTTTAGTAATGAGATTAATTTTCCAGCTTTTCGACACTTTTACTAATATGTAAGAACTTTAATACAAAAGAACGTTATCTGTTAGTTAAAAGCATGACGATGACCTCCTGTCATGATCATTTTCACATGGGAAGAGAATTAACATAGGATGTTGATAAATATACAGAAAAGAAAGTGTGAAAAAGTACTTGTAAATTACATTAAAACGTGAAAATGAAGGAAGTTGCCCATTGAATGTTTGCATGGACAGACCAAAACAACAAAAAAAGCAAAAAGTCTATCCCCATTAGAAAACAATATATCGAAAACAAACCACAACATTTAACAAAAAAAGGGAAATAGTAGAGATTGTCTAATTAGCGTGGGTGGGTGGGTTGTGCATTATGGGTAGAGGGTCGAGCATTGTGGTTCGTCGGGTTGTGTGTCCTGTCATGTAGGTCAACATAAATTACGTTGATTGTGAGTAACGGCCTAGCTATCCGTGAAAAAGAGCGACAGTTAAGTTGAATAAGAACAAAAGCTGAGGAGAGAAGGGTTAAGGCCTTAAACCCTTATTTGCCAAGGGAGTGGGTGGGGAGGGGGGGGGGGGTTAGAAAAGTGTGATGTATTTTTTTTTTATCAAAACTTTAGTCTCCCCCACCTTCTCACAAATAATTTCATATAAAAAGAATATCAACTTTGCAGTAATAAACTCTCCTTGACATTACCCTGTGAGCAGAGGTTTCTCTCTTGCATGGCTTTTAGCATTTACAAACTTGTCTGCGTCACTTCTTAGTAGTGTCAGTTGATTGTTTTATAGGCCCTGGAGCAATTAAAGTAAACTAACAATGTGTCTAACAACTGAGCGAAGCGAGCGACTTCATAAACACTAAAAGCCATATGAGAGATCAGAGACCAGTGTTCGCATGGTACCTGGTAGCCTGCGTAGCAGGCATTTGAAAGGGAAGGGAAAGGGAGTTTTAGGTGCGAGAGAAACGCGCCGCGCGCCCCTCGTGTTTCCCTCATGCCCAAAACCCCCTTTCCTTTTCCTTTCAAACGCCTGCCATGCAGGCTAGGTACCTGGGTATTACAGTCATCCCAAGAGAATGGTTATGCACAGGAGCCCATGGCATGGGCTCAGACTGTTATGCAAAATTTTGGAAGGTAAACAAAGTGCATTTATTTATGTTGTCAATGAAAATGGTCAATGGAAAGACAGGCAAATATCTCTCTTATATACAGTGGAACCTCTCTACAATGGCCACAATGGGGACAGAAGAAAGTGGCCATTATAACAAGGTGGCCGCTGTAGAGAGGTTAAACAAGAGTCAACGAATGGACTTTTTGTCTGGCAGTGACTTGTAACGGCTTCCCATTTCTTCATAAATCCCCTGAAGAAGGACAGCTTGTCCCTCCGAAATATTGTACACCACTCATTGCCAAATTCACTCTTTTAGGGCTTCTGGTCTGAAAAGACACCGTTCAAGAAACTAAAAATTGTATCCCTGTTTTGTCTAGGCCATATTTGGACATATAGGGGAATACTCACCTGCCCACCGCCCCCCCCCCCCCCCACCCCCAGGGGGAGAGGAAAGGAGGAGAGAAGCACGCATTGGCTCACACAACCCTATGCAAATGACTGGCCACTTATTGAAATCTACAACATTTGAAATAGCTTGTGGTCTGATAACTATTCTCATCAAACAGGAGTAAAGCCTTATACACACGTATAACAAAAGGCAGGCTAAATCATTGTGTTTGGTGATGTCTGAATATCAGCTTTTTATAAACAAGATTACTAAATTATATTTAAACTCAGCGGTGAATATTTGAGAAAAAGGCTTTACTTACCTTCATCTCTACCACTTAACCATAGTTATAGGTACGTTCGTTCTGAAATCTCTTGAAAAACAAAATATCCCTTCTTCATATTTTGCGTTTCTCGCGAACCTCCCCTCCCCTGTGGGTCGCCCTGTGGTCGACCCAGTCTGTGTGCGACCTAGTATGTCATGAGCCCACGGTACAAGATACCAAGATGGCGGACTTGAAGGACTTGAAATTGTAAGTTATTTCGTCGATTATAGGTTATTTACTCCTTTAAGTAAACCGTTAGATGGAGTACTTTTGAACATTTTTGTAATCAAATGTTTTAGGGAAATATCTGTGCCTTTTTGCACGGAAACTGAAGCGCAGATTGCGTGCAATTCACTCTCTGTTGATCCAGAGCCGAAGCGTGGAGGTGTCAAGAAAGAACTGATGGTTAAGGGAAATGTGTTACAAGCGTGAGTATTTCCTTGTTTGATTAAAATGTGGTGTGATTCCCTCTGTGCTGTGAAGTCCCGTCTTTGTCCCATCTGGTAGCTTTGGTTGATTTGATAATTCTTGACGTTTCCAGCTTGGGGCTGGGTCCTCTTATACCGATAACGAAAATTGCGTGACATCGGTCAACCGAAAGATAGCGTGACAGCTGGATAACTTGATATCTTTCGGTTGACCGATGTCACGCAATTTTCGTTAACTGGTATACGAGAACCCAGCGATGCTTGGTCCCAAATGCGACTTAAAAAATTTTCAATGAGATGATACCATGCTCTTATTAAATTATGTATTTTTTTCGAGAAATCTATTTTTTTTTTTACTTTCTGGTCTAATGACCTTTACTAGGAATTTCACCATTCTTTCACAGGTGTCTTGAAAACAAAGACACCTAAGACCTGCTAACACCCCATCCGAATGACTCTGAACTTTATTAATTAGGGTTAGGAATCCGAGTGAATCAGGTTCCATTGAGGTCATTATACTGGGCAAACTGAACTGAAGGTTGATTCACTCAGTTTCCTAACCCTGATCAATAAAGTTCAGAGTCATTCGAACGGGTCTTAAGGGGTCTTGGGGTCTTTGTTTTCAAGACACCCTGCCTTCACTGTGTTAATAAGTTACTCTTTTCGTCAATTGAAATGTTATTTTATTTAAATATTTCATTGTTAAGTCCCCTTTTCACCCATTGCTTTGTGGTACACAATAAAGAACTTCAATTATTCCTAATTTTTAACAGGTCCATGTCATCTTCTGAAGCCAAAACACTGAGAGTTTGTGCCAACTCATTTCTCGACCATTTATCTTTGGTTGTGGAGACAATTGAAGCATTTGGGCCACCACTGGAGGAGTCATGACTGTGCCATATCCCATTACTCCTTATAGATTGTGAAAATCCAAATTCTCCTTAATTTATTGTTGCCATATCTTTTCGGAGAGGTTGTTAAATTTGCAGGATTATGTCCTAGGGTGATAATGCCCTTAACTCTCCTCCTCTTGGCTCTTGGGGAGGGGGACTCCCATATGAAAGGGGCAGAGATGTTCATTGTTTCGCTTACGGGTGTAAAATTTTGGATTTTGGTCTCACTTAGGGAGTTTTGGGCCAAATGCCATTACAGTTAGCCGTCAACGTCTCTTTTAGGGTTAAAACAATGTATAGGTAAAAGTATTCAATGATGATGTCTTTGCCATTATTAAAAGTCGTGGTATTTTTTGTCTATGTTTTAAAATGGTCTCTTTTAGGGGTCCCAAAAAAGGTTGGGCCACGCCCAGATTGGTCTCTTAGGCTTAATTCAAAATTTCGGCCGAGCATCTCCGCCCCTTTCATATGGGAGCCCAAACCTAACAACTTCTCCCCATTACTTTTTTTATATGGGAAATGCATTCTCAGTTTTCGAATACCCCACAATGCACTCTGTTTGTTCCCCCCCCCCCCCCACCCTTCCCTTCTCTTTGTATAAACTATTGTTGTCAAATGCTCCAGGGAAGACTCCTTATTCCCGAGAGCATTGAAAAACAATCAGTCATACAGAGTTTAAGGCAAACAGACCTAGAGTGTATTATGGGGGATTTGCATGGGGCAAAAATGAGAATTTAGATTTAAACATTAAGGATCAAAGGGATATCAGAATCTTGTGGAGGAAACCCGGGAGCAGCAATACGCATTTTATACAACAAAATGACACATACTACAAGATCAAGGGAATAAAGATAATATTACAGACACTGAGCAGTTATTCATCCTTTGAATAACAGCTTTTGGATGGATCTGTGGATCAGTAGTGCGTGCACCATGGGAGCTACATGCCATTATGATTCATTAAAGATCCAGTTACACTCTGAGGAGTTGCATGCCAAAAGACATTACCAACATCATCCATTTTCCCTGTAAATTTTATGGATCTTTTTTTAAGGAAGCTTTGGTTGCTGGACATCACGAATGGTTGCTTCATCATCAAGACATTATATTAGATATGCAAACTAACACATTGTATTAAGCAGGGGTTTCAATAAAAATTGAAATAGCCAGCAGGTTTGAATAGAGTAACCGAATGTATTAACAAGGGGCCGTTAGTCCCCTTTTTCTAGGGTGGGGGAGGGGGTCTGGGGGTGTGCTTCCCCAGAAAAGTTTGAAATTTCAAAGCCCTAAAATGCGATTTTCAGCGTTCTGGGGACTAAACTGAGGATAAAAGAGGGTGTTTTTTATTCTAAAAAATTTAGCTTTCATCCACCTTTCGATTTATCAGTTACAAAATCCATTCTTAACACCAATGAACAAGTGGTGAAAACTAGATTACCTACTTTTACACGTAAACAAATTCTGCTTAAAACTGTGAAGAATTGACTGAAAATATAGCGTTCACATGGCTAAAGCATAACGTAAACCCAGTGGGCCTTCAGGGAAAACACGTCATAATTACGTTTCATTCAGATTTTTGGTTACAACGTTATTCAAACTAGTTACTTCTTCTTTTTGGAAAAAAGTAAGCGACTTCTATGAGCAAAGTAGCCGACGTGTTTCGTGGGCCGTCGGTGCTTATTGAAACCGCTGTTGCGGGGAGCAGACGCATTTTTCGGCTCTTGTTTCACTGGCCAAGAAAATAGTTTATTTTATTTTTAATCTTTTAACAAAGACGAGTGAGCTGCACAAAAGAAGACTTCTTGGAGTTGTAAGCTTTTTTGTTTATTTCCGACGTGTTTCGTCTCTTACTGAGACTTCTTCAGGGAATGAATACAACTAACAAAGTACGGCATATACAACACCTTTTGTGCGTAAGTAAAACTTCCGACAGAAGTGAATATAATAAACTTAACTATGCTGCAAACGGCGTTATAAGAAACGCTTAATACGGTCATATGTTATTGCGTTTTGTTATATTTTGGGGGCCATACGATTAGTGCTAATCGTATGGCTCCCAAAAAACATGCTGTTTACATAAATGTGCTAAAGTAACAGTACATGTATAACTGACGATACAGCCTAAGTCTGGTGAATGTCTCTGGATGACCCGCTTAATGTTAGCTAGCATGACGACAGTTAAATGTAGATTTAAACTACCATTCTATTCTACTGTTGCGGGATTTGCGTTTTGGTAAAAGCCATTTAGTTCTGCTACTTTATTTAACCTCCCTGAATAAGGGAAGTAAAATCCAACTGGGTAACCGCAAAGCCGGAGGGGCTTCTAGAATTTCTCACGTGTGTTGCTAAAAGCTTTAAAATGTGGAGCTATTTCTAGTATAGCACATACATGTATGCTCAACTCTAATAAAGGCCTTCTTGTTGCTCGCGGGATGAAACGACTCGAAGGGAATGTACGATTAGTGCTACTTCCAAGGCCCCCAAAATATAAAAACATGCAATAACATATGTATTAAAGCGTTTCTTATAACCTCCATTTGCAGCATACAGCAAGTTATTATTTACTTCTATCGGAAGTTTTACTTATGCACAAAATGTGTTATATATGCTATACTTTTTTGGTTGCATTCATTCCCTACAGAAGTCTCAGTAAGAGACTGGAAACGCGTCGGAAATAAACGAAAAAGCTTACGACTTCAAGAAGTCTCCCTTTGCGCAGCTTACTAGTCTTCGTTAAAAATTTGCCAAAAAAAAAATGAAATGAAAAAAATATGAAAAATGCAAATTTTTCGACTATAGTAAAACAACATTTTACTAGTCTAAAAAACCTCCTTTAAAAAAAGAACATCATCGAAAGACAAAACCAAGGTCTCCTTTACCAAAAAGAAGGCTCAAAAGATATCTGGAATTTTTGAAAAGAATCATGGGTTAATCTCTTCGGAAAAATGCTAATTTTTCAACTATAGTAAAATGAAATTTTGCCAGTCTAAAAAGCCTTCTTTAAAAACAAGAACATCATCGAACTGCAAAACCAAAGTCTCTTTTACAGAAAAAAAAAGGCTCGAAAATATTTGGAATTTTTGACCAGAATCATTCAAATACGCAATTTTTTCGGCTATAGGAAAATGACATTTTTATTGTCTAAAAAACCTCCTTTTGAGAAAACGACATCATCTAACCACAAAGCCAAGGCCTCTTTTACAGAAAAGTAGGCTTGAAAGATGTTTGGAATTTTTTAACAGAATCATAATTAAGTTAACCCCTTTGGAATTGTGCAAATTTTTCAACAATACTAAAATGACTTTTTTATCGTCTAAAAAGCCTCCCTTCAAGGTCTCTTTTACAGAAAAGAAAGCTCGAAAGATATTTCGAATTTTTGACAAGAATCATGGCTTAACCCCTTTGAAAATATGGAAATTTTTCGACAATAGTAGAATATCATTTTTACGTCTAAAAAGCCTCCCTTTGAGAAAATAGTATAATGAAATGACAAACCAGGGTCCAGGTTTTTTTTTTTTTTTACCAGAATCGTGGTTTAAGGTGGCTCGATACAGTTATTCAGGGTCAATACCTCCCAAGTTTGAGCATAAACTACGTCGCCATAAACAAAGATTTAGAAAAATTGCCACCACAGTTGTATTAGATAAAGATGACAATTTGTCATGATCAAGATTGCAGTGACATCGCAGTTGTCATAGCAACGATATGCCGCCATTACCAATTTTACTTCCAGCAGTATTTCGTTCTACTTCAACGAATTTGCGAATAATTTTGAACCGCACGATAGATTTTTTAAAAAAAATTAAGACTTTAGAGATAAACCGTCCTTTTATGTGACCTTTTAGTTTCACGATTATTGATATATTGTATGGTAATAAAAGAAGGGCTACAATTCGCCAATTTTTTATCGCAAGTTTCGTCTTTACAAGTGGGAGCCTCTCATTATTAAAGGTATTGTCTCCAAGTTTCATTTTCACGTAAACAGCAGTAACCAACAATGCATTTGACATATGTAAAAATGCTAGCTATTGTTGTGTACGAAAATATGAAACTTGGAGACAATACCCTGAATAATGAGTAGCTCTTAGTTGTAGACAAAAAATTTCTGACAAAATATTAGCGCATTGTAGCCCTTATTTTACCGCCTCACAATATCAGTGGCAAATCCAGACCTTCAGATAAGGAGGCGGGGGGGCGGTCATCCAGACCCTGAGATAAGGGGGGGGGGGCGGTCTCCAAAAACATTTTTTTCGGCCCTACAGGCTTCATTTTGGTCGAAAAATAAAGAGGAGCCGGGACCCCGGGTACCTGCCCTAGATCCGCCACTGAATATATCAATAATCTTAAAACTAAAAGGTCGTATAAAAGAACGGTTAATGTCAAGATTCTTAAATGTTCTAAAAAATCTATTGAGCGGTTTAAAAATTATCCGCTAATTTGTTACGCTTAGACTTGGGAGGTATTGGCCCTAAAAAAACTGTATCGAGCCACTTTAATCCCTTTGAATATATGCAAATTTTTCGGCAATAGTTAAAATGACATTTTTGTCGTCTTAAAAAGCATCCTTTTGAGAAAACAACATCATCAATCGGAAAAACCAAGGTCTTTTTTGCAGAAAAGTAGGCTAGAAAGATATTTGGAATTTTTGACCATAATCAAGGGGTTAACCCTTTTTGAAAATGCGTATTTTTCGACTATCGTAAAATGACATTTTAATCGCCTAAGAAGCCTTCTTTTCAGAAAACAAAAATAATCATTAAACGACAATACCAAGGTCTCTTTTACAGAAAAGTAGGCGCAAAAGATATTTGAAATTTTTGACAAGATTCATGGGCTAACCCCATTAGAAATAAGCAAATTTTTCGTCTATAGTAAAATGCCATTTTTGTGGTCTAAAAAGCCTCCCTTTGAAAAAACAGCATCATCAACCGACAAAATGAATGTGTCTCTTACAGAAAAGAAGGCTTGTAAGATATTTGGAATTTTCGACAAGAATCATGGGTTATCCCCTTCAGAAAAATGCAAATTTTTCGACTACAGGAAAGGGACATTTTTATTGTGTAAAAAGCCTCCTTTTGAAAAAACAACATCATCAAACGACAAAACCAAGAAAGGTAGTTTCGAAAGATATTTGGAATTTTTTACCAGAATCATGGGTTAACCCCTTTGGAGAAAGCTAATTCTTTTACGATAGTAATATGACATTTTTAACGTCTAAAAACCCTCCTTTTCAGAAAACAACGTCATCAAACGTTTTGCCAGGGATCATAGTTTAACCCCTTTAAGAAATATGCAAATTTTTCGACTATATAGTAGAATGATCAATGACCTCTTTATTGTCTAAAAAGCCTCCTTTTGAGAAAAGGACATCATCGAATGACAAAAATAAGGTCCTTTTTACAAAAGATATTTGGAACTTTTGACCAGCATCATATAGTTTAACCCCTTTGGAAATATATATGCAAAATTTTCAACTATAGTAAAATGATCGACATTTTTATCGTCTAAAAAGCCTCCTTTTGAGAAAACAAAGTCACCAAACGACAACACCAAAATCTCTTGTACAGAAAACTAGGCTTTAGAAATATTTGGAATTTTTGACAAGAATCATGGTTTAACCCCTTTGGAAATATGCCCAATTTTTAACTATAGTTAAATGACATTTTTATCGTCTAAAAAGCCTCCTATTGAGAAAACAACATCATGAAAAGACAACACCAAGGTCTCTTGTACAGAAAACAAGGCTCGAGGGATATTTGGAATTTTTAAACAGAATCATAGTTTAACATGACATTTTTATCGTCGAAGAAGCCTCCTTTTGAGAAAATAATATCAACAAATGACAAAACCAATGTCTCTTTTACAGAAGAGAAGACTCAAAAAAATATTTGGAATTTTTGACATAATCATGGGTTAACCCTTTTTGAAAAGGCGAATTTTTGCACTATTGAGAAATGACATTTTTATCGCATAAAAAGCCTTCCTTTGAGAAAACAAAATCATGAAACGACAATACCAAGGTCTCTTTTACAGAAAGGCAGGCTCGAAAGATGCTTGGAATTTTTGACAAGAATCATGGGTTAACCCTTTCGACTATAGTAAAATGACATTTTTATCGTGCAAAAAGCCTCGTTTTGAGAAAGCAACATCATAAAACGACAAAACCAAAGTTTTTTTTTACAGAAACGTAGGCTCGAAAAATATTTCGAATTTTTTACCAGAATCATGGTTTAACCGATTTAGAAATATGCACATTTTTCGCCTATGGTAAAATGACATTTTTATGGTCTAAAAAATATGCAAATTTTTCGACTATAGTAAAATGACATTTTTATCATGGAATTTTTGACCCGAATCATGGTTTAACCCCTTTGGAAATATGCCCAATTTTTAACTATAGTTTTAAAAATGACATTTTTATCGTTTAAAAAGCCTCCTATTGAGAAAACAACATTATGAAACGACAACACCAAGATCTCTTGTACAGAAAACAACGCTCGAGGGATATTTGGAACTTTTAAACAGAATCATGGTTTAACCCCTTTGAAAAAAATATGAAAAAATTTCGACTGTAGCAAAATGACATTTTTATCTTCTAAAAAGCATCCTTTTAAGAAAATAACATCACCAAACGACAAAACCAAGGTCTTTTTTTACAGAAGTAATACTGATACGCTCAAAAAATATTAGGAATTTTTGACCATAATCATGGGTTAACCCTTTTTGAAAATGCGAATTTTTGGACTATTGAAAAATGACATTTTTATCGCCCAAAATCCTCCTTTTGAGAAAACAAAATCATGAAACGGTAATACCAAGGTCTCTTTTACAGAAAGATAGGCTCGAAAGATATTTGGAATTTTTGACAAGAATCATGGGTTAACCCTTTCGACTATAGTAAAATGACATTTTTATCGTCCAAAAAGCCTCTTTTTGAGAAAGCAACACCATAAAACGACGAAACCAAAGTTTTTTTTACAGAACAGTAGGCTCGAAAAATATTTGGAATTTTTGACCAGAATCATGGTTTAACCGCTTTAGAAATATACACATTTTTTGCCTATAGTAAAGTGACATTTTTATGGTCTAAAAAATATGCAAATTTTTCGACTATAGTAAAATGACATCTTTATCGTCTAAAAAGCCTCCTTTTGAAAAAACAACATCATCAAACGAGAAAACTAAAGTCTTTTTACGAAAAAGTAGGCTCAAAAGATATTTCGAACTTTTGACCAGAATCATAGGTTAACCCCTTGAAGAAATATGCAAATTTTTCGACTATTAGTAAAATGACATTTTTATCGTGGAATTTTTGACCCGAATTATGGTTTAACCCCTTTGGAAATATGCCCAATTTTTAAATATAGTATTATAAATGTCGTTCTTATCATCCAAAAAGCCTCCTATTGAGAAAACAACATTATGAAACGACAACACCAAGATCTCTTGTACAGAAAACAACGCCCGAGGGATATTTGGAATTTTTAAACAGAATCATGGTTTAACCCCTTTGAAAAAAATATGAAAAATTTTCGACCATAGCAAAATGACATTTTTATCTTCTAAAAAGCATCCTTTTGAGAAAATAACATCACCAAACGACAAAACCAAGGTCTTTTCTACAGAAAAGTAATATAGGCTCAAAAAATACTAGGAATTTTTGACCATAATCATGGGTTAACCCTTTTTGAAAATGCGAATTTTTGGACTATTGAAAAACGACATATTTATCGCCTAAAAAGCCTTCTTTTGGGAAAACAAAATCATGAAACGACAATACCAATGTCTCTTTCACAGGAAGGTAGGCTCGAAAGATAGTTGGAATTTTGGATACGAATCATGGGTTAACCCTTTCGAAAAAATGCCGATTTTTCGGCTATACTAAAATGAGATTTATATCTTCTAAAAAGCTTCTTTTTGACAAAAACGTCACGAGACGACAAAACCAAGTTACCTTTTACAGAAAGATAGGCTCGAAAGTTATTTGGAACATTTTGACAAAAATCATAGGTTAACCCCTTCGGAAAAATGCTAATTTTTCGACTATAGTAAAATGACATTTTCATCGTCCAAAAAGCCTCTTTTTGGGAAAGCAACGTCATAAAACGACAAAAGCAAAGTTTTTTTTTTTTTTACAGAAAAGTAGGCTCAAAAACTATTTGGAATTTTTGACAAAAATCATGGGTTAACCCTTTTGGAAAAATGCTAGTTTTTCGACTATGGTAAAATGACATTTTTGTCGTCCAAAAAGCCTTTTCAGAAAGCAGTATCATGAAACGACAAAACCAAAGTTTTTTTTTGTTACAGAATAGTAGGCTCGAAAGATATATGGAGTTTTGACCAGAATCATGGTTTAAGCGCTTTAGAAATGTGCAAATTTTTTGCCTATAATAAAATGACACTTTTATCGTCTAAGAGCCTGATTTTGAGAAAACATCATCATTAAACGACACAACCAAGGTCTCTTTCACAGACAAGTAGCCTCGGAAGATATTTGGAATTTTTCATCTAAATGACTTGAAAAAAAGTCTCTCCTCTTGATTGTCAGCAGTATAACCATTTCAAGTATTAGAAGATATGTTTATGCGCACGTATGCTACTCGAGTGAAAAGAAAGAGCTTTTATAGAAAATGTGAACTCCAGATGTTTTGTTGATTTCCGGCGGCCTTATTGGTGCACCAAAACGGTGCACCAATAAGGCGTTTCCATAAAGGTGCGGGAAACTTTTCGGCAAATAACTCAGAAACTTTGGGCCAAAAGACCTGAGACTTGGACGAATTGTTTAAAAATTAGTCTTTTAAAACATTTCATTGTCTTGGCTTCTTCCACTGGACGGTTTGCAATTCATTTTTTTGTTGCGTGACAGTGAAAACGATCTATAGCCAATGTCTCTTCCATCGTCTAAAAAGCCTCCTTTTGAGAAAAGAACATCATCAACGACAAAACCAAGGTCTCTTACAGAAAAGTAGGCTCGAAAGATATTTGGAACTTTTGACCAGAATCAACTATAGTAAAATGCCATTTTCATCGTCTAAAAAAACTCCTTTTGAGAAAACAACATCATGAAACGACAAAGTCAAGGTTGCTTTTACAGAAAAGTGGTCTTGAAAGATATTTGGAATTTGTGAACAGAATCACAAGTAAGCAAGTATGGAAACTACGGCGTTTGAACCTTTCATACACGTCTTGGAGCATGCATGGAAAGTGCTATGAGGTTAGATTGCACTTACAACTCGCTATCTTTTATAGATATTACCCAGTTTTCACGACTGACTGCAAGTTAAGTACATGTAATGGCTATAGATAGAGACGTAATATAGTTGCAGTGCTAAGAAAACTCCGAATATTTTGATTAGCGGAACTCCTCGCGCGCAGGAAGCGCACGTTTGTGAAGCCCCAAAGCTAAGTAGATCTACCTATCCTAGCAAATTCTTTAATCACGTGACCGTTCATCGCCCCCCCTGACCGACCGACCGACCGTCCGTCCGCACCACAGGCGTACCAATGTAAAATAACTCAATCAACATATCAACATACAGGTATGGTAACTTGATGTTATTTTGGCGAGAAATCGCATAGCCACCCGCGTCTTGTGAAGCAGAGACAACTAATGAGTCAATATAGACGAAAAGGGAAAGCGGAAATTGTTTCTGTAACGGTGTTGTCTAAAAGCATTAAGCTTAGATTAATTATCATGTTAACAAATTTGGAATGCAGAGAGAGACAGAGAAAAAGAGAAAGTAGGCGACAGGCCAGTAAAGCTCAACGAGAAAAAGAGCGACAGACAGCTAGAGCGAGAGATAAAAGACAAAGGAGACATTTTTTTGTTGAAAGAACAACATGAAAATATTGTAGCGGCGGTTTTGGAAATAAGAAATGCTAGCGGCCCCTAATGTGAAAATGAGCGGCAGTCAGAATAATGAACAAGAACGTGTACGATATTTCCTCCATACAGGCGTGAAACCAGGAAGTTTCACGTTGTAGTTGTGCAAAACAATGGTAAAGAAATGTACAAAAAAGTGTGCTGCACGTGCAAAGTTGCTTTTTTGCTAATTGGACCTATTGTTTTCTTTTCACCGTTCTCGTCCTTCGTCTCTTAGCATTACACGATTGTATATTTTGTTTAGCGAACTATACTGAAATATTATTGAGAGTTTCGCTTTAGCCCTGGCTAAATCTCTACATTATTATTATTCATTATTATCAAGAATATTATAACGAAACCCTTGTTTTTTCCAAAATCCTTAGGACCGGTTTAGACGCCGCTCCACTCATGTGCCGAACCTAACTGATGAATTAAGTACGGTAAAGGGGCGGCGTCTGAATCAGTTTAGTAAAGCAGTGTTAGTTTGATGCGGCAAAAGCGTTAATTTCGACAGAGTCTGTCAAACTTTTGTCAAACTTTACTTAGGCACGACACACCAGGGGCGGATCTAGGGGGAGGGTGCAGTGGGTGCGCACCCCCCCCCCCCGAGATGACCTGCGGTTTTCTAATACAACTGATATTCTGCAAAAAAAAAGACTATGTGGTTTATTGGTGTTGAAGTAGAGCAAGAGACGAGTGCACCCCCTCCTAGAAAAAATCCTGGATCCGCCCATGCACACGGTGCGCTGTCTGAATCAGATGTCGTGCCAGTGTCCGGACTTATTGAATAATAAATAAGTCGAACTTATTCAATTAGGTTCGGCACATGTAGCAACATCGATATATGGGATGAGAAAAAAAATAGAAACTTTAAATTCGGTAAATCGACATAAAAGGAGACTTTCACATGTCTATTTTCACCTCACCCCTCCCCTAACATCTGCCAAGTTTTTACCGAGTAGAGCTTGGGGACCAGGAGAAACCAAGATGGCGCCTTACGGTGATAGTACCCTTGTCCAACTAACTTCAAATGAAAGCACGGATTCTGTCTGAACGCAGCTTGGTCTTTCATTACTGTAACTGATTATTTTCAGTATCATTTAAATGTGATAAAAAGAAGGTACTTTATTTGGAACGCGAAGGCTTAAGTCCTTAGTGACAAAGCACTGATCGTGCACGTGCATGGAGAGTTTTGATCATAGTACAGGTAAATAAGATCTTAAAGTGCAATTTTAGAACTAAGGAAACAGCATGGTAGTAGCTTAGATAAGAATGTTAACTTTGCTACTGTCAGAATGGCTTGGATGAAGAGGGGTCAGCTAGGGAGGGGTGGACAAACAAAATGTTTTTTGTTATAATTTAAATTTTTTTTAAGGTCACGTGCCCAATTGCATGTACAGAGATTGCAACCCCTTTCAAGGAAAGGAGTATTTTTTGGCCCCAAAGGCACTCACACAATTTCCTAATGCATCAGTCAATTCCCTAACCCTGGTTAAATTAAAATTAACCTGAGATCAAATTTGACCTGTAACATACCTAAGACAACTAAGATGACTTGGAAGACTAGACAATGACTAGGATAACTAAAGATGACATGGGTAACTGAGGATGACTAGGATGACGAGGGTGACTAGGATGACAGGATGACTGGGGTGAATAGAATGGCAGGATGACTAGGATGACAGGATGACTGGGGTGACTAGGATGACTGGTGTGACTAGGATGACCAGGGTGTGACTAGGACGACTAGGATGATTGTGGTGACTATGATGACTAGGATAACTGGAGTGACTATGATGGCTAAGGTGACTAAGATGACTAGTCTGAGTAGGGGGACTAGGATGACAGGATGACCTGGGTGACTAGGATGACTAAGATGACTAGAATGACTATAATGGTGATTAGCATGACTAGGATGACCGGGGTGACTGGGTGACTAGGATGACTAGGATGACTAGGGTGACTAGGATGACTAGGATGACTAAGATGACCAAGGTGGCTAGGATGACTAGGAAAGATGTGGATGAGTATTATGACTAGGGTGACTAGGATGACTAGTGTGGCTTGGGTGACTAGTGTGACTAGGATTTTGCTAAGGTGACTAAGATGACTGGGGTGACTAAGACGACTAGGATGAGTGGGTTGACTAGGTTGATTATGATGACTAGAACGACTAAATGACTGATGAAGAGATTGAACAGGGTGAAATCATTGACTAGGGTCACTCGGGTGACTTGAGCGTGACTATGGTGAGTTGGGTGACTAGGATGTCTAGGTTAACTAGGAGGACTGGGGTGACTAGGATTACTAGGATGACTGTGATGATTAGGGCGATTATGATGATTAGGGTGACTAGGATGACAAGGATGACTAGGATGATAAAGGTGGCTATGATGACAAGGGAACTGAGGGGTGACTAGTACCAGTGGGTGACTTGGATGATGAGTGTGAGTAGTATGACTTGGATAACACTAGGATGACTAGGGTAGCTACCAGGATGACTTGTGTGACTAGGATGACTGGGCTGACTAGGATTTCTAGGATGACTGGGGTGACTCTGTGTCTGTAATGAGTGTGATTACTTGAATGATTGGGGCAACTAAGATGACTTAGATAACAAGGATGACCTGGGTTGACTAGGATAACTTGTAAGGCTAGGGTGACTGGGATGGCTGGAATAGCTATGATGACTAGAATGATTGGGATAACTAGGATGACTAGGGTGACAACGATGACTTGGATGAGTAGTATGACTATGATGACTAGGGTGTCTAGGATGACTATGTACAATGACTGGGATGACAAAGATAACCACGGTTTATACTAGGATGTCTAAGGTGACTAGGGTGACTAGGATAACTTGGATGACAAGGGTGACTAGGATAATTAGGATGACAAGGCAGGCCTAGGTGATGATGGTGACTGGAATGGGAAGGATGACTAATACCAGTGGGGTGACAAGGATGATGAGGATTAGTTTTATAACTTGGACAACTAGAATAATTAAGACTAGGGTAGCTACATGTAGGGTGACTGGGGTGACTAGGATAAGTGGGATGACTAGGATGACTTCACTGGGAAGATTTGGTTGACTGGAATGGTTTAAGAACATGCATTCATTTGATTGGGTCATAAGAGTCAAAGCAGATTTAATTTTGTAATGGAATACTGTAAAATTCTGAAAATAAGCCCCGGGGCTTATATTTTTCAAAGGCCCTTTTTGAGGGCCTTATATTCAGAGGGGCTTATTTACGGAGGGAAATTTGCATTTCAAAATCGAGATTGGGCTAGCCTTATAGTTGGAAGTAAATTTAACGTTTTTGCTTTGTTTTACTTTGCATTTGAGAGCAATTTTCCAAGTACAAGCCCCTGGAGAGCTTATATTTGGAGGGGTGATTTAACAGAAGGTTTTTTGCCTTACCAGCTTGGGGGGCTTATATTATTTGGAGGGGCTTATACATGGAGGGGCTTATTTTCGGAATTTTACGGTATCCAAGTGGGTTTTAGAAATGAGTATCAGGGAAGTTTAAAACTATTGTGCAATTGAATGGAACATTATCTGCACATTATTATTCAACCTTATTCAATAATTATTATTTTAAAGTCTTGTTCAGGTCCTTTTTGCACTTAAGTCCTGACATCATTATTTAAAATTTCAAAACACCACTTTTGAAGCTTATCAACTATTTATCGTCAATGTTTTCCAAGGTATTACCCATAGCTGTAAATGGCCAATGTTTTCCATCTAGGGAAAGTTATTATGCTTTTATTCGTGTTCACAAGGTGTTTACAAAATATGAATTGCAAGGAGTGATGAGATTTTAACAAGAAGTTACCAGCGTATCACCAGTTTGTGTGCTAATAAAAATGGTTAACTATTTATTTTTCAAGCAGAAAAAAAGACAACAGTTATGGCAAAATGGTCAGCGAAATGGACTGCATTCCTTTCAGAAACTGGATAAATAGGAGGATAACAGAATCACAGTCTAGGCATATCAACTGGTTTGGTATGAATGCTGTCAATAATAATCATATTGGTACATCTACTAGTTACCCATCTTTGTTACAGAGACTTGGTTTTACACTTTTTATGACCCAGTTCGGGAGATTGCCAATTGTGGGGTTCAGTTTTTTTGCTCTTTTGAGAAAGTGGACATTTGGGGCAGGTTATATAATCACCAGGCTGTTGTTCTTCAGCCATTTTTTTTAAACTTGGACCACTTCACCTTATTAGTCTTATTTAGTGTTTCTTGGGTTGGTACTCACAATAAAGGCCAACTGAAAGCTGTTGTCAGGTCACAAAAACATTAAAATTAACATCGCTGGGTTGTTCTAAGCTGGGTTAAGATAATCCAGGGTTAGTGCAAAATTTGAAGTCAGATGCAGCTGTATGAAAGCCTCCTTAATTTTCTAATTTGATAATTGGATACTCCAAAAAAACAAAAGACTGAGAAAATTATCAGAGAAAATGCCAAAAAGAAAACCAGATTTAAAATTTAATTTAACCCCCAAGTTAGTGCTAACCTACCTTCAAATTTAAATTATTGTTATTTTAATTATATAGCTGTTAGTTTAAAATCTGATATTGTCAGCAAAGAGGTTAATTTTTATGAACTGTCCAATTATTGATTTATTTGGATAGTTTGAGACAGGACTTTCCTTTACAAATAGGCAAACTGTCCAATTTAAGAAAAACAGGACAGCTGGTCTGAGCCAATCAAATGCTAGAAAAAACAATAGGCACTGCAAACTAGCCAATCAGCGCAAAGTCCCTGTAACAATGCCAAAAAACGTCTTGTTGGCTGACGGCGGTTTGTTGGCGAACACTTTTGGCTTCTTGTTGCTGTGAATGTTTTTTTGTTTTGCTGATGTTTTGTTTTGGCTTCTTGTCTGGGCTTGATTTAACTGATGAAAGTTTGGATTAACTAACCAGCTATATAATTAATAAATAAAAGGACTACAAGCTTGTCTAATGTGGAAATAATTGAACTAAAAAAATTCCTCTGACAATTTTGTCTGTCCTTGGAATTTTTTTTTGTCCAGTTATTTCCAAATTTGACAGCACATAGCTGTATTAATTAATAACTAAAGGCAGGCTTTTGTAGTCTTTTTGAAAACATCTTCAATGAATTTTGCTGTGAAACTCTGACAAAACCATGAACACTTGAGATATTTCGGAAATGTTTGTTGTCTTATGATCAATCACAGCAAATATCAAGACGTGAGTTTGCCAGAAAACCACAATCTTATTTATCATCATTCCTTGCAGTTTAGTTTTGCTCATGCCTGATTGTCTTTTTTTCTTACAATACATGTTCCAGAAATATTTCTGGTGTTTGTTTGGGGATTGTAGTTTGTCAGACAGTATAAAGATCAAAGCAATTTAGGCTTTATTTATTTAATCTGCTAGAAAACATTAATTTTGCAAAAAAGGGCATCCTTATATACATGTCGGTAGGAAAACTATTATATATTCTTCCTTTCTACTTGGCATTTTGAAATCTTTTTTGTCTAATTTGTCTCTTACATTGGTGCCCTTTTTACAGAACCCCTCCTATCTGGAAATGGTTTGGAAATTTCCATACCCATCACAAGTTGGATATCAAAACATTTGTACGATTAAAGGGATGACACCAAAAGTGACAGCTGAGGATGGCAGTGTCCCATTTGTGGTTTCAGGCATTCCAGGTATCAAAAGCTTTTTCTTGACCTTCTAAACTGGTATGAGACACTTTGTTCTGTGACTGGGGTGTCTAGCAGAGGATAAGCCTAGTCCTAGTCATCTCAGTCAACCCAGTCATCTCAGTCAACCCAGTTATCCTACTTATCGCAGGTTCATCATAGTCACCCTTGCCATGCTAGTCACTACAGGTATCCCAGTCATTCCACTCATCCTATGTATCCCAGTTATAGAATAATTCACCTTATCCCACCCACCCTTGTCATCCTATTCACCATAGTCACCATTGCAAATGCCTGTGATCCTTGTTCATCCCAGCCACCCCAGTCATCTCAGTCATCGTAGTTAATCACAGTCACCCTTGTCATCCTCAGTAATATTAGTCATGAACCCTAGTCATTCTTAGTCATTCCAGTCATCCAAGCCATGCAGTCATCCTTGTAATCCCAGTCATTCCAGTCACCATAGTCACCCTAGTTATCCCAGTCACCCTGGTCATTCTGCTTAATGCTCAAGAGTAAGTTACCAGTTGCATCTTGTTTCCTGACTATGAGAATCACATAGCGAGAATCATTGAAGCGGTAATTGTTGGCATGAATATTATTATTGATGACACGTCCAGCAAGAAACCATTTTGTGTAGTGTTACCTTAAAGACTGAAGAAAACAGGCATTAGACTTTGCGTAATTTTAAGTTTCTTTCAGGAAGTTTTCTTTGAGCTTGTCATTAGTATACTGTTTAATTGGACTTTCTGAGTTTTCTTATTTGTTTATAGTGATTGACATTAACTTTGGCACTGCATTCAGTAATGACCTTTCCTTTGCCCAAACATGAAAATCGCTTGTAGTTTCCTTGATTTTGTGAATGAACAAACCAATGTGGGAAGAAACAAATATTCTTCAAATTGCTGGCTGATGAGAAATGTGTAGTTACGTTATCTTTCACGTATAGTGGCAAATTTCACGCATGAAATTGAAGTATCAACAACATCGATAAAAATTCAACTCGGTGTATACAATGAAATGATGGTATAGCTTGTTGTTCTTTATAGTTTTTTTTTATACAGTCACTGTCATGTACGAGATTTAAAAAAAGCTTTTTTACTTTGTAGAATATCGCCAAACGCATTTTGCTGACTGTTTTTGCAAAAAATAAAAACATGGAAGAATTTCAAATTTTTTTACCAAAACCATGGACTAACCCCTTTGCAAAAATCCTGATTTTTTGACTTTTTATTTTTCTGTTTTTTATAGTCTAAAAACGCTTTTTGACTTTCTAGAATAACATCAAACACATTTTGCCGGTTGATCTTGCCAAAAATAAAAACATGGAAAAATTTCAAATTTTTTCCAAAGCCATGGACTAACTCCTTTGGAAAAATCCTGATTCTTCGACTTTTTTAACTTTCTGATTTTAGAGTCTAAAAACTCCTTTTTTTTCTTTCTAGAATAATTATCATCAAAATAATACATTTTGCTGGCTGATTTTGCCAAAAATAAAAACATGGAAAAAATTTCAACTTTTGACCAATGGACCAACCCCAGCCCCTTTGGAAAAATACCAAAATTTCGACTTTTTTATTAAACTTTGTGATTTTAGAGTCAAAAAAACGCCTTTTTCCTTTCTAGAGTAACAACAAAAACATTTTCCTAGCCTATTTAGCCCACAATAAAAAGATGAAAAAAAATGCAAAATTTTTAACAAAACCATGGACCAACCCCTTTGGAAAAATCCTGATTCTTCGACTTTTTAACTTTCTGTTTTTTATAGTCTAAAAATGCTTTTTGACTTTCTAGAATAACGCCAAACACATTTTGCTGGTTGATCTTGCCAAAAATAAAAAACATGGAAAAATTAAAATTTTTAACCAAAACCATATGGATTAACCGCTTTGGAAAAATCCCAATTCTTTGACTTTTTAACTTTTTCATTTTAGAGTACAAAAATGCTTTTTTTCCTTCTAGAATATCATCAAACACCTTTTGCTGGCTGATTTTGCCAAAAATAAAATGATGGAAAAATTTCAAATTTTTGACGAAAACCATCGACCTTATCCCTTTGGAAAAATACCAGTTTTTCAATTTTTTTTACTTTCCATTTTTATTGTCTTAAAACACTTTTTTCTTGTCTACAATATGGTCAGACACATTTTCCTGGCCTATTTTTCTTTAAAAAAAAAGATGGAAAAAATTCAAATTAATTTTTGGACCAAACCCAGCCCCTTTGGAAAAATACCAAAATTTCGACTTTTTTAACTTTGTGATTTTAGAGTAAAAATAATGCCTTTTTCCTTTCTAGAGTAACAAAAAAAAAACATTTTCCTGGCCTATTTAGCCTACAATATAAAGATGAAAAAAATTTCAAATTTTTTACCAAAACCATGGACTAACCCCTTTGGAAAAATCCTGATTCTTCGACTTTTTTAACTTTCTGTTTTTTATAGTCTAAAAGTGCTTTTTGACTTTCTAGAATAATGCCTAACACATTTTGCTGGTTGATCTTGCCAAAAATAAATACATAGAAAAATTTTAATTTATTTACCAAAACCATGGATTAACCCCTTTGGAAAAATCCCAATTTTTCAACTTTTTTAACTTTCTGTTTTTTATAGTCTAAAAATGCTTTTTGATTGTCTAGAATAACGTCAAACACATTTTGCTGGCTGATCTTGCCTAAAATACAAAGATGGAAAATTTCAATTTTTTTACCAAACCCATGGACCAACTCCTTTGAAAAAATCCTGATTCTTCGACTTTTTTTAACTTTCTGTTTTTTATAGTCTGAAAGCACTTTGTGCGTTCTAGAATAACGTCAAGCACATTTTGCTGGATCCTTCCTTCCTAGTCACCCTAGCCATCCTAGTCACGCTAGTCACCCTAGTCATCCCACTCATCCCAGTCACCCTAGTCACACTAGCCACCCCAGTCATCCAAGTCACCCTAGTCACCCTAGTCATTCTAATCATCCTAGTCAGCCTAGCCATCCTAGTCACCCTAATCATCTCACTCATCCCAGTCACCCTAGTCAAGTTATCCTAGTCATCCCAGTCACCCGAGTCACCCTAGTCATACTAGTCACCCTAGTCATCCCACTCATCCCAGTCACTCTAGTCACACTAGTCACCCCAGTCATCCACGTCACCCTAGTCACCCTAGTCATCCTAGTCAACCTAGCTAGCCATCCTAGTCACCCTAGTCACCCTAATCATCCTTGTCATCCTAATCACCCTAGTCATCCAAGTCACCCCAGTCACCCCAGTCATCCTAGTCATCCTAGTCACCCTAGTCACCCTAGTCACCCTAGCCATCCTAGTCACCCTAGTCATCCCAATCATCCCTGTCACCCTAGTTATACTAGTCACCCCAGTCATCCAAGTCACCCTAGTTATACTAGTCATCCCAGTCACCCTAGTCATCCTAGTCATCCTAGTCACCGTAGTTATACTAGTCACCCCAGTCATCCAAGTCACCCTAGTTATACTAGTCATTCCACTCATCCCAGTCACCCTAGTCATCCTAGTCACCCTAGTTATAATAGTCACCCCAGTCATCCCAGTCACCCTAGTTATACTAGTCATCCCACTCATCCCAGTCACCCTTGTCATCCTAGTCACCCTAGTCATCCCACTCATCCCAGTCACCCTAGTCACCCTAGTCATCCTAGTCACCCTAGTCATCCTAGTCACCCTAGTCATCCCACTCATCCCAGTCACCCTAGTCACCCTAGTAATCCTAGTCACTCTAGTCATCCCGCTCATCCCAGTCACTGTAGTCACCCTAGTCACCCTAGTCATACTAGTCACCCTATTCACCCTAGTCATCCTAGTCACCCTAGTTATACTAGTCACCCTATATAAGTCACCCTAGCCATCCTAGTCACCCTAGTCATCCCAATCATCCCAGTCACACTAGTTATACTAGTCATCCCAGTCACCCTAGTCATCCTAGTCACCCTAGTTATACTAGTCACCCCAGTCATCCAGTCACCCTATTTATACTAGTCATCCCACTCATCCCAGTCACCCTAGTCATCCTAGTCATCCTAGTCACCCTAGTCATCCCGCTCATTCCAGTCACTGTAGTCACCCTAGTCATACTAGTCACCCTAGTCATACTAGTCATCCCACTCATCCCAGTTACCGTAGTCACCTTAGTCATACTAGTCACCCTAGTCATGCTAGTCACCCTAGTCACCCTAGTCACCCTAGCCATCCTAGTCACCCTAGTCACCCCAGTCATCCAAGTCACCCTAGTTATACTAGTCATCCCAGTCACCCTAGTCATCCTAGTCATCCTAGTCACCCTAGTTATACTAGTCACCCCAGTCATCCCAGTCACCCTAGTTATACTAGTCATCCCACTCATCCCAGTCACCCTAGTCACCCTAGTAATCCTAGTCACCCTAGTCATCCCGCTCATCCCAGTCACTGTAGTCACCCTAGTCATACTAGTCACCCTATTCACCTTAGCCATCCTAGTCACCCTAGTCATCCCACTCATCCCAGTCACCCTAGTCACCCTAGTCATCCTAGTCACCCTAGTCATCCCACTCATCCCAGTCACCCTAGTCACCCTAGTAATCCTAGTCACTCTAGTCATCCCGCTCATCCCAGTCACTGTAGTCACCCTAGTCACCCTAGTCACCCCAGTCATCACAGTCATGCTAGTGATCCCAGTCAACCCAGTAATCCTAGTCATTCCCATTATAATAGTCATCATAGCCATTCTAGTCATCCCAGTCATTTCAGTCAATGAAACCATCCCAGTCATGCCAACCACCTTAGTCATCCTATTCATCCCATTCATCACAGTCACCCTAGCATTCAGCCATCCTAGTGATCCCAGTCATGCTAGCCATCCATTAATAATAGTTATTTCAGTCACTCCTGTCATTCCTGTCAAACCAGTCATCCCTGTCAACCTCATCATCTTTGTCATCCTAGTAATCTTAGTAATCCCAGTCATTCCAGTTATTCAAACCATGCCAGGCGTGCCTATCACCCCAGTCAACCCAGTCTCTTATCCCTTTTCATCCTCGTAATCCCAGTTATCCCAGTCATCCCAGCCATTCTAGTCATCCTTATCATCACAGTCAACCCATTCAGCGTTGCCATTCTAGTCATCCCAGTCAATTTGTTGTCTTAATCATCCCAGTAATTTCAGTCAACCAAACCTGCATCCCAGTCATCCCAGCCATTCTAGTCATCCTAATCATCACAGTTAACACATTGACTGTTGTCATCCTAATCATCCTGGTCACTCCAGTCATCCCAGTAATCCTAGTAATTCCAGTCATCCAAACCCACATTCCAGTCATCCCAGCCATTCTAGTCATCCTTGTGATCACAGTCAACCCATTCACTGTTATTATCCTTATCATCCCAGTCATCCCAGGAAACCTTTGTATCTTGTCATCCCAGTAATCTGAGTCAACCTAGTCAAACCAGTCATCCAAACCTGCATCCCAGTCATTCCAGTCATCACAGCCATCCTAGTCATCCTTTTATCATCACGGTCAACCCATTCACTGCTGTCATCCTAATCACCGCAGTTACCCCAGTCATCCCAGTCAACCTTGTCATCTTAGTCATCACAGTAATTCTAGTCATTCCTGTCAATCCAGTCATCCAAACCTGCATCCCAGTCATCCCAGCCATTTTAGTCATCCTTATCATCACAGTCAACCCATTCACTGTTGTCATCCTAATCACCCCAGTTACCCCAGTCATCCCAGTCAAGTCATTCCTGTCAATCCAGTCATCCAAACCTGCATCGCTGTCATCCCAGCCATTCCAGTCATCGTTATCATCACAGTCAACACATTCACTGTTGTCAACTTTATCATCTTGGCAGTCATCCTAGTCAACCCAGTTAGCCTACTTATCTTAATAACCCTAGTCATCCAAGTCACCCTAGTCAGTCATTTTAGTTATCTTAGTCATCCGAGACACCCCAGTTATTCTAGTCACCCTTGTTATCTTGGACATCCTTGTCACTGCAGTCAGTCTTGTAGTCTTATATAGGAATAAACATGTGATGCTATAAGATCATTGTTTACATTTATTTTGTGAGATCGGTTAAATGACTAGATCTTAGACATTATACTATTGGTACATCCCTTCCTTGTCTCTGTCCCTATAAATACCTAAAGCCAAAAGTTATTATTTGAGTCGCAAATAAGTTTCCAATTGGGTGAAAATGAATTCTTTTTACTTACTAGGTACAGAAGAACAACCGATTTGGCATTACTGCATGGTCCACAACTCATGAGTAGCTCAATGCAGGAGTTCAAAAGCCAAGAGTGAAGAGGCTGGTATAACTAGATTATGGTACCATCAAAGTCAACTTACAACAAATACCTGGTTTAGTATTTATAGAATCATAATTATTAATGCTGACAGTTACAGCCAGTACCTTACCTCAAAGCAGGTACTTGGTTTAAGAATATATCTGACCCAGCCCGGGAGGTCATTGAATGCGGGGTACAGCTGGCCCGGGGGTTTTCCTCCTAGGAGCAAGTGGACGTACGGGGAGGTTTTTCACCCAGCTGTTGTTCCACAACCCCCATTCAGCAGCAATTAGACAAATTCATTTAATTTGGCAGCGAAAACAAAAACAAAAACAAAAACAGAAAACAAAAACTAAAGATTGACCTTTTCGACAAATAGGACCCTCATGCATATTAACAGGTCCATGGTATTCCTAACAAGAGTGAATAGATTCACTTGCAATATTTATACCAGTAGTTTTCAAACAACTGAGCTTTGCACGTACAAAGAAAACCTAATTTGGTGCGATCAAAAATCAGCTAGTATCTTCAGCACATTTTTGCTGAATACGTAGTGAAATCAATAAGGGTATTTTTTATATTAGGCTGAATTCTTTAATTCACTATTGGAGGGAATACTAAGGTATCTGCAGTATTGCAATAGTAATGATATAATTATTCAGTGTGTGTGCCACCATATTTGTACAAAATAAGCATCACTTACAAAATTTTCTCCACTTTGTTTTTAAGTCTGAGATTGAAAATCTATGACATAATTTATTTATGTAAATAAGTCTTCATCCAGTTAAATTTTTAACCGGACAGCAATCAACTTATCAAAGTTTTTTCTAAATTAAGTAAGTTTGTGGTCTTTAGTTTTTTCAAATTGGAGTATTTTGTTCCAAAAAATTTCATGGCGACAAATTAATTTGAAAATGAATGTAGATGCTTTATACTTGTACTGCATGTACTTACAATTTAATAATTATTAAGTTCAAATGCAAGATTCCTTTGAGTAGTATATAGTTTGAGTAGTATACAATAAGTTCTATTATATTTAATTATACTTGAGGGAAGAAAAGGGATTTATAAAACTTTGTGTCAGACAAAGTCAGTGAAAAGCTCTACCCAAGAATAATTATAGTAAGTGGTTATAAAAGACATTTTCCTTAGGAATTAGCAATTTTATCAAAATCTGCTACACAATATGTCATTCAATCACTTGAGAAGAATGCTTTCAAAAATTAGCTTTTAGACCAATTTGGTTTAGTATACTCTAGGGTTAAGTAAAGCTGAGGTGAATGCTCCGGTCTGGTATGGGCTAGGGGTTTCAGGGTGCACCTGCCGGCACATCCCTACTCCAAACTTTTTAAAGTTAACTACCCTTGGACCTAGTACTTCACTACTCAAAGGAAATCTTGCTAAATATAAATAATAGTGATCATGCTGTTTTGTTATTGTTCCAGTAGTTGGGTGGGTGTGGATATTAACTTTATAGATTATTTTGTACATAAAACTGTAAAAGCTTAATTAAGCCCCCATCTACCTTATAGAGAGTTTTAAAGAATTTTGAGATGGTGGTGGGGTGGGGGATAAGGGGAATGAAGAAAGGATTCTCATTATCTCAATATTAAGGAGAAAAATTAGGGGGAAAGTGTTATTTTTTATCCCACCTGCAATCTTGAATTGGTATGATGGAAATCATTTCCTGCATTTTCTGCAAGAGGAATGGCGTTTCAGGTAAGTTGTGGAGGATGTCAGGTAAGAGGATCAGGTTACAAAATTAGTCTGACTACTGTCTGGGTGGGGCTTAATGGAGGTTTTACATGTTATACAGTTAACATTGTGCTGCCAGTAAAGGTGGGGGTGGAATAAGTGTTCTTGTAATAATTTATTGTTTGAGACTATAATTTCATTGGCCATTCACTGACTTTCAGTTTCTAAGATCACTTGACAGCACAATGTTGCTTGTATCTTTAAGGCATGGGAAGCGTCACAACCAGATCACAGCAAAAATAAATCATACAGGAAGGAATATTCAGCTTTACTTAAATGTTATTCCTTTCATCAAAGTAAAAGCCACACACTATAGTTCTTTCCACAGGTCCACCTTCTATCCGAACTCTACTTTTTCATAGGAAATGTTGCACTTCCTGGGCTATATATACAGAGTGGAGCCAATGATTTTTTGAACCTCTTGTAAAATTGAGGATTTTAGAAAACTGGAGTTCAAAGAATTACAGACACTAAACTTCGTTTTGGGCTTTGGGCTTTCTTGCCATTTTGTTGTTGAGAAAGTGCAAGGGGAAATATAAAAAATTACACTGACTTCAGGGATAGGAAAACAAGTTTTGGTTCGAATTATCAAGAGGTTTGGAGAATCAGGATTTCACTGATACAGTATTAGTGTTAACTTATTTCTGAAATTAACACTCTACAATTAAGCAAGCTCATTAGCAAAATATTACCTTTAAATCTCCTAACCTAACATTTATGTCTAAACTCAAGGTCTATACAGGCGAAGAGAAATAAGTACTGGATAGGCATACATTGTTAAATTCCCGACATAAAAGGGTAAAATGATTATGAATAGACCATATACCATAAAACTTTTGATGATTTTCCGTAAAGGGAAAATATGAGTTTTTTTTTTCAGCCAAAGGCATCTCTAACTTTCAGTGGTCACAAAGCTACAGCTGGAATGGCATCTAAATTTTGCTGGCTAAATCTACAAAGCAAGTTTGGATAGGAATAGGAAAGCATTATTTTATAACCACAATGACCTTGATTATTGAAGTTCCAATACCAATTGCCAAATTCTCCTTACTGGTCCTCTGGTAAGGAGTATGTATGCAAGTATCAAGAAGGTATAGTTTCATTTTCGTTTGATTAGTAATAAGTTGGTGATTGATTTTGGTCACTGTTGGGACTTCAAAGTTAGGTCCCATCGGTGCACAAATGATTTTGTCCATTCAGATTAATTTTAAAAAAGAAATCCAAAGCAACAGGAAATTCTCTTAAGAAACAGTGAGGCTGGTAAAAAAATTAGGCTCAATATTAGTATTTTAAGTATTACAACACAAAGTACATTTTTCATTAGTGTACATGTACATTATGTCTTTAAGGCAATCTCTAGTCTGCTTGTGCTTTTTTTTTTCTAGGCAACTTGCAGTGAAATGTTCCAAATCGCTGATAATTTCACAACTGAAACTTTCTTTATTATTATTAAATTTTGCGAACAAAGCAGACTGGAGATTTTTGATTGAATTTATATTCTTTTTTAATAATTAATTTTCTTGGTGCTGCATTCACTCTCTGCACTCTTTTTTAATTTCTTTTTTTATTATTTTCCATATTTAGTTTTAGGAATTGACTCCGTGGCATTCTTTTTATTTCCATTTTTTACTCATATCAACAGAGCAGTAGTTGACTGACTACATAGGTACATTACAGAGACGTTTGTAGCACCAAGAAATGTCTAGTTTTGTGTAATACGCTAATGAGCTTGCATTAGTTGCCTTAATGTTAATTAATGATATTTGTTGTTAGGCTTGCATTAGCTAAGGCTTTGAAAACAGCTGAGATTTCCTGGCGCTACCACTGGTTTCCCCGCAAGCACTATCCAGATGTGGGTAGTAGCTTATCATTAGTATAGAATTTCTTCACTTATTCTCTTTTTCTGGGTCATTTCTTGGGGAAACCAGAGGTGTCGTCAAGAATTATTGGTAGTTTTCTTACACCATTGGCTTCTCGTTATTTTTTTTAAGTTCTTATTTAATTTCAGACCTCAGGTGGCACACGCACAAGATTAGGAGCCCATCACTTGGGCAAGGTCATGTTTAAATCTAGCCAACCTCGTCCCTGCTGGGCTGTGGAAGCTCTACCTCTGAGAAGGTGTGAATTCTGACGTCCTCTGAGATATTCCAACTGAGAAATCCTGGGAAACTTTATCTGATCCTGTAATTCATGCTGGGGGCAGTTGGGCACCTGGAAGATTTGGCCGTTTGTTCCCAAGTGGGGAGGACAGTGTGGAGGAAGGTGAGAGTTTGCTTCTTATGTTCTTGGGGCTTCATTCATTTTGTCATAATACTACCCACATTTTTTTCCAAAAAAAAAAGTAAGGTGCTTGCCTGCAAACAATATGTCTGGGAATGTTCCACTGCGGTAGGATGAAAAACGGGGGTGCTAACATTGTGCAGACTAACGAAGTAAGGGAGTCGATGGAGGATTCGAGGACAGAGGACTGGGCACTGAATCTCACTGGTGTGGCGTGGGTGGATTTTTACAAATGACATCAAATTGAGCTGATAGTCATAAAAATCTCTCTAGTGCGGGGCAACTGGTAATGGAGTTCTCTTCTAAACCTAAAAATTTGTTGCTTTTTTTGTCTGCTGTTTTTGTGTCAACTGGAAACAACAGTCAAACAAACGTGGCTGTTGATGTTAAAGACTAACTTCACTTTGATATTATTTAAACCTTCGGAAAGCAAGATAACTAAACCATTTTAATTTAGGATTCGATTATTATCTTAATTATCGTTTCATTCTCATTTTCCAACCGCAATTATCTAAAAAAGATCAAAACTAAGGTTACATTACATCAACATCTGCTGTTTGTTTGTCTGTTGTTTCTGTGTCAACTGGAAACAACAGGCAAACAAACTAGGCTGTTGATGTTTTAAAAAGACTAACTTCTCTTTGATATTACTTAAGCCTTCAGAAACCTAGATAACTAAACCGTGTTAATTTAGGATCAAATTATTACGATTAAATTAACTTGATTAATCAGACTGCTGTAGAAGTCGCTTCTATGTCCTTTTTTAAAAGGGACATAGAATAGATTTCCTTGGCTTGTGTGATAAATCAAGTTAATTTGACCTTCATGCTTTAGGTTCAGTTGTAGGCATAAATACATAAACAACTTTTTTCATAAGCATAGATTTCGCTTAATGTCTTCGGTAAATTTTCAGCTAATTTCTCGGCAGTGACTTCAATTGATACATTATAATCGGCTTTCCCATAAAGGACTGGAAGACTCTTGTTGTTTATTGTTCATTTAAACGACGCATTTGGCTAGTTCCAGTCTTTTGTGGGAAACCTGATGTAAAGTATCCATTCCGGTCACGACAGCTGAAACATCTCTAGGGAAATTGGCCCAAATTATTATTCCGGCAAATTTTTATTATTATGCGGATAAACATCGCGGCTAGCTGCATAAATTAAGACTTAAATTCAAATCTATTTTTTTCTAGCTAATATTTAATTTTACTTTATAGGATAAAAAATATATATATTTCTGCTAATTTCCTTTTTCTTTTGGAAATGCGAAAATTTGTCCGTTATTTTCATTGGAAGTAAAAGGATCCAAAATTTAACTTAAATGAAATATTTATTTACAAAGTCGCTCTAGATCTAATCCCTTTGGCGAAATTTGAAGGCGAAATCTACTTGGCACTGATTTTAAATAACGGCATCCTAATTCATAATAGGGCAGGCAAATTTTAGATATTGAATTTGAAACGAAATATTAAGACCAAAACTTAATCGCGGCACTTCGGCATTTTTGTTTAAATGATAATTAACGGCGCTAGAATAATACCTTATTTTCGGCTGCAAATTTCATTCCATTGTGACCTAAATATTAAACACTAAACATTAAAATAGGGCTAGAGAAATCCAGCATCAGTTTCTTCGCAGAGGAGAGATTATTATTGACTTGTGCTCTTTGGTGAAGTTTGTGAAATGAAGGTCAGTCAGACCAGCGCGATTCTTTGTTCAATTCTGTGCCTTCGTTTCTGACGGAGACGCTCTGAAAAGTGAGTTTGACTCTGTAGCACTCTCCTTTTTCTTGTCCGAGTCTCTGGATATTTTCACGATATATTGACTTTGTAGATACGCGTCTTCAACTAAAACAAATTATATTTTTCGCTGAGAATTATTTTTGGCCGGTGTGGTATTGTGACGTAAATGAATGAGACCCTGAGGGCATGAGGAGCAAACTCTCACTTTCCTCTACGCTGCCCACCCCACTTGGGAACAAACGGTTGAATTTTCTAAGTGTCCAACTGCCCCCAGCTTGAATAAAGGGATCAGATAAAACAGACCAGGATTTTAAAGTTGGAATATTAAATGAGGACAGGAGAATGAACACCGACTTGGAGCAGAGTGGAAGCAGTCCGGCAGGGGCGAGGGAGGCTAGATTATTTTTTTTAATATTTTTTTTATTGTAAAAAAGGGACAACAGAGACAAGTTTTATTTCTTCAATAAAGTATTGTTATCTTCAGTACCGGTGTTGTTTACTTTGTAATCCAACTACTTGAGTGAACCAGATAAACACCCTAAAGGCTCGGACACAGTAAAACATTGCGCGCAGTAAAGATTGGTTTACACCAGTGACATAAACACAAGCACAAGTTAAGTGCGGACGTAACAGCACAAGAATAAACACAAACACAGGAGAAAGTGCGCACTCATTCTTTCTATCCTCACCAGTAATTAACGCATTTAAGCACAAGAACAAGAAAATCAAACGGGTTCGTTTTATTCTTCTTGTGTTTGCTCTTTAACTGTGTGAATTAGTAATGATCAAGGAAGGAATGAGTGTGTTCCTTCTTCCCATGTTTCTGCTTACGCATTTGTTGTTCATGGCGTCACTGAACTCAGCTGTACCGGTTTTGCTTGCGTTCAAGTCGCTGATATGATCTAATCTTTAAATTACACCGTTTTCCAACCAAGCGATTGTTGCATACAACGTTGTAATAGATAGCTCGAATTTAACAAATTGCTTCTGTTTTCACATCGCACGCAACAATCTCAGCGCTAAAAAAAACGACGTAAATTTACTGCGCACAATGCTTCACTGTGTCCAAGCCTTTACGTTTGACAAACCATAAGTACTTCAACGACAAAGTTCCAGTGTCGATGCAAATTTGGAAAAACATTAAGTCGCAAAAAAATAAAAACACTCGCGCGAATAAAAGGGCTTGGCAATTCTATTAGGAAACTCCCGCCCACGCAAATTCTTTTAATTTTGCTGAGCGGCAACAGTTAAAGGTCTTTCTCAAACTCGCACCAACACTATTATTTTGAGCTTAAAGTACTAGTTGGTTTAAATCAAGAGAGAGCTAAGTTCTGCTTTTGATAAACTCTTACTAAGTCTTTGTGGTAAAAATCAGACTGTTCTTTATCAAGCGGTTTGCAAGTTTCGACGCAAAGGACGCAACAAACAAGTGACTTGCAGAAAGGAAATCGACCAAAAAAATATCTTGACTGACTTATTCGTGTGAAATAAAATGGTCCAGTCTTCCTTGAAATGGCTCTTGGGGTCGTCACGCAGATACAAACGCCTTACGTGACGATCTCAAGGACAACTACACTTAAGACTATGATTTTGCAGTAATTACAGAAAAAAACAGAAAAAAAAACTTCATAGTGCACACACCGACGGATGGCGCTATTTTGCGATATGAATCAATCATTGATAAAGTCAGTCTGAAATTACACAAAGCGTCATCCAAGACCTTTTGTCTTGATACTGTGAACTTCTTCTTTTACTCCCCAAGTAATGAAAGAGCTAATTCTCATTGCCAATTCTCACCGTCCCTTCATAATAGTTAAGTGATTTCTCGCGTGCCAAACCAATACCTTAAATGACTGTTTTCGAATTCTAACCACCCTTCCAGCTTCAAAACTTATTGACTGTTATTCATACGATCCCATAGTTCATGGCGCCAAAAGCTAGTACCCACCCCCCTTGCACTTTGCGCAATGCAAGGCAGATTTTGGATTCATCATAAAGTTCACAGTAAATAAACCAAGAAATAAACTACATGTAGCACAGTCATGCAATCCACCAAGAGCCATACAGTCAAGACAAGTCATTCATTCAGTTAGTAAATAAAGTCAAAGTAAAAAATCACTTAGATATTCAGTCAATACGTCGATATCCCAGTTGAGCAGTAATTAAGAAGGTATATCAATACGTCATGCAGTCAGCAAGTAACGAGGTAAATTGATCAACTAGTTAGGAAAACAAGCCCTCCTGGACTATACAAATATAGATTTCACATGATTTTGGTCAAAAATGGTAATTTCCTCTTTGCTTGTTTTTGGACAAAATGAGCCTTGAAATAATGTTTGTTGATCATCCAATTAGAAAACAAGCCTTTCTAGACAAAAAAATCGATTTTACACAGACATACTGGAATTGTTTCAAAGGGGTTAACCCATGATTTTGTTCAACAATTGGAAAAAATTTCATCTCAGTGCGATTTTGGACAAATGAGCCTTGAAATTATGTTTGATGATCATCCATGTAGAAAACAAGCCTTCCCAGACCATACAAATATTGATTTTACATAGTGGCCATATTGAGATTTTTTTAAAGGGGTTAGCCTGTGATTTTGGTCGAAGATTGGAAATTTCATATTTGCTTGTTTTGAGGCAAAAATAGCCCTAGAAATAATATAATGTCTGATAAATCATCTCGTAAAAAAAAAAAAAGTCCTCCTAGACTATCGAAATATGGATTTTATATAGTTGTCATACTGTATTTTTTTTAAAGGGGTTAACCCATGATTTAGGTCAAAAAATGGAATTTTCTTTGCTTATTTTTACACAAAATGGGCCTTGAAATAATGTTTGCTGGCCATCCAGTTAGAAAACAAGCCTTCCTAGACTAAAAATATGGATTTTGCAAAGTCGCCATGTTGAGATTTTTTCAAAGGGCGTTAACCCATGATTTTCGTCAAAAGTTGCAAATTTCCTCTTAGCTTGTTTTTGCACAAAATGAACTTTGAAATAATGTTCAATGATCATTCAGTTAGAAAACAAGCCCTCCTAAGCTAAACCAATATTGAATTTACAGAGTTACCAAACTATAATTATTTTTCCAAAGGGATTAACCCATGATTTTGGTCAAAAATTGGAATTTTCCTCTCTGTTTGTTTTTGGACAAAATGGGCTTTGAAATAATGTTTGCTGTGATCATCCAATCTAAAGAAAACAAGCCTTCCTCGACTAAAAAGTATCGATTTGACACAGTGGAAATATTGAGATTTCCAAAGGGGTTAACCCATGATTTCGGTCAAAAATTGGAAATTTCTTCTCAGTTTGTTTTTGGACAAAATTAGCCTTGAGATAATGTCTGATGATCATCCAAGTAGAAAACTAGCCCTCCTAAACTATAAAAATATAAATTTTACAAAGTCATGAAACTGTATTTTTTTTCAAAGGGGTTTTAAAAACCCATGATTTTCGTCAAAAACTGCAAATTTCCTCACTGTTTTTTTGACAGTATAAGCCTAGAAATAATGTCTGATGATCATCTCGTTAAAAAAATAAAAATATGGATTTCATGTAGTCACGATACTGAATTTTTTTTCTAGTGGTTGAGCGATGACTTTCGTCAAAAATTGAAAATCTCACTCTCTGTTCTTTGAACAAAATGGGCTTTGAAAAATGTTTGATGATCGACAAGTTAGGAAACAAGCCCTCCTAGACTATTGGGATTTTTTTCAATTGGGTAACCCATGATTTTGATCAAAAATTGAAAATTGACTCTTTCTGTTATTTTGAACAAAATATGCCAAGAAATATTGTTTGTTCTTTATGAAGTAAGTGAGTTGGTCAGCTAGTCAGTCATTCAGTCAGTCAGTCAGTCAGTCAGTCATTTAGTCAGTCAGCTAGCCAGTCAGTTAGCCAGTTAGTCAGTCAGGCAGTCAGCCAGTCATTCAGTCATTAGCCAGTTGGATGGGCAGTCAATCATTCAGCAAGTAAGTCAGTTGGTCAGCAAGTCAGTCAGTCAGTCAGTCTGTAGCCAGTCAGGCAGTCAGTCATTCAACCAATCAGTCAGTCTGTTAGTCAACCAGTCAGTCAGTCAACAAACCAGTCCGTCAGTCAGTCAGTCAGACAGTATGTTAGTCAGTCAGGCAGTTTAATTCTAAGTCAGTCAGTCAGTGATGCTGGCTGTATAAGCCACAATGTAGATTGCATGTCTGATCTAACCCACAGTCAGTTTTACATCTCATCATCTTCCATGTGAAAATCATGAGAACTTTGAACAAAGTTCTAACCACAGTGCCAACAAAACTCGATTTTTTTTATGGCTTTCAAATTCAGATTTTGAAAAATTTTGAATGAGATTTTAGTGATCAGCCCTTTTTAATATTTCAACAAATTGTTTTGATAAAGTGCAAACCATTTTTTTAGGTTGTTGAGTTAAGGCTGCCACTTTGAGTTGCAGATTTTCTTTTCAGCAACACTCTGATGAACTTAATTCACCACTTTCTGTTGTGCAACTGTAGAATACATAAGGTTCTTTGAACCACAAATTCACTTGGCTGAATGATAATATGAAACTTCAATGCACATTAAGGTAAGCTTGGGCACGTTGCATGAATTTATCTTTACGTTGGAAAAAATTAAAGGCTAATGATTCTCCTTTTTAAGCTAACCTTTCCTCTGTTTTCTTTCACCTTTCCACATGTTTGTTGACACATTGATTGTGAGCTTTAATTAAAGTTTTCAATATTATTTGGTCACTGACATGGTGGTAGTACTAAATTTTTGCAATGACTTTGCAATTGCAAAAATTGGCACATGAAAATGACGTAAAACTGTTTTTTAACAAGCTATAGCAGAACTTAGCTTACATGTATATCATTCTATAACATAGCTGTGGCAAAACTAATCAAAAGCAAACTAATACTTATCCAGGAGAAAAATTAAAAATATATTTGGCATGATTAAATATCAAGCCAAATTTTTTTCACTGAGCAGTTCTTTCCACCACAGGATTATAAAATTGAATTTTATATGCATTTTCATTGAATAAGATGAAGGCTGTGAAAATTCCAAAATCCAGTCAGAAAATCAATGCGAAATTGCTACATGCAACTTGCTTCAGTGATTCATTGAAGCTCTCAAATTAGTTTCAAGTAGTATGAACACTTAAAAGTGTTTTGGACAGTTTTCCTTTATTTTCTGTAGACGGTGATTTGGATTGCCTTTTGAGCTTCAAATACAGACTGTTTTCCTGAAAAAGTTAGGGTCAAGTGAATTTCTCCAACTACACTGAGCCATCAGATGCTCTGAAAATAAACACTGATTCAACTCAATTTCATCAGTTAACTTCAATTATTCTTTGGGTTGTTCCTAATTATGTTCAAAATAAAAACCAACTCTTCTGTACAACAGCAACTAAAGCAATTTTGCCCTGAACTACATAAGGAAATCAGCTGTTGATACTTTTACCCTGTGCGTTTTACTTACTAATTTCTGCAATTGAAAGATTGTATTAAGAAACCTCATAGGATGAAAAGCCCTGCACAAAGAAATCTCCACATGCCTTGAATCATGTGAATGTTGTAGTGAACTACTCGGTGTGCGCAAACCAACCAACCCCTTAAAGATGCACTTTATTGTTAACTCCTTTAAAGTGCACTTTAAAAGCATCTTTAATTTTGTGTCCTGGATAAGATTAATAATAATTGTCTTTTGAACAAGCAAGCCACATTTTGTTTATCTGGTTCACTCAAGAGCTGGATTACAAAGTAAACTATATGGTACTTAAGATAATGTACAAAGCCTTAATGTTGAAGACTTGATCCTGTCTGTTTGTGGCATAATGCATCTGATCTGGATAAGAAAAACAAAAGCATACATAAGCATCTAAGTCCCCTTACGATCATAAACATTACAAGAATAATTATACTGTTTATCAGTTCATATATTAATTTTGCTAAGAACCATTACAGTCAAATCCCGTTACACTGAGAGGGTCATTAGAAGAGGGCCATTTTAACAGCTGTCCATATTAAGTAGATTAAATATAGAGACAATGTAGGGGTTTCTTTCCTCAGGGACAAAGCAAACTACCATAACTATGAGATGTCTGTTAAAGGGACTGTGCCACAGCAGTCCAGTTCATTTTGTTTAATTTTGCCAATTACTCGCCCTTAATCGCTACGGAACTTAGAGTAAGCAAAGAAATTACATGTAAAATAAAATGACAAAATCAGAGATCCAAGACAAACAAATATGTCTCCTAAGCATTACTTTTGATGTTGCAAACAGCAGGGATCAACTTTGAAAAACTGTTCTAAAGGCTGAACAGTTTTCAAAAATCCTAATTTCACTATAATAATTATATTAATTTAAGACATGTACATGTATCTCTCATTTTACAGAGACATTAAATTCAAAGCAGTTTCAAATTTTGTGTTAAATTATGCCAGGTATGGCCTCTAAAAGCTGATGAATCTGTATGTCAATCATACTTTAGCACAATAATCAGAAGTTCCATTTTTATGATTCACTCAATAGCTAGATCACAAAGCAATGTATACAGCACTTACAGTACTGAAGATAAGCTCAAAATCCTGGCTGCTGAAGTCTTAGGACATCTGCTGGTCACATCCGATCTAAAATGAAAAATTGACCATCTTCATTAGCAATCAGTAATCTCGATTCACAATCAGTAATCTTGATTCTTTTCTTAGCATGAATCTCAGTATATCAGCCAGCCGGTCAAGTCAATTAGTCAATGAGCCAGCAATAATGATCAGTCGATTGGTATGCGACTGTCAGTCAAACAGTTTTAGTAAAACAGCCTGTCAGTAATTGAGCCAGTCAGCCAGACAATTGACCAGTATGCTGGTAAGCAAGTCATGTCCGTCAATAAGTCGGTAACATGTCAGCCAGTCAATCAGTCAGTTAGTCATCCCATCAGTCAGTAACTCAAGTCAGAAAGTCAGACAGTGACGCACTCAGCATTTAATTTAGGTGGTCTTTGTTTTCATGACATTGCAAATATTGCAGTATTTGGGAGGTAATGGTGTATTTTTTGAAAGGGTAATATTGTTGTTGTTTTTTTAACGAACAATGTACATGAAAAAATACCCTGCTGGGAATGTTCTTTCAAAATATTGATCTTAAGCTTAAGTTATATCTAAGATGGCATTGATAAATTTATGGAGGTCTTTATGCTTGCCAACCTCTTGAGTCAAATGCTTTAGACTTTCGGCTTATGACTGGGATTTTGGAAAATGTGCCAGCACCATTCCAAAGTGTTCCAACAATTTTGTAGACTTAATGTTGTTGAAAATGTTGGAAGATTTTCAGATGACTTTTTAGCATTTTTGAAACTATATTAAAAGACAGCAATTTGCAAGCCTGTCGTCATTGAATGATTTTTAGTCAGTTGTTGGTATTGTTTAATAGAGGTTCAGTGGCTGCTGTCTTGTGCTGAGTGTGATGGGATATTTGAACTCAAACCTCAGCTGAACACGCCAATCAAACCAATGATTCAGATAGAGATTCAGGGGATTTGCGAGAAGTCACACAGCCACATGTGCGGCTTTGCCACTCACTCTCGTGTTCTCTTGTGGCTCACTTCTGGCCTCACCATAAGTGGAGAGCTTCAATCAGTGACAAAATTGTTGAGACATACGTTGTACTCAAATAGGGTAACTTAAGAGAACATAAGAATCCACACCCCTCCCTCACCCCCTCCATTCAAAGTTGGGGTGTTTGTTGTTTCCTAAAGGTAGCTTGAACAGTAACACAACACTGCATGGAGGGGATGGGGGAGGAAAAGCTACATTTTCCCCTTTGGAAGTCAGTACAACGTCAAAAAGCCCCTTTACGGCAAAGTGTGTCAACTAATTTTGTCGCCGATTGTTGCTAGGCCTAGCCTGGCTACTAAGCAAACAAATAAAGTATTTGCTACATACACTGTAACACTTTTAATTTTTAGAATTTTACGAAGCCAATTTGCAAATAGAGCCTTTAAACACCATTGGATACGCAACGAAATCCCCTTAAATTCAAAGCGTTGAGACCTAAAGAAGGGGGAGATTGAATTATTGACAGAGTTGCACATAAGCTTTAAGCCTTACAGGGTCATCAACTGGCAAATGTAAGGTAAATCATTACTACAAGCACTTCTAACACTTCTTAAAACGATACCTTCTACAGTTCTTACTGTTTGATCCACCTATAATCGCTACTAACCTTGCAAAATAGATGAAAAACGAGATAAAAACCAACTATGCCTTCCCCCCGCCATCTTTGATTTTGTGCTTTTTAGTTCCCAGTGCCCCAAATCGTCCACAATGCGCGGTCTCCTTGCTCTTCGCTGAAATATAGGGCCCCGGTGGGTGCATGTGTTGCTGCTAAAAAAAACATAGACCTTCTACATTTTGGCGACTTTGTCGCTCTGATCTACAGAAAAACGCAGAAATAAATGGAATAAAATTTAAGCAGGGTTGTTTTGACAAAATAGACTGAAACACATGGACTCCAGATTGAGATGTAAATGAAAACAAACGGGTTGGAAATAGTTAGCGCTGACCCATTCTCAGATGTTTTTCTTTTTTCTTTCTTTCTTTTTTTTCTTTTTTTAAGCTTGATTCAAAATTCTGAATTAGTGGCGTCAATGACGGCAAAAAACCTTTGTTTTTTTTCTTATCATTTTGACTTGGCAACTGAGTCAAACGAAAAGACGCAATGCATGTTAGTTGTAAGGTGCCGCTTTTAAACCAGTTATTGGATCCTACAAAATCATATCTTTAGAGATTCGGTCATTTCAGTCTGTTTTGTTTTTACCCTATTTTTTTTTTATAACATACCTAATGGAAGAAGCGCCATGGTGCTTATTAAATTTTTCACGCCTAAAATGTCCTGCTTGTTTCACGGAGGGCGGCGGTTATTTGAAAGTTGGACACTTGTTTTCACCAGAGCGATATTACATACCTCTTACTAACCGAGTTCGAGGTCTGTGCTGGAGAAAAAATACGACTCTGATCTTAGGAATAGGCCTTACAATCTAGTAGGAAATGATTTTCATCTTCACCTTTGTTACTGTTACAAAAGGAACATATCCTTTCATTGCTAGGGATTTTTTCGTATTTACCGGTTTCGGTTCTAAGTTGATGACTACAAGAATGACGCCATCATGAAAAGAGTTGTCAAGATATTCCGTAGAAGAACCATCTCGAATAATTTGAACAGAACTACCAGCCATTAGGGATCTGAAGAGGTGTTGGCCGGGTATTTAGAGGTTTGCAAATTCAGAGCGTGTTCGACTAACGCAGCAGATTTCTAACCAATGTGCTTCGTTTGACCTTCTTTAGACACCCCGTGAAGTCTGAGAAGGGCGGAGTGTCCGGCCCAAAAACACAGAGTCACCATCATTCATAACTGGGAAGGGGTCTAAGAAATATTTAACGAGCCTCGCCCGCACTGTAGAGGCGAGGATTCGAGTTTTTTGCAGTTGACTAATCACAGCGCGCGTACTAACTAAGAGACATATATAATAAGACATCGTACCTCGGTTGGGTGATATTGCCCGAGTTTGAAGTGACTTTTCGCGACTCCCGCAATTGGAGAGCTCTCGCAGGCTATCCCAGATCGAATAATCTCTACCTGAATCTTTGGTCTTATTGGCGTGTTCAGAGCAGCTGAGGTTTTAGTTTGTATATCCCTACGGTGCCCTTTAATCTATTCATGCACAGCACAAGACAGTAGCTACAGAGCCTAATAATACCAACAACTGATGCCGGACTTCGATCGAGACCCACCTACCAGCAGCAAGGTTCCTAATTCACCAGTTACTACCAACCTCGATGATGTCTAACTCAGTCTTGCTCATTCCTAAAATGGTTTTATTTATTCCACAATAATTGGTCTCGCGCCATTAAATATTATACCAATAGAGAAGAGAAGTCGTTACGTCTTGTTACCATGGTAGCAAAACCTCTGGATATCAACAAATCGTGGTCCTGTAAATATGACAGAGAAAACACCAAAAAATGTATGTTTGACTTTCCTGAGCGTGATTGATCTCAAGAACAAAACGGTAGCTCATGTTTTTCTTCCATCGTTCAATAATAAAGATAGCTGTCTCCGTCAAGAAAGATTGTTGCGATCCAGAAATTTAGCTACCATGTTAGCGTGACGTCACATGTCTCTCCATTGTAGATGGGGCCAATCATATTTCTTTCTTAAATCAGACACATCCTTGATCAGACACCTGGAGTTGGTTCCTTGATATTCCTCAGTCATTTTCTTGAGATCTCTGCGACACGGACCCCTCCCCCGCTCCCTCTGTCGCTTCCTGTGAATCTCTTCAAAGCGGACACCTTCCAGTCTCCTGGTCCATTTTACGTACTTAGAATTTTACGGTTATAACATGCGTATGTAGTTCAAATCGTATAAAGTAGGTACACAAAGCTGTCTTAGTAACACAAAAACTCGAGTTACGAATAGCGCCTACCACAGACTTGCAGATTTTGTTCGCAGCCTGAGAAATATGGGGTTTCCATGACAATTACTCATTAAATACATCCAAAATTACACCAAGAAAATTAACTTAGCAAATAAAACCAGGCCATAGATATTTAAAATCTGCCCAAAATCATTGATGTAAATTGAAAAGAATAAGGGACCGAGGACACACCCCTGGGAAACTCTCCAAAACAATTTACGAAATGAAGACGAGATACCATTAAGTTCTACTTTCATTGTTGTTTTGTTGTCGATGATGATACTTATCATTGGGTTGATTATTATTATCCAATGAAGGTAGTGGTAGTTGTAGTGATAATTTTAGTGGTAGTGTTGGTAGTGGTAGTAGTAGTAGTAGTAGTAGTAGTAGTAGTAGTAGTAGTAGTAGTAGTAGTAGTAGTAGTACTATATGGTAAATTGCTCTATTTTCATGATCTTACTGGCTTGTTTGCAAGAGCATCTTTATAAGTATCGTAAAGTAATTTTATGGTTTGTGTGAATGCCAGTTATAACTTCATTGATTCTATTTGATTACATTAAAGAAGTCCGCCATTAATTAAACCTATAGGAACACATTGGTAGCCTTGACTCTCAGACACGGACGGCAAACATGATCTTAATCGGTTTATCTGAAGCCGTAAACAACTTTTGACGCATTTCTAATGGTTCGTGATGATACTCAACGCGAAAAAAAAAGAGCAGGAAGGATTAGGAGAAAAAAATCCTAAAATTGCAAATTATTACACCACATTTTTATCGTCTGAAGAGCCTCCTTTTGAGAAAACAACATCATCAAACGACAAAACCAACGTCTCCTTTACAGTAAGTAATTTTGACCTGAATCCATTCAAAAATAAAGAAATTTTTCGACAAGAGTTAAGTGTCGTTTTTATCGTCTAAAACAGCTCCTTTTAAGAAAACCACATCATCAAACGACAAGATTCCAACCGCTGATTCAGAAAAGTAAGCTCGAAAGATACTTGCAACTTTTCACCAGAATCACGGGTTAACCCCTTTTAAACAATGCACATATTTCAACCTTAGTTATATGGTATTTTCATATTCTAAAAAGGCTCCTTTTGAGAAAAGAAAATCAGCAAACGATAAGACCAATGTCTCTTTTACACAGAAGTAGCCTCAAAAGATATTTGGAACTTCCGACCAGAATCATGGGTTAACCACTTTTAAAATATGTAAATTTTTCGACTACAGTAAAATGTCGTTTTTATGGTCCAAAAAGACTACCTTTGAAAAAAACAACATCATCAAACTACAAAACCAAGGTCTCTTTTACAGAAAAGTAGACTTGAAAGATATTAACAAAAATTTTGAACAGAATCATGGGTTCATCTTTTTAAAACATGCAAATTTTTCAGCTTCAAATATATGGTATTTTTATCGTCGAAGAAGGTTCCTTTTGAGAAAAAACATCAGCAAACGACAAGACCGATGTCTCTTACACAGAAAAGAAGCCTCCAAAGATATTTGGAACTTCTGACCAGAATCATGGGTTAACCAGTTTTAAAATATGCAAATTTTTCGACTATAGTAAAATGTCGTTATTATAGACTAAAAAGCCTCCATTTGACAAAACAACATCATCAAACAACAAACCCAAGGTCTCTTGTACAGAAAAGTAGACTCGAAAGATATTTGACACTTCTGACGAGAATCATGGGTTAACCCGTTTTAAAATATGCAAATTTCTGGACTATAGTAAAATGTCGTTTTTATGGACTAAAAAGCCTCCTTTTGACAAAACAACATGATCAAACGACAAAACCAAGGTCTCCGGTACAGTAAAGGAGGCTCGAAAGATATTTGAAACTTATGACCAGAATCATGGGTTAACCCGTTTTAAAATATGCAAAATCTTCAACTATAGTAAAATGTCGTTTTTATGGACTAAAAAGCCTCCTTTTGACAAAACAACACGATCAGACGACAAAACCAAGGTCTCTTGTACAGAAAAGTAGGCTCGAAAGATATTTGGAACTTCTGACGAGAATCATGGGTTAACCCGTTTTAAAATATGCAAAATCTTCAACTATAGTAAAATGTCGTTTTTATGGACTAAAAAGCCTCCTTTTGACAAAACAACATGATCAAACGACAAAACGAAGGTCTCTTGTACAGAAAAGTAGGCTCGAAAGATATTTGGAACTTCTGACGAGAATCATGGGTTAACCCGTTTTAAAATATGCAAAATCTTCAACTATAGTAAAATGTCGTTTTTATGGACTAAAAAGCCTACTTTTGACAAAACAACATGATCAAACGACAAAACGAAGGTCTCTTGTACAGAAAAGTAGGCTCGAAAGATATTTGGAACTTCTGACGAGAATCATGGGTTAACGCTTTTTAAAATATGCAAATTTCTCGACTATAGTAAAATGTCGTTTATATGGACTAAAAAGCCTCCTTTTGACAAAAAAACATGATCAAACGACAAAACCAAGGTCTCTTCTACAGAAAAGTAGGCTCGAAAGATATTTGGAACTTCTGACGTGAATCATGGGTTAACCCGTTTTAAAATATGCAAATTTTTCGACTACAGTAAACTGTCGTTTTTATGGACTAAAAAGCCTCCTTTTGAAAAAACAACATGATCAAACGACAAAACCAAGGTCTATTGTACAGAAAAGAAGGCTCGAACGATATTTGGAACTGATGACGAGAATCATGGGTTAACCCGTTTTAAAATATGCAAATTTCTCGACTATAGTAAAATGTCGTTTATATGGACTAAAAAGCCTCCTTTTGACAAAAAAAACATGATCAAACGACAAAACCAAGGTCTCTTGTACAGAACAGAAGGCACAAAAGATATTTGGAACTTTTGAGAAGAATCATGGGTTAACCCGTTTTAAAATATGCAAATTTTTCGACTATAGTAAAATGTCGTTTTTATGGACTAAAAAGCCTCCTTTTGACAAAACAACATGATCAAACGCCAAAACCAAGGTCTCTTGCACAGAAAAGTAGGCTCAAAAGATATTTGGAACTGATGACGAGAATCATGGGTTAACCCGTTTTAAAATATGCAAATTCTTCAACTGTAGTAAAATGTCATTTTTATGGACTAAAAAGCCTCCTTTTGACAAAACAACATGATCAAACGACAAAACTAAGGTCTCTTGTACAGATCAGATAAGTGGGCTCGAAAGATATTTGAAACTTCTGACGAGAATCATGGGTTAACCCGTATTAAAATATGCAAAATCTTCAACTATAGTAAAATGTCGTTTTTATGGACTAAAAACCTTCCTTTTGACAAAACAACATCATCAAACAACAAACCCAAGGTCTCTTGTACAGAAAAGTAGGTTCGAAAGATATTTGGAACTTATGACCAGAATCATGGGTTAGCCCGTTTTAAAATATGCAAATTCTTCAACTGTAGTAAAATGTCGTTTTTATGGACTAAAAAGCCTCCTTTTGATAAAACAACATCATCAAACGTCAAAACAAAGGTCTCTTGTACAGAAAAGTAGGCTCAAAAGATATTTGGAGCTTTTGACGAGAATCATGGGTTAACCCGTTTTAAAATATACAAATTTTTCGACTATAGTAAAATGTCGTTTTTATGGACTAAAAAGACTCCTTTTGACAAAATAACATGATCAAACGACAAAACCAAGGTCTCTTGGACAGAAAAGTAGGCTCGAAAGATATTTGGAACTTTTGACGAGAATCATGGGATAACCCGTTTTAAAAAAAGCAAAATCTTCAACTATAGTAAAATGTCGTTTTTATGGACTAAAAAGCCTCCTTTTGACAAAACAACATGATCAAACGAAAAAACCAAGGTCTCCTGTACAGTAAAGGAGGCTCAAAAGATATTTGGAACTTCTGACGAGAATCATAGGTTAGCCTGTTTTAAAATATGCAATTTTTTAGACTATAGTGCATTGTCGTTTTTATGGACTAAAAAGCCTCCTTTTGACAAAACAACATGATCAAACGACAAAACCAAGGTCTCTTGTACAGAAAAGTAGGCTCGAAAGATATTTGGAACTTCTGACCAGAGTCATGGGTTAACCCGTTTTAAAATATGCAAATTTCTCGACTATAGTAAAATGTCGTTTTTATGGACTAAAAAGCCTCCTTTTGACCAAACAACATAATCAAACAAACGACAAAAGCAAGGTCTCTTGTACAGAAAAGTAAGCTCGAAAGATATTTGGAACTTTTGACGAGAGTCATGGGTTAGCCCGTTTTAAAATATGCAAATTCTTCAACTGTAGTAAAATGTCATTTTTATGGACTAAAAAGCCTCCTTTTGACAAAACAACATGATCAAACGACAAAACTAAGGTCTCTTGTACAGATCAGATAAGTGGGCTCGAAAGATATTTGAAACTTCTGACGAGAATCATGGATTAACCCGTATTAAAATATGCAAAATCTTCAACTATAGTAAAATGTCGTTTTTATGGACTAAAAACCTTCCTTTTGACAAAACAACATCATCAAACAACAAACCCAAGGTCTCTTGTACAGAAAAGTAGGTTCGAAAGATATTTGGAACTTATGACCAGAATCATGGGTTAGCCCGTTTTAAAATATGCAAATTCTTCAACTGTAGTAAAATGTCGTTTTTATGGACTAAAAAGCCTCCTTTTGATAAAACAACATCATCAAACGTCAAAACAAAGGTCTCTTGTACAGAAAAGTAGGCTCAAAAGATATTTGGAGCTTTTGACGAGAATCATGGGTTAACCCGTTTTAAAATATGCAAATTTTTCGACTATAGTAAAATGTCGTTTTTATGGACTAAAAAGACTCCTTTTGACAAAATAACATGATCAACCGACAAAACCAAGGTCTCTTGGACAGAAAAGTAGGCTCGAAAGATATTTGGAACTTGTGACGAGAATCATGGGTTAACCCGTTTTAAAATATGCAAAATCTTCAACTATAGTAAAATGTCGTTTTTATGGACTAAAAAGCCTCCTTTTGACAAAACAACATGATCAAACGAAAAAACCAAGGTCTCCTGTACAGTAAAGGAGGCTCAAAAGATATTTGGAACTCCTGACGAGAATCATAGGTTAGCCTGTTTTAAAATATGCAATTTTTTCGACTATAGTGCATTGTCGTTTTTATGGACTAAAAAGCCTCCTTTTGACAAAACAACATGATCAAACGACAAAACCAAGGTCTCTTGTACAAAAAAGTAGGCTCGAAAGATATTTGGAACTTCTGACGAGAATCATGGGTTAACGCTTTTTAAAATATGCAAATTTCTCGACTATAGTAAAATGTCGTTTATATGGACTAAAAAGCCTCCTTTTGAAAAAAAAAACATGATCAAACGACAAAACCAAGGTCTCTTGTACAGAAAAGTAGGCTCGAAAGATATTTGGAACTTCTGACGTGAATCATGGGTTAACCCGTTTTAAAATATGCAAATTTTTCGACTATAGTAAACTGTCGTTTTTATGGACTAAAAAGCCTCCTTTTGAAAAAACAACATGATCAAACGACAAAACCAAGGTCTATTGTACAGAAAAGAAGGCTCGAACGATATTTGGAACTGATGACGAGAATCATGGGTTAACCCGTTTTAAAATATGCAAATTTCTCGACTATAGTAAAATGTCGTTTATATGGACTAAAAAGCCTCCTTTTGACAAAAAAAACATGATCAAACGACAAAACCAAGGTCTCTTGTACAGAACAGAAGGCACAAAAGATATTTGGAACTTTTGAGAAGAATCATGGGTTAACCCGTTTTAAAATATGCAAATTTTTCGACTATAGTAAAATGTCGTTTTTATGGACTAAAAAGCCTCCTTTTAACAAAACAACATGATCAAACGTCAAAACCAAGGTCTCTTGCACAGAAAAGTAGGCTCAAAAGATATTTGGAACTTATGACGAGAATCATGGGTTAACCCGTTTTAAAATATGCAAATTCTTCAACTGTAGTAAAATGTCTTTTTTATGGACTAAAAAGCCTCCTTTTGACAAAACAACATGATCAAACGACAAAACTAAGGTCTCTTGTACAGATCAGATAAGTGGGCTCGAAAGATATTTGAAACTTCTGACGAGAATCATGGGTTAACCCGTATTAAAATATGCAAAATCTTCAACTATAGTAAAATGTCGTTTTTATGGACTAAAAACCTTCCTTTTGACAAAACAACATCATCAAACAACAAACCCAAGGTCTCTTGTACAGAAAAGTAGGTTCGAAAGATATTTGGAACTTATGACCAGAATCATGGGTTAGCCCGTTTTAAAATATGCAAATTCTTCAACTGTAGTAAAATGTCGTTTTTATGGACTAAAAAGCCTCCTTTTGATAAAACAACATCATCAAACGTCAAAACAAAGGTCTCTTGTACAGAAAAGTAGGCTCAAAAGATATTTGGAGCTTTTGACGAGAATCATGGGTTAACCCGTTTTAAAATATGCAAATTTTTGGACTATAGTAAAATGTCGTTTTTATGGACTAAAAAGCCTCCTTTTGACCAAACAACATAATCAAACAAACGACAAAAGCAAGGTCTCTTGTACAGAAAAGTAAGCTCGAAAGATATTTGGAACTTTTGACGAGAGTCATGGGTTAGCCCGTTTTAAAATATGCAAATTTTTTGACTGTAGTAAAATGTCGTTTTCATGGACTAAAAAGCCTCCTTTTGACAAAACAACTTGATCAAACGACAATACCAATTTCTCTTGTACAAAAAAATAGGCTCGAAAGATATTTGGAGCTTCTGACGTGAGTCGTGGGTTAACTCGTTTTAAAATATGCAAATTTTTCGACTATTTCAAAATGTCGTTTTTATGGACTAAAAAGCCTCCTTTTGAGAAAACAACATGATCAAACGAGAAAACGAAGGTCTCTTGTACAGAAAAGGAGGGTCAAAAGATATTTGGAGCTTTTGACGAGAATCATGGGTTAACCCGTTTTAAAATATGCTAATTTTTCGACTATAGCAAAATGTCGTTTTTATGGACTAAAAAGCCTCCTTTTGAAAAAACAACATGATCAAACGACAAAACGAAGGTCTCTTGTACAGAAAAGTAGGCTCGAAAGATATTTGGAACTTCTGACGAGAATCATGGGTTAACCAGTTTTAAAATATGCAAAATCTTCAACTATAGTAAAATGTCGTTTTTATGGACTAAAAAGCCTCCTTTTGAGAAAACAACATGATCAAACGAAAAAACCAAGGTCTCTTGTACAGAAAAGTAGGCTCGAAAGATATTTGGAACTGATGACGAGAATCATGGGTTAACCCGTTTTAAAATATGCAAATTTCTCGACTATAGTAAAATGTCGTTTATATGGACTAAAAATCCTCCTTTTGATAAAACAACATCATCAAACGTCAAAACCAAGGCCTCTTGTACAGAAAAGTAGGCTCAAAAGATATTTGGAGCTTTTGACGAGAATCATGGGTTAGCCCGTTTTAAAATATGCAAATTCTTTAACTATAGTAAAATGTCGTTTTTATGGACTAAAAAGTCTCCTTTTGACAAAATAACATGAACAAACGACAAAACCAAGGTCTCTTGGACAGAAAGGTAGGCTCGAAAGATATTTGGAACTTCTGACGAGAATCATGGGTTAACCCGTTTTAAAATATGCAATTTTTTCGACTATAGTGCATTGTCGTTTTTATGGACTAAAAAGCCTCCTTTTGACCAAACAACATAATCAAACAAACGAGAAAAGCAAGGTCTCTTGTACAGAAAAGTAAGCTCGAAAGACATTTGGAACATTTGACGAGAGTCATGGGTTAGCCCGTTTTAAAATATGCAAATTTTTCGACTATAGTAAAATGTCGTTTTCATGGACTAAAAAGCCTCCTTTTGACAAAACAACTTGATCAAACGACAATACCAATTTCTCTTGTACAAAAAAGTAGGCTCGAAAGATATTTGGAGCTTCTGACGAGAATCGTGGGTTAACTCGTTTTAAAATATGCAAATTTTTCGACTATTTCAAAATGTCGTTTTTATGGAATAAAAAGCCTCCTTTTGAGAAAACCACATGATCAAACGACTAAACGAAGGTCTCTTGTACAGAAAAGTAGGCTCAAAAGATATTTGGAGCTTTTGACGAGAATCATGGGTTAACCCGTTTTAAAATATGCTAATTTCTCGACTATAGCAAAATGTCGTTTTTATGGACTAAAAAGCCTCCTTTTGAAAAAACAACATGATCAAACGACAAAACGAAGGTCTCTTGTACAGAAAAGTAGGCTCGAAAGATATTTGGAACTTCTGACGAGAATCAAGGTTTAACCCGTTTAAAAATATTCAAAATCTTCAACTATAGTAAAATGTCGTTTTTATGGACTAAAAAGCCTCCTTTTGACAAAACAACATGATCAAACGAAAAAACCAAGGTCTCTTGTACAGAAAAGTAGGCTCGAAAGATATTTGGAACTGATGACGAGAATCATGGGTTAACCCGTTTTAAAATATGCAAATTTCTCGACTATAGTAAAATGTCGTTTATATGGACTAAAAATCCTCCTTTTGATAAAACAACATCATCAAACGTCAAAACCAAGGCCTCTTGTACAGAAAAGTAGACTGAAAAGATATTTGGAGCTTTTGACGAGAATCATGGGTTAGCCCGTTTTAAAATATGCAAATTCTTTAACTATAGTAAAATGTCGTTTTTATGGAGTAAAAAGTCTCCTTTTGACAAAATAACATGATCAAACGACAAAACCAAGGTCTCTTGGACAGAAAAGTAGGCTCGAAAGATATTTGCAACTTCTGACGAGAATCATGGGTTAACCCGTTTTAAAATATGCAATTTTTTCGACTATAGTGCATTGTCGTTTTTATGGACTAAAAAGCCTCCTTTTGACAAAACAATATGATCAAACGACAAAACCAAGGTGTCTTGTACAGAAAAGTAGTCTCCAAAGATATTTGGAACTTATGACCAGAATCATGGGTTAGCCCGTTTTAAAATATGCAAATTCTTTAACTATAGTAAAATGTCGTTTTTATGGACTAAAAAGCCTCCTTTCGACAAAACAACATGATGAAACGACAAAACCAAGGTCTCTTGTACAGAAAAGTAGGCTCGAAACATATTTGGATCTGATGACGAGAATCATGGGTTAACCCGTTTTAAAATATGCAAATTTCTCGACTGTAGTAAAATGTCTTTTATATGGACTAAAAAGCCTCCTTTTGACAAAACAATATGATCAAACGACTAAACGAAGGTCTCTGGTACAGAAAAGTAGGCTCGAAAGATATTTGGAACTAATGACGAGAATCATGGGTTAACCCGTTGTGAAATATGCAAATTTCTCGACTATAGTAAAATGTCGTTTATATGGACTAAAAAGGCTCCTTTTGATAAAACAACATCATCAAACGACAAAACCAAGGTCTCTTGTACAGAAAAGTAGGCTCGAAAGATATTTGGAGCTTTTGACGAGAATCATGGGTTAACCCGTTTTGAAATATGGAAATTTTTCGACTATAGTAAAATGTCGTTTTTATGGACTAAAAAGACTCCTTTTGACGAAATAACATGATCAAACGTCAAAACCAAGGTCTCTTGGATAGAAAAGTAGGCCTCGAAAGATATTTGGAACTTATGACCAGAATCATGGGTTAACCCGTTTTAAAATATGCAAAATCTTCGACTATAGTAAAATGTCGTTTTCATGGATTAAAAAGCCTCCTTTTGACAAAACAACTTGATCAAACGACAATACCAATTTCTCTTGTACAAAAAAGTAGGCTCGAAAGATATTTGGAGCTTCTGACGAGAATCGTGGGTTAACTCGTTTTAAAATATGCAAATTTTTCGACTATTTCAAAATGTCGTTTTTATGGACTAAAAAGCCTCCTTTTGAGAAAACAACATGATCAAACGACAAAACGAAGGTCTCTTGTACAGAAAAGGAGGGTCAAAAGATGTTTGGAGCTTTTGACGAGAATCATGGGTTAACCCGTTTTAAAATATGCTAATTTTTCGACTATAGCAAATGTCGTTTTTATGGACTAAAAAGCCTCCTTTTAAGAAAACAACATGATCCAACGAAAAAACCAAGGTCTCTTGTACAGAAAAGTAGGCTCGAAAGATATTTGGAACTGATGACGAGAATCATGGGTTAACCCGTTTTAAAATATGCAAATTTCTCGACTATAGTAAAATGTCGTTTATATGGACTAAAAATCCTCCTTTTGATAAAACAACATCATCAAACGTCAAAACCAAGGCCTCTTGTACAGAAAAGTAGGCTCAAAAGATATTTGGAGCTTTTGACGAGAATCATGGGTTAGCCCGTTTTAAAATATGCAAATTCTTTAACTATAGTAAAATGTCGTTTTTATGGACTAAAAAGTCTCCTTTTGACAAAATAACATGATCAAACGACAAAACCAAGGTCTCTTGGACAGAAAAGTAGGCTCGAAAGATATTTGGAACTTCTGACGAGAATCATGGGTT
>OZ037786.1:7534318-7599318 GCA_964035525.1 Porites cylindrica | reverse complement strand
ATGGACTAAAAAGCCTCCTTTTGACAAAACAACATGATCAAACGACAAAACCAAGGTCTCTTGTACGGAAAAGTAGGCTCTAAAGATATTTGGAACTTTTGACGAGAGTCATTGGTTAACCCGTTTTAATATATGCAAATTTCTCGACTATAGTAAAATGTCGTTTTTATGGACTATAAAGCCTCCTTTTGACAAAACAAAATGAACAAACGACAAAACCAAGGTCTCTTTAACAGAAAAGTTGGCTCAACAGATATTTGGAACTGATGACGAGAATCATGGGTTAGCCCGTTTTAAAATCTGGAAATTCTTCAACTATAGTAAAATGTCGTTTTTATGGACTAAAAAGCCTCCTTGTGAGAAAACAACATAACCAAAGGACAAGACCATATCTCTTTTACAGAAAAGTAGCTTCGAAAGATATTTGGAAGTTATGACCGGAATCATGGGTTAACCACCTTTAAGATATGCAAATTTTTAGACTAGAGTAAAATGTCGTTTTGATAGTCCAAAAAGCCTCCTTTTGAGAAAACAACACCCACAAAAGACAAGACCAATGTCACTTTCACAAAAAATGAGGCTTGAAAGTTATTTGGAAGTTCTGACCAAATCATGGGTTAACTCGCTTTCAAAATATGCAAATCTTTCGACTAGAGTAAAATGTCATTTTTATGGACTAAATAGCCTCCTTTTGACAAAACAACATAATGAAGCGAGAAAACCAAGGTCTCTTGAACAGAAAAGTAGGCCCGAAAGATATTTGGAACTGATGACCATAATCATGGGTTATCCCCTTTTTAAAATATACATTTTTTCAACAGCAGTAAAATTTCGTTTGTTGGGGCTAAAAAGCCTCCTTTTGAGAAAATATCATCACCAAACGACAAGACCATATCTCTTTTACAGAAAAGTAGGCTCGAAAGATATTTGGAACTTCTTACCAGAACCAAGGGTTAACCCGTTTTTAATTTAGAATATGCAAATTTTTCGACTATAGTAAAATGTCGTTTTATGGACTAAAAAGCCTCCTTTTGACAAAACAACATGATCAAACGACAAAAGCAAAGTATCTTGTACAGAAAAGTAGGCTCGCAAGATATTTGGAACTTATGACCTGAATCATGGGTTAACCCGTTTTAAAATATGCAAATTCTTCAACTATAGTAAAACGTCGTTTTTATGGACTAAAAAGCCTCATTTTGACAAAACAACATGATCAAACGACAAAACCAAAGTATGTTGTACAGAAAAGTAGGCTCGCAAGATATTTGGAACTTATGACCTGAATCATGGGTTAACCCGTTTTAAAATATACAAATTCTTCAACTATAGTAAAATGTCGTATTCATGAACTAAAAAGCCTCCTTTTGACAAAACAACATGATCAAACGACAAAAATAAGGTCTCTTGTACGGATCAAAAAAGTGGGCTCTAAAGATATTTGAAACTGCTGACGAGAATCATGGGTTAACCCGTTTTAAAATACGCAAATTTTTCGACTGTAGTAAAATGTCGTTTTTATGGAATAAAAAGCCTCCTTTTGACAAAACAACATGATCAAACGACAAAACCAAGGTCTCTTGTACAGAAAAGTAGGCTCGAAATATATTTGGAACTTATGACCAAGATCATGGGTTAACCCGTTTTAAAATATTCAAATTCTTTAACTATGGTAAAATGTCGTTTTTATGGACTAAAAAGCCTCCTTTTGACAAAAGGAAATGAACAAACGACAAAACCAAGGTCTCTTGAACAGAAAAGTAGGCTCAATAGATATTTGGAACTTCTGAGGAGAATCATGGGTTAACCCGTTTTAAAATATGGAAATTTTTCGACTATAGTAAAATGTCGTTTTCATGGACTAAAAAGCCTCCTTTTGACAAAACAACATGATCAAACGACAAATCTAAGGTCTCTTGTACAGATCAGATAAGTGGGCTCGAAAGATATTTGAAACTTCTGACAAGAATCATGGGTTAGCCCGTTTTAAAATATGGAAATTTTTCGACTGTAGTAAAATTTCGTTTTTATGGAATAAAAAGCCTCCTTTTGACAAAACAACATGATGAAACGACAAAACTAAGGTCTCTTGTACAGAAAAATGGCCTCGACAGATATTTTTGGAACTGATGACCATAATTATGGGTTAACCACTTTTTAAAATATCCAAATTTTACAACCATAGTAAAATTTTGTTTCTTGGGGCTAAAAAGCCTCCTTGTGAGAAAACAACATAACCAAAGGACAAGACCATATCTCTTTTACAGAAAAGTAGCTTCGAAAGATATTTGGAAGTTATGACCAGAATCATGGGTTAACCACCTTTAAGATATGCAAATTTTTAGACTATAGTAAAATGTCTTTTTGATAATCCAAAACGCCTCCCTTTGAGAAAACAACACCAACAAACGACAAGACCAATGTCTCTTTCACAGAAAATTAGGCTCGAAAGATATTCGGAAGTTTTGACCAGAATCATGGGTTAACTCGCTTTTAAAATAAGCAAATCTTTCGACTATAGTAAAAAGTCATTTTTATAGACTAAAAAGCCTCCTTTTGACAAAACAACATCTGAAGCGACAAAACCAAGGTCTCTAGAACAGAAAAGTAGCCCCGAAAGATATTTGGAACTGATGACCATAATCATGGGTTATCCCCTTTTTAAAATATGCAAATTTTCCAACAACAGTAAAATTTCGTTTGTTGGGAATAAAAGCCTCCTTTTGAGAAAATATCATCACCAAACGACAACACTATATCTCTTGTAAAGAAAAGTAGGCTCGAAATATATTTGGAACTTATGACCAGAATCATGGGTTAACCCGTTTTAAAATATGCAAATTTTTCGAGTATAGTAAAATGTCGTTTTTATGGACTAAAAAGCCTCCTTTTGACAAAACAACATGATCAAACGACAAAACTAAGGTCTCTTGTACAGATCAGATAAGTGGGCTTGAAAGATATTTGAAACTTCTGACAAGAACTATGGGTTAACCCGTTTTAAAATATGGAAATTTTTCGATTATAGTAAAATGTCGTTTTTATGGACTAAAAAGCCTCCTTTTGATAAAACAACATGATCAAACGACAAAACTAAGGTCTCTTGAAAAGAAAAGAAGGCTCTAAAGATATTTGGAACTGATGACCAGAATCATAGGTTAACCCGTTTTAAAATATGGAAATTTTTCACCTATATTAAATTGTCGTTTTTATGCTCTAGAAAGCCTCTTATTGACAAAACAACATGATCAAACGACAAACCCAAGGTCTCTTGAACAGAAAAGTGGGCTCAAAAGATATTTTTAACTGATGACCATAATCATGGGTTAACCACTTTTTAAAAAATATCCAAATGTTACAACTATAGTAAAATTTCGTTTCTTGGGGCTAAAAAGCCTCCTTTTGAGACAACAACATCACCAAAGGACAAGACCATATCACTTTTACAGAAAAGTAGCTTCGAAAGATATTTGGAACTTATGACCAGCATCATGGGTTAACCACCTTTAAGATATGCAAATTTTTCGACTATAGTAAAATGTCGTTTTTATAGTCCAAAAAGCCTCCTTTTGAGAAAACAACACCAAAAAACGACAAGACGTATGTCTCTGTCAAGGAAAATTAGGCTCGAAAGATATTTCGAAGTTCTGACCAGAATCATGAGTTAACTCGCTTTCAAAATATGCAAATCTTTCGACTCTAGTAAAATGTCGTTTTTATGGACTAAAAAGCCTCCTTTTGACAAAAGAACATAATGAAGCGACAAAACCAAGGTCTCTAGAACAGAAAACTAGGCCCGAAAGATATTTGGAACTGATGACCATAATCATGGGTTATCCCCTTTTTAAAAGATGCAAATGTTTCAACAACAGTAAAATTTCGTTTGTTGGCGCTATAAAGCCTCTTTTTGAGAAAATATCATCACCAAACGACAAAACCATATCTCTTTTACAGAAAAGTAGGCTCAAAAGTATTTGGAACTTATGACCAGAATCATGGGTTAACCCGTTTTAAAATATGGAAATTTTTCGACTATAGTAAAATGTCCTTTTTATGAACTAAAAAGCCTCCTTTTGACAAAACAACATGATCAAACGACAAAACTAAGGTCTCTTGTACAGATCAGAAAAGTGTGGTCGAAAGATATTTGAAACTTCTGACGAGAATCATGGGTTAACCCGTTTTAAAATATGGAAATTTTTCGACTATAGGAAAATGTCGTTTTTATGGACTAAAAAGCCTCCTTTTGACAAAACAAGATGATCAAACGTCAAAACCAAGGTCTCTTGTACAAAAAAGAGGGCTCGAAAGAGATTTGGAACTGATGACCAGAATCATGGGTTAACCCGTTTTAAAATATGCAAATTTTTCACCTATACTAAATTGTCGTTTTTATGCTAAAAAAAGAATTTTTTTGAGAAAACAACATGATCAAACGACAAACCCAAGGTTTCTTGAACAGAAAAGTGGGCTCGAAAGATATTTTTAACTGATGACCAAAATCATGGGTTAACCACTTTTTAAAATATCCAAATGTTACAACTATAGTAAAATTTCGTTTCTTAAGGCTAAAAAGCCTCCTTTTGAGAAAACAACATCACCAAACGACAAAACCAAGGTCTTCTGTACAGAAAAGTAGGCTCGAAATATATTTAGACCTTATGACCAGAATCAAGGGTTAACCCGTTTTAAAATATGCAAATTCTTCGACTATAGTAAAATGTCGTTTTTATGGACTAAAAAGCCTCCTTTTGACAAAACAACATGATCAAACGACAATACCAAAGTCTCTTGTACAGAAAAGTAGGCTCGAAAGATATTTGGAACTGATGACCAGAATCATGGGTCAACCCGTTTTAAAACATGCAAATTCTTCAACTATAGTAAAATGTCGATTTTATGGACTAAAAAGCCTTCTTTTGACAAAACAACATGATCAAACGAGAAAAGCAAGGACTTCTATACAGAAAAGTAGGCTCGAAAGATATTTGGAACTTTTGACGAGAATCATGGGTTAACCCGTTTTAAAACATGCAAATTCTTCAACTATAGTAAAATGTCGTTTTTATGGACTAAAAAGCCTCCTTTTGACAAAACAACATGTCAAAAGACAAAACCAAAATCTCTTGTACAGAAAAGTACGCTAGAAAGATATTTGGAAATTTTGACGAGAGTCAAGGGTTAACCCGTTTTAAAATATGCATATTTTTCGACTATAGTAAAATGCCGTTTTTATGGACTAAAAAGCCTCCTTTTGACAAAACAACATGATCAAACGAAAAAACGAAGGTCTCTTGTACAGAAAAGTAGGCTCAAAAGATATTTGGAACTTTTGACGAGAATCATGGGTTAACCCGTTTTTAAATATGCAAATTTTTCGACTATAGTAAAATGTCTTTTGTATGGACTAAAAAGCCTCCTTTTGACAAAACAACATGATCAAACGACAAAACCAAGGTCTCTTGAACAGAAAAGAGGGCTCGAATAATATTTGGAACTGATGACCAGAATCATGGGTTAACCCGTTTTAAAATATGCAAATTTCTCGACTATAGTAAAATGTCGTTTTTATGGACTAAAAAGCCTCCTTTTGACAAAACAACATGATCAAACAAAAAAACCAAGGTCTCTTGTACAGAAAATTAGGCTCGAAAGATATTTGAAACTTTTGACGAGAATCATGGGTTAACCCGTTTTAAAATATGCAAATTTTTCGACTATTTCAAAATGTCGTTTTATGGACTAAAAAGCCTCCTTTTGACAAAACAACATGATCAAACGAAAAAACCAACGTCTCTTGTACAGAAAAGTAGGCTCCAAAGATATTTGGTACTTTTGACGAGAATCATGGGTTAAACCGTTTTTAAATATGCAAATTTTTCGACTATAGTAAAATGTCGTTTTTATGGACTAAAAAGCGTCCTTTTGACAAAACAACATGATTAAACGAGAAAACCAAGGTCTCTTAAACAGAAAAGAGTGCTCGAAAAGTATTTGGAACTGATGACCAGAATCATGGGTTAACCCGTTTTAAAATATGCAATTTTCTCGACTATAGTAAAATGTCGTTTTTATGGACTAAAAAGCCTCCTTTTGACAAAACAACATGATCAAACAAAAAAAACCAAGGTCTCTTGTACAAAAAAGTAGGCTCGAAAGATATTTGGAACTAATGACGAGAATCATGGGTTAACCCGTTTTAAAATATGCCATTTTCTCGACTATAGTAAAATGTCGTTTTTATGGACTAAGAAGCCTCCTTTTGACAAAACAACATGATCAAACAAAAAAAACCAAGGTCTCTTAAACAGAAAAGAGGGCTCGAAAAGTATTTGGAACTGATGATCAGAATTATGGGTTAACCCGTTTTAAAATATGCAAATTTTTCGCCTATAGTAAAATGTAATTTTTATGGACTAAAAAGACTCCTTTTGACAAAACAACACGATCAAACGAGAAAACCAAGGTCTCTTAAACAGAAAAGAGGGCTCGAAAAGTATTTGGAACTGATGACCAGAATCATGGGTTAACCCGTTTTAAAATATGCAAATTTCTCGACTATAGTAAAATGTCGTTTTTATGGACTAAAAAGCCTCCTTTTGAAAAAACAATATAATCAAACGACAAAACCAAGGTCTCTTGTACAGAAAAGAAGGCTCGAAAGATATTTGGAACTTCTGACGAGAATCGTGGGTTAACTCGTTTTAAAATATGCAAATATTTCGACTATTTCAAAATGTCGTTTTATGGACTAAAAAGCCTCCTTTTGACAAAACAACATGATCAAACGACAAAACCAAGGTCTCTTGTACAGAAAAGTAGGCTCGAAAGATATTTGGAGCTTTTGACGAGAATCATGGGTTAACCCGTTTTAAAATATGCAAATTTTTCGACTATAGTAAAATGTCGTTTTCATCGACTAAAAAGACTCCTTTTTACAAAACAACATGATCAAACTACAAAACCAAGGTCTCTTGTACAGAAAAAAAGGCTCGAAAGATATTTGGAACTGATGACGAGAATCATGGGTTAACCCGTTTTAAAATCTGCAAATTTCTCGACTATAGTAAAATGTCGTTTTAATGGACTAAAAAGCCTCCTTTTGAAAAAACAATATAATCAAACGACAAAACCAAGGTCTCTTGTACAGAAAAGTAGGCTCGAAAGATATTTGGAACTTCAGATGAGAATCGTGGGTTAACTCGTTTTAAAATATGCAAATTTTTGGACCATTTCAAAATATCGTTTTATTGACTAAAAAGCGTCCTTTTGACAAAACAACATGATCAAACGACAAAACCAAGGTCTCTTGTACAGAAAAGTAGGCTCGGAAGATATTTGGAGCTTTTGATGAGAATCATGGGTTAACCCGTTTTAAAATATGCAAATTTTTCGACTATAGTAAAAGGTCGTTTTTATCGAATAAAAAGACTCCTTTTGACAAAATAACATGATCAAACGACCAAACCAAGGTCTCTTCTACAGAAAAGTAGGCTCCTAAGATATTTGGAACTTTTGACGAGAATCATGGGTTAACCCGTTTTAAAATATCAATTTTCTCGACTATAGTAAAATGTCGTTTTTATGGACTAAAAAGCCTCTTTTTAACAAAACAACATGATCAAACGACAAAACCAAGGTCTATTGTACAGAAAAGTAGGCTCGAAAAATATTTGGAACTGATGACCAGAGTCATAGGTTAACCCGTTTTAAAATATGCATATTTCTCGACTATAGTAAAATGTCGTTTTTATGGACTAAAAAGCCTCCTTTTTACAAAACAACATGATCAAACGACAAAACCAAGGTCTCTTCTACAGAAAAGTAGGCTTGAAAGGTATTTGGAACTGATGACGAGAATCATGGGTTAACCCGTATTAAAATATGCAAATTTCTCGACTATAGTAAAATCCCCTTTTTATGGACTAAAAAACCTCCTTTTGACAAAACAACAAGATCAAACGACAAAACCAAGGTCTCTTGTACAGAAAAGTTGTCTTGAAAGATATTTGGAACTGATGACGAGGATCATGGGTTAACCCGTTTTAAAATATGCAATTTTCTCGACTATAGTAAAATGTCGTTTTTATGGACTAAAAAGCCTCCTTTTGACAAAACAACATGATCAAACGACAAAACCAAGGTCTCTTGTACAGAAAAGTAGGCACGAAAGATATTTGCAACTGATGACGAGAATGATGGGTTAACCCGTTTTAAAATATGCAAATTTCTCGACTATAGTAAAAGATCGTTTTTATGGACTAAAAAGCCTCCTTTTGACAAAACAACATGATCAAACGACAAAACCAAGGTCTCTTGAACAGAAAAGTAGGCTCAAAAGATATATGGAACTAATGAAAAGAATCATGGGTTAACCCGTTTTAAAATATGCAAATTTTTCGACTATAGTAAAATGTCGTTTTTATGGGCTAAAAAGCCTTCTTTTGACAAAACAACATGATCAAACGACAAAACCAAGCTCTCTTGAACAGAAAAGTGGGCTCGAAAGATATTTGGAACTGATGACCAGAATGATGGGTTAAGCCGTTTTAAAATATGCACATTTCTCGACTATAGTAAAATGTCGTTTTTATGGACTAAAAAGCCTCCTTTTGAGAAAACAACATAATCAAACGAAAAAACCAAGGTCTCTTGAACAGAAAAGTGGGCTCGAAAGATATTTGGAACTGATGACGAGAATCATGGGTTAAGGCGTTTTAAAATATGCAAATTTCTCGACTGTAGTAAAATGTCGTTGCTATGGACTAAAAAGCGTCCTTTTGACAAAACAACATGATCAAACGACAAAACAAAGGTCTCTTGTACAGAAAAGCAGCCTCCAAAGATATCTGGAACTAATGACGAGAATCATGGGTTAAGCCGTTTTAAAATATGCAATTTTCTCGACTGTAGTAAAATGTCGTTTTTATGTACTAAAAAGCCTCCTTTTGACAAAACAACATGATCAAACGACAAAACCAAGGTCTCTTGTACAGAAAAGTAGGCTCGAAAGCTATTTGGAACTGATGACCAGAATCATAGGTTATCCCGTTTTAAAATATCAATTTTCTCGACTATAGAAAAATGTCGTTTTTATGGACTAAAAAGCCTCCTTTTGACAAAACAACATGATCAAACGAAAAAACCAAAGTCTCTTTTACAGAAAAGTAGGCTCGCAAGATATTTGGAACTTATGACCAGAATCATGGGTTAACCCGTTTTAAAATCTGCAAATTCTTCAACGATAGTAAATTTTCGTTTTTATGAACTAAAAAGCCTCTTTTTCACAAAAGAACATGATCAAACGACAAAACCAAGGTCACTTGTAAGGAAAAGTAGGCTCGAAAGATATTTGGAACTGATGACGAGAATCATGGGTTAACCCGTATTAAAATATGCAAATTTCTCGACTATAGTAAAATCACCTTTTTATGGACTAAAAAGCCTCCTTTTGACAAAACAACATGATTAAACGACAAAACCAAGGTCTCTTGTACAGAAAAGTTGTCTTGAAAGATATTTGGAACTGATGACGAGGATCATGGGTTAACCCGTTTTATAATATGTAATTTTCTCGACTATAGTAAAATGTCGTTTTTATGGACCAAAAAGCCTCCTTTTGACAAAACAACATGATCAAACGACAAAACTAAGGTCTCTTGTACAGAAAAGTTGTCTTGAAAGATATTTGGAACTGATGACGAGAATCATGGGTTAACCCGTTTTAAAATATGCAAATTTCTCGACTATAGTAAAAGATCGTTTTTATGGACTAAAAAGCCTATTTTTGACAAAACAACATGATCAAACGACAAAACCAAGGTCTCTTGAACAGAAAAGTAGGCTCAAAAGATATTTGGAACTAATGACCAGAATCATGGGTTAACCCGTTTTAAAATATGCAAATTTTTCGACTATAGTAAAATGTCGTTTTTATGGGCTAAAAAGCCTTCTTTTGACAAAACAACATGTTCAAACGACAAAACCAAGCTCTCTTGAACAGAAAAGTAGGCTCGAAAGATATTTGGAACTGATGACCAGAATGATGGGTTAAGCCGTTTTAAAATATGCAAATTTCTCGACTATAGTAAAATGTCGTTTTTATGGACTAAAAAGCCTCCTTTTGACAAAACAACATGATCAAACGACAAAACCAAGGTCTCTTGTACAGAAAAGTAGGCTCGAAAGATATTTGGAACTGATGACGAGAATCATGGGTTAAGCCGTTTTAAAATATGCAATTTTCTCGACTATAGTAAAATGTCTTTTTTATGGACTAAAAAGCCTCCTTTTGCCAAAACAACATGATCAAACGACAAAACCAAGGTCTCTTGTACAGAAAAGTAGGCTCCTAAGATATTTGGAACTGATGACGAGAATCATGGGTTAACCCGTATTAAAATATGCTAATTTCTTGACTATAGTAAAATCACCTTTTTGTGGACTAAAAAGCCTCGTTTTGACAAAACAACATGATCAAACAACAAAACCAAGGTCTCTTGTACAGAAAAGTAGGCTCGAAAGTTATTTGGAACTTTTGACGAGAGTCATGGGTTAACCCGTTTTAAAATATCCAAATTTTTCGACTATAGTAAAATGCCGTTTTTATGGACTAAAAAGCCTCCTTTTGACAAAACAAGATGATCAAACGACAAAACCAAGGTCTCTTCTACAGAAAAGTAGGCTCCAAAGATATTTGGAACTGATGACGAGAGTCATGGGTTAATCCGTTTTAAAATATGCAAATTTTTCGACTATAGTAAAATGTCGTTTTTATGGACTAAAAAGCCTCCTTTTGACAAAACAACTTGATCAAAAGACAAAACCGAGGTCTCTTGTACAGAAAAGAAGGCTCGAAAGATATTTGGAACTTTTGACGAGAATCATTGGTTAACCCGTTTTAAAATATGCAAATTTTTCAACTATAGTAAAATGTCGTTTTTATGGACTAAAAACCCGCTTTTTGAAAAAACAACATGATCAAACGAAAAAACCAAAGTCTGTTTTAGAGAAAAGTAGGCTCGAAAGATATTTGGATCTTATGACCAGAATCATGGGTTAACCCGTTTTAAAATCTGCAAATTCTTCAACGATAGTTAATTTTCGTTTTTATGAACTAAAAAGCGTCCTTTTGACAAAACAACATGATCAAACGACAAAACCAAGGTCTCTTGTACAGAAAAGTAGGTTCGAAAGATATTTGGAACTGATGACGAGAATCATGTGTTAATCCGTTTTAAAATATGCAAATTTCTCGACTATAGTAAAATATCGTTTTTCTGGACTAAAAAGCCTCCCTTTGACAAAACAACATGATCAAACGACAAAACCAAGGTCTCTTGTACAGAAAAGTAGGCTCGAAAGATATTTGGAACTTTTGACGAGAATCATGGGTTAACCCGTTTTAAAATATGCAAATTTCTCGACTATAGTAAAATGTCGTTTTTATGGACTAAAAAGCCTCCTTTTGACAAAACAACATGATCAAACGACAAAACCAAAGTCCGTTGCACAGAAAAGTAGGCTCGCAAGATATTTGGAACTTACGACCAGAATCATGGGTTAACAAGTTTTAAATTATGCAAATTTTTCGACTATAGTAAAATGTCGTTTTTATGGCCTAAAAAGCCTCCTTTTGACAAAACAACATGATGAAACGAAAAACCTAAGGTCTCTTGTACAGAAAAGTAGGCTCGAAAGATATTTGGAACTGATGACCAGAATCATTGGTTAACCCGTTTTAAAATATGCAAATTTTTCGACTATAGTAAAATGTCGTTTTTATGGACTAAAAAGCCTTCTTTTTACAAAACAACAGGATCAAACGACAAAACCAATGTCTCTTGTACAGAAAAGTAGGCTCGAAAGATATTTGGAACTTTTGACGAGAATCATGGGTTAACCCGTTTTAAAATATGCAAATTTTTCGACTATAGTAAAATGTCGTTTTTATGGACTAAAAAGCCTCCTTTGAACAAAACAACAGGATCAAACGACAAAACCAAGGTCTCTTGAACAGAAAAGTGGGCTCGAAAGATATTGGGAACTGATCACCAGAATCATGGGTTAACCCGTTTTAAAATCTGCAAATTTTTCGACTATAGTAATATGTCGTTTTTATGGACTGAAAAGCCTTCTTTTGACAAAACAACATGATCAAATGACAAAACCAAGGTCTCTTGAACAGAAAAGTAGGCTCCAAAGATATTTGGAATTGATGACCAGAATCATGGGTTAACCGGTTTTAAAATATCAAATTTCTCGACTATAGTAAAATCACGTTTTAATGGACTAAAAAGCCTCCTTTTGACAAAACAACATGATCAAACGACAAAACCAAGGTCTCTTGTACAGAAAAGTGGGCTTGAAAGATATTAGGAACTAAAGACGAGAATCATGGGTTAAGCCGTTTTAAAATATGCAATTTTTTCGACTATAGTAAAATGTCGTTTTTATAGACTAAAAAGCCTCCTTTTGACAAAACAACATGATCAAACGACAAAACCAAGGTCTCTTGAACAGAAAAGTAGGCTCGAAAGATATTTGGAACTAATGACCAGAATCATGGGTTAACCTGTTTTAAAATATGCTAATTTTTCGACTATAGTAAAATGTAGTTTTTATGGACTAAAAAGCCTCCTTTTGACAAAACAACATGATCAAACGAAAACACCAAGGTCTCTTGAACAGAAAAGTGGGCTCGAAAGATATTTGGAACTGATGACCAGAATCATGTGTTAACCCGTTTTAAAATATGCCTATTTTTAGACTTTAGTAAAATGTCGTGTTTATGGACTAAAAAGCCTCCTTTTGAAAAAACAACATAATAAAACGACAAAACCAAGGTCTCTTGTACAGAAAAGTAGGCTCGAAAGATATTTGGAACTTTTGACGAGAATCATGGGTTAACCCGTTTTAAAAAATGCAAATTTTTCGACTATAGTAAAATGTCGTTTTTATGGCCTAAAAAGCCTCCTTTTGACAAAACAACATGATCAAACGACCAAACCAGGGTCTCTTGTACAGAAAAGTAGGTTCGAAAGATATTTGGAACTGACGACCAGAATCATGGGTTAACCCGTTTTAAAATATGCAAATTTTTCAACTATAGTAAAATGTCGTTTTTATGGACTAAAAAGCCTCCTTTGAACAAAACAACATGATCAAACGACAAAACCAAGGTCTCTTGTATAGAAAAGTTGGCTCGAAAGATATTTGGAACTTATGACTAGAATCATGGGTTAACCCGTTTTAAAATATGCAAATTCTTCAACTATAGTAAAATGTCGTTTTTATGGACTAAAAAGCCTCCTTTGAACAAAACGACATAATCAAACGACAAAACCAAGGTCTCTTGTACAGAAAAGTAGGCTCGATAGATATTTGGAACTTTTGACTAGAGTTATGGGTTACCCGGTTTAATATATGCGAATTTTTCGACTATAGTAAAATGTCGTTTTTATGGACTAAAAAGCCTCCTTTTGACAAAAGAACATGATCAAACGACAAAACCAAGGTTTCTTGTACAGAAAAGTAGGCTCGAAAGATATTTGGAACTTATGACTAGAATCATCGGTTAACCCGTTTTAAAATATGCAAAATCTTCAACTATAGTAAAATGTCGTTTTTATGGACTAAAAAGCCTTCTTTTGACAAAACAACATGATCAAACGACAAAACCAAGGTCTCTTGTACAGAAAAGTAGGCTCGAAAGATATTTGGAACTTTTGACGAGAATCATGGGTTAACCCGTTTTAAAATATGCAAATTTTTCGACTATAGTAAAATGCCGTTTTTATGGACTAAAAAGCCTCCTTTTGACAAAACAAGATGATCAAACGACAAAACCAAGGTCTCTTGTACAGAAAAGTAGGCTCCAAAGATATTTGGAACTGATGACGAGAGTCATGGGTTAACCCGTTTTAAAATATGCAAATTTCTCGACTATAGTGAAATGTCGTTTTTATGGACTAAAAAGCCTCCTTTTGACAAAATATCATGATCAAAAACAAAACCAAGGTCTCTTGTACAGAAAAGTAGGCTCGAAAGATATTTGGAACTTTTGACGAGAGTCATGGGTTAACCCGTTTTAAAATATGCAAATTTTCTCGACTATAGTAAAATGCCGTTTTTATGGACTAAAAAGCCTCTTTTTGACAAAACAACATGATGAAAAGACAAAACCAAGCTCTCTTGTACAGAAAAGTAGGCACAAAAGATGTTTGGAACTGCTGACGAGAATCATGGGTTAACCCGTTTTAAAATATGCAAATTTTTTGACTATAGTAAAATGTCGTTTTTAAGGACTAAAAATCCTCCTTTTAGCAAAACAGCATGATTAAACGACAAAACCAAGGTCTCTTGAACAGAAAAGTGGGCTCGAAAGATATTGGGAACTGATGACCAGAATCATGGGTTAACCCGTTTTAAAATCTGCAAATTCTTCGACTATAGGAATATGTCGTTTTTAAGGAGTAAAAAGCCTCGTTTTGACAAAACAACATGATCAAACGACAAAACCAAGGTCTCTTGTACAGAAAAGTAGGCTTGAAAGATATTTGGAACTGATGACGAGAATTATGGGTTAACCCGTTTTAAAATATGCAAATTTCTCGACTATAGTAAAATGTCGTTTTTATGGACTAAAAAGCCTCCTTTTGACAAAACAACATGATCAAACGACAAAACCAAGGTCTCTTAACTTGTACGGAAAAGTAGGCTTAAAAGATATTTGGAACTGATGACGATAATCATAGGTTAACCTGTTTTAAAATACGCAAATTTTTCGAGTATAGTAAAATGTCGTTTTTATGGACTAAAAAGCCTCCTTTTGACAAAACAACATGATCAAATGACAAAACGAAGGTCTCTTGTACAGAAAAGTAGGCTCGAAAGATATTTGGAACTTATGAGCAGAATCATGGGTTAGCCAGTTTTAAAATATGCAAATTTTTCGACTATAGTAAAATGTCGTTTTTTTGTATAACAACATCATCAAACGACAACACGAACGCCTCGTTTACAGAAAAGTAGGCTCGAAAGATATTTGGAACTTCTGACTAGAATCATGGCTGAACTCCTTCTAAAAATTTAAATTTCTCGACTATAAAAAAATCTCGTTTTTATTGTCTAAAAAGGCTCCCTTTTAGAAAACAGCATCATCAAACGACAGAACCAAGGTCTCTTTTATAGAAAAGTAAGCCCGAAACATACTTAAAAGATTTGACCAGAATCGTGCGCTTATTCCTTAGGAAATATGCAAATTTTTCACCTATAGTGAAATGACATTTTTATCGTCTAAAAGGCTTCTTTTAAAGGAAAAAACATCACTAACAACAAAACGAAGGTCTATTTTAACGAAAAGTAGACTCGAAAGATATTTGGAACTTCTGACCATAAACATGGGTTAACCCGTTTGAAAATATGCAAATGTTTCGACTATAGTAAAATATCGTTCCTATGGTCTAAAAAGCTTCGTTTTGAGAAAACAACATCATCAAACAACAACACCAAAATGCCTGTTTTAGAGAAATGTAGGCTCGAAAGATATTTGGAACTGACCAGAAACATGGGTTAACCCCTTTTAAAATATGCAAATGTTTCGTTTATAGTAAAATGTCGTTTTTGCGGTCTAAAAAGCCTCCTTTTAAGAAAACAACATCATCAAACGACAACACCAACGCCTCTTTTACAGAAAAGTAGGCTCGAAAGATATTTCGAACTTCTGATCAGAATCATGGGTTAACCTCTTTTAAAATATTCAAATTTTTCGACTATCGTAAAATCTGCTTTTTGTCGTCTAAAAAGGCTCCTTTTGAGAAAACAACATCATCAAACGACAAAACCAAGGTCTCTTGAACAGAAAAGTGGGCTCGAAAGATATTTGGAACTGATGACCAGAATCATGGGTTAACGCGTTTTACAATATGCAAATTTCTCGACTATAGTAAAATGTCGTTTTTATGGACTAAAAAGCCTCCTTTTGACAAAACAACATGATCAAACGGCAAAACCAAAGTCTCTTGTACAGAAAAGTAGGCTCGAAAGATATTTGGAAGTGATGACCAGAATCATGGGTTAACCCGTTTGAAAATATGCAAATGTTTCGACTATAGTGAAATGTCGTTTTTATGGACTAAAAAGCCTCCTTTTGACAAAACAACATGATCAAAAACAAAACCAAGGTCTCTTGTACAGAAAAGTAGGCTCGAAAGATATTTGGAACTTTTGACGAGAGTCATGGGTTAACCCGTTTTAAAATATGCAAGTTTTCTAGACTATAGTAAAATGCCGTTTTTATGGACTAAAAAGCCTCCTTTTGACAAAACAACATGATGAAAAGACAAAACCAAGCTCTCTTGTACAGAAAAGTAGGCACAAAAGATGTTTGAAAAAAACAGAAACATGGGTTAACCCCTTTTAAAATATGCAAATGTTTCGTTTATAGTAAAATGTCGTTTTTGCGGTCTAAAAAGCCTCCTTTTAAGAAAACAACATCATCAAACGACAACACCAACGCCTCTTTTACAGAAAAGTAGGCTCGAAAGATATTTAGAACTTCTGATCAGAATCATGGGTTAACCTCTTTTAAAATATTCAAATTTTTCGACTATCGTAAAATCTCCTTTTTGTCGTCTAAAAAGGCTCCTTTTGAGAAAACAACATCATCAAACGACAAAACCAATGTCTCTTTTACAGAAAAGTAGGCTCGAAACATATTTGGAACTTCTGACCAGAATTATTGGTTAACCACTTTTAAGATATGCAAATTTTTTGACTATAGTAAAATGTCGTTTTTATGGTCTAAAAAGCCTCCTTTTGAGAAGACAACATCATCAAACGACAACTATTGTAAAATGACAGTTTTATTGTCTAAGTAGCCTCCTTTCGAGAAAACAACATCATCAATAGACAAAACCAAGGTTTCTTTTACAGAAAAGTAAGCTCGAAAGATATTTGAATCTTTTGACCAGAATCATGCAAATTTGTCAACTATAGTAAAATGACACTTTTACAGTCTAAAAAGCTTCCGTGTAAGAAAACAACATCATCAAATGGAAGAACCAATGTCTCTTTTACAGAAAAGTAGGCTCGAACAAATATTTGGAATAATTGAGCAAAATATTGGGGTTAAACCCTTCAAGAAATATTCTAATTTTTCAACTTTAGTCATATGACATTTTTATCGTCTAAAACGCCTCCTTATGAATGGACCACACCAACAATTGACAAAACCAAAGTTTCTTATTCAGAAAAGTAGGCTTAAAACATATTTACTGAGAATTTTTGACCAGAATCATGGTTTAACCCCTTTGGAGATACGCAATTTTTTCAACTATATAAAAACGATATTTTTATTGTCTATATCAAGCCTCCTTTTGAGAAAACAACATCATCAAAAGTCAAAGCCAAGGTCTCTTTTACAGAAAAGTAGTCTGGAAAGATATTTGGAACTTTTAACCAAACTCAAGGGTTTGGAAATATGCTAATGTTTCAACTATCAGGGACGGATCCAGGATTTTTTTTAGGAGGGAGTGCACTCGTCTCTTGCTGTACTTCAACACCAATAAACCACATCTATAGTTTCTTTTTTTTGCAGAATACCAGTTTTATTAGAAAACCGCAGGTCATCTCGGAGGTGGGGGGGGGGGGGGGGGGGGGGGAAGGGCGGAACCCTCTAGATCCGATACTGTATATAGAAAATTAACATTAAAATTAACATTAACATTATCAAAAGACAAAACCAAGGTCTCTTTTTAGTAAATTAGGCTCGAAAGATATTTGGAATTTTTGACCTGAATCATGGTTTAACGCGTTTGAAAATATGGAAATTTTACAAATATATTGAAGGGACATTTTTCTCCTCTAAAACGCCTCCTTTTGAGGAAACGACATGATCAAACAACAAAATTACTGTCTCTTATTCAGAAAAGTAGGCTACAAAAATATTTAGAATTTTTGACCAGAATCATGGTTTAACCCCTTTGGAGATATGAAAGTTTTTTAACTATAGTAAAATGGCACTTTCGTTGTCTAAACAACCTCCTTTCGAGAAACAACGTCTTAAATCGATAAAACAAAGGTCTCTTTTACAGAAAAGTAAGCTCGAAAGATATTTAAAACTTTTGACCAGAATCATGGGTTAACTCCTTTGAAAATATGCAAATTTGTCAACTATAGTGAAATGAAATCTTTGTCGTCTAAAAAGCCTCCTTTTGAGTAAACAACTTCATGAAAAGTAAAAAAAAGGTCTGTTTTACGGAAAAGTAGATTTGAAAGATGTTGGAACTTTTTACCAGAATCATAGGTTAACCCCTTTGAGAAAAAGAAAAATTTTTCAACTTTAGTTTTATGTTTTTTTTTATCGTCTTAAAAGGCTCCTTTTGAGAAAACAACATCATCAAACGACAAAACAAAGGTATTACAAAAAAGTAGGTTCGAAAGATATTTGGAATTTTGGGCCAGAATCATACGTTAACCCCTTTGCTAATACGCAAGTTTTTGAATTAGAGTAAAATGACGTTTTAATCGTTCAAAAAGCTTTCTTTTGAGAAAACATCATAATGAATTAAGGACAAAACCAAGGTCTCTGTTACAGGAAAGTAGGCTCGAAAAATATTTGGAACTGACCAAAATCATGTGTTAACGCCTTTGGAAATATGCAAAATTTTCAACTATAGGAAAACGACATTTTTTTTCGCCTAAAAAGCTCCTTTTGAAAGAACAACATCATCAAAGCACAAAACCAAGGTCTCATTTTAGTAAATTACTAAAATTATGGAGATCGAGGAGGGTGGGTGTAACACCCTCCGAGATCTCCATAATTCTTCATATGATACGAAAGCCGAATTCAATAATTGTTTTATTATTCATTCAAAATAATTCCTAGTTTAAAAACGCTAGCTGAAACATGGTTACCTCCATCGATGTTAAGATCATCTTCGATAGTGCATGTTTAGGGTTGTTCAGCTCTGCACATATTCTCCAAATAGAAGATGTCGCCCTTCGAGTTGTCTTCTTGCTGTTTTTGCCATGTTTTTAGCTATAATTTCGCCTAGTTCTTACTCTTGAAACGAGTGAAATGTCCCGCATTTTTGTTGACACAACCAAAACAACTCGAACTCGTCTCCAGGTCTTCTCGGTTAACAGTGCATTTACCGGCAAGGAAGCTGCACTTTTGACGTCATCGGTTGATTAATCGCAAAATTCTTCCAAATTTGGTCATCAGTAGCTGGTTATGGTGAATTATGTAAGTGCTTTTAGCCCATCAGAATCGGGGAAATATTTTGAATGATTAATAACTAATGATTATCCATCGATTAGTCCGAATTGATTACACATCTCATACAGTTTCAAGCAATTTTGTTTCTTAACTTATTTCCGGTGATAAAAATTTACGTCAGTGGTTCTTGGCGATAGTAATAGCCTTGCCAAATGGTAATTGAACTTGCCATGACGAAAACAGAACGGCAAATCAAATTTATTTATTGGACATCAGTAACTGAAATATCAAAAACAAAATATTCAGAAGGTCGAGTTATCTGTCTTACTCTCTTGTCTCTTGGAGTCTGTGTCTTTGTCGAGAAACGCAGCCACCATAGAGTGCCTACCGGATAAAAGATCAGGAATAAATAAAGTGTATCGTGACATTTTTGTCAAAGAAGTCTGCTTCTTCAAGTTTTCGATATGGTATGGTTTGCCTATCTGCGAGACTATATCGATAATTAATCAATGACTAATCGATGACTGAAAATTTTGTGACCTATTGATTATTCATCGATTACTCATTGAATATCGGATATAATTAATGACTAATCAACCGATTACCCATCGATTACCTTCGGGATTGGAAGCGGAATATTGAATATTGAACATTGAGTTTAGATTAGTTTCAATATTTGAAAATTTAGTTTGAATATGAATAAATGTACTTGGATAATGAACCTTTATTTGTCCAGAAAATTCACTTACTCCTTTTAATTAATGTATGAAGATCAAGTGAAATATGCTCAAATAACCTGAGATAATCATGAATGCAGGAAACACGCTGCTTTCTATTGGGTTGTATATATAATCTACACTGATGAAGCACTGTTTTGTCATGTTTTGACACTGTTTATATTTTGTTTTTATGTGTCCTCTCACTTTGAAAATCAGTTGGGGATTAGCGCTATCAGACTGGGCCAATGTTTGTAACCAGGTCCAGGGGCGTAGCCAGCAATTTGGCATACTGGCATGGGTTCCTAAGATGGTATTGTTGTGAGAGGCGATTTCTTGATTCTGGTCACAAATTTCTAATAATGTCAGTGCCAAATGTACCTAGAATTTCTGAGAGAGGCTGCAAATCACGCTTCCTATAGAGATGGTTAAAAGTGCGCCAGTCAGTAGTCGTTGAATAAATAACATACTTCAAAGACTGTGGTCTTGTAATGGACTGTTCACTCAGCTGGCATATCAGCAAGAAGGTGGCGCCTTGTATGCTTCCGTGCAAAAATGCCGATTGTTGAACTAACGGCAAGAGCCTACTGTAACGGATGTTTATCAGTGTAGCCTGCATGACAGGCGCTTTATGAGCTCAGCGAGGTTGAACGGGGCCTGTCCGTAAAGCGCTAAACGAGCACAGAGGGTGATACGAGGGGAGGGCAAAGAATAAAGCAAGTCCAAACAATCGCTCGCTGGGCATGGCAACTTTTAAATGTGTTTTCAGTCGGCTCAAGCAAATTCATACCCCCATCGTGGTACAGTGGGGCGGGGGGGGGGGGGGGGGGAGTGGATGGAACCCCTTCCCGGAGTTTTCGATATGTTGCAGTATTTTGAAACGATTTTACCTTTAGTGGAAAGCCTTTGATCTTCTTAACAAGATGAGGTATATTGTATGGGTAGTGGCACTGTGGGAGGCCTGTGACGTCACCAACAATGGTCGCCATCTTGGCTGCCATCTTGCATTTTACCAACAATTGGAAATCAGGTTAAAACCGCGAAAAAAGGTAATTTTTTGTGCTTTACATGAAAAATAACACATAAATAAACACTTTGCGTGATTTTAGCCACAAGATTTACTTTTATTGTTGAAAGAAGTTGAAAAAACATCGAAACATGTAACTTCAGCCAAAATTGGCTTGACCACCTGCTACTTATGACGTCATATCTCGTAACCATAGCAACTGACCATCACTAAACTCGTCTCAAAATCTGCGCGAAGGATGAACGAACAGCTACTGAAAACGTCATATGCTGATGTTTTACCCTCTAGGAAAAAACTCAGAAAAACCTTATGGGAGGGGGGGTGGCATCCACCCCCCCTTGTACGACCGAGGGTTAAATACCAAATACCACACGTAATGGGCTGTTCACCTTGCTATTGCCATCTGTGTCCCAGTTCCAGGTAATTTCCTCCAACTGATTTTCAGACAGCCGCTTACTTGACAAAGCTTCTACTGCTCTCAGTTTTGTTGGTAGAGTTTTCAATAGAATTTTGTACAGCCGTTGTAGTCTCCATCTTAAGTTCCCTACTTACAGGCGTGATGCATGGTAGGCTTTCCCGGGAAAATTTTGATTTAAGAACTCTGTGGTGGGAGTACACCTAAAGGAAACTTCATGTACATGCTCTTCATGGCCTTCAACTATGTTTCGCGTACTAGCTTAGCAATGTTGTCTTGCATTTTCGGAGGGAGAGAAGCGACGACCGGAAAAACGTCTGGTGTTCGCGGGCTAAGTTTGCAGTTGAAGTTGTTTTTGCTTATTATTTTACATATATCTTCAACATTTTTTTAAGGCATGCCCTATGCATATGCATACTGCCCAGTATGGGTAACTACACCCCTAGTGACCCTTACAACCAACACCTAGATTTACAACAAGTCATATTAAGTTTTTCTTTTCATTAGTTTTAATTCCTTTACTAGGGAATCATAGTCTTACTACACCTTTTAATACTTATACACATCATCCTCCAAAAAAACTGTTCTGAAGGTGGGTATTGCGTATGCTTTTGACTGTCTTTAAGTTTTAACTTATAATAATTCCTAATAAGGCCTCACTGATTTTAATAAAAATACATGAGATTTCGGGATTTCAAGGCACTGTCACTGCAGTGTAATCCATTTTTCTCATTCTGTCAGTTTCTCATCATGAAACTTAACAATAATAAAAAAATTCGTTTTAACAGACAAAGTGACATCTTCATTAAAAATAATGAGTTAACATCTCACAAGTATCATACTTACGAACAACGCATAAAACCATTTTGATAAACTTAAAAAAAAACCTGTCAGGTTTGAACTTGGAAATTAAGTAATGTGTGACAGCTCCTTTAATTTCTACTCCCTTATACTTTAAACAAAAAGGTCCCTACATTGTTTATAACTGTCGAATTGACAATGATTTTGTTAATAATATTAATTCTTATCAGTATTTTCCTATTTTCATTTTTAACATGCAAGACTAAAACATAAAAAAATAACTATCACCTAAATATTACGTTTCACATCAAACACTGTAAACCGTGTACACTAGCTGCTCTGATTGGTTCTACCACGAAAAACATTCCTGACATTTCAAGTGTTCATGGATTTGCAACAAAAAACATACTACTTATAACTACAAAAGCATTTATATAAGTTAGTAAGGCTAGATTCCTGCAGCTACCTTGTTAAAAAATGTGCATGCACTAGTCTTGATGTGTAATTCAAAGAAAATATTCATCTAGGCAAAACGTCTAAGAGGCAGATTGTTGAAGAAACATACTTCTTTGTTTTGAAAAAATTCATCCAGAGGTTATTGACACAGGTACAGAGTGAGGAGATTATTAGTCACAAGTCTGTTAAAAAAGAAATGTACTTTCTGTTAAAAAGGTAACTATAAACCAGAGCATGAAATAATAAACATTATCATTGGATTAAGTTTTTGTGATATCTGGAATAATCAAGGACAAGGTAAGCGTTATCAGCCAAGCTGAAGGCTGGGGCTGATAACATGTACTGAGACCAATATACATTGTTTAGAAGAAAAAACAACAAACATGCCTTGCAAGGAAATCATGCATTGTGCACACAACCTACAGATTAGTCAGTTATCTGCCAGCAGATACATGTAACTAATTAATCTGTAGGTTGCGCTGATTTCCAAAATTATCTGTACACTGTTAGCCAATGAGAAGACAGATAATGCGTACAATGTATAATTATAATAACTATTATTATGCCTAATGCAGGTGCCTATATGCCTTTAGTTAAGTTTTGACATTGATGACCAAAATTAATAGAGTAATTAACCCACAAGAAGGAAGGTTACAAGGTACAACAGAATAGTGTCCATTGCTGGCTTTCCTGATAACTCAAGCCTTCAAGGGAAATCGCAAAAAATTAAAGTTTCCAGTTATCAAGAGTTCGGAGCAAATAACCAGGAATAAGGAAGAAAAGATTTTTACTGTAGAGTAAACTTTTTAATCATATTATTTTAGTTGTAGAAATGTCAAGTGAAAATGGAACGATTCCTCTAGAATATGATTCAGAAAATAGTATGGACTGCTTGACACTTGAATGGCTGTATTTATTTTTTGCAATAACAGCCTTAGTTAACACCAAACCTGGGGCTTTTGTGAAGTTTTTTTGTGTTCTTTTGGACCAGGAAAGTCTTGTGTAACTAAATTCCATAATACATGCATGTGTACTCATACCCAGTCCCTCATGGTATGAAAGCCAGCAAAGAAATAAGAGAATTAGCAGAGATGCCAACCTCTGGAGATGTAAAGTCTGGAGACTATCTCTTTTTCACAACCCCACCCCCTGGATTTCGATGGAGGGCCCCCCTTCCGGCCCCTCAAGGACAAATTGACCCAGCCCCAATGGGAATGGCTCAAGACATTATATGAAGTCTTACATGAGATACATACTATCAAACTTCGCGACCATCGTTTTGATGCCAAAATAATCATTGTCAGTGACCAAATACTTGTAAAAATGCCCCAGAAACCTTTAACCGTACTACGGATAAGAAAAATTCAAATTTTCAGGAAAAAATGGCGTAAATCTCAAACTAAAGCACAGAAAAGATCAAAAGATGATTAATTTTTAACTGGGAGATTTGATGACCCATACGGAGAGCAAGAATATCAGTGCTGTATCCAGGAGACTCCTGGATAATCCGGGAGAGTTGGCATGTACAAGTTATAGTAGTATCATAGTGGTACTCTTGGAAGGATGTCTGCTAATTAAAATCATTATTACAGGGGTTTAAAAAGTTTTGAGGTAGGCGGCTGAGTCTGGAAAACTAGGCAGCTGTGACATTGAGATTGTTTGTCATGAGCTGATTGTTATAAATGACTAGAGTAGCCAGCAACCTACAATGAAGTAGTTGGTGGAAATCCGGTGGTTGCTGGCTTGTTTTGAAACCCCTGTTATTATCAGTAACTATTGATTTGAAGTGTACTTACCTACAGTTCAAGAGGATGATATCTATTTTGTTGGTTTCTTCTCCCATTTGTAAGTATCACTGTAAAGAAACCCACTATCCTTGATCAGGGTATCTGACTCAGCAGGACCTCGACTGAAAGGAAAGAAAGAGAAACAATAACATCGCAACATAATTGACCAATCAGACCAATAATCAGACTTTAATACCATCAACCAACATGATACAATTCACTTTGACTCTGAAGATGACTAACGCACAGGTTGTTGAAATGTCAGTCACTGTCAACAACAACAGTCCTATTCAGGACGACGGTCACCCGCATGATCATACTCAACCTGCTCATAAAATGACTCCCGGGTTCAAACCTTTCACAGCATTACAAGAGGTACGTGATGGAAAAATTATCTGTTTGATAACTTAGGAAGCTATGTTCACATGAGGTATCCAAGCTTTTGTAGCAGGGTACAGGCAGAAAATGGTACGTGTATTCACACGCTATAGGTAACTCATTTGTCACTGTACACACCATTGGTCCATTTAACTCAGACCGTCAGATGTCAACCAGCATAAATGGGAGTTACATGAACAGACATGCAAAGCAAGGACATTTAGGTCAAGAACATAAACATGAAACTCTACCTTCCAAATTTATAAGGAATTGGCTTGATCTTTTCCCTTTCAATCTTGTGCAAAAGAGGAGTAAAAATCCTCCAAGCCTCAGCAAGTTCATCACTATGACGACAGCAAAATAGTAAGTGTTACAGTCATGTACATACACAGTACTCAGATTTCAACATAATTTATCTACTCTAGACATACAATGATGTACTGTACTAAATACAAATTATACACCATAATTGGTGATTTTTGCTCCAATGAATTGGTTTTTTGTGAGGGACACAAAAGCCAGAAAATGAACAAAATGCTGCGCTGGTGACAATATATGGCCATTTATATGATGAAAAATAAGATGCGTCTTTTATTAGATACGTCCTAAATAAGATGCAAACTATGCCGTATAAACAGCACATGAATACGTGACTGAGCAAAGACGTGTCTTATTGAAGAACAGGTGTTAAAGGCTGCTAAATTTCAAACAAAATGTGCCGTTTATACGGGATCGTTTGAGTCTTATTTAGGACGCCTCCTTTGTAAGATGCGTCTTATTTTTCCTCGTTTAAACGACCCTAATCACTGATTTGTCCTTGTTTACAGTTACGTCACAACCTTGTATTTTGGCTGATTTGGTATAAAGCAAGGTCTAGGCTGGAAAATAAACTACCCCAGGTATAGGAAAGGGACTGGAAGCAGATTTTGCTTGCCAAAATACCAAATAATGGCTTCCCAGTGAGCCCATATCCATGCAAAACAGCTCTGGTATCCCTGGCCAAAAAAAAAGAAGTTGACAAGAACAATAACCTTCTGACGAAATGACTCTGGTTTCCAGAAATAACATCCATAATGAGTCTTTCGTATGCATCTGGCATCTTCACATGCTGTAGTCAACGAAAAAAATGTCAAAATAGCCAGAAAAAATAAAATAAATTAAAAATGAATCAGTGGATAATGCAATTCTAGAGCTCTGTTAATTGGCTTAGCTATCATGATATTTGAGCCATTATACCATGCTCTCGAAATATGGTAACTGTACGCGTCTGCTCAAAATTAAAAACAAGCTGAAAATCGGTTGTTTCTACAAATAAAGTCAGGAAGAATTCTTGATATTTTGTGGGCGTTTTTAATAAAACAATTATTATTTCACTTGCGTTTGTTGGAGCTACACACCTTGTTGGCTTAATGTGCCATCTCATATCCAACACGCACTCGTGAAATAATTGTTTTTAAAATACCACACAATGTCTAATACAGTAACACCCTAGCTTGCTTCTTTAGATGTCCATTTTAGAATTAACGTGCTCATTATTCCACACAAGCTAGCATTCACCCTCCCCAGGACATTTTTAGACTGAAAAGTTGGAAAAAGAGAAATGCACAGACATTTTGCTGGTAACTTAACAAGAACAACAATACATGGTAGAAAGTTGGCGCAGTTTTCTCATGCTGTTATCAATGTCGGAAACATTTGGATGTTCTTCGGGTGATTTTTGGAGAGTATAATTCAGACATTGTCAAAAATGACATTCTTACAATGCAAAAGATTTCTAGACTCTCCAAATTTTTGGTCTCCGGGGGTTGGCAGGTATATATCTGTAGAGCTGTGTAACAGAGTTTTCACTACCTTGTATCTTTCAGAATAAGTTAAGTCCAGCTCTGATTCATGGGGTTCAAAAGACATTCCTGCCTCCTTGATCATCATCTTCACATAAATAGCCTGAAAAAAAAGGTAACAAATTAAGCATTTGAAAATATTGTCCAGGCTCTAAAAAAATAAGGGTGACCAGGGCTAATAACTTGGGAAATCCAAGGTGCCCAGCATACGGTATGATTTTCATGACAAAAACTTGCTCTCCAAGAGCAAATTAAAAGTAAGGTGCTGTGGACTACCAGGAGCTGCCAGAGCACAGCCTTTGTTATTCAATTCAAAGCAATCATAATATGTACATGTAGAACCATTAGACTTGGTCTCCAGCTGTGGGTGTCTCGAAGCTCTGCTGGATTCTCTCCAACTCCCCAGCTAAAAGCACAGCTCACTCCTTGTTTACCCCTTTGAGTCCCAATATCCGCATACAAATTCTCCAAACTGATCTGAATATTTTTTAAAGAATTAGTTGCGAGAATGTACAGAACGATCAAAGCTTTTCCCTAATTGTTGGTGGTCACTTCATCAATTCTCATAACATTTCCCCCTGATTATGTACTGTTTTTGTTTGCAGAAAAGTATTGATATTGGTCACTCTTGGGACTTAAAAGTGAGCCAGGCAAAATTTGTGGAGCGTTAATAAAATAAAAGAAATCAATTAGTCAAAAAAGGTTTCAAATAAATAACTATTGTAATTATTAAAAAAAAAATTGCAGAGAAAAAGTTGACAATGCTTGGTATTCTTCCCCTGATCATGAGAAGATTCATGTGATGATATATTTTTTCTTTGCATTACCATGGCATCACAGAGAAGCACCTTTACAGTATATCAACCCAAATGCCCAGCCAGGAGGTAGGAAAATATTTTTTGAGGGAAAGAGGGGCCACTTTTAAAAACAATAAACTTAAAAAACTTACCTCATTTGGTTGAAGCCTGACAACCAACTCATTACGTTTGCATCTTCCTTCAAAGATATCTCCAGGGGGATCAGTAAATTGAATGCGCACCTCAACCTTGCGTTCATTGAGTGCTACAGAAAACAGTAATATTGAAGTAAAAGGTGGCTGCTTATACATGTCTTTACCTGATTGTCTCTGAGCTAGCCCAATATGTGGTTTATTATAATTATTCATTATTTATTATAATTATATGTCTTCTTGCTACTAAGGACACTAAGACTATAAAAGAAGTTGCCTGTACCAACACACTAAAAAGCAGACCAGTAAATCAAGATGAGTGTCAAGGAAAATATTTTAATACAATAGAAACAATACCTTTGCCACACTTGAGGATGAATGGCACACCTGTGTAAAGACAAAGAGGCTTATTAACAGTCCGACTGATCTGAAAGATGGTTTAATGTACAGTAGCATTACACTGTACAAGCACTTCTCTGACCTGACCCATAAGCACCCCCACCCCCTCCCCGTTAAAAAATATCGATTTGTTCTTCTCCAGTGCCTTATATGTAGTTATACAAGTGCCATGATTCCACACTCTGCTTGCACAATAACAAACTGGAACCCAAAATTCTGCTTGCTACAAGTTGGGGGGTTTAATTATTCCAGGTAGCCTTTAAATAATCGTAACCATGTGACAAGCTGCCATGCATGTTGGTTATCAGAACAAGATGATTATTTTTGCAGGATGTTTAGCATGAAAAAATGTTCCCGCCAGAGGGAAAGGCTTATTAGTTTTAGTCAACCAACATTGCTGCTATGAGGAACAAGAAAGAGTGCCTGGTAGGTCAAATACTTACCGTCCCATCTTTCATTGCGTATGTAAAACACAGAGGTGGCAAACGTTGGTGTGATAGAACCTTTAGGTACGCTTGGATCGTCAAGGTAACCATACTTTCCTTCATCTTTTGCCTCGGGGTTCCCAACATACTGTCCAAGGACTGTAGTTTTTAATTCAATTGGTGCAATACTTTTAAGGACTTTCACCTGAAATTAATATACCGGTAATAATAATGATCAATTTTAACAGTGGACTGTTAACTCTTGATCTTTCTTTGGTCTACAGCCTTTAATTTATTTATCGCCTTCCCAGGGTCCTCTGGATGTGTAGGAGAAGAGCCTGAGAATGAGCTACATGTACATGTAGCAGTCTCATGTCTGTAGATCCACAACTTTGCTCTGGCCCCAGCTCATGCTTTCAGACCAATTTCTCATGCCCGGCAGACATTTTAAGCTATTCTTAGGCATTTTTATTAACTGACACAATTTTTTAAAATTGTTATCAGTGGCAATGTGACAGTACTGTACCTTTTCGTTACGGAGATCTTCTGCTCCTTTGCTGGCAGGTTTCTCCATGGCAACCAGACAAAGAACCTGAAGGAGATGATTCTGCATCACATCCCTAAAACAACATAAACCAAATTAAACACACTGTGGAAAATAAGAGTTCAGGGGAGAGTAGAACAGTCAAACCCCCTTACAATATTAATATGGACATGGAAGGGACAGACCCAGTTGTCCACATTACAAAATTTAAGGTGTCTGTACTATGGAGGTAGAGGAGCATTGTACATTTCTGCGAAGCTGCCCACCTACCCCTCCCCTTAGCCAACATTTGGAACTATAGAGTGAGAAGTAAGTGTTAATGTTGGCTTAGGGGAGGGGTAGGTGGGCAGTCCCCCAGAAACAATGATCTCCGAGGTAGGGAACGTGTGAAGTTTTGTATTCTTAGGACCTGCATCACTGTCTGTAATAGAGATTATTATAATTATAATTATTTACAGGGCCAACCTGATTTCCTGCATTAAAGAGGTGTATGTACCAAAGAGTTAGGGATGTATGAGGATTGGTTTCCTAACTAGGACCTACATTATACTAATAATTATATTAATAAAGAGGTGTGAGTATAACAGATCATAGGGGAGTAGGGAAGGTTTCTCTGTATTAATTTATGATATGTTGTCAGTAGTTAATTTTTTATCCCAGGTAATTTTTGTTTTTCATTTGTTTCAACTTCATAAGCATACATTACCATACCCAAGAACAAAAGAAAAACAAACATTATGAGGGATAAAAAATTAACTACAGCTTACAGATACATCCATACAATACAGTGAAATAGGAAAACAAGACTTGAAGACAGCATGGAGTGAGAGGAGTTGTTGGAAACCTGGGTGGGGTAGGAGAAAAGGATTAGGAAAGGCAAGAGAGATGGTAACAATAGGAAAGGAAACTAAGGGCGCTTTACAAAATTAATAGGTCAAAACCGGCCGGCCGGACCATGACTGGAGCAGTCATTTTGACAATGAAGTAGGCTTTTCCCAAGAAATTTTGCTGAAAAACCATCTCCTTTGTGCATAGTATTTAGGATTTGAATGATCTGGTTGGATAGTTTTGATCAAAAGTGAAATTCTCATTACTAAGGGAATGGTCTGGCCGGTCAGTTCTGACAAATGGAAAGCACCGTGTAAAGAAAGAAGTGTCTGATAGTCTGGGGCTAGTGGATTTTGCTATCAGGCTAGTGAATTCTGTTTTTAACTTCCCCGACGGGCAAGTGATGTTTTTTGAGGAACTCGAATAACAGAAGAACTGTGGAATCAATTCTGCTAGTCAAAAAGTTTTCGGCGCTAGTTGAAATGATGTCTGGGCTAGTAAATGCTAGCTTCAGCATGCCCGAATGGCAAGCTGTAAAAGAATGATTTTCTTTGCAGCCTGGAAAGTGCCCTAAGAATCTTATCTCTGCCTCCCCTCCATGACAAAAAAAAGTAATAATAATAATAATGATAATGGAAATTAAATAAGGGCAAATCAAACAAGATTTCACATTTAAAAAGACAGTACACTTATGCACTCATGGTGCTGCTCCAAAAAAAAAAAAAAAAATTTAAAAAAGTGGGTCTGTTCCTCAACTGGAGAGTGAGACCAAAGAAGTCAATTCTGTTGAAGTCTCTGAATATTCGTTTGGGAATTTTAGTCACAGGCTTTCTGAAAATAATCATGATTTAATTTTTTTTTCATCAGCATACAATCATTGTAATAATTTTCCTTTTCTCAGAGCTCCATAGAAGGTTAATGTCTGGATCAGTAAGGCTAGATACCATACCTGATAATTCCATACTCATCAAAGTAGCCACCCCTTCCATAAGTACCTATTGGTTCTTTAAAGGTTATTATAACACTTTTGATGCTTTCTCTACACCACACTGGACCAAAGATACGGTTCCCAAACCTGTTGAGACCAAAACAATACTTTATGAAAATACTGAACAGTTACTGAACAATATGTTTACGTATTAAAAAAATACCATGAATATATTCACAGGATTTTCATGGATTTTCATTTCAAACTGTAAATTTTCTCATGGTAGGTGGATACACAAACACACACAAAAGACTTCTTCCCAAGCTTCACCAGTTTCTGAAGCATGAAGTACTATAGAAGTACTGCTACTTCCACCCCACCCCCCACTGGATGGGACTACCCCCGAGGGAGATTCCCATATAAAATTGATGGGGATGCTCCTTGTCTCACTTAGGCGTAGAATTTGCAAATTTTGGTCTCCACTTAGGGTTTTACACACAAGGAAGGACAGAAAGCCAATATTAAAAACGTATCGCTTTGGGTTGTGAGTAATAAAATATCTCTATAAAAAAAGTGCTGTGGGTTGAGATGGGTCTCCTTTAAAACCTGTACCATGCCCAGATTGGTTTTCTCTAGGGGTTTAATTCTAATTTTCCAGCAAGCGTCTCCATCATGTTTATATGGGACAGAACCCTCAGGGGTGGAAGGGAGTTTAGCTACACCCAGCAGTAAGTTGCTGGTACAGTCAACTCTGCAGACACCCTGATAATATGGACAGCAGCTAAGTCCCAGGCAAGAATAAAATTAATTACAGGCGTTTGACTGAAATAAACTCCCGCTATTACAGACTCTTGCTAATGAGGACTCTAACTCGCGGCCCTACAGTGTCCGCTATAAACAGAGTTGACTGTACCCATAGGAGAGACAAACACACCTGTACTGGTGCAGTGTAGTGGAGCAAACTGTCTTGTCTGAAGAAAAAACACCATGTCAGGGTTGTCCCTGGACAGACAGAACTAAGTTTTGTGTTAACCAGTTAGCCACCAAACAAAACTCAATTCAATCCCAACAAATTTCTTGGGCTAAATTTCAAATCTTTTTACCATGCATGCTACTTATAAGCGGGTGTGATGTGTAATGTCCTGGCCCCAGTTGTTCAAAAGGTGGATAGCGCTATCCGGTGGATAAATCTCTATCCAGTGGATAGTGCAATTAGTCTCCCCAATACTTATTCGCTGGATAGTGATTTATTCGATGGATAGCGCTATCCAACGTTTGAACAACCGGGGCCTGGAATCAAAAATCAAAAGTTAATAAATTATTGCCTGAACCCAAGCTTAACTTTGTAAAGCTGGATTCTTTTGATCAAAATTCCTTAGGTTTATATCAATAAATAATAATAACCTTAAATGTTTTCTGCAAATAAATTAAAAAGCCAGCGTTGAGCCAAAACATAAGTCTCACCGTAACACCATCAGATTTTGCACCATTTCCTTGCCTAGGTAGTGATCAATACGGTACATTGAGTTTTCGGGAAACAGTGATGCCAGATGATTGGACAATTCTGCAGAGCTGTCCGAGTCTTTGCCAAATGGCTTCTCTATGACCACTCTGTTCCACCCCCTGAAAAGTAAGGATCCAAATAAAAATATCAGTGGTGCTCAAAGCTATGTATTTAAACAGAGATGCCAGACTTGTCTTTATCAATTCCCAGATCTTAATTAAAAAAATATATACAATACAAAACCTACAAATTAGGCCTATTCAAGGTGGGTTATTATACAGAATTAGCCATTGTATATTTAAATTTTAAAAAGTTATAGGAAAACTAGAAAATGAAGATTATAAACACAACAGCAGATCGATTTTTATATTTCGTGGTAACTTTTCTTTTTAATTGTCTTGATTTCTTAAAGCATTAAACAGACTATTTTTGTTGTGGAGTTCAAGTGTGGCTGACTACACTGTATATCATCTAATTAAACACTTGCTGTAACTGGTGAAAGATACAGAAAAAATACTGGCAAAAACTCCTGGCATAAATTAATGTCAACAACCATCTGGCAGGATTTTAGAATAGCTTGCAGGTCTACCCTGCCAGAGTCAATTTTACTAGAAACGTTTGGTGACTTGTAGGGGAGAGACCAGTTGTATAACCAACCAGGATAACCCAGGAACTTTTGGCATATTTCCTTGAATATGCCTCCAATTCCTTCCCCCGCGCCCCCCTCCGCAAAAAAAAAAAAAATAATACCACTACAAGTTCTCCAAAAAGTTTTCATTCTTTTCTGATTTCAATCTTTTGTGTTTGCTATCAGGTTACGTACTTTGTCCCCATGCAATTGTTTTTGATATTCTCTGATGCATCTATGAATACAGATGGAGGAAGAGCAAGGTAGAACAGTCTGTTAACAACAGTCTTCCCTTCACCAAGCTTTTCAAGCTCTGCATTCAGCTTCTTATAACCTGATTCTTCATCATAAGGACCTTTCACGTAATAGCAATTCTTGAAGAACTCATCTACCTTGGCCTTCTGATCATCCTTCAGCTGCAAAATAAAATGGTTCGACTTGTTGTTAATGATTAATTTAAAACAGCCATGGCTTGCAGATAGAGTCACCTCATTGAAAGGGATTGATTTTGGAGACAGACATCTACATCCTGGTCTCAAAGATTCCATACTGAATGAGATGCCATTAAAAATTACTTATTTTATTAATCATTATCAATAATTAAAATTATTGATTAGTATTTATTACAGTAGTCATGATGTTCTAGATCACATAAATTTGTAAGGGTTTCTATTTTTCTTAATTACAGTTGTGGTACGTATTTTGAGTTCTGATGCGAATTTCACACCAGCAAAACTGAAATCTCTTGTACAGTAGATATATAATTATAATATCCTTAGCTAGGAAATAAGTGTTTCGTGGTGCTGCTACATGTTGGCATTTTCTCTCTCCAACCTCCCTACACCACAAACAGGCCTCTACTGAGGAGAGAGTCTGTCAGCATATTATTACAACATCAATCAATCAGAGATCCTGGCTAGTTTCTGGATGGATTTACAAGATCAGCATGCAAGGAATTTTTGGGGGCCAAAACGCAGACATGTGTCTCTTGCAAATGTCCTGCAGTAAGTGAAGGGGCGTGGGGGGTGGGAGGGGAGGAGAGACACGGTACAAAGAAAATCATTTTTACAGCTTGCCATTGGGGCAAGCTGAAGCTAGCATTAATTTTACTAGCCCAGACGTTATTTCAACTAACCCCAAAAACTTTTTGACTTTTTGTCTAGCAGAACTGATTTCACAGTTCTTCTGTTATTCGAATTCCTCAAAAACCATCACTTGCTTGTCAGGCAAGTTAAAAACAGAATTCACTCGATAGCAAAATCGACTAGGCATGGGCTATCGGACACTATTTTCATTGCACGCTGAGAGAAAAAATGGCTGTACTGCTATGCTACATGATTAAAAAAGACTGAAATATATGTACCCTTAAGTGGACTTATCTTATCACACATTAGGGCCGTTTATACAAGAGAAAATAAGCCGCGACTTACTATAGCCGCAGCTTACATAAGACGCGAACACCCCGTATAAATGGTACAAAATCTATGTTCAAGGCTTATTCAACCCAAGGCCAGCTCAAGCCGCGGCTTATCCTGGCCGAGGGGTTTTGGGATGGGCTTCTCCAAGCCGCGGCTTACCTTGGACGTGAAAGTGTTTGTATAAATGCACTCAAACGTTGTCCGCAGCTTGCTGAAGTCGTGAACGACTGCAGCGCATGCTCTGTTTTCAATTATATCCCAAAACCTTCATGGCCGAGAGACGCGCGTTGCAGTGGTGGGAAAATGAGTTTTGTTTACATTTACATTTACAAAGTGGAAAATGGCAGATAGAGATTCATGTAAAAAAGAAATGTGTCGAGTGCCCCAGAAGAAAAACAAATCCTGCTCATATGCAGCGAGCTTGAGATTGCGGGGACATCTCAATGAAACCACTCAACGGATCGCTGTCGAATCTTTCGTCGGGGTTTTTGCATAAGTTTCCCAATTTTCTTTGACCAATTAATTACCTGGGAACCCAAAAACCAATCTTGACCGAAGAGACAGTTTAAATTAAAATGAAAAAGACAGTGAAAAAAAACAGCGTTTTTTACAGGCCAAAGCCAGTCGTTTAGCTTTTTTGCTTGCCCAAGCCATTGTTGCGAGATGCAAACGCAATTACCTCAAAATGAGGCACCAAACCAGACTATGTCATCATTGGACCGATCTGGCTGCGAACTAAGCCATGAACCATTTATACGAGCAGTTCGCGTCTAATATAAGCCGTACTCGTATAAATGGTTCCTTTTGCGTCTTATGTAAGCCGCGGCCAGAGTAAGCCGCGGCTTATTTTCTCTCGTATAAACGTCCCTAATTGTGTTTACTTTTAACAAAAACACCTCAAGCTTCCCGTAAAATATCAACACACTATTATTTTCAAGATACTAAAAACTTCTATAAGGGCATCAAACTCAGCATCATTGGATTACCTTCATAAAAGGCTCTGTCTTAGCTCTTAGCTTTGCAACTGTCAAATCTGACCGGGCATATCCAATAAACTTGGTGCCTTTAGGTATAAGGTCATCTTTGTACAAGTACCTGCGGGTGAATAAAAAAGGAAAGAAAGAATGAAAGAAAATAAATAAGGAAAAAAGGAAATATGTGCTCGACAGTCTCATCAGATCTTCTTGCACTAAAAAGTCACTGAGGCCCAGTTCAGATGCCGCTCCACTCATGTGCCGAACCTAACTGAAGTATTAAGTACGGCAAAAGAGCGGCGTCTGAATCAGTTTGGTACGGCAGTCTTAATTTGGTGCGGCAAAAACGTTAAGTTCGACAGGGTCTGTCGCATTATTCGACATTGGGGCGGCAGGTGATTCATACGGTGTTCTTCTCATGTGCCGAATCGAATGCATACATTATGATAATTTATAAATCTTCCCATAAGTCCCTTCTTTCTCCCTACATGAAATAAAGATTAGGTTCGACACACGGTGCGCCGTCTGAATCAGATGTCGCGCCAATGTCACTCCAAAGTCAAACCAAACTCAGTTAGGTTCGGCACATGAGTGGAGCAGCGTCTGAACCGGGCCTGAGATGCCCATGCAGATGCTTTAAACATTATCAACCGTTTAAGCCCTAAGAGAGATCAGCATCAAATTTCTCCTTGTAATATCAATTGCTTTGTTAAACAGAGTGGTCATGAGAATTAGGGGCATGATCACACAAGACAAATTTGCTTGATATTCTATCAACCTCTCCCCACTACTTCTGTAGGAAATGAATAGGGACAACAAATGAGAATTCAGATTTTGATCATAGGGTTTAAAGGGTTAATATACAGTCGAACCTCGCTATTTCGAACTCGGTTAATTCGAAGTCCCCGCTATTTCGAAGGAAGATCGAATGCCCTTGGATTTACTCTTCCCCTTTACGCTTCCCCGGTTATTTCGAGGCCTCACTATTTCGAACTTTTTTTTCATTTCCCTTGGGACTTCGAAATTGTGGGGTTCGACTATATGTACATTTAGATGACCAAAGTCAGGATGGCTCTTAATGAAACCAAAACTCTTTAAAACCCAACAGATCAGAAACTTTAAATGTGACTAATATTTTATCATGCACTACAATTCACTGCCATTTGAACATAAGTCAATTTATTGTGAAGAAACTTAGACTGCCATCCACTTTTGCATGTTTATACAAACTCCTCTTCCCACTTTTTTTAAGAATTTATTTCCCAATATTGATATATATGAAAATTATTTTCATTTAAGAATTAAAATCAGATTATCAACAAAAAAATATTTAGGTACACCAAATTACAATTTAGTCATACTATCCTTAGTATAGAAGGAATTTCCAGCTGTTATGCCCAAGCGTTGTGTTACATCACATAGCCTCGTACTTCAAACAAGTTCTTTCCTTCATAAATTGACTTTTTTGCAACAATTTTGCAACAACAACTTAATTAAATGCATAACTTAACATACCATAAAGTTGGATAAATCTTTTTCTTTGCAAGATCTCCCTGCAAAAGCAAAGTTAAAAAGTTACTAGACAAATACTTAATAAAGGATTGACAACTTATTCAGCTACTGCAGGTAAATACAGTTGCACGCAAATATTGTACAAGTCAAACAATTTCAGCAAATATTATTGTAAGCAAATACAATTAATGAAAACGCAAAAGGGAAATTTATTTCATATTGAAACCTTTAAGAGATATACGAGTGATGTTAATGTTCTTCAGAATAAATGGAAACTGAAAACTTAACAATCCTGCAGTCTGCTAACTTGTTCATGAACGTGAACAGTCCTTCCGTGCAAACGATGTTTGCTCGGCTGAACAGAGCTTCATAAAAGCAGGTAATAAGTAGCTAAGGGGAGAGCAAGACACTGAATTTGTGTCTCGATGTTGTCATCACAGTTTAGCGAAATACTTCACAAGATTTCAAAAGTCAGTAAAAGTACTAGTCATCAATAGTAAATCGCGTGAGATACTGTCAAAGTTGTTACTTACAGAGGCGCCGAAAACAACAAGCAAATTTTGTTCGTCTGCGTTCTGTGGCATCCCTTTCGAACTCTGTTCTCCAACTGGAAAAAATAATTAAGGAGGGCATACAAAATTAGATTTCTTGTTCTCCTTGATATCTAAGTACAATATTAACCAGATCAGCTGAAGTGTCTGCAAAAATAAGACGCTTTCGAAACATGCGCAAAAGTGCTACAAAGTCACGTGATGTTTGTTATGGCCCCGGGAAATTTACAATTCCGCAATCGCGATCGCTTTCCTCAAGATTTCGCTCACGCGTTCTATAAAAATCTACCACGTGCATTTTCCTGTCTTTCCCAGTGAAAGCTACCTACAGCTACAAATGGAAGAGATTTCTCAAGAGAAATCGATAGAAAAGTGCACAGACAAAACTGAATAAATCTCATTCATTGTTTCTTTGTTGGCTGATCTTATGAATATTGGCTTTCTTTTTATATTTTTTCCTGGTTGAAAATCAAACAATTTATTAACAATGACAAAAACACATTACGAATCCAGCTTTTTCGTTGACAACTGATTCATGATTACTGCGGTTTGTAAATATCGGAATAAAATCTATTGATATACTTGCTTAAACAAAACAAATTCATTAGCTAGCAAGCCTCAGCGTAGTTATGATAAGGATTAAAAAACCACAGGAAATTGCTGAATCATCTGTTACGCATGCATCCTGCCCACAATCACAGCACACAACCAAAATCTGTCTTGATTTTATTTTTCAAGAAGCAACAGTGACACTGAGGAAAGACAGAAAATTTTTAACAGTTGACTGGCTGTCATTTCGTGTCCTCCATGTACTTCTTGCAATGCACACGCGCACGGAAAGGTTAACTGAATTCAACAGTTTACCCTGAAAGACTTGTGACTTACTCAAGCTTCTTCTTTGGTTATAGGGAATTCTAAAGTAAATCTAGAGTAAGCTTATACATTTTTAGAAGCCTGATGATGTATTTCTATACTGAGGTCACTGATTAGTTGGGCGCAATGTCACGCATCGCAGCAGAATGCAGCTTGATCGCTGATGATTCACCATCGCATCATCTTATATCAAAGCAGATTAAAGAAGTTAAAAGACTTACTTATTGTCGAATAATGGCAGAATAGGATGTAAAGAAAAAGTTCAGTTAAGTTAAAAGTTAAGTTCTTTAAAGGCGAACTCGTAATTGACATGCTGTGAAAGATATCGCATTAAGCATAAATTCAGCGAAAACAAACTCAAGTGCTGACCAATGTCACAGCTTTTAAACTTGACCTTACTTGAATTCAAGCGACAGAGTTCGAAGTTGTACTTCTTTGGCTTAGGTTTCGACTCCAGATTGAAATCCCAAATGTTTTTACGCGCGGCCATAGTTGTCTCGATGTCTTCACGGACCTTCGCGATGTTCCACACGCTCGAACCAACCGTTTCCCGGCAGACTTTGCAACCTCGTAAATGAATTCAAAATGGCGCCCATTTTTTAAAGGGTTTCAGCCCGTTTCAGCCCTATCCCGCCTCAAGCAGGTGGAAGACAAGGCCGACGGAGCTACTTCAAAAATTGCCGGGAGGGGGAGGGTGTATTAAGAATGTGACGTTAGGAGCCTCCACATCCTGGATCCCTTAGTACAGGCTGGTGGTTGTATGGGCTCCAATATGCTCTGATCACTCCATACAAATCCAACTAACATTGGCCTGAATCGGATTTACCGTATTTATTCGATTAACCGCCCTGGGCACTTATTAAATAGTGGGCGCTTATTCGAGGCTGGGCGCTTATTGAATTTTCACCATTTTCAACAAGTGTAGTATGTTTCTTTTGCAACAAAACAATCAACAGTAATAACAAAACGCAAAGATGTAACAAAACAAGGTTTCTGTAAAATACTCCGAAGAAAACTCTGCCTTTGGGAAAGACTCTTATTTGAACTTATTCAATTTCAATCTCATTGTCACTCTGCAAGTCAATGAGTGAATTCTCTGGTGCTGCTTCCTCGATGTCGGGCATCGTAACATCGGCAAATGGGTTAGTCGCCCGAAAAGCAGATACAGCTTATTTGCGTTTGAGTGGGAGGGGCAAGGGGTGGGGTTGAGTGGCGCTTATTAACTTTTTCTGCCTTTAGGACGGGCGCTAATTCGAGGTTGGGCACTTTTTCGAATAAATCCGGATGGAGTCCTCGGAAGCATAACGTTACTCATAACTCTTCACCAATTTGCACCAACAGGCTCATTTTTAGCAAATTTACATTTTTTATCGTGTTCTTTCTGGATATGCCAACCAATCCCATATTTTCACAAATTTAGTTTTTCTACCAACGTCATCACTTCTCTTGTTTATTAAACAACGCTTCTTTCTCGACTTTAAATATGGAATCGTTTTGTACGACAGACACAAAACTGCGATGATCATCCTTCATTTAATTCTTCACTCAAAGTTCACATAATATGATTTTCATACATTCATAACTTCAGACACAAAACAGTTAACCAAAAGGGACATAAAACGATTCATCAAGTGGCGTCAACGATAAAAATGCACAAAAAACTTTAGTGATTTTCACGAAACGAAATAAAGATTTTTATCATTATATTCACTTATTAAAAGAAATGATTTTTCGTCCTCATGCAAATAAAACTGATTTTCACTAGAAATGTTCTGCACTTGGCCTCACTTTAAAAGTGAGGGTTTTTGGAACTCGGAAGTGGCCTAGAGCGCTAGCACGTAAACTCGGATCCATGCTACTAACTTGCAACAACATCCGTCCAGACTGAGACATATAATAGACCAATCAGCAATCAGGCCAACATTTCGCGACGCCAACACTCGTTTCCCTGCGAAATGGCGTCTGAGAAAAGAGCGCAGAAATTCCATACTCGGTTTACGGCGCTCGTTCATCAGACGCCACTTCGCGGGGAAACCAGTAGTGGTGTCGCGAAATGCCGGCTGTTTTCTCAGGCTACAACCATCAGCTTGACGATGTTTCAGGCAACTTCTTCAGGGCGTACTGTTGCTTTTGTTTTTTACAAAAATACATTTTCACGGTCAATGAGGATGAAAAAGGTGATTGAAACAGACAATCAAGATATCATCTTGAAATCTAGTCTGCTGCATATCCAACATCAAGTGGCCCTTCAGGTGAGGAGGGGTTCTCATCAACTAAAGTCACTATCGAAGTTATAGTCATCATCGCTGTCCATCATCGCTTCGGGACTGTTTGTCGCTGTCAATCAAAGAAAACAAAACGTCAATAGAGAGAAGTAGAATGACGTCACGTTACCATGGTAGCAAAATTTTTGGACCACAACAATATGGAGGTTAAGCAACGACGACAGCGAGGGCAACGACAACGGCAAAAAAGCAATAAGTTTTATACTAGCAAAACAACAACTTTGCACCTGCATCACGCTTTTTTGTACATTTCTTAGCCGTAGTTGCACGACTGCGAAATGAAACTTCCTAATTTCACGCGCCCGCTTTATGGAGTAGGTGAGATACAAACATTCTTTATTTTTTCACCCCAGATAACTTCGCCAACTTTTGACAAATTAAAAGAAATTGAATAAGATCGATGAAGTTTAAAACAGTACAAAATCACTTTTTAAAAGACGTTTTCGGTTTGTTGTTATTCAGAAATTTTTCTTCCATGGCAACGTGACGTAACGACTTCTCCTGTGTATTGTCTCAGGAGAGTAGCCTGGGACCAGACTCTGCAGTTGGGGAAAAAAGTGAAAAAAAAAAATTAATCGGCGAGCGAAGTGAACCGAGCAGTAGTCTGGGGAGGAGAAAGGGTGCCGCCGCCCTTTCCCCCCGCCCAGTCCACCGCTCAGCTCGCTTCGCTCGCCGATTCTTTTTGTGGCATTTCACTCCGTTTTTTGCCATTTTTCCCCACAGCGGGGTCCCAGGCTACAGGAGAGGGAGGACCGCGTCCGAGCTTAGATTAAGCATCTATCGGTTTGCCGTTCACCTTTTCAAGAAAAAAATACATTAGCTCATTTGACGACATAGTTAGTTAGACGTGTAGGGCTGCTGTTTTGCTTACTAAATCAATTGCGTTTTTGACGACCTCATCACCATCGCTGTCGCCGTCGTCTTTGCCCAAGCTTTCTTTGTTTACGACTGACAAGTTAAATTTAATTGCCTCTGATAACAGTACGATTTTCTGATCAAAAAACTGATAAAAAAGAAAGACAAGAGTCTCACCTTGTTTCTTTCTTTCCTTTTGTTGCTTCTTAAATATCTACACAGAACAAAATAATAATTAAAAAATTAGTGTTTTCCACTCAATAGTGGTTATCAGATTCCTTAGTATTGGACCTATAAAACAAACGGCAAATCTTTCAACGATCGTTAGGCATACGCGTAGGCGAGATCAGTGGAAGTCAGTAAACTAACATAAACAGAAATATGCACGAAACAGTAAAAGGATCACGTGCAGGACAGTGAACTCTCTTAAAATGATTAAGGTAAAGATGACGGCTTCTTACTTTACGATAATCTCAACACGGCCGTTTTTGTCTGGTCACGCAAGGCTCCTACTCTCTTTCTTGGGGAGGAGCGTTGCGTGACGAACCAAAAACGGCCGCGTTGGAGATTGCCTGCGTGCAGACGTCTCCTATTTCCTTTGTTCCTTTTCCGCGTTCAATAAAGGAAATATGAGACGTCTGCACGCAGGCAACGTTGGAGACTAATTTTACGTCGGAAGCTCGAAATAGTTATCATCTGATTAACAAACCTGACGCCGACGTTGCGCTCATTTTACCCCCTCCCCCCCCCCCCCCCCCCCCGCGTCTCTTCATCAATACTGCGTTTTTACGGGTATTTAAGCTAATGAAGCTACACGGATAGGAGAAAAGTCAAAAGAAGGATTTGAGGACACACCTGGGGATCGAGCCGAGGGCCTCTCGCACAGAAGGCCTCGCTATAACCACCTGTCTCGATCCCTGCTCCTACAGTTACGCAATTTACCTTTTTCCGTTCTTTGTTGGACTGCATGTTAAATTCGTTTACTTCGTTTGTCTTCAGTACATGATCAGCCTTGCCATGAAGTTGCGTGTCTTTTTTAGACTCAACGATGGACTTTGAACTCTTAACAACGACTGTCATGCCACCGTCTTTAGCCTAAAAACAACGTGACAGTGTATGACCGTCAATTTGGCATTGACACGAGAGATCATGTGTGTATGTGGATCAATAAACAAAAAAGCAAAACAAAAAAAGAAAACAAAACAAAGTATTATAAGATGACTACAAGTAACAAGCGTTCTTGATAAAAAAAAAGTGGATTAGGGGCCAAGTTCCAGTTTTAGCCGACGCCCCGCCTCCGTCCGTCGCCACTCCCATAGGATAGCGGATACCTCAGAGAGGCTCTTCTCACTGGCGAAAACACGCACAAAAGCCTAAATTAGCACCAATGCGCGCACTTCCTAACATTCTCAGCGTGGCCCGGGAGAATACACGGCATACCAACAGACCTTGTTCCTCAGTTTAAAGAGCAGCCTGCTTGATTATTCAGCCAGTTCCAGTAAAGTTTAGCTCTCGGCACCCTCGATAGCACTTCTCGCCCCACCCTACTCCCGCAGCGATGGAGCATACCTCGTATTCGCTCCTGGTCCACCAACTCGCAAAGCCCCGGGTCGACTGTCCCATATCTTATGCATTTAGGCACATTTGGCTTTGTGTGCAGGTGTTCTGGGTGAGAATATTTTACTATGTTTCATCTTCCCCTTTACAGACTAACAGCTGAAATTTCAGATGGTTACAATCGCCTCCAGCCAAACATTTGACAACCGTTGCTTGTCGAGGTTGATAGAACTAAGCAGAAAGATTAATGTAGACAAAGAACAAGATTACACAGTAACTGCATACCACAGTCAACTAGACTCAACGTGATCAGTGCTCATGTCTATACTACGATTCAATGCCACAGTTCCTTGAAACGGGTAGTCCATAGCGCTATCAGTCACGCACGGTTGTGTTCATGATAGCAGGCCATACCTGTTCACCATCGCTGTCTTCCATGGCTTCTTCCTCCTCAGATTCATCATCCTCGTCATCTTCATCAAAATCTTCGTCCTCATCTTCTTCTGCAGATTCCTTTGACAAAGAAAGGAAGACAGAAACACGAGTAATCTTACGTGCTCAGTACCATCTACATGGAGGATTTCCCCCAGCGAAAGTTGTTTGGGGCGGGTGACACGCCTAGCGCGGAATTGCCGCAAGCAAAGGGGACACGATTATGAATGAGTGATTTCTACTCTCCTCCTTGTGGTCTGCGAATGCAGCCGACTCTTATCGCCCAATGCCGCCGCAAACGGCGGACGAGAGGTAGGTGTATTTGCGGGCTATTGTCAGTCGGTGGTCTGCCGACTAAACAACCGCACTAGCTATACAGACTACATACTTGCCAAAAAAGTTACCTGTCACCTAGTTACCTATCTGAAATGACCCAGCTACATTTTCCCCTTGAACGCGATGCCACATTTACCTCGCAAACAACTTTGTGTCAAGTATTTACGTGTTACGGTCAGTTTCCGTGTTAAACAGTGAAACTCACCCGCAACCGCACCCCCCCCCCCCCTCCCCCCCACCACTACCAACAGTTTCTATTGAAACTTTTCCTTTCCTCCCCCTGAGGTAGTTTGGATGGAGCGCGATAAAAATGTGATAGAATTCCTAAGCGGATAGGGTATTTTTCTTTTAAGATACTGGGCTTTTGAGCTACTGGGAGTTTTCGCTTGTGATAAGCGGGTAATTTGTCGTAATTTGTTCTATGAATCCAAGACAGAAAGAGACACTTAGCTACTTCCAGGGTAAATTCAAGGGTCAAAGAGTCTGCTGCCAGTAGTCATTTCAAGCCTGCTGGTCTTAGTGTAAGCAATTTTCTGCCACTACCACTTTTTTTTTCACGGATTATCGTGCAGGCTTCTCTGATATCCTTACCATTTCGTCTTCCTCAATATCAGCTACATCCACAGGACAACCAGTTTCCAACACCATGGCATCCTCTACCGTGTTCCGCAGGCCTACCAAATATACGACGCAGATTAGTTTTCTACACTAACTCAGAGCGGGATGGTATTAGCACATTGTTCAAACAATGATTAGATATACAGTACGTAATAACAAATAACTTCAAATAAAGGTAAGGTAGCCTTAAAGGGCGATAGAAATGACCTTATATCGGTAACAGAATTACTGCTAACCCAGTGGTTTATCGATTGAGGCTAAAAAAAATGAGAACAAAAAATAAAAATAAAGCATGAGCACGGAGTTGAACCGTGGGACTACAGGGAACAAATCCAGCTGGCAGTCAAAGCGGAAATTGAATTCGGGGCCTCCCGATCACAAGTCCGGCGCTCTATCTGCTCGGCCCACGCTCGCCCCCAAAAGTAACATTGGACGCGACTGGAATGCACTCGCGTAAGAACGTCCTTGCGTAGAAGGACAAGGGCCTGGCAAGTAAGGCGCATGCTTACTCTATTCTCTTTCTGTACTGTTTATTAGTTGCTATTGACTTGCGGTGTATTGTCAAGCGAGTCTGTCAATTTTTCTTTCTTTCTATCGATCGCACCATCATTCTCGCCACCAAAGACTCCTTCCTGTCCCTCTTAGGTGATGTTACACGGGACGATTCCCAAAGACGATTTTCAGCGTAACACAGCGTTACAACTTTGTTGCGACATTGCTTCGAATAGTTACAACACTGTTACCACATAGCAACGCTGTGTTGCGCTGAAAATCGTCGTTGCGAGTCGTCTCGTATAACATCACCTTAAGGGGACGATTGCTATCGTCCTTGTGCTTGGGCTTGTTTGCATTTTGATAAATTTTGTGACACGGGTCCCTTATAATGCATTCTGGCAAAGAAAGGTCTACGGCCTCGTACCCAGGCCAGTTCGCGCTACCAGAGTGACCAGAGGAGGCTTGGAACCGAGGGAGATATTTTCCCGGCAAGCTGGAAGGGTGACGTCACGAGGGAACGAGGCTGCTCTACGTCAAGGCCGCAAATGAGGTAGCCTTTTCCAGCCTCTCACATAATAGGGATGACGCGTAAGTAAAATGAACGCTAAAACACGCGCACATGATCTGGGAAAAAGTGGCGGTGGCGGGAAAAAGGAAGGCCGCTTTTCTTCTCCCCAGTTTCCTCTCGTTTTATTTTCGTTTTCGCGCTTTCTCAACGTCGCGCCCCCATTATCTCGGAGCCTGGAACAGGCTACAAATGAGATAAAACATTTTATTCCCAAAATAAAAATAAAACGACAAGAGAGTAAGATGAAATCCTTGAGTCTTTGAACAAAATGGCGGGGTATGATTGTCCAAATGAAAGGTTTCGCATTATACTGTTGGTTTATCTAATGGATTTTCCAACTGAAATCCTAGACTGCCTCGAATTTCGATTTTTGTGTACCCTAGGAAGTTACAGGATTAGTTCAATTTATTGTCACATAGTTACCATGTAGTTCGTCCTGTTCGTGCTGCTGCAGAGAACCCTACAAGAAAACAAAATAAATAATTACTTCACGTAAATACACAAATTTGTCGATGTGGCCTTAAAAGGTGAGTTGAAAAGATAACATGTAAAACAATTTTATTTTTAGAACACGTTTTGAGTCGACCAATACTTGGTTTAAATTTTATTTTCTTTTGTTTCAAACTCATTATCTTACATTACCATACCCCCCCCCCCCCCCTCCCCCCGCCAAAAAAAAAAAGAAAGAAAAGAAAAGAAAATTTAAACCAAGGATAAAACTGAACAACAACACTTACAGTTTTCTTTAGATCATGGGCACTCCTCGTATAGTAAACCACGAACCTATGCCCCCCACCCCTCCCCCTACAAAAGATAACTTTCAATTCACGAGTTTATGTTGAAAATACAAGACACGATGACTCACTAATTTGTACGACGTGACCAAGTTTCCGCTTTACTTGTCGTTTACTGTTCATTACTTCTAAACATAAATTAGTAGTTTCACGCAATTTTTTATCCATAAGAATTTTTCGAGCTGTTTTTAACTTTGATAAATTCCCAACTTGACTGACGTTTGCCGTTTGCCGTATACGTGAAGCTTATACTCTCTAATAATAAACTCTTTACCCACTCACTGAATATATCAGCCGACAAATGACAAGGGTAAACCAAGACACTATGGCCCCATTCCTTCCCATCACACTCATACTATACAAAGCATAACTTTCAATTGACAAGTCTACCTTGCAAACAATACACACGATAACTCACTATATCGAACTCTTTACTCCACTCACTGAATATATCAGCCGACAAATGACAAGGGTAAACCAAGACACTATGGCCCCATTCCTTCCCATCACACTCATACTATACAAAGCATAACTTTCAATTGACGAGTCTACCTTGGAAACAATAGACACGATAACTCACTATATCGAACTCTTTACTCCACTCACTGACAATGTCGGCTGACAAATGACTGGGTAAGGAGTGCTGTTCTGGCGGATGTGTGTAAAACACAATCTTTCCACTGCAAGAAAGAGCAGAATGTACAAATTATTTCGGATGTAACATACATTTCCTGTGGTACTGACGAGGAGAATTAAACAATCAAGGCCTTTTACTACTTATTGATCATTTCCTTGTCATTTCCTGTAATCGACTTTATGCAATTGATCGGACAGTCTTGCTGTGGGAAGAAATTAATTGTTGGGATAAGATGGGTTAATACAGACCTGTTCCAGTCTTTCAGCACAGCCTTTCCTGCTGCAACTACATTGGGTATTCCACCTGAAAACATAAGAGCATCGACGTGACCGTGAAACGCGTAGGGAAAGGGCTATAGACATTAGGAAAATTAAGCAAAGACTACGCCGACGGCAACGAGAACGACAAAAACGAAACAGGTTTAGATTTGCAAAACAACTACTTTGCACGCGCATCCCGCGTTTTTTGTACAGTTCTTTACCATCACTGCACGACTACGACGTGAAACTTCTAATTTCATGTTTTAAGAAGGGCGTGAACGCGAGAAAACGATTTAACTTTTTCTTTTTCTGAACCTAGATACCTAGATACAGTCTACAGTCAGAATTCGAATCCACAAAAAAGGCCAACATTTCCCGGACAAAATGAAGGAGATGGAATGAGAGCGAAAAAGTTTGAAGCAGTGCGAATACAATTTTTGTGTGACGTTTTCGCTCCCGTCGCCGTAAAGTCATAAAGCAAAAGGTTAAGGCCCCGTCCGCACGTATGCGTTTTATTTTTTCTGCGGTTTGGCCAACGATCCGCACGTATCCAGTGAAGAAGTGAAGACGGTCACCGAAATCGCACGTTTCTAAACGCTCTCCAGTGTGGGGATTTTTGAAAACGCCTGTCCATCGTTCTCGTGTGGACGGACGAAAACGGAGGTTTTCGAATACGATGATGTCATACATTAAACAGCGCATGCCCTGTAAGACATGCTATAGTATTTCCTTTCGTGTGGACAGGCGGAAACAATTCGAATTCGCCACTATAAGGTTGCGCGGGAGAGCGGGTCGAGATGGTTGTCAAGTGCGTTGTGGGACCGTTTTGAAGGATAAATTTGCTGCATGTTGAAAATGCGTCCCCCAAAACAGTCCCACGATGCACTTTGCCAACCAACTCGACCCGGTCTCCCGCGCAACCTCAAAGTGTCGAATACGGCCGAGTAAAGGCGATAGTGGATCTATACAATACAATACAATACAATACAATACAAGCCAATTTACCCTGGCTCACCTTTCTTCAATTTACCCAGTCTTTTTCCAAGATGCGACAGAAACTCATGAACGTCTGTGTAGTCGGGAACTGAGTATTTTTCCATCACCTTGATAAAGCAAACAAACAAAGAAACAAGTTTGTCAGTGTTTCTTGAGCCTGTGTCTTGTGCAAACGATCATGTAACGAAATTACTTATACACTCGTGGTATGGGGGGGGGGGGGGGGGGAGGGGGTCGAAAGAACTGCAGGCATTGTACATTAGGGCAATAGAGGAAAGAGTTTTTTCTTGACAATGTATTATTGTGAATGAGAATAATTACATAAATTTCACATACTTGAACTCAGAGAGAACGATTCAACAAGTGAAAGAAGATCACGAAATGATCGTTTGCGTGTATTTAAATCTTTGTCACGCAGTTTAAATTTATGAACTTTCGTATGCTGTCAAACCACGACCGCACCCAAAAATGCGAAGACTTAGTGGTCGCTTATGGGAGGTAGTCGTTTACAAGGAAAGAACCACAGGAGGATCCATGCAGTTCCATTTTGTTACCAGTAACATAATGTACACAGCGAACATAGCAATCGAACAATACGTCTAGTGGTCGCTTACAAAAGATTAAAAAAAAAAAAAATAGAAAATCACTCTAAACGTCAGCTCCAAAACGTGACGCGGTCGCTTACAGGAGGTGGTCGTTTTCGAGAGGTTCCAACTGTTACGCTTTCATTGACAGGGAAAGTTTGGGTGTTTTAGATAGGTTCTGTTATGGGAGGTTATCGCTTAAAAGAGATAGTCGCACATGGAGGTTCGACTGTATCCACTTCCATATCTTTATCTTCTTGAGGAGTATACGAACTCTTTAATGCTACCAGTTGGCTTATTAGCTCAACTGGCAAAGCAGTGCACGAGTATCACAGAAATCATGGATTGAAATCACGTTCAAACCCGATTATTTTTAAGGCTTTCTTTTCAGAGTTGCGTACATAACTAGGATGATCTTTCAATTGTTTAAGTTTTCCTTGTTTGCGTATTTAAAATGGAAAACTTGACAAGTTTTTTTAAAATTTACATGAACGATTCTTCCTTTACAAGGAAAACTAGTGAATGAAACCTTGTTCGTACCGCCAGATCCGAAGTTCGAGGTGCAAAGCACTCGGACGTGTCCTTCGTTATATACTAGTGTTATTTTTAATACCTGATGTTTGTTACATCTTCTCAAAATAGCTTCTACAGCAGGAACTGGATCATCAATGGTTTCTATCTGCGATGAAAAAAAAAAATGAGGATAAGATCAGTATAGATATGGCTTCAGGCTCCAATGTCCGCATACAAACTCTCCAGAGAGAGCACTATACATTTCCTTAAAAAATTAGTTTGAGAGAAGTCAATAAAAGATCAAAGTATTTTCTTTTTGGTGTTCACTTTATTAGTTTCCATCACCATTATCATGATGATGTATTAAGAAAATCAGTGAGAAAACTAGCGTGCGAGCAAGCTCTCCGGGGCGCTCTGGCTGCGGTGCAGCACGGCGGGACAAGGAGGAAAGTTCGCAACTAGTCGATGCGAAATGCTGATTGGCGGAGATGACATTAGTAATGACGTCATTACCCTTAGCACGGGTTTTTCGATGTTTGTTTACATTCGCGTTCGATTCCGCTTCGCGCTGATTGGCTGAAACCTGACGGCTCAATCGACGGGGAGCCACTGGGGATTTGGAGGCGGAATTCAAATTCCAGAGACGTAGTTGCAAGCTCTCCTTCCTTTCCCCGCCCCGCCGCCAGAGCGCCGCGGGGAGCGTGCTCGCAGGCTATGAGAAAATTAGTGTTGGTCACCCTTGGACTACACTGTGGAACCTTACTTTGACGCAGTTCCTCAATATCACAGCTGAATCTGAGTTGCTGTTGTCCATGACAATTCCAGGACTGTCTACAAGTTTAACATGTTTGTCCAGTTGCACCTCCTGCATGCTCCTGTAATGCAAAGTACAACAATTCAACGTCAAATGCTTGGTTCAATATAACTGGCTATTGCCCCGACCATCCTTTTGGTTTTGAAAGAACTTGGATAATATCGAGTCATCTTGACTCTCGCTTGGTCAATAAGATACAGCTATTTCAATAAACGTTGTCGAAAAAAAGGAAAAGAAAAAGCTTTTAAGCCAAGACCACAAGGTAATATTGGATTTTTTTGCTCTCAATCACACAAACATATAGAAAGATCTCCAATGGCGCGTGATATGAATAAAGGAGGTTTTGGGGTACATGTATAGCCCCGAGCAAACGGACACAAGACGATTCGCAACAACGATTTTTAGCACAACACAGCGCTGCAATGTTGGAACAATGTTGTAACCATTCGAAACAATGGCGCAACAATGTTGCAACGCTGTGTTGCGCTAACAATCGTCGTTGCGAATCGTCGTTGCAAAACAACAATGTTACGCGTACATCAGGCTTTTTATACTTAGCCGTTGTTGCGCGACTACGTTTAATGGGGAAGTGAATCCCGCCTCGTTTAGGTTCGTGTTTATTTCTCACAAAGTTGTTTTTTTACGTACACTGTAGTACGTTCAGCTTCGCTAAATATTATATGAGGTAAAGTACTTACTTTGTTACTCCAGGAGTAGCTCCTACTGTACAAGCTTTACATCTTTTTAAACTATTTATGATGCTACGAACAAGAGAGATTATAAAAAAAAATATTCAGACGTCACTAAAAGGTAAACCAGATACTTAATAAATGGCAAATTACGACCGTCCCTTCCCCACAGTAGTCAAGATGGAAGAGGTTCTAGTCTTGGCACGGCTACATCCTTGATTATAGGGGATAAAGGGAGAGTTTTTTCTATTTCCTTCCACCCAAGATAATTGTGGGGTGACACCTATATATATTTTGCAGAAATTCACACAGCTTCACAAGCCAAAGTCACTAACAATCAGCTATTGTAAACAGTTTTTTTTACCTGCTTTTGCCAACATTTGGAAAACCTAGGAAAAAAGAAATGCAGCATGTTAGAACTTATCATTGTTATTTCGATTTCGCATGTAAGAAACAACAAATCTCACGTGACGTCACATGAGATGAGTTGTTGGGTAGAGCTGTTGATTGGCTAAAAATTTGCTTCATCCAATCAGGAGCACAATTCACACGACGTGTCATCAGAATGGAATTTCTCCGCTTGTTCCTCAGGCGTCATTTCGCGGGAAAACCAGTAGTAGTGTCATGAAATGTCGGCTTTTTTTCCCCTTGCACATGTAAAGAAAAGGAAATAGTAATGGAGATATCTACATGCAGACTAAGGAGTACACTGTGAGCAGACTCTCTCCTTTCTTGGTCCGTCGAGCAAAACGCGTAAGACACGCAAATGACTACGCGCATGACTGAAGGCGCGAGGCGTGAGAGTCCCTCTTTTTTCTTGTCAGGCTGCCGCCCTCGTTTTTTGCGTGCTCGCGCGCTCGTGCACTCCTCTCGCAGTCTAACTAATAGCTTCAGTCCCTACCTACTATTCCAACTGTAATAGCTGTTTTAATGTCTTTGTTTCGGCAGTAGTTTCCAAGAAGCTTAAGCAAAGTATCAGCTCCAATACAAGCGCTGGATGTTAGCAAGTCTCCTGACGCTAATGATGCAGAAACTTTACTTTGATGCTGTAAATACAGAATTTAAAGCAACCAGATTTTAGCAGTGAGGCGTGGCTCCTTCTTAGATGACGAAATGACAGAATGAGTTAAGTGAATTTCGATAATATACTTCTTGAAAACAGTTGTACTGTCTAAATCTTGCAGTAAGAATTTCTGAAAATTACATGTTCTTCCCAAACACTGAAAACTAGGAGCGACGCCAAGCTAACCATGCAACCTGATCTTTAATATCAACAGAACTAAGCCGGCACAAGTATAATAGCAATAAAGAGCTAAAAAAATGGCTGACAAGAAACTGAGAATAGGTACCATCACAACACGGCACTACTGGGACAGGTCAGGCGGCGGATGGCAAATGGTAATGTTCAAAACAAACTGAACTCTGAAACACAACGTGACCTGAAGGTCCTTGTACACTTAAACCCATATTCCTAGCCACGTGTGAGGAAAAGTTTTTCACTTCATTTGTTCGTCAACCAGCGGAAACCACACTTGTTAGAGGTTTTCAAAAAGGTAAAAAAAAAACATCAAAGGAAAATTAACAGTAGTAAATTACTTACTAAATTCTGTTTTTGGGCTTGTGTTGATGCCTTAAAAGCAACTGTTGGAAACTCATTGCGAAGATACTTTAACCACTTATCAACAATTTCTCTTGGAACAAGATCTGAAGAGTAATTAAAGTTCCAATATCAAATATAACATAGGCAGATTCAGATCTTTAAGTAAGTGGGAGCTCAAACTCATCCAGGCCGAAAGAATGGGACCCGTCCTCAAGAATAAGGAGCTTAAACCACCACAACAGCAAAAGCATCATGTGTGAATTTTTGCTGTCATCACACTTAAAATAGTATGAAAATGTATTCCACCTTATTAGCCCTTTTTACCGATACGGCGGCCATATTGAATTAATTCGATTTAAGGAGTATTATAGGATGCCCAGGGGGCATGAGCGAATTTCGTTTGTATTTTCGAGCGCTTTTCGGGACATTTTTTCCTAAAGTTTTCTTAGAATAAGACTGTAATGGGAAAAAAGATCCTTGTGCCGTGTTTTGATGTAATAATGATCGCCTTTTTCTAGTTTAGTATTAGAAATGTAGACTTTCAAAAAATGTCCCGAAAAAATGTCCCGAAAAGCGCTCGAAAATACAAAGGAAATGTGCTCATGCCCCCCTGGGCATCCTATAATACTCCTTAAGTCGAATTAATTCAATACGGCCGTCGTATCGGTAAAAAGGTCTATTCATCGAATTTTGGCAAAGTTTTTGGATCTGAATTCTAAAGGGGCTGTATCTCAGTTCAGAAAAAGTAAAGCTGTTGTCTTGCGTATACATCCTCCACAAAACGTTTCATTAGGCCGTTTCACTTTGTTGGCAGGCAGCGGCAGAAAGAATTGTACAAAAAGCATTATGCACATGCAAAGCCGTTGTTTCGCTTCATAAACCAGTTGCTTTTTCGACGTTCTCATTACTGTTGCTGCTGTCGATGCTTGAGCCCCCTATTTTTTTCTTTCCCTGCAGGTTCCAGTTTGGTCCAAAAAATAATAGGACAATATTCACTTTTACCTCTCATTGGCTTCTTTGCGCGTGTGTTTGACTCTATGATTGTTAGTAAATACAAAATGCATAGGACTGTCACGCCAGTTTGCATGAATTAATTGAAACTACTACAACAATGGTATTTTCCTCTTCGCGGAGGTTGTTTCACCTGGATTTTATCGCAAAGAAAACAGTGCATGAAGTCTAAAATCAATGGCAATATTGCTAAGAATCCTAAAAATTAATTCCCCATGAGGAGTTGCAAAAATAAGTTCCATATATATGATAAAATACAAAAACTCTCATCCACAAACTCCCATAAAAACAACTAGTACCCACCTATTTTATTCAAAATCAGCACTAATTTTTTATTGACACCCGAAGACATTACTGATTCCTCAACCTGTTGATTGAATAAAATTGATGGTGAAAATTTTCCATTTGAATTTCACGCAATACACATGTAGTGTGACTATCAAAGAGACTGATTGCGTCCTGTACACTGTACACTGGATGAATCAGACGTGAAATATTGCTAGCCTCCCATGAAGCCACATTTTAATAGGGAAGTTGTATTTTGTGAAAGGTGAAAGAGTCTGCGAAGAGAGTCGTGTGCAATAGCCTGAGGGTATGGGCATACTAAGTTTTTGGAGAATTCAAAATACAGAACTACTGTACAAGACAAACGTTATTGTTTAAATTCCTAATAATTTCATGTGGATCGGAAGTTGTTTTTCATGCTGACATGAGTGCCAAACTGAAATTATTTCACTTATTATGACAAAGATCATGAATTAATAAAGCAAGAAATTAATTAACTAATGGGATAATCAGTTAATAAATATTAATTAATTAATTTTTGATCAGTCAATAACTACAGGATATGTGTTCTAGAAAGACTATCAATAATTATTAAATTCAGAGTTTATAAAAAAAATTACAATGGAAGATTATTAGAGAGAATTCTAATGTTAAATACCTGTGTACATCTACATCCCATGGGATCCCTGGCATCCAGAACCTCAAGAACGACATCAGAGGCATCCACAACCTGTTCACAAGAGAAATACAACGGGCCTTAGGATTAGATGACAGTAATGGTAACCAGAATGTCATAACATCAGTAGGTTCAATAAGCAAAAAAAAAACATTGCATGTGTAGCACACTTTTTTATACATTTCTTTGCCATCACTGCACAACAACAACATGAAAATGCCTAACTTCCTGTTTTAAGGAGGATGTAAAAAGGCCATGATGAAATTTTCTTTCTCTCTCTGAACCTGGATATTGTTCATACTAAGAATTCAACTCCAGGAGAGTTCGCCTACAATTGACCAAAGTAAGTTGTTTTCAATGAAGATTGAAACAACACTTTTGAAGCTGTGGTAAGTTCCCATTCACTAGAGTGAGTTTTGACGAGATGATGTGACATCCGTTCCATGTAACTTTGAATCTAATTTTCTTGATGCAATCTTATTGTAGCACCAATCAAGTGAAACCTCAACTGGCAAATACATTGCATCGTCCTGTTTATTGCTTAAGATTTAAATTTTTGTTGAATTTTGTGATGACTGGGAACCAAAAATGGGTGTTTTGGATGGATGAATGCTTATATGTAGCAGAGGTAGTGATTTAAGAAAATTGATCTCACAGGTTATGCCTTGTACAGTAACATTGAAAATTATTTAAAAAATCCTTAATAATTATTCATAAAGAATAATGTCTTTACATCTAATAAAGACACGGCTAAACTTAATACATCGAAATTTTTTGACCAATCTAAAACGCAAGAATGAGTTGATCTATACCAGAGATTTTGAAGCCGTTCAAAAAACTCGCAGTCATGTATTATCAGGTTTAAAAACTTGAGGCAAAGCTGAGAGTTTTTAAACCTGACAATACACTCCTGCTCGTTTTTTAAACACTGCAAAAAGGAAAAATGAATATTACAAAGTACTGAGTATGACCATCCATACCTTTTTAAATTCTTTATAATATGCCTTAAGAGATCCCTCTGCAAGTAAAAAGCAAGGTCAGTTTAGGGATAGTTCTACGCTGCTAACCTTGAGTGGTAGTTCTCTTTTTATCTTTTTTTGTTTGTTTGTTTCTTTTTTTTTTGGTGGGGGGCACACAAAGTCTCCTGTAAAATGTCTTGTGTTTTCGCATGAATGTAGGCAGCCTCATACCACAGAAGCATAAAAGCATGTTACTGACTCACTCCAAAAATGTACATGCAGTTTAATGAAAGTACAAACTTTCTTTAAGAGAAATACAGTGAGAATGTTTTATTACTTTCAACTGACCTAACTTTCTACCAGAATAAGCATCTGACTGAGAATTCTCCTTTAAAGTCTCCTGCAAAACAAACAAACAAACAAACAAAACATTATAATATGTATTATAAGCTACAGGTTGTAAGTTCTATGAAGAATAAATAAATTATATGTATAAAAAAAAGGTCTGTACAGAGACGGATCAGGTCAAAGTTAGCCATTCAATAAACCCGATAATCCTTGATTCAATCCAATTTATTCATTATGTATCGGTCAAATAGAAGCTTCAACATCACCCCACCCCCCCCCCCCCCCAACGGGCAACCCCCCAGGCATTTGACTTTTTCGAAAATTATTGTTCAAATTCCCCCCTACCGGAGCCAAAATACCGTTCAAATGCCCCACACTAGGTCCATTCAGGTGATCAAATGCCCCCACCCCGGGGACATTTCACAGGCACATACAAATGACACAAGGACGGCAGAAACGCCTTCAGCTGTCGAACAAAATCTTTATTTATAAATACAGCAAATAATTTGCATTCACTATAACAAAAACTGAGAAACACTGTTAGCGTATTTATGACAAACAAACATCTCGTGCAAAGCGGCGGAAATACTACAAGGTTTTTAATACTGAATGCTCAGCTTTTCTTCGTGTGCCATGCAACATACAAAGCGTTCTGTAAAAAAAAATCCCACCAATTGAGATTACTACATCATGACCATTTCATTGACATGCATCATCGCTCACCTTAGTAATTAACATACATTCAGCAGGTGAAAGTAATTGAACTCTGTTGAGCTTTTTATTGAATCGCTGGTATAGACATTCTATTTCATTGTAAACACAACTTAATACATTCATATATTCAAAGCCTGAATCCAAAAATAAAAATAAAAATATTACATTTAAATACCCTCAAATATGGCACAAAGCTTGTTTAGCCCTTTCCTCGTAACCAATTGGCCACAAAGGCACAATCTTTTCCATGAGAATCCTCTAACACCCCGTCCTCTATGATAGCTCATGACGCTAGCGATTTAACATGAAATCAAGGGTGCAGTTCAAATTCCCCACTCCTAACACATGGGGATCAAATTCCCCACCCCCTGGAAGACTCTGATAATCAAATTCCGTCCTCCCTGGGATGGCAAAGGTGTCAAATGCCCGAGGTATGCCCAGGGGGGAGAGGGGGGGTGGGGATGTTGAAGCTTCGATTTGCCGATACATTACTTGAATTTGCTTTCTATAAGCCCATAAGCAAGCTCTGTTCCTCTCAGCTCTTTTCGCTTCACTAGCTTTAGATACAGTCATGTACATAGGAGTTGGGGGAAGAATCTCCGTTTCTCTCCCCCACCCCCATCCCTTGAGTCAAGCTTAGAGATCACTGAGGGAGCTTGAACACAGGGTAGGTTGCATCTCCTTCAGTACATTACCATGAATCCACAAAAACAAAGGAAAATATAACAAGGATAAATTCGACTAAAACGTACATAAATTTATCATGCTATGTGTTGAGTAATTTAGATGGTTGGATAAAGACAAGTTCAATTTCCTTCGGCTCCTAGGGAGTGAGGCAAAAAGTTCCAAAAAAGAACTTGACCAATACCTAGCCACCTTGACCACACAAGCTTGACTAATACAGTCAGGATTTATTACGTGAACATGCCCAAGGGAAAATTTTTGTCTTGCAGGAAAATATCAGGTAATCCTAAGTGGGTGGGACAGGATCATATTGTTTGCTAGGTTAGCAAATCAGAGGGTGCATGTACTGTGTAATAGATGCAAAGTACATTTTTACCTTTTTCTCAAATTCCTTTCCCCTTTTCATTGCATCTTTCTGTAGACTTTCCAGGTTTCTTTTCTTATTCACCTCTTTTAACCGGTTCTGCTTTCTCCTTTCATTTGCTTCCTCTTGCTGTAAAGAATTGACCACATCACATATGCATTCAGGATTCAGGATTCTCGTGATCAGCAAAGAACTTTAAGTAAACACTATGTGAGATAATTGTACGAATGTTACAGACCAAAATGAAATTCAGGTTAAACTTTTTTAACTTACATGTACATGTAGGTTGATTCTTTGAGCCCTAACTCATGAATAATTAGGGCTAGGAGACAAAGGAAACTGAGAATCAACTAAGGTTAAAAAAGTTTAATGTGAAATTATATAATTTTGACCTGTAACATGTACATTTATTAAATGAAAACCTAAAAATTTACCCTTCTTTTCTTCTCCTCTGCCTGTTTAAGAACTTCCTCTTTAAAAGGAAAAAGATTGGGAACCCCTGGATCTTTCTTATGTTCTAAAACGAAAAGAATAAACAAATAAAGTTTCAACATATTTCCAGGTTATCGACACATGTAGATAGTGTCAAATCTTTATTATGGTCTATGGCGTTTACCTAGATTTAATATGACTACACACAGGAAGCATCCTGTACATTGGCCCTTAGTTATGGAATCTACTACCTAAACAGATCAGGGACCTTCCTACACTATCTGTGTTCAAGCAGCAGATTCTTCAGCTTGACCTAAATTCCTTGCTTGCTGAAACTCAGTGCTCAAATTTCACTATAATTTATGTAGTGTATAACAAACACACTACTATTTTTACTGAGCTCGTCATACACATAATGTGCATAATTTAGTAATTATGCTCCCGATCATGTAATAATCATATACATTTTACACTTTGGACTCTAGTCAACAATGATGCACTTATTTTAATTATAGTGTCCCCATTTAGTGGTTCCTCTACTGCTATGTTAGTTTGACCCTTAAATAAAGGTATTGATTGATTGATTATATAATGTGTCCTTTTTTAAAGAAGCTATATATTATAAGGATATTGCTGTTTAACCCTTTAAGCCCCAATATCCACACACAAATTCTCCAAACTGATCTCCATACATTTCCTTCACGAATGAGTTGAGAGAATTTGATAAAAGATCAAGGTATTTTCCCTTAGGAGATCATTTTACTAATTCTTATAACCTAGTCTCTTCACATTGTATGGATATTGTTAGGAGAAAATTGACGTCACCATAAATCCTCTATTAAGCCTCCCCTCTCAAATAAGCCCCCCCTCTCTAATAAGCCCCCCCTTTTCAGAGGAGGAAAGTTAATAAGCCCCCCCTCTCTATTAAGCCCCCCCCCCCCTCCCCCTCCTCCAATCCTTATTCTTTACAAAAGAATTAACGATTAACATGGACTGATCAGTTATGGTTTATTCATAAAAATTACCGAAGAACATGAGGCCGAAAGCACATTTTTGAAGAATAAGAATTTTGTTTTTGTTACTTTTAGGCTCCCACAAGTGAATTACCGGTAAATACTTTTGACAATGACTTTAATTGTACAATGCGTCAGTCTACTCTGTCTTATACGACGGTATTTTTGCTACAGGTGATGCAGTTCGCTAAATCAAATAAGCCCCCCTCTATATTAAGCTCCCCCTCAAAAGTGCTTGGAAAAAATAAGCTTCCTGGGGTGCTTAATAGAGGATTTACGGTAGTCACTATTTGGACTTAAAGAGTTAAGGTCAATTCTGTATTGCAATCATCTCTTTATTGCCTTAACCCAAACACAAAGTGCTCCTGTAGAGTTATGAAGAAGATATCAAACAAACTTAACCCTTTAAGCCCCAATATCTTCATACAAATTCTCCAAACAGATCTCTATACATTTCTTCACTGAATTAGTTGGGAGAATATGAAAAACAATCAGAGCATTTTTCCTTTGGTGATCATTTTATCAATTCTCATAACCTTATCTCTTGATTGCATACTGATAATGTAAGGAGAAAATTGGTGTTTGTCAGTCTTGGGACTTAAAGGGTTAATAGGGGAATTGTGTGGGGTTAGTGTTGCAAGCAAATTTGCATTACAACTTGAAAAGTTTGGCCAAATGTTTTCAAGTTTCAATCCATTTTTATCCTTGCCATTCATTTCAACAGACAACAGAAAACAGTTTCAATGTCTAAATATAATTAACAATTATTCCTCGTGCCCAAATGGGCTCTGAGTCAATAGCCCATGAGGCCAAAGGCCGGAGGCCATGAGGAATAATTGTTTTAGTAAAATCCAACTAGTTGGTCAAAACTATTGAAAAAAAAAATTTAGCTAGTTAAAGCTGGACTTTAATCCTTTTTGCCACCAAAAAGCCTGCGCTTTTCGCTACTAGTGGGCTATAACATATAGCCTAGTAGTAGCTCAACCGATCAGAATGCAGCATTGATAATAGTCAAGACCACTAGCTGGAGTTTACTAACATTAAATAACAAAACTATCTAGACCATTATTTTTGAAATTCAATTGAGGCGTGAAAAGTTTTAGCTTTATAACCCTTTAAGCCCCAATATCCACAAGCAACTTCTCCACACTGATCTCTATACATTTCTTTAAAGAATAAGTTGAGAGAGTTTGATAAAAGATCAAAGTATTTTCTCTTCGGTGATCATTTAATTAATTCTCATAATCTAATCTCTTGACATTGTATGGATATTGTTAGGAGAAAATTGATTTTGGACACTGTTGGGACTTGAAGGGTCAAAAAGATAACAAATAGCGTGACATAGCCCCTTCAATAACCTACTTTTTGATTTTCCATTTAGCTTTGCTTCCTTCCGCTGTTTTCTTAAATGTTCCCTGATCTACATAAATGAAAAAGACCTTATGTAAGCTAATAATCATTGAATTGGCCAAGTGCTGTGCTGTTGTTGTGACTTAATTTTTGAGTGGATTTTAGCCACAGCTTGCATTGATCAATTCAAATCTACTGGTTTTTAGCTGACCTCTAACATAGACCAAAACAAAAATCTTTGAGCAAATGAAAACAAGTTCTAATGACTAGTAATGTGATTGACTCGGGATGAGGCAAAGTTGGAAGTTGAGTGCCCTCTGAGAGTTGAAATTGGAAACAATATGGGTAAAATATTCCGTCACAATAAAACTTGTTTCATATTTTATTGCAGTATTTAGAAGTGCATTTGATGATGAACATTTTGATATAATTATAGTTAATGGCCCTGGGAGTTATAGTATAGAAGCTGTCGGCACTTTTTCACAATATAGCTAAGGTTATAAAATCTCCCCCCCCCCCACCCCCCACCAGAATTTGCCGGTTAAGATTAAAGGGGTGGTCTTACGCTCAACCAGACATTGAAATTGAACGACATGACTTGTGAATGTAGCAACAAGACTTGTAACTCTTACATAGTAATTTCAGTTTCTTAAATTAAATAATCGAGTAAACTGGACCGCAACTTTGAGTCTAAACACTAGGATGTCCTTCGGAATAATAACTAATAAAGATAATAAGCTTACTTAATCGTTAAGTATCCGCTCACTTCGTTCTGTGATTATTTCGTTCCAACTTTGATCGCGATATTCTATGAAACGATGTGAAAGCAAAGACACTGACGATCTAACTTAGAACGAAGTGACCGAATAAAAGCCAATCGTTGTTTTGTGTAACAAACCTTTCTCTGTATTTTGTACCTCTTGTGTGCAGTCATTCGCTTGCTTTGTTTTTCTGTAAGAGATTGTTTGGCATAAAAAAAAAACAGATAGAAAAAAGTAGGTAAAATCAATGAATTGTTATAAGCAAAATGTGATCAACAACTTACTTGGTCGAACCATTCTCGTTTTATAATTGTTATAATCAGGAAAACTCCACTCCACGTGAAAATCTAACAGCAATATGGCGGACTAGTTCCCAGATTCCTCGGTCAGTAAACACATCTTTTTGGACCACAGTATCCCAGGCTCCATAGCAAAGACAACAACCCACGTTCGTTTTACTAAAATCCTAACATGACTCCGAGGCTTTCTGGTCATATTTCTATATTTGGTTTGGTTTTCTTAGTACATATATACTGCTTGCAGTCCGCCTTTTCTCTTAAGAAGCTGTCTAGTTCTCAGCTAGCGCGACTACAAACCACGACGTTATGTTACAATAAGAGATTAGGACCAGACAAGAAAAGACGTGTACAGAGACTGCTTGCAATTCGCCTTTTCTCTTAAAATCAGTGTAGTAACTTTTCAAAGAAAAATAAGAGACTGCTCGTTTTCTGGGAATCGCAAAACAATGGAGTCGTCAAAAATTTGCAATTTTATCCGTTTTGTTCATTTTTTCTTATGTTCTTTGCGCGTTTTTTCTTGACTAGCCTGTGTAAAACTAGACCCCCTCCCCTCTTGACTATCACGTAGAAGTTCGAGCCAAATTTTAGAATTTTAATGCCCCTCAACTCCTTTCAGTGTCCTTTCAGCAATCAACTTAGCCTGTGTAGATTATTAGTCTTTTCAAGTGGTAATATATGAAAAATGGCAAATTTCTAATTTAGAACACAATTTATAACCGGCCAAAAAATCTGTCACAAACGTTTTCGGTGATTTATTCCCTGCTGACACGGAGGCCTCTTTCAGGGGCGGATCAAGGATTTTTGTTAGGAGGGGTGCACTCGTCTCTTGCTCTACTTCAACACCAATAAACCACATAGTTTTTTTTGGCAGAATACCAGATGTATTAGAAAACCGCAGGTCATCTCAGTGGGGGAGGGGGGGCGCACCCCCTGCACCCTCCCCCTAGATCCGCACCTGTCTTTTCCCTAGTATTCGCTAGGCGTAAGGAAAAGGGACCTCTGCCATGTCTCTTTTCCTCCCACTAAATCTCCTCCCACTAAATCCCAGGGAAAAGAGTAGAGAATCCTGTGAGATACAAAACGTCGGTCGCCGTTGATATTGCCGCAAGTTCTTCATTGTACTATATAAAACTCCGGGGGGGGGGCACTTGGGTATTTTTTGGGTGGGTATGTGCCGCCCGGGACTCCATATTGGCACCCCGTTCTAAAAAAAAATTCCCCTAAAATCGATACCCCGTTTTAGAAATGGGCCAATTTTTTATACTCCGTTCTAGAAAGCCCTGCACGCTAAAACACAGGGTGCAACAAGAGTACAGTTTGCTTGTCAACGCATTGAACCGTATTTTTAAAGGCAATCTGTCCTTGAATAATTTCAAATGGCTGCTTACAAAACTGGAGCTTCTGTGCGTTCGAAATATTATACCCCGTTCTAGAAAACGCCTCTGAAATGGATACCCCGTTCTAAATCAGGAGCTTCAAAATCACGACCCCGTTGGGCGGCACATACCCGTATAGGTGTTTTATGGGAGTACCCCCCCCCCCGGGATAAAACTAGTACTATATGTTTTTTATTTTATTGTTAGAAATACGTGAATGGCAGAACCTTGTGAAGGACAGGCTAACTGGTCAGAAGCCGAGGACGAGAGAGAAAGAAGCCAACAGGGAAAAGAAAATATATGAAAAAAAAAACATAAACAAACAAAACAGCACACACAAATAAATAGAACGAAAAATATAAAGAAAAAGAGAAATGAGCTATCTCAAGCGTCGCGCCCCGCACATCCAGTTTGCTGCGACCATTGCTTACCATCTATAATACGCGAGGAAATCCTAAGTGTTACAATAAAGATCTTTGTAAGTGAAAAATTGCTCCAAGCAGTAATTACTAGACACCGTAAAGATAGCCGTCATCCTCCGAGCCCTTAAGAGTTAGATAAAGTTAGTGGGGGAACTCTAAAGGGTGCAAATTCTTCTCCGCCATTTTTTTTTTTTTTTTTTTTTGCCTCCTTTGGGATGGGTCTTCGGGGATCAATAGTTAGATTGAGTACACGGTACATATGATTTTATTGAGACAACATAGCGGTTCAATATATGTGGGTTGTGACTTATCTGCTTGGTTTTTAAACGGATAAGTTTGTAGGCCAGATTTGGGACTTAACGTTTTTGTACACGGATATCGAGGATATTAGTTATGAGGTCTCCTCTCTTTATTGCAATAAACTTTATACCAAAAAATCTCTAGCAATCAGGAAGTGTTAAAACACTTGTAAGCAAATGTTATTAGGGAGCTTAAGCAACAACGACACGGCGACGGCTACGAAAACGTCACTTAAAAAGTGAGTTCGCGCTGCTTCAAACTTTATCGCGCTTATTCCATCTCGTTTGCTTAATTCGTCAAATATTGGCAAATGTTTTTGAAGTTGAATTCTAAAGGACTGTATGAAAGTTCAGGAAAAGAAAAAGAAAGTTGTTCGTCTTGTGTTCCTGTCCTCGACAAAACGTGAATTTAGTGCAACGACGGCAAAGAAATGTACAAAAAAGCTTGATGCACGCGCAAAGTTGTTGTTTTGCTAACCAAACCTATTGCTTTTTTGCCCTTTTCGTTGCCGTCACTGTCGTCCTTGCTTAAGCTCCATTAGGGACCTTGCTATCCATCATCCAACATCCTTTCAAACCATTTCGCGATTATCCCAAGTCACCAGGTACTTAAAAGAAGGGAATTTATGCTGGAGCTGAAAAGAGGGGCCGTACCCAAGTTCAGACAGAGATGATACAATTTATTGCCTTGCCGTTCCCGTCCTCAAAAAAGCTTACAATTTGGTCATTTCACGTCATAGTCGTGCAGGGACGGCAAAGAAATGTACAAAAAAGCGTGATCACGTGCAGAGTTGTTGTTTTTCTAACGGCTATTGCTTTTTGGCGTTTCCGTTGCGGTCGCCGTTGTAGTTTCTTAAGGTCCCTAATATCTCCTCACCGACACACACCAATACTTATTCGTTACAGACTTTTTCAGAGCACGAAATGTTTAAGCCCTTTCCCCAAAGCCACATCTCAAAGTTCTACAGGCTCCACACATCCTCTTTCTTCAAAGCCCACGATTCGGCTCCATTTGACTTAGTCGCGTCATGCTACGGGAACCGGAGAAAAGCGCCAGCCTCTGATCAGCCAATTCACCTCTCTACCTTACAACAAAACAAGACGGAGGGATCTTTCCGTCCCGCCTGACGACTTGAGCATGACTACCGAGTCTGCCATAACAGTCACAAAAAAGGGGAAAGAGGGTATACAGGTGACGGTCATCTTGATCAATTTTACTTAGTTCCATTCTGATCTTTTCTTCACAATTTTCATCTTTTAGATAGTGGTTTTTCTATGTCTTTCCTAAATACCGTACAATTACCTTACCATTTTGTCACTGTCACGAACGGAAAATTATCTAGAATATCCGCTCCATAGTTCGAGCTGCACACCCATTCCCGTCTCTTAGTCGTGAATGTAAATAGGAAAACCTTAATAGCGGAGCTCTCGCGCGCGAAGCGCCCCAACGGAGCACCATGGGTAAGAAAATGAAGTAATTTACCCAACCGAGAAAATTTGGTAATCACGTGACCGTACACCGACCGACCGACCGCCCGACCGTCCGTCCGCACCACAGGCATACCAATGTAAAATAACTCAATCAACAGGTATGGCAACCCAAATGCAACTCGAAGTTATTTTGGCTGGAAATCGCATAGCCACCGGCGTCTTGTAAAGTGGTGACAACTAAAGAGTCAATAAAGACGAAACAGGAAAGCGGAAATTGTTTCTGTATCCGTGTTGTCTAAAGTATTTAGTTTAGATTTATTCTCATGTCCGCAAATTTGGAATATAGAGCAGGAGAAAGACAGAGAAA